>CM034149.1:786997799-787651600 GCA_019776745.2 Taxus chinensis
TTCTATAACAGCCCCATAGCGCAGATTGGTATATTGTTAAGCAATTTTTGTAAACGGAAAAACCAATGAAAACTATGTCTCCCCTTAGTTTATGGTCCATTTCAAAATGCCCTTCCATTGAAAACAAAGTTCGAGTTGCCCATTTTTTCCTAGTGTAAAATGTCAACATTTTCAACACAACCCGGGAATATACTTAAAGAAGACTAATGTAGATAAGTTAAAAATGAGAATTTAAGAACAAGGGGATTCATCATTTCCATAGACCTGATCCCCTCTCATGTACGTTCTCTATCTTGATTTATGTTGTTTCCAACCTAAAAGAGAGAAAATAGATTATGCTAGAGCTACTAGGTTTCCTCACTTCATTATATTTTAATATGTGAAGTTATTTTGCATTCCTTTATTGAAAATGGAAGTACTGTGGAAAAATCTTAGTGAATCTAAGGACTAATTTTTAATTTTTCTAAATATAAAGCAAAAAATAATATCCATTTTTACCTTAATAGCACATATTTTCTTAATAAAGTTTTATTTACATGAATTTAGTGTCCCCAATTAGCAAATAAATGTCAAAATTGTTAGTCATTAGTGCAAGATTTTAGAAAAAAAATCAAATATTTGCAAACATATATCAAGTTTTGAGCAGTTTAATTTCAGTACAAATCCATGGTTAAGACAGATTTAAAGGTTTATCATGGATAGTAGTTAGCAAGTATAAACAATGCTAGGGTTGGTGAACTCAAATGCCCATGAAGTATAAAATTTTAAAACAGTTCATCAATGAAAGGTCCTAGATTGAGAATGAACTAAAAAAAGTCATTGAAGTCCTCAAGTCAAACAGTGGAATAAAATTTCCAACGTTCAGTACATTAGGTTTTCCATCAAATTTTTAAGAAAAATATGAGTTTTAAATTGCATATTCAGATTAAAAAATTTTTTTTAGTTATTGTCACCAAATAATATGGCTCTTTAAGTAGAATGACATAGTTATAGATTTTAAGTGATAAAAATGCAATTTTTTCATTAAAGACTTTCCAGTATTCACACAATTTTTTCCTTAAAACATGATTTTAGTAATATATGATTAGTGATAAAAATCATAAGAAATATCTCGGGGTCTTTTTAAAACACCAGTTCCTCACTATTAACAAATTGAAACATTTCACAAAAGTCTACCTTGTAGCATAGGGTAACTAAAACAAGAATGACAAGCAAGATATGTAGGAATGGTGAGTTGCATAATGATTCGGTTGACACTCCATCAAGAATGATTTAATGATAAGGAGCTATAACAAGGTTTCTTACAAGTTGATTTGTGTTGGTAGGATTGGCAAAGTTGAACCGATATGGTGAACCATGTAATTCATACCCACTAAGCGACAAGGTATTGACCAAAGCCCATGGTGAGTTGAGTCTTATAGACTTAGCTATGAAGTGATCTCAACTAGTTGAGCCCAAGAAATGAGAATAACATCTCTCCCAAAAACTAATATAGCCAAGACCCACAAACGTCCATGGGCGAGCTATGAAACGAAATGGGGAGGTATGTAACACAATGAAGTAGGCTCAGACCCGAGTGAGGTAACGAGTTGTATACAAGAATAATGTAGCTCTTATCTAGAACAAAAAATAAATATTAAATCTCAAAGGGTGAGCGCGAGGATCAAACACAACACATACCCTAAATGCACAGCCACACAAGGTAAAAAACACCTTGTTGAAAAAGAACCCACTGCTGAGCTAATGTAAATGGATGCATTTTGAGTGTCGAGGTGTAGCAGTACATGAGCTGGGTCGATACAAGGGTTGATCAAGCTAGCATGGAAACCGAACAACAAAGAGATGATATTTTAAACCATCTAATGTCATTGAGTTTGGAATGCAAACAACACACACCCAAATGAATCCAAGGAATAATCTAGATCTCAACGTGAGTAACAAAAAAACCCCCATGATCTAAGCTCAAAAATGAGAATACCAATCTCATCTATGAAAACCCAGAAACTACCAAAATTAGGAGCATACTACAATGGAGCGTGATAGCCTCCATAAATAATGATTAGATTAAAATTCTCAAAAACCCATTTGAAACGAATTAGGTGCAAACCAAATCTTTAGTCCTCTTTAAATTGGCAGCTATTGAAGAAAACACATATCTCCAACATATAGATCTACAACCAAAAAAATCTTCAACAACAAAGAAATTGTGATTACTATTTGAGAATGTAAGGGCCATAGAGAGGAAAAACCAAAACCAACTCAGTCGACCTTTATATTGTAAAAATAGAACCCAAAACACGTAACAGAGCTCTCTAAAACCAGATAATGGTGGCTAACAGAAGAAACTGATAGATTTTACTCCTCCAACAAGCTACCTCCACAAACAAGAAAAATCCCAAATGAATATTTTTAGGGCTTCTACCCTACTGAAGAGTTAACCTGAGGAGTATTTCAACTATGGTAAAAGTTAACTATAGTTTAAACCATATACATTTCCAAAAAATCTTTCCTTTCCTCCACAGTACCCACGTAGGTGGGACTTTCAAAGTGTTTTAATCATTTTTTGCATGTTGGGGGTGTGATAACCAATCCGCCTTGCCAAAGTCAAAACTAAACAATAATCACCCATGCATGTACATATATGCCAAAAGAAATCCTAATTTTCCAATTTTACCTTAATTTCTCCGAAGGTGCCTATCACTCACCCAAGCTCTTGCTAAATTTGGAACCTTTACCTAGATTTTTTAAATTGGAAGGTTTGACCAAGTAAATAGTGAGTTTGACCAAGCTTGAAAATAGAAATTCACTTCTATTATAGCCTTGATTCCACCCCCTGCATTTTATATAAAATTTATGATTACGATTTTTTTGTATTGGAAATGAAGTCACATTGTGAAAGACGACTAATATGGATTTTTCTCCATTGAGTCTGAGACAAATGGAGTTTGAGAGTGTTATTTTCATAAATGCATTGAGTTAACTTCTATTATTTTTTCTATACATGTACCCTTGGTTTTCAATATAGACGGATCTTATTCCTTCTTATGCTTAGGTTATGCATATTTACACAACACTGTTGAAGCAATATAAAGATTGATTTCCTCTAGACAACGTTTGAAGTGTGTTACAGGCAAGATTATGGTATGTTTCAGTGAATGTTTCTTTCCTTTTCATGTTCATGAGTTTCAACCCTCATTAAAGAAATTTTTAGCTTTTGCGATTATAGTAAGTGCATGTTTAGCTTGTTGACTAGGTTTCGTGAGTGGAAAAGACCCAGTTCTCCTCCCATCCTTTCAAATAGAGTTGTTTATGTCCTTTGTGAATTGTAAAAATATCATTAAAAAAATAGATGAAATGAATGTTCTCGGGTCTTTAGCGGTCAATCCAGTGTGTTTCTGTAAGTATACATTTCCAAAATCTTGGTATATCACCTATTTGTACATGCTTTCACTAAGTTTGTGTTTATTCTTCCCCTTAACCCTTGACAAATAATGAGTATTGGGAAAAATTAGTTCACCTTCATTTTGGGACATTGATATTGATTTCTTCTGAAGTGATTCGATTTTTCATTTTGAACATTTTTATAGCACTTACTAACCTTTAAATCCACAAAAAATCACTTCTTTTAATCATAGTTAGGTTTCATTTTGTCTAAGCCCTTTCGTTAGTTGGAAAAAAATCCCCTTATGCTAAAAAAATATGAAATATTCCTTCCAGAGTTTCTTTTTTGCATATTCCTGACACTTTGTATATTTTCGGGCCTCGGGAACTTTTACAACTATGCATATTTCGACCTAGGGAACTTTTTATAAACTTTGCACATTCGAACCTGGGGGAATTTTTTGCAACTTTACACATTTTGGGCCTGGGGAACTTTTTGCAACATTGCAAATTTTAGACCTAGGGAACTTCTTGTAAATTTGCACATTTCAAACCTAGGGAACTTTTTACACAATCACAGGTTTTAATGTGCAATCTTCAAATGATCATAACTTTTTATCCAGATCGACAAATGAGGGAAACTTTATATCGTTGGAAAGGTATTGAAGATTAATACATGATTAATGCATTTATTGGCCACATTAAAGTGATTTTTTGTGTGAAATAGAAAAAATGTGCTCGGGGTCATTTTCATGTACATGCTCTATAAAAAAATTATGATTCCATGTTTTGTCTCCAAAATTTAATGTTGATTAGTGCTGGGGTGGTTGAAGAGTGGTTGGATCCTTAATTTCATCTCCCTCTCTTTTCTCACTGCTCTTTCGCTCTCATTATGATATACAATGAAAAATATCTCATTCATAAAAGGGGGGTATTTTTATTGTAAAGGAACTCTGTAAAAATGGTTCTAGATCCAATTGTGAGTTTGTAGACTTGAGATTTGTACATCTTACGTGGTGATCTTTCCTTCTCCTCTAATGTATGGAATTGTGCATTATTCAAGTCGTAAAATGTGTATTTTGTGGATCTTTTTCTTTCCTTTCCCCATTTTATTTCATTTTTCTTTCCTGTCATTGCATCTATAGGTGTTTTTGCATCATTTTTTATCTCTTCCAGGGTTCTCTATTTATTCTTCTTTAGGAAAATTGTGTGTGAATGCTACTAATGGATTTTGGAATCTCTTGTCTACCCTTTCCTTCACCATTTTCCTCCCCATTTTTCACTCAGTGGAATTTGCCACCCCCCTTTTATGTGTTTATCACCCCTATTTTATGTAAGGATTTCATTTTCATGCATCTTTCTACCCACTATCTCTCCCTTTCCCTCGGCATTTTCGTTTAGGTTCAATAGTCTATATTTCTTTACGTATTTAAGCATTATATAGGGTAGAGTAACTTAACACTTGTCTGGAGTTCCATTGTAAGTATCGAGTCTCATAAGTTGAGAGATAGTCCCATGTAATAAAAAGTAGTGATCTATAAGTGTGTAAATCATAGGGTGGCTACTTTTGTGATAATATTTGGGCATGCCTGGTCAGACAAAAGTTTGACTTTCTTTTCAAATTAATACCAGTAAGTTGATGTGTTTTGTTATGGTATTCATCCTATGGAGGCATTTTCTTAAGCGCATCTGGAAACTCCATTGGTCTAAACCAGCCCATTTTCTCATTCAGAAGACCATCTCTTGCTTCATCATTTCATTTCTATTTCCCATGAAGTCTGCAATCATGAATTCATTTCCTCAAAGGATTCCACAATTTCAATAGTAATACCATTTAAATCCATCTTTAAGTTGTTATAGCACACCTCCAAATCAGTTTTATGATGAAAATCAAATGGAATATGCATTATTTTATGAGCCAAATGAAGACTTTAAAGGCCATTCCACACATGAAGATGATTTTTAAGGGAAATTTCATAGGATGGAACAAATATTTCAGGTTTTCAAGGACAAAATATAAATATTGCAAGCTAAGAACATGGTTTTAAGCAACCATGTGCATGGGGAGGTCCTATACCTATTTATTTCAGCTGAGAACAATTGTTGGAGGTAATGAGTGAGACTTTCACTCAATATGTATATTTTATTGCATCTTTATAAGAAGTAGAAGCTATGAGAATAAGGTTGAGTAACTTTCATCAATGGGATGCTAACCTTACCTTTCCTATCATGTATCATACCCATTCCTTATCAACCATCTCAAACCAAGTTTAAAATCCTAGCTTCCTCAAGCATATCCTTCCATCTCACTCCTCCACAGAGATTTTCTGCCTTCCTCCTTATAGTATATGTTAGCAAACCAATTTGACTCCCAGCCATGCCTCCTCTTGCATTCCTAAATCCAATTTCGGAAGAAAATAATCATAAAGTCAGTCAAGCAAGGAAACCAACTAAATAACCCAGCAGAGAATAACTTTTAAAAAAATTAAAGGATTTGGCTTCAAATTTTGAATCCAATCAAATGCCACATCTGGTTAAACCTTAATTTAAGGCTAGGATTGAAGAGCACATGAAGGAGGCTAGTGATTTTTCTTCATAAAAATCATAAATGGATGATAAATTAGACTCTAAAGACTTGGATGAAGAAGATATCGAAGAAATCTTCTTAATTTCTTTTGATCGTAATAATTCAAATCTATCTTCTCCTTTATCCTTTGTAGAATATGATTTTTTTGATGAAATTTCCATGGAGGAGAACATCAAAGAATAACTTGTTTCCCAAAATCCTAACAGGGAACAAACATAGGAGTTTTATCTTTCAAACTTAATGCTTGTGGAAAAGGAGGAACAAGATGACAACATTGTAAAATCAATCATCATGGAGAGAACAGATTTGTTTGTAGTAGAAAAATAAAGTTTCAATCAAATTGAAAGAATCTCTAATGAGGAAAAAATTATTTCTACTAGCTCCATTCCTAGATTTGAATTCAAATAAGGTGGGAAAGCTTCAACAATCATCCCATTAATCCCTAAAGCCACTTACCTAATCATATATTTGGCTAATTTGCATTCAAAATCAGTTTTTTTCACAATTCATGATCATTTCAAAGCATGAGGATGAACTACAATGTGCCAAAAGTTAGTTCAAAACCTCCAACCAAATTAGAACAATCAGAGGAAGGTATCATCATTTTGGTAGCTGATACTTTGAAGAAACAAGGAGTGCAAGGCATGTTTGCATTCCCACCATGTAGTTTTGTTACCAAACAAATCACATGTGCCGCATTTTTTGAGTACTGGATGTTATTTCTCCCAAGTTACTTTCTAGTTTGTTTAGCTCCCCTTTTACCCTGGTTAGAGTACTAATAGTTGTTAGCTTAATACATCCCATGCATCATAGGGTTAACCACAAACACGGTTACTCCTTAACCATCCCTGCCTATGTAATTGTTGCAATTGCTTATAGTCTTCTTCCATTGTTTTGTTCAAACACACATTGAAATACATTGCATATTATTCTGTCTTGTGCTATCTTGTGCTATCATTGGTATCAGAGCATCTCAGATCAGAGCGATGCATGGAAATTAGAGTCTAGCTATTGTTTAGTGTGTGTAGATCCTGGGACGTGTGGTAGCTTGCAAATCTAAACATTGGCTATGCAAACCTATTTGGAAAGTGTTAGATTGGAAATTTGTTATCTTTTAGCATTTTCCTAAAAATTGAAACGTCGCAGTTTGTGATCTATTGAAGTCGCGGAGCAGGCACTTCCTGGCGCAACCTGTCTTGAAATTAGAAACTTTCCTATTCCTGGGAAACGGTATGTCCAAGCATATGTTTTATTGCAACTGATTGGTAGATATTTTGGATCAAAATCTTTTTAGAAACCACCCCAAGATTGATTTATCTTTACTCGTATTGCGTTAGAAAGTTATAGTTAGGAAATCAGGATCATTTTCATTGTGATACTCCAATCTAGAAATTTAAAGGTTATCAATAACCATCTGAATAGTTGCTTGCAAAGATATACATACCTTCTTGAATGGAAAAAGTTGTGACAGGAGTCCTGCATTGGAATCAAAGCCAACTTCAACCTGTTGCTTGTCCATCAACAAGGTCTCTGTTCAATCCTTCATTATGAGAATCCATACACCAAAGATAGATTGAAGATCAATTTTTCTTGGGTGAAAGTATGAAAAAGAGGAAATGAGACCTCCCCACTAACCAGCGACTAGCTAGCAACAAGCATTCAAAATATCAAGAGATGTGAAGTAGTGAGCCTCAAAGTATATATCTACTGATTAGTAGCAAACAGAAGCGAGGGGGGGGGAATGGAGGGGAAAAAATGGGGGGAAAATTGGAGGAAAATCCAGCGACCTCTTTCCAAGCCAACAAGTGGGATGAGGCTGCTGACAAGAGTTGTAGCAAAATTATGTATAAGACCTATTCCTCAATTTTGGTTTGAGTTTATTTCAATTTTGTTGTTATTTCCGTGTTCTGTTGTTTGTGATCAGATTGCTGAGAAATGATTATTCATAGAGCATCATTTTTTGGAGCACGTTCTTTAATTGTATTTATTTCTCAATTTTCTTATTTCACATTAAAAAAACATCTTAGCTCAAGGAAAATCCAGTCGCAGGTGATTTTTTTTCTTTACTGTTGAAGATTTGGGTTAAACGAACACATCGACATCAGTGGCTACAACTAAGACCATAAATTTCTATAATTCTTAGAAGTGAATGTGGAACTATTTTTCATTATTGTTTGTTGCTTCCCTTAATAGTTTTCTAGAGTAATAGATGGTTGGGTTTGACCTTGTAAATTTCATGTTAGATGAGGAGATAAAATATGAAGGTCAATTTTGTCCCTAAATGGAAGAGGGGAAAATCCTAGGTGAGCAGAATACTTCGAACACTTGCAGTGATTCACCAATGGGTCAAAGCATATAACTGTGTCCCACTTTTTTGTAGTTTTTTGTACTTTCAGCAAACTATGTCTGGCAACCAAAACATGACCAAACACATATAAAATGACCAAACATGCATTTTTAAGAGGCTATAAATACCAAGGTGCAAGGCATCCAGAATTCACCTAATTTTTTAAATTTTATAGTATTTTTTAAATATTTATTTACTAGTCAAATTTTAAAATATTTATGGCCATAAAGTGGGACACACTTGTATGCTTTGACCCCAATGGCTCCATTAGAGGATGCAAGAAATCCTAAGGAGATGCACATTGAGGAGGAGTTTCTTATTTCCAAGGAAAGAGAAGAGGAAAATGATAGCATCACTTCCATACTAGTGATCAAAATAGGACATTAGTTGTCTGTAGATGAGAAACAAAGACAAAAATAACTCACAGATAGTCACATTTTCTAGAAATATCTACATGAATACTTCCTTATTAAGGTTGGAACTCAGAGTAGAAAACACATTCAGTGGATCATACCATGTCCCATTAGGTACCTATCTTCATTGGAGATAAAATAGGAGCTATCACCATTCATGCTTCTCTTTAAACATGAGGAATAATCTCAATGCACCAAGGGTCAACACCAAAGCCTTCATAACCCAAAAGGCAATCATTCTGAAAAGGGACTATGTTGTTTTTTGTTGATTCTTGCATGTCATTCTTTCACTCATGAACATGACCATGTCCTTCATCAAATCAGTTATATGGTCCCAAATTTGAAGGAAATAGAGCTACTTTTCCTTAACAGTGTCAGCTTTCATTCAAAGTTTTCCTTTCTTGTGGTTATTGTTAATGGAAAATCACAGCACCCCTGAATGACCTCGCATCTGAGTCGATTATTCAATGTGATTTCACAACATGGGACTATCTCTCAAGTTGTGGGACTTGCGAACATGAGATGGACCTTCGAAGAAATTTGGCTTCTTCTTCCTAAACTACCTGCCACAAGCTGCTCTAGTGTAGGCAAACTATCTAATCCTAATCTTAACCTTCCAAGGAGATAGAGAGAGAGAAATACATAAAAACGAGCCTACACTAAGTGGTGATACACTAGAAAAGGAAGTGTTTGAGCACATTCTCATATGCCTGAAATGGAGAGAGGTGAAAAAAGGAGAGGGTGGACAAGATACACCATAGACTAGAGATAAATGTAACACAGAACACCACTTTAACCCATTAAATAAAGCTCCCAAACTATACAATAGACATCAGAAATATGCACGGTATACTCTACAAGCATGAGAGGCAATAAGAGACAATAAAATAAGAAAAGGATGGACAAGATGCATCAAAAAATATATTGCTCCATGAGTTCACACAGTACATCATCAGTGGGGAAGAGGAAAGAAAATTCCATTATAGAGACAAGAGAGGAGGCTTAGACTCCACATTCTACCCTAAGGAAGAAAGATAGAGGGGAGAAGGAAAGAAATAATGACCAAACTTTTGAAATATGCCCCTCCTTTACAATATATAGAATAATGAGAGAAGGAGAGAGGGAATAATTTGAATCCCACTTCAACCACCTCTGGAAGAGCATTGAATCCACCTACTCCAACAACTCCAGAAAGCATTAAAGTTCACCTGTAATAATGATGGATTCCCTGATAGAGTCCACGCCTTCATATGATGTTCCTTTCTGGGAAAGAAAGGATTCCAATTCTTCAATATGGTGGTAGGTGAGAGACCTGATAGCCTTGAAATGGTAGACTGAAACATGATGGTGGTGGGTAAGAAGCCAGCACTGAGAGCTTTCCAAAATGTCCATTCTCACCCGAATTGAAGCTCCGGATCAAAATTTGTGGCTGCTTGAAAGTTAGGGGCATGGGCTCACAATATTTACAAGATTACATCCATGCAAGACCCACGTGGCATCCTTGCGCGACAT
The DNA here is from genome assembly GCA_019776745.2 of Taxus chinensis. Taxonomy (NCBI): domain Eukaryota; kingdom Viridiplantae; phylum Streptophyta; class Pinopsida; order Cupressales; family Taxaceae; genus Taxus; species Taxus chinensis. Next base: position 787,008,040 of record CM034149.1, read on the forward strand.
GAAGATTCATCCCCTTCCTCTTGTTCTTGAAGTTACACTAAACTGACACATCATGGATTCCACGGGCCTGCTCGGTTTCCTCTGTATTATGCCTGAGTCCCTCCTGTTGGTGGAGACATTGTTCCCCACCCAAGACATGTGGAGGCTTCATGATCATTTGGAAATTGCCCCCAAATTTTACCTTTGAAGTTGTGTGGATGAGGCACGTGAAAATCTGGTGCATGTTTGGGGACCATCTTCAGATTTTGCTTTTGAAGTTGTGCGAACGAGGCACGTTGAGGCCTCTGCATGCTTTTGGAATTTTCAACAGCCGACCTTGTCTCTTTTTTAGACCTGGGACATGTCGAAGCTTCGTGCTCATTTAGGGATTGTCCCTTGGGTCTCACTTCTAAAGTTACACCAATAAGGCACATGGAGGCTTCCACTGACCCTCTTATACTTAGTCAATTAAACGGCTGGTTGTGTCCCTTTTTCAAACCTGGGACATGTGGAAGCTCCACACACATTTAGGAACCTTACTCCAAATTTTTCTTTTGAAGTTGTGTCGAGTTGACATGTGGCTCCTTCCGCGGCCCTTCTTTACTTAGCTGATTTAATGGAAAATTATGCCCCACTTTTTTACTCTGACCGCTGTGGCAAGCATGCACTCATTTGAAGACTTCCCCTTGGGTTTGAACTTTAGATTTACATTGTTGAGGCATGTGCCACCTTCGTAGGTTTGTAACTTTACATTTGGTCAAAATAATTCTCTCAAAGGCCTGTGGCTCCACAACTTCTCATTTCCCAAAATTCATCCCCAGGACTGACGAATCACATTTTCCACTTAGCCAAAGAAATCCTTCCCCGGCTTACGGGGTCAAAGCATACAAGTGTGTCCCACTTTGTGGCCATAAATATTTTAAAATCTGACTAGTAAATAAATAATTAAAAAAATACTATAAAATTTTAAAAAATCATGTAAATTCTGGATGCCCTGCACCTTGGTATTTATAGCCTCTTAAAAATGCATGTTTGGTCATTTTATATGTGTTTGGTCATGTTTTGGTTATCAGACATAGTTTGCTGAAAGTACAAAAACTACAAAAAAGTGGGACACAGTTATATGCATTGACCCTAGTACGGGCTCAGAACTATAACTTGTACCTTTTGCGAAAAGTGCAAAAATGCCAAAATATCTCCCGTCACCCCCACTATTCCATAATCTTCCTATTTGGAGAAAAGTGTTCCCTAGGCCCGTCGGCTCGTGTTTGGCAAAATATCATTCCTAGGCCTTCCGGCCAACCATTTGCAAAATATGAGTTAGAAGGGCTTCTTTATATTTTTGGAAAGGGGAAGAAATTTCCTATCTGATGGAAATGATCTTAAGGGACCTTAAGTTCTTAAAATATATAAAAATTCATATTGAAGCACCAAAAGGGGAAAAATGGTGTTAGTTGACCAAAAATAAGTGTGAGCTTATTTTGGTCAACAATTTGGCGACTCATGGGGATCAACTACCTGCTAGGTGAAATGATCAGTTTCCTTGAATCATCCATTGGGCATGGAGTCATGAATGATAGTCTGATAAACACAAATCTGATCATAATCTCTAAACTCTTATCCCTGACCCACTTGGAACACCACTGGAATTGGAGTTGATCTCACCAAATGCTACTTCCAATGTACTATGCACGAGAAACAAAACACCACAGTACATTATATAAAAAACTATAAATCATACACACCCCAAGTGGGATATGTAGATTGTGCACAAGCACTTCTTCTACTGAAAAAAAACCTACTCCTACTCCTACACTAACCCTAACAAAGAAAAGCTAAACAAAGTCATCTAACAAGTAGGGAGAAATAACTTCCCTTTCTCAAAAATGTGGCCATGTATATGATTTGGCACTGAACATGGCTCTCTATTATGAGTGAGAAACCAATAAGAGGTTGATCTTCCACCCAAATCATCAATGTATCAACATCAATTGAAAAATACCTCCTCAATATGATTGGCATTGGACTCCTGGAGGTGTTGATGATGAGCCTTGGTGATTTGATACTCATCCTCATGCCCTGAAGTGGGCATGACTAGTTTTGGCTTCTCCCTTGGCTCTAATGAAGCCAAGTACCTGAATGGGCATGGTTTGGTCCTTTGAATGTGCCCATGGTTCTGAATTTTAACTCCATAGATGGAGTCTTCTTGCAGACCTTCCTCGGTGGATGGTGTGGGAGAGATGGGATTCTCATGCTCTTTTCCTTCCTCCTTCTGAGAAGAACATGGAAGATTAAGATCCTCCAACCTTGGTTCTAGAGGGTTATGAGATGAGATTCAAGCTACTATGATTGGACACTATCCTTTATGGCAGTGGAATCATGTGCTTAGAAGGTGGATGATGGAGGAGAAAATTATGTGATCTCCTCAGGCTCCTTTACATCAAGACAATCCTCCAAGTCAGATAGATAATTTGCCTCCTCATTGTCCTGTTGCATGTGCTCAACCTCCTCCATGGTGTCCTTTGGATCTACAAATTTTTTAACCATGGTTCCCCTCATCCTCAAACATGAAGTTTGAAAGCTCAAAATCTTCTTCGACATTAGATCTTGAAGGGGATGAAGTGGGAGGAAGAGCTAAAGGTTCTTCTATGGCCTGCTCTACATTTGAATCCTTTGGAACCATATGGTTATCCTCTGGAAATGTGCTCTCTAGAGCTAATTGATTTTCATTTAGAATAGGCACTCGTATGATTTCTTCTTCCCAGTTGGAGTCGTATGAGTCACGCCATTCTTCAACTATCCTGCAGTCATCAAACATGATGACATTGGTTGGGGAAGGTGTGTTGGTAGGGGGTTGTTCCTTTATGGTACACTTAGGTAGAGGGGACTTGGAAGAAAATGGGACAATGAAATCATAAGAGATGGAAGACGCACTAGATTTTTAAGCTTTCATTCTTTCCTCCCATTTTGTAATCTGAGGCAACATCTCAGTGATGAGCCGTGCAGCTTCTGTTGGGCACTAAACTAGCCTTGTATAGGGCCAACCCATGGACAAGGGGCGTTGTAGCCAACCTTAGCTGCCATTATGGAGCACTTGACTCTAAGCTACATCATGTCCATCTCCATCTTTTGCATCCACCTCTTAAAATCAGCTTCGGCCAAGAATTTTCCACAATCATCTACATAAACCTGTTCTTCATAAACATTTTGGTTAGAAAAAAGTGATATTTGTATGTATTTTTGGGATAATGGGGTTTATAAAACTGATTTGGAGGAGGATTTTGAAACTATGGGGATGGAGGGAAATAGTTTTGTTGCTGCAGATGAGAATTCCATTGCGGGAAAGAAGTCATGATTGCAAAACATCATGAGATGGAAGAAATAATGTGTGTAACTTATGAAATGGAAAAATGGTTTGCAACTCAGAGGATGGGTTGTTGACCAGATGGAGTCGCTAGATGTACTTTTCACGTGCCTCCAAAGGCTGAATCTCACCAAGAACACATCAACATGATGAAATGAAGTGGTAAGGTGCTTCAATTCTATCACACCGGACATGCCAAAAATGTTGAGTGTGGTTGCATGGTAGCTTAAGATTATTTGTTTATAATGGGACACCTCAGAAAGATGAGAACTCAAACTTCTTTGATGTCCCACCGAGCATGCCAAAACTATTGATGCAAAATCATAACACCCCCAAATGGCCTCATATTTGTGTGGGTCATTCGGTGTGAGTGCACAACATGGGACCATCTCTCAAGTTATGGGACTTGTGGACTTGAAATGGCCCTTTTAAGAAATCCATATATTTCTTCCTAAACTACCTACCACAAGATACTCGAGGGCAGAAAAACTATCTGATCCTAATCTAACCTTCCAAGGATGACAATGAGAGAGAGAAATACATAAAAACAACTCCTACACTAAGTGGTGATACACCAGAAAAGGAAGTGGCATGATCACATTCTCAGATGCCTGAAATGGAGAGAGGTGAGAAAAGGAGAGGGTGGAAAAGATACACCATAGACCAGAGATAAATGTCACATAGAACACCATTTCAACCCATTAAAAAAAGCTCCCAGAAACCTACAATAGACATCAGAATTATGCAATGTATACCCTGCAATGATGAAAGGAAAGAAGAGAATAAAATAAGAAAAGTATGGAAAAATGCATCAAAAAATAGATTTTATTGATCCATGAGTACACACAGTACATCATTAGTGGGCAAGAGGCAAGAAAATTCCATTACAGAGCCAAGAGAGGAGGCTTAAGACTCTACAGTCTACCCTAAGGAAGAAAAACATAGGGGGTAGGAAAGAAACAATAACCAACCTTTTGAAATATGCCCCTCCTTTACAATATATAGAAGAAGGAGAGAAGGAGAGAGGGAAGAATTAGAATCTTATCTTCAACCACCCCTAGAAGAATATTGAATCCACATACTCCAACCACTCCAAAAAGCATTGAAATTATCTTGCAACATTGATGGGTTCTCTGATAGAGTCCATGCCTCCACGTTATGTTCCTTGTTGGGTAAGAAAGGATGCCCATTCTTCATTATGGTGGTAGGTGAGAGACTTGACAACCTCGAAATGGCTGACTAAAACATGAAAGTGGTGGGTGAGAAGCCGGCATTAAGAGCTTTCCAAAATTCCCCTTCTCACCTGAATCTCAAGATACCAGTTGAAAGTTATGGCTTCCTGAATGTTAGGGACATGGGCTTGCAATATTTAAAAGATTCCATCTATACAAGATGCACATAGTAGCCTTACGCTTCTTGAATATTCTACCCCTTCCTCTTGTTCTTGAAGTTGTATTGAACTGACACGTGGTGGCTTCCGCTGGCCTGCTTCGTTTCCTCTTGTATTCTCCCTGAGTCCCTCCTATTGGAAGAGACATTGTGCCTAACCTGAGACACATGGAGGCTTCACGATCATTTGGAAATTGCCCCCAAATTTTACCTTTGAAGTTGCATGGATGAGGCACGTGGAAATCTAACGCATGTTTGGGGACTACCTCCAAATATTGATTTTGAAGTTCCGCAGAGGAGGAACTGGAGGCCTCTATAGATCCTTCCTTTTGGACTTTTCAAAAGCCGACCTTGTCTCCTTTTAAAAACTGGGACATGTGGTAGCTTTGCACTCATTTAGGGATTGTCCCTTGGGTCATCACTTCTGAAGTTACACGATGAGGCATGTGGAGGCTTCCGCTAACCCTCTTATACTTAGGTGCACCAATTAAACGGTCAGCTCTATCCCTTTTTTAGACCCGAAATATGGACACATGGACCTTTTTTCTGTGCCCCTTCTGGGCCATCGTTACTTAGCCGATTCAATGGCTATTTGTGCCCCTCTTTTTTACTCTTACCATGTGGCGAGCATGTGCTTGTTTGGAGACTACCCCTTGGGCTTGACCTTTGGAGTTGCGCCATTGACGCACATGGCATGGTCACAAGTTTGCAAATTTACATTTGGTGAAAAGACTTCTCCAGGTCGGCGGCTCTGCAACTTCTCATTTACCAAAAGTCATTCCTGGGCCCGCCGACCTGCATTTTCCACTTAGCAAAAGAAATCCTTCCCAGTCTCGCGGGCCTGCAATTAGAACCCATGCCTTTTGTGAAAAGTGTAAAACACAAAAATCTCTAATGCCACCTCACTAGTCTGCAATCTTCTCATTTGGCAAAAAGTCTTCCCCAGGCCCGATGGCTCGCATTTGGTAAAATATCCTTCCCAGGCCCGTCGGCCCGTCATTTGTAAAATATGAGGGGTTATAAGGACTTCTTTATATTTTTGGAAAGGGGAAGAAATTTCCTATCTGATGAAAATGATTTTAGATGACCTTAAGTGCTTCAAATATATAAAAATTTAGATTGAAACACCAAAAGGAGAATAATGGTGTTAGTTGACCAAAAATAAGTGTGAACTTATTTTGATCAACATTTATTGTAGGGTAGGAGTATGTTTTTTTCTATCTAAACAAGTTCTTATGCACACTCTATATGTCTTACTTGGGGAATGTATGATTTTCTCTTTGTACATAGTTTTTTTTTTTGTTTTCTCTAGTATAGTGCACCATATTTCTAGGAAAGGATAAATAATATAATAAGAGGCTCCAAGTTATAGGAAATAGTTACACTTCTCAAAGGATTTCAAATGTAGAGAAACTAAAATCAATTTTAGGGACCAATTTTTGTATCTCCATTCTCTTGTCCATTCAGAAACATCTACATGAGAACTTTTGGGTTTTTTCCAAAATAAGGGAATTCACCTCTGTAAGAAGCCCTCCTCATTCATTCAAAAGTCTCCACAAGGTTGAAAGAAAAATATCAATCTCATTTCAGTTTGGTGTCCCGAGAAGCTCATGGAATGGAAATTTTTTAGTATTAGCAATACTCCAAGGTACTTCCTAACATAACAGATGCTTCCATGTTCAGCGGTGTTCATAGTTGTCAGGAAATTATAAATCATTATGCTTCAAGATTGCAAAAAATTAGATTTTGGGATGGGTTCAATTTTGCATCTTCAGTCTTAGTAAATCATTCTACAGAAGAAAATGAAGAAAACTTGGACTCACAATAATTTTCCAGCGTCATAAAACCAATTTTTTGAATTTTCTTAGGAAATTGGAGAATTCGAGTATAACAGGTCATCCTATAGTTAGTCGTGCTTCAAGTAAATTCTTGGATCAGAATTATAAAGGTTCAGTTAGTTTCAGGCTATCATTTATGAATCCATGCCTAACGGAGGCTTCAAGCTACTAGTCAACACATCTAGCACACAAATTTCCCCGCGAGTCGCCTAAATTGTTAGCCATTTTTACCGCCCAGGGAAAGTAGAAAACAAGAAAGGGATTAAAACAGAGCATTGAACAGGGTCTTCAAGAGGTGAATCATAGGTTTCAATAAATTTTTCATATTTCAAGACATCCACAATGACTTTGGAGAGTTTAGAAATCATTTGATGAATTTTTCCTCTTCTGGGTTTTTTGGAGACCTAATGATTTCAATTTGGTGAGGAAAATAGCCTCGAGAAGGCCAAATTCATGTAAAATTCACTAAAAATGACCAAGATGGGAAAATTTTAATCTTGTGTACTCTATGCCCCCCTCTTTGGTTGAAAAATCTGAAAAAAATCCAAGAAATGGGAAAAAATTGGAAAAAATGGCCCATCAGGGGCTCAGGAGCTAAAAATAGCTCATTGAGCTATTTTTTAGCTCAGCGAGCCGCTTTGCATGTCAGGGAGAGCTAAGGAATGTCGAATCATTTTTTTGTGAGGTTTGAGTTTTTTTATGGCTTGCTAAGATGAGTTGAGGAAGGCGTAGTGGGGCAGGCTCAACTCGTGCCAATGATGGGTTACGCGAGAGTCATGTCAGCCAAGGTATTACGAGGAAAGGCCATTTAACTCACTGAGTTTCTCAGTGAGGTGCTCAGTTAGGGGTAGAGGAAATGGGTTCAATGCAAAGACTAGGGCCCAGCTGAGCTAAGTCAACATCGTGCAGGATGAGTGATGGAGGAAGTGATTTAGGCCAATGTTCAGCCTTGACACCATGCTCAGGGGACCCAGGCATGGTGTCAAGGCCAGAGCGCAAGAGCCATGTTAGCATGACGTTAGATCAACTCGGTGCATGGCTCGAAGCAATAGAAATGGAACAACTCGCAGCGGAGACTTCGCCTTGGCTGAAGAGTTTGGGGTCATTGGGGTTTAGGATATTCTTTCTTTAGAGGTAGGGATGATTCACATTTTGGAGGTGAGCTATTTTGGGGAGCGTAAATTTGGGCTTTAGGGTTGGTCAAGCGATGTATGGAAAATATTGAGCTCAAACCTTGAGCTCCAAAATCTGAATTTCAGACTTTGAAATTTTACTAATTCAAAGATTTCAAAGGGCTCGACGTGTTTTTGGTGTCTCAAACTTTGAAGTTTGAAGAAGTATAGGTCTGCCACATGAGGAACGTGTCAGAGCCAATTTGATCAGGAATCTGTGGGGTTTGGTGAAGATTATAATCCCAAGCAATTTGGTGAGTCAAAGGTGGGAATGCATGCTAAGCAATGTGCATTTGAGATCGGGTCTACCACCGAGTTGGTGGGATGTATGTGGTAGGGTGATCATCTTATACATTAGTAGGATTTTAGGGCTAACCAAGCAATGTGAAATGGATGGTGAAGAGGTGAATAGCCCAACCCATGTGGAGCAAGAGGAGTTCAAGCCATCCAGATCGTCAAGTTACCAAGCGAGTTGGATTGCAAGTTATTAGCCATGTCATCCCCTGAGTCTTTAAAATGTAGTTTCAACATAGGGGGTCCCACCAAAAAACTAAAATTGTCCCTACATAATTTTAAATTATTATTTTAATTTTTTCGTGGGGGCATTTGAATTAATGAATTATGGATTTTTCTTGAAGAGCAAGCAAAGATAGAAGTAAGAATTGGGTGTTGCATGAGAGCATGGGAAGTGGCATGGCTCACCTAATCTACTACAATCATGCCTAGAATTTAGGAATTCTCTCTCCTTCTCTCTCACACTCTAAAATTTTATAAAAATGTAAAGGGATGCATACTACAAATGGTTAGACATTTTTAACTCATGCTTCCCCTCTTCTAATCAACTGAGTTGTTGTGAATTTAGAGAGTCCAAACCTTCTCCTCTGAACATTGTAATTGAAAATTTTCCTCTTTCCTACACTATGATGTAATGTACAACTCTATGGCACAATGAAATGAATGTTTTATTATAATTCTTCTATCCTTGCATGTATTTTAATTCTCTAACTTTCCTCTCTTGATTATAAAGGAATTTTTGCATGATTTTGTTTCCATTGTATCTGTTTGGAGGATGTTGTGTTTATTTGGAATGGTGTACTATGTGCAATCTGGTTTGTGATGCATGTCCATCCTCTCCATGTTTCATCTTTCTCCATTTGCAGGTTGAGAATTGTTTGACAACCCTTTCTCTTAGTGTTATCACTATTTCTAGCATAGGATTTATTTAATGCAATCTCTATCACTTTCCCCTTAGAAGTGTTAGAATAGGTTTAGTTAGTTATGTTCTTACATTAGGTGTAGTGTTAGCAGTAGGATAAGGAAGAGGAAGTTGGCCTTCTCCGAAGGTCCATCTCAAGCCCGCAAGTCTCACATCTTTAGAGATGGTACCCATGTTACCCATTGACATTGAATGCCTCAGTAAAAGATAGAAATTCAAGGGATGTTGTGATTTGGTTATAACAAACCTTGCGAATTTTGAGCCTGGGGAATGTTTTGCAACTTTTCACATTTCGTGCCTGGGGAGATTTTTTCAACTTTGCACATTTCAGGCCTTGGGAAATTTTTGCAACTTTGCATATTTTTTGGCCTGGGAAATTTTTTGCAAATTTACACATTTCAGTCCTGGGGAAATTCTTGCATCTTTGCACATTTAATGCATGGGGAAATTTCTTACAACTTTGCACATTTCAGACCTCAAGAACATTTTGTACAATCACAGTTTTTAATGTGCAATCTTCAGATGATCATAATTTTTGATACAGATCACCAAATGAAGAAAAATTTATATCGTCTGAAATTTCTTAATGAGTACTACATAATTAACGCAGTTATCAACTATATTAAAGTGCTTTATTGGTGCAAAATTTTAAAAAAAAATTCTCAAGGTCATTTTTCAAGTACAGGCTCTACAAAAAAATTATGATGCCCATGTTGGGTTTGCAAGATTTAATGTTAATTGGTCCTTAGTGGTTAAAGAAGTGTTTGGGATCCTTAATTTCAAGTTCCCTCTCTTTTCCCACCTCTCTTTCTCTCATTCTGATATGTAATGAAAAATCTCTCATTTTTAAAAGGCGGGGGTATTTTTATTATAATGGAACTCTGTAAAATGGTTCAAGATCAGCTATGAGTTGTAGGCCTCAGATTTAGACATCGTTCATGGTGATCCTTACCTCTTCTTCTCTAATGTAATGGATTGTGCATTATTTAATGAATAAAATGTTTTTTTTTTGGATCTCTTATGCCCTTTCTCTATTTTATTGCATTTTTATTTCCTATCATTGCATCTACGGGTGTTTTGTGTATAGTTATCTCTCTTACAGGGTCTCATATTTTTTGCGCTCCAAGAAATGGTGGTTTTAATGTTTTTGTGGACTATGGATTTTTTTTTTCCATCTCCTTCATCATTTTATCCCTATTTTTCACTCATTGGAATGATTCCACCCCACATTTTCTGGTTATATCACTTCTTTTAATGTAGGATTTCATTTTCATGCATCTTTCTAACTATTTCTCTCTCTCCATGTTTTCTTGGCATGATTATTTTAGGATTAGATATCTGCATTTCCATCTTTAGGAATAGTTTTAGATTTATATTAGGTAGAGGAAGTTGTCCATCTCAAGTAGCAAGTCTCACAACTTGAGAGATGGTCACATGTTAGCAAAAAGTATGGATTTGTAATGTGCAAATCCTAGGGTGATAATTTTTGTGATAACAATTAGTTTAGGTTATTAATCCTAGGGAGCCAACCCACTCTAGTGGTTATTCTCAATTCAGGTTACCCACATCTCAGAGTATTTCCCATTATATCAACCGAAGTGAAGAGTTATTTTCATTTCTTCATCCAAGGTGCACTTTAGAGTGATAACAAAGCACAAATTATAGATATTATTTGGGTGAGAAAAATATGATCCATGGAATGGGTGGAGGATATGCAGTTATATAATTACTAAATTTTGGTTTCAAATATTCCATTCATGTTTGTTTCTTATCTATCGAATTAAAAAATTTCACCTGTTGGATTTCACCATTTCCCCCCTCTTTTTGAATTTTAAATGCTTAAATAGATAAAAAAATAGAAGATATTATTAGGGTCAAAATAATATGATCCATTAAATGGGTATGGGACATACATGTATTTAATTCACACCTTTTTATTTCCAAAATTCTATATATTTTTACATCTTATCTATCGAATTAATTTTTTTCCAATTGAAAACATTGATGTCATAAAATAAAATGATACCGAAGCTTGATTAGAAGATAAAATCTACTTGGCAGTTCCGCTCATGTGATTAGTGTGAATGAGAGACACACTATAAATTTTAATGCTTATAGCACATATTCTTTGGATTCTAACAATTTTTCTATGGAATAGGTACGAGGCATGAAAATATGTAATCTTCATAACTTGATCTCTAAATTTCCATTCATGTACTTGTTTTATCTACCAAATTAAATGTCCTGCACTTAACAGCCTTAAAGCTAAAAAACTTAAATTAAAAAATAAAAAGTATAAAAAGCATACTGATGTGATTTAGATGGCGGATTGCAAAGTTCTAGAAGAACCAAACATTTTCATTGGGTTTTGTACCTTTTGTCCAATGAATGAACATGTGGGTTTCAACTTTATATTTAAACTTATTTTATCTTGTTTATTTTTTTTAGCATGTTGGATTAGAGGTTATTTACTTCCCACATGTTAATTTTGAACTTTTCATTCATGTCCTCATCAAGTATCTCAACAAATTTAATGTTATGCAGTCAAAAACCTTAAATTTTTTACCTAAATCAAGTGTGAATTTTTTATACATTTGCCAAAAAAGAAATTATATTTTTTCACTCTGTTTCCTTGGGTTTAGCTTGTAGGTTTTTATGTTACTTCTTGGGATTGGGTGTGGTTTAATATTTTTTAAACCAAATTTGGTAGTCATAAAAATGAGTGTGGTTAGTGGCCGTAAGGTTGAGTAGATATTTTTCTACACTATGATGTTTTTTTTTGTTTCCAGAAAAAAACATTATTGATAAAATTATTGTTATTAAGACCTAGTTTCGAAGTACTGTTATCAAGTTTACACCCTAGGAAAAATTGAAAATAAGGTAGGATCAGAATCAGAAACTTAGCAGGGCCTTCATAGTAAATATGGGGTTTCATATCCACAAAACCATGTTTTGATATTAGTCGCTATGTTTTGGGAAGAATTGAATTTATTCAAGGAATTTTTTCCTCTTCTGGGTTTTCAAAGACTCGGTGTTTGCCTAAGAAGTGAGAACCAGGATCCAGAAGACCCACATCTAGTAAAACGAGAAAAAATGGAAAAAATGAGGCTTGTACCTGAAAATCATCTCCTCGGTCCCTCATGGCCCACTGAAATTATTTTTTTTCAAAAAGACTTGGAGAAAAATCCAAAAATGGAGAAAATGGAGAAAAATGGGAAACTAGCCCATTAAGGGCACCAAGCTGAAAAATAACTCACTAAGTTGCTCGTTGAGATACATTAGATGCATGGGGTCATGGGTTGTAGATTATCTCATGTGAGCTCAAGGATCATGGCAGACTAATGAACGTTGAGAGACCATATTGATCACATAGCTCATCGAAATAAACAGGGAGTTACTCGGTTCGTGTTTGATAGTGTTGTGGGAATAGCTCGGGGGTGAGCCAGGGTGATGACTGAGCGTGGCGTAAAGGGTAGAGGGTTTGTAATGCATAAGGTATGAGCTCATAGTGAGCTGAATTAGTCACATAGGGTGATGAATGGAGGAGCTTGGTGATCTCTCCTAGCTCGCCAAGGAGAATGGAATGAAGGGGTGAATAGCTGAGCCAACAGTCGAGATAGAAATTGAGGGTATGAAGGGTTGAGCTCATGATAAGTGGTCACAATGGATTTAGTATTATTGATGAGTTAAAATAAAAAAAGGGTCAAGTAATGTAGCCAATTCAGCATTGGACTGGGCCAATGCAAAGGAGGAGAGCTCATTCGGCAAACTCACACTGGATGTCACGGGGCTAGCTACGCAGTGGATTTCACTACCCAACGTGTGGCACTGAGACACTAATTTTTTCACTCACCTTAGAGGATCAAGCAACTCCAGTAGTCCCAGAATATGCCTTCAATCCACCTTCATCCACCTCCCATTCCCAACGCATCTCCAACTTATGCACAAGTGAACCCTTCCAACACCTTTCACAGCTACCCATACAACTGCTCTAGAAGACCACTCGCCAAATACCACAGCTACCCATACAACCACCGAGAGCTCTTAATATGCCTTCTTAGTTCACCTGAGGGAATGCAAAAATCATGCCTCCTGACTCATCGCTGACCCAGCTCTCCAACGCTGCTGGCCGGCTAACTGTCCAACACCCAACTATTCTACACAACACCGCTAAGGAACATCACATGCACCTTTCTGTCATCCATCCATGAGTCTGCCTGAGTTTCCATGTCAGTCACCTATGCATGCACCAGTGGGGGAAGTCCTATTCATGAGTCCTTCCTGGGTGTGAGCCTCTACTCACCCCGACCTACTGAGTGTTCTATCACCCAACTCCAACACCACCAAAGATCCCTGCGGGGAGCACTTCAAGCTCACCATCTTTGTAGATTACATCACATGCGAGTAAGGTACTCTTCTTCTCTCGGCTCGATCCAACCTCTGATCTCACCCTGATGTCATGGCCACTGAAATCACCATGCCTACTCTTTGAGACACCCATCCGCGTCCAGACCGCATTGAAACCTACTCGAGTCTTCTGCCTTAGTTCTTAGCTCACCACACTGCAACCATATCCATGATGTCCTTAACTCAGCCCACCATATCGCACATCACCATGTGAACCATCCTCTGTCCACTTTAATGAGTCTCAGCCACTGCTTCTACACCCACTTTGCATCCACACTTCCACTGCGCCTCTGTTACATCTATGTGAGCACTCAACTCATCTGCATTATTTAACCTATGCAAGGTTGAGGAGCTCGCCACACTTAGCTCACTCACGTCTGAGTTACTTCTCCTCTGTTTTGACCTCTGGATCCCAGTCTCACTCCATCATGCCTCTTGGCTTCTTCCCACATGAACTCTGCTTCTAAGGACGTTGCCACCTCAAAGGTCTCCCCAAGTCCACTGGCACTTAACTCTAGAGTCCCACTACTAATCCATGATGCACATCTCTACATGGACATACTCCATAAGGGTAGATTATATCTCCAAGGTCTCCTGAACACTCCATCCTCTGAATGTCCAATTGCACCAAGTGTTCCATGCTCCACTTGGTGTGGGTGTGAGTTCACCATGTTGGTCTTAATGTCTACCATGCTCATCTGGGTCATTAGGCTTGCACTGCACTCTTAACGCAAGTCCTCTATCATGAAAGGTCTTCATGCTCAAACCAACTCACTCTGCCACTGCATTGCTCTCATGAGTTACCCAACTCACTCCATGTACATTGGGTGCATTCTTCGCTCCAAGACACCCTGCACTGCTCCTAAGTGCAACCAAATTTTCTCACCAACCTGCCTTAGCTAACCTTGATTCTAAGACATCCTTGGGCTCACAGCATGGTCCTTTCAATCCCCCATGCACAAATCTTTCTCACTAGCTAGCCCTCAAGAGTTGCATTGGTGTGCCACCGAGAACTTCCCGGGAGGTCACCCATTTTATGCCTGTGCGCTTAACTCACCCAACTCGCTCAAATCTTCTATAGGCCAACACATGTGAGGTCGTAAACCCCAATGCATACATGGCCAACCATTTTCCTCAGTTGGGATTCTCTCTGGCTCCCTGGATAGCGCCTCGTGCACTACCCTAGTCGGATGGTGTTTGCCCATCCTGGTGGAGGCGGTTGCTCTATGAGCATGGAGACGCACTCCCCTTATATTCTCTACCACTCAAAGTGGCGATGCCCATGACACTGTTGCTAGACTTCACAAGCCTGCGCAAAGGATACCAGTGTTCGCAACACTGGGAAAAAATGTAAATGCAATACTCACATGCAAATACACAAGGAACACATCGGTCATTGGTGACATAACACAACTCAATCTCTTCAACATCTCGTTGCACTAACTCCCTGTGCTCAGGACAAAAAGTGTAAAATCACTCAACACTTTTGTCATTATAGCTCCCTTCTACTAAACTACACTTCACCAAACATCTAACACAATGCTTGATGGGATACCCCTTCTGTAATTCCTACTAACTCTTAGGAATTTTACATGATGTATACGCTGCCCTACTAAGCTCTAAGCCCTTCTTGAAAAACAATCATTACATGACTGAAGAACCGCAAACAACCTCCACGCTGATTGATGAACCATTGCAAGGTTTCATTGCCACTAGATCTGGTCACACCATGTTTCCACCCGCAACATGAAATTCTCCACCTGATCTGGGGGCCTACTTCACCACAACTTACCACAATGCTGCCCTTGTTCATCACTTCTACCAACACCATACCACCACTATGCCTCTGATGCTGATCTTCTAGAAAACTCTTCACCAGGAATACCTCATTTCACTGCAACCTGACTGATATACTCACCACCATTTTCAACCAACCAGCACTTCTGAAAATGCAATGCTTGCTTCACTCCAGAAACGTAGCCACTACCATTTTTGCCAACTTGAAATTATGAGGTTTCACAAAATCACCACACTGATTATGACAAGGGAGAGCCACTTTTACCACTTCATGGCTCGAGTATCAACTTGATATCACTTCACAAACACTGCAATTCATCCATTCTCAATGCACAAGTTCTATCAACAACTTCTGGGGAGTCATCGCGCTACTCATTGCTTACACACCTACCAAGTTTTCGAGTTACTCTACCTCTGTACCTGAACTCTACCAAGTGTTATCCCTTCACTCTTCGCTACTTGGAGTTAGTTCTACACCAGCCTTCACATGAAGTATCCACCTCAGTGACGTTACCCAGCCCACACTGTATGCATCCCTTCCACCTCCTCCACATCTAAGTTCTGATCAACACTGGCCTTCTTCTCCCACAAAGTCTCTAGTAACCTACACTGGCTTACTTTCATTGCACAAGTTCCAACTCTTGACACCTGCATGGGTCTAAAATACACTTATCACCAAACGCCATGCTGACCACATCACAACTACATGACTCCTTCCTCATCAACCCACTGGTCTACCTCTGAGAAAGTTCACTGGCTTCATTGATTCCACTGTGACATCAATAAGACTCAACTTAGCCCTGATACTCCACTAGATCACTCTGATCTGATGCTACCCTCTGGCCTGCACCAATCTTCTTCTTACATGGAACATAACTACTCCTCTTGATCCAGTTGTGTTGGTGTCCTGCCTTTTGATTGCTAACACCGTTGATTTCCAATTTTCACAAGACTCAACTCCTAATCCAATTCGTACAACAACCAACTCCCGCAAACATACACGACTTTTCTCAACTGTGCATTACATTGGGCACTTCAATCTGACGCTGCTTCACAAACACACATCAGTCTACTTATGCTCAGCCCAACCGCATTGGTGTCCCACCCATCCGATCACCAATGATGTTGATTGCATTGGCTCCCTTGTCTGCCAACTCATTCTTCAATCAACATCCCACACACCTGAAGTTGAGAGCTCTTTCGCCAACTACTCATGTTGGCTTACACTTTGTTCCCAACTCCAACTCTGATGCTCGCAGTCACTCTACGTACCAGAGAGAGCATCACCTCAAATGCTTCAATACCAACTATCACGCTGATTATCAAAGAGAGAAATCCACTTCCAAAAGCTTTGATACCAGCTATCACGCTACGTATAGAGCACAACATTAACTCACTAGCTCTGATACCAGCTATCATGGGGTTAGCTATACAGCGGATTTCACTAGCCAATGTGCGGCACTGAGACACTAATTTTTTCATTGACCTTAGAGGATCAAGCTACTCTAGTAGTCCCAGATTATGCCTTCAATCCACCTTCATCCACCTCCCATTCCCAATGCATCTCCAACTTATGAACAAGTGAACCCTTCCAACACCTTTCACAGTTGCCCATACAACTACTCCAGAAGACCACTCACTAAATACCATGGCTGCCCATACAACCACTGGGAACTCTTAATATGACTTCTTAGTTCACCTGAGGGAATGCACAACTCATACCTCCTCACTCATCACTGACCCAGCTCTCTAACGCCACTGGTTAGCTCACTATCGAACATCCAACTGTTCTACACAACGCCGCTAAGGAACATCACATGCACCTTTCTATCATCCATCCATGAGTCTTCTTGAGTTGCCACGCCAGTCACCTATGCGTGCACTAGTGGAGGGAAGTCCTCCTCATGATTCCTTCCTGGGTGTGAGCCTCTACTCACGCCGACCTACTGACTATTTTATCACCCAAGTCCAACACCACCAAAGATCCCTGCGGGGAGCACTTCAAGCTCGCCATCTTTGTAGACAACATCACATGTAGGTGAGGTACTCTTCTTCCCTCAGCTATATCCAACCTCTGATCTCGCCCCGATGTCATGTCGACTGACATCACCGTGCCTAATCTTCGAGACACCCATCCACCTCCA
Organism: Taxus chinensis; assembly: GCA_019776745.2. Taxonomy (NCBI): domain Eukaryota; kingdom Viridiplantae; phylum Streptophyta; class Pinopsida; order Cupressales; family Taxaceae; genus Taxus; species Taxus chinensis. The sequence continues at coordinate 787,025,346 of CM034149.1, forward strand.
AACCACATTAACTCCTACTAGAGTCTTCTGCCTTAGTTGTCATCTCACCACACTGCAACCGTATCCATGATGTCCTTGACTCAGCCCACCATGTCGTGCATCACCATGTGAACCATCCTCTATCCACTTTAATGATTCTCAGCCATTACTTCTGCACCCACTCCACATCCACGCTTCCACTTCACCTCCAATACATCTATGTGAGCACTCAACTCATCTGCGTTGTTTAACCTCTGCAAGGTTGAGGAGCTCGCCACACTTGGCTCACTCACGTCTGAGTTACTTCTCCTCTGTTTCGACCTCTGGATCCTAATCTCACTCTATCACGCCTCTTGGCTTCTTCCCACATGAACTCTGCTTCTAGGACGTTGTCACCTCAAAGGTCTCCCCAAGTCCACTGGCACTTAACTCTAGAGTCCCACTGCTGATCCATGATGCACATCTCTGCATGGACATACTCCGCAAGGGTAGATTATATCTCCAAGGTCTCCTGAACACCCCATCCTCTTAATGTCCAAGTGCACCAAGTGTTCCACGCTCCACTTGGTGTGGGTGTGAGTTCACCACGTTCGTCTTAATGTCTACCATGCTCATCTGGCTCATTAGGCTTCCACTGCACTCTCAACGGAAGGCCTCTATCATGTAAGGTCTTGATGCTTAAATAAACTTTCTCTTCCGCTGCATTTCTCTCATGAGTTACCCAACTCGCTTCACGTACATTGGGTGCATTCTTCGCTCTAAGACACCTTACACTGTTCCGAAGTGCAACCAACTTTTCTCACCAACTTGCCTCAGCTAACCTTGATTCTGAGACATCCTTGGGCTCACAACATGGTCCTTTAAATCCCCCATGCACAACTCTTTCTCACTAGCTGGCCCTCAAGAGTTGCATTGGTGCGCCACTTGGAACTTCCTGGGAGGTCACCCATTTTATGTCTACACGCTTAACTCACCCAACTCTCCCAGATCTTCTGTGGGCCAATGTATGTGAGGTCATCAACCCCAACGCATGCATGGCCAACCATTTTCCTTGGCAGGGAGTCCCTCTGGCTCCCTAGATAGCACCTCATGCACTACCCTAGTTGAATGGTGTATGCCCATCCTTGGGGAGGCGGTCGCTCTATGAGCATGGAGATGTTCCCCCCTTATACTGGAGGTAAAGGAGTTGAAGTGAGGGGATCATAATGGAGAGCTCACTATGGTGAGATGTTGGATATAAGGGGAAGATGAATTACTTGACAAGATTTCATGCAAGCCCACTCACGGAATGCATGAGCCGCGACGGAGGTCCCAAGTAGAAATCGGCGGAGCTGAAGCCAAGCCGCTCAGCCGAACAATGCAAAGGCCCTAGTGATAGGTGAGTGACTCACCATGGAATTTGAGGACCTGCAAGTTATTTGGAGTTCGTGGAGGGTATGGCACAAATATCAGGGTGTCTAGAGATTCATGGATGTCAATGCGTTCACACGTGAAGTGGCTCAGACATGATCTGAATTGAAATCAAATGCGAGGGATTGGATCCAAATTGTGACATGGAGAAGAGGGAGCTCGTGAATGATTCAACACATAGAGAGTGATGAATGAAGGTCTAACGAGAAAGTTACTTGTTAGGTTCAATGGTCGGGTTCTCATAGGTGAACTTTCTAGCATATGGATTAAGTCGAGGCATTCGAGAAGGTCATAATGGCAAGGTGCCCTCAAGATTTTGGGAACCTAGAGTTTGGTTTTTTTGGAATTATAATAAAATTGGGTGAAATTTAGAGGTAGAAGTCCAAAGTGACATGACTTTGAAACCGAATGCGATAATTTTCAGGAGTCAATTTCAAGCTTGTAGTTCAACTTCAAGGATTGGGCATTTTTGGGCTTTGTTACGGGTTGGATATTGGAAGGGAGGAAAGTGAGTTGGTATGTGGGAGGAAAAATGTCGAAAGCCCAAAGTCTGAAATTTAGACTTTCAAGATCTTAGAGTTCAGGGTTTGATGGTGAGTTTAGCGATGAACATTGATGATCTAGATGGGGTGGAGATCTCTTAATTCCATGGAGACAAATGTCTGAAGTTCTCAAGCATAGTGCCAAGGTGTCAAGGAGTTACATGAGGCTTGGGGACCTAGCCAATCAAAATGAAAAGGGGATCCCGCCAATGTTAAACTTAGGGATTTGGTTTTAGAGATGAGTTAGGGGGTCGGCCATGGTCAAATCACGAAGCAAGGGGATAGGAAAGGGGGGCCAAGTCGGCTAAACAAAGATTGAGGTGGGGAAATGCATCAATCCTAGCACGCGAAGCAAGAAGAGTTTGATGCAGGAAGTATTATAAAGCTCTTTATTAAGATTTTAGAGCTCAATGGAGTTAAACCATGTAATGCAAAAGAGCTCACCACATATCTCACCGAGCAACTTGGCAACTTACTCGCCCACAACCATGCACAGAGCCAGAATGCAAAAGACTCTCATTTTGCTAAAATAGATATAACTTGAGATTTGCATATATGTTTTTTATAAATTTATAATCATCGGAAAGGGGATTCAAATGCCTAAAATATGGAACCATAAAAAATGGATTTAGGGAGGATTTGGAACTCTAAAATTTTATAAACTCTCCAGGTTGTAACAGTGCCACTGTAGGTGGGGAAGCCATTAATAAGGTATGGGCACCTATTTTTCTCACACAAGGAAGAGTACATAAGACATGGGCAACATCAAAGGCTCCCATAACATGATCTAAGAAAGCATGGTTCTCCTTACGGGTGATATAATGTTTGGAAATCCAAAATTCCTCCCTCTCTTGTAAATTTCTTTTATATTTTGTAAAGGGGATGCATATTTTAAAAATTTAGACAACTTTTTCTCCCCTTTCTCCACTCTTCTTCACAACTGGAATCTTGTGAATTTTGGGGCTACAAGCCTTCACTCTGAATACTGTAATGGAAATCTGACCTCTCCCTATACAATGATGTATTGTGTATACTTATGGATTAATAAAACTATGTTTTTTTCAATCTTTCTATCCTTTCATAGTTTTATTGTTTAATCTTTCCTCTCATCATAAATTGGATTTTTTGTGCATATTATTTTTTCATTGCAAGATTCAATTGTTGTTTTGTTTATTGGAATGGTGTAATGTATGTGTTTTTGTTTTTGGTGCATGTCCACCCTCTCTGAGTTCATCCTTCTGCATTTGTAGGCTGGGAAGATTGTTTAGCAACCCATTTTCTTAGTGCTATCACCACCCATTAGTGTAAGATTTCCCTTGTCATGAACTCTTTCTTTCCAAGTCTCCTTAGAAGTGTTAGGATAGGTTTAGTTAGGTATTTTGATTGCATTGGGATTAGGTTTAGAATTGGGATCAGGAAGAGGAATTTGGCCTTCTCAAGTTCGCATGTCCCACAACTTGAGAGATGGTACCCATGTTACCCAATCACACTGAATGCCTCAGTCAAAAGCTAGCAATTTAGGGGGTGTTACGATTCAGTGATAATAGTTCTAGTAGGCCCGATGGGATAATACAAAAGTCAAAGTTTTATGATTTATTTAGTGTTCCATTATAAGATCTTAGCAACTGTGTGACCTTCACTACGTGATAATAGTTCTGGAATGCCAGGTGGGACCACATAGAAGTGGATTTTGTAGGTGTTCCATATAACATCTGACGCATATTTTTCATTCTAGATCAATTTCAGATGCTCTTATTGAAACTCTCAGCCCTTTGAGGCACCTCCGAGGATTCAGAAGTCCAAGGTTGTATTGTATTTCAGATTTTAGAGTTTTTCAAACTTTGGATTTTAGATTTTTCACATTTTTGATTTCGTAGGTTACAATGTAGGGTCCAAGTTCTGAAATTGATTTTCAGGGTTTTCACATGTGCAAAATAGGCCTTAAGTTCTTAAAAGAGTAGATCATGGGTTGAAGGTTGCAAAAGTGGTCTTAAATTTTGATTTTGGCATTTCAGATTTTTAGGGTGATTTTACATTTCAAATTTCATAGGTTCACTTCAGACTTTAGAGGTTGCACTGCAACTTCAGATTTTGGAGTTTGGGGGTTTTGGGTTTCAGACTTTAGAGTTTTTTCTGCACTTTGTATTTCATACTTCATAGGATGCATTGCACGAGCCAAGCTACGAATTTCAGATTTCATAGGTTAACATCTGCAAAACAAGGTCTGGCCTTTGAAAATCAACATCCAGGCCCTTCAAAGTTGTTATTTTAACTTTATTAATTTGTTGCACTCTTGATAAAATCTCATCATTTAGAGGAACATGCAAAGCACAACTAACGACTCCATTTGTCTAAGTAACCAACTCTCTGAGTGGCAGACTTTCCCTTTTTTCCATCCATTTCCATCCATTTTTTCTTTCCACATATTTTCATTTTCTTCCATTCCATGAAGTCATGTAATCATGACTTCATTTCTCGCATAGAATTCACACTTGCGGTAGTAGCCATATGAGTTCAATCCACCTGCAAACATGCAAAATTCATCTCTAAGATATTTTCAAACCCCTCTAAAACCTTTTTTATGATGAAAACTATTAGTTTACATACTCATACGAGAAAGATACAAGTCAGTTTGGCTATCCACCAAGCTATGCAACTTTTCTGGAACAAGAGTATATAAATGATGGAGACTAGCCTACACTTGGAGATGATGAGTTACAGCTGAAAATCAAAAAAATGGAGGTAGGTATGATGCATTCCATGGCTTCATCTCAAATGAAATCATTCAATATTTTTTTCAGGGTGCCTTTTCCATGGGTTGTCTCTACACCAAGACACTACAACCCACACCAGAAGCTTGGTTTCATAGTGGAAAATCTTTCTGCAACTTTAAAGATGGGCCAAGGAGATAGAGGCTCATGAATACAATGGTAGTCAATCCTATCAATGAGAAACCCCTGCATTACCATCTCATAGTCCCCTTTCCATTCTTTAATCATTTTCATTTTAACCTTAAACCCAGTTCCTAAGATTCTTACCTGATGCCCCCATTGTGGTGTCCATTTCTCCATCTTCCACTCTTCCACCCCATCTTGAATTCTCCACCCTTTTCCCTTATAAACCCAAGTACCCTCTACCAGAATGGAATATAATTCCTTACATACCTTCCATCAATATGAAAGATCAGTTTTCTATAGATGAGCCACAAAAAGCAAATCAGCTCACAAACAGTCACCTTTTCTAGGAAATTCAATAGGAAGAATTTCTTATTGAGATTGGAACACAGACTAGTGGGAAAATCCAACGGACCATAATTTTTTCAATCAAGTACTTAGCTTCATTACATCTAGAGGAGAAGCCACAACTGGTCATTCCCACTCCAAGATATAAGGATGAATTTCAGGATACCAACCTGATCAGCAACAACACCTCCAAGAGCCCCATGCAAATCATCTGGAGGAAGTAGTTTTCTTGTTTTTTGTTGGTACTTTGGGTCCTAAAATGGAAATACAACTTCTAGACAGCTCTCCATGGTTATCCATAGCCATTTTTAATGCAAAATCAGCTGCATGGTTTCAAATTTTGAGGAAGGGAAACTACTTTGCCTCGTTAGTATTAGGGTTTATTTGAAGTTTTGCTTATTTCCAGTTATAATAGGGTAGAAGTAGGTTTGTTTTCGAAGGGATAAGTACTTGTACACACTCTACATGTCTCACTTAGGCATGTATTATTTTCAATTTTTAATATAGTTTTTGTTTTTGGTTGCTCCAACATAGTACACCATGTTTTAGTTGCCCTCCCAGAAAGATCTTACAACAGGAAGAAAATCATAGTTAAAGGGAATATTTGTAATTCTCAAGGATTTCAAATACAGAGAAATTAAAATCACAATTAGGGACCAAGTTTAATGATTTCCATTCTCTTGTCCCTTCAAAATAATCACATTTGAGCTTTTATTGTCCCTTGCAAGATTGAAAAAAACATTTTCAGGGAAACTTGTTTTAGTATAGAAGGTAAGCCTCATGGTAATCTGCATATTTCTGAACATGGTAAGCTACTCACCAAATCCATTCAAGGTCCTCCCAGGCTTCGAGAAAAATATCAACCTCAAATCCTTGTTGAGTTCGTTTCAATTGAAAATCTTATGGATTTGTAGGAAGTCCCAACCTTCAACGGTGTCCCAAGAAGTAGTTTAGCATGAGGAAATTCAATTAGCAACGGTTCACAATTGCCTCCCAAATTAATACAAGCTTTCAATATATACAGTGTTTCTTCATTATCAAGACATTAGTTAGCTTAGTGTTTCACATTCAAAATAATCATATTTTTGGAGCAAGTTTCGGTTTACATTCCTAGTCCTAACAGGTCAATTTGTAGAGAAGAGAAGGAAGAAATTTCATATTTAAGTAAATTATCCACTCTCACAAAAAATTGTAATTCATAAATATTGTAAATGAGATGGTCAATTTAGGTCCATTGGTGTTTCAAGTGGATTCCAGGCATAGAATTCAAAGATTTGGATTAGTTTCAGGATATCAACAATGACTCCATGCCTAATGTAGGCTTAAGGCTACTGGCTAATCACATCTAGTAGGAAGATGTCCCCATGATTCACAAAAATTGTTATTCATTTTACCCCTAGGAAAAATGGAGAACATGGTAGGATCAACCCCGCACACTGAGTGGGGTCTTCACAGCAAATCTAGTGTTTTACAATCACAAAACCATGTTTTGGGATCAGTTGTAGTGTTTTGGGAAGAATTGGATTCATTCGAGGAATGTTTTCCTCTTCTAGGTTTTAAAAGCCTCTGTATTTTCCTAAGAAGTGAAAACCGAGATATGGAGGACCTACATCCACCAAAATAAGAAAAAATGGAGTAAATGAGGTTTGTGTCAAAAAATCATCTTCCTCATTTGGTCATGGCCCACAAACATGGAAACATTACAGAAAGACTCGAAAAAATCCAAAAATGGAGAAAAATGAGAAAATATCCCATTAAGGGCACTGAGCTGCTCACCTAGCTACATTGGATGTATAGGGTCATGGGTTATAGATTAGCTCAGGTGAGATCAATCATTGTGGTGGACCAAGGTTCATTAAGATTCCATCTCATTGGCATAACTCATCGAGCTATGGATGGAGCTGCTCGATTTGTGTTAGAAGGCACTGTGGGAATACCTTCGGGGCGAGCCAGGGTGATGGCTCAGCCTGGTGTAAAGGGTAGATGGCTTGTGATGCATAGGGGAAGAGCTCATAGAAATCTGATTCAGTTGTAGAGGGTCATGAATGGAGGAGCTCAATGATCTCTCCTAGGTTTTTGAGGAGAATGGAACAAAGGAGTGAATGACTAAGCCAAGGGCTAGGATGGACATTGAATCTGTCAATGGCCAAGCTCATGAAGAGATAAAATGGTGATTGGTCATAAGTGATTTTATATTTTTGATGAGGTAAAATTAAACAAGGGTCAAGCAGTGCGGCCATATCAGCATCGGATTGGGCCAAAGGCAAGGAAGAGAGCTCGTCTGACAAGCTCATGCAGGAGGAAAAGGATTTGAAGTGAGGGACTTAGCATGGAGAGCTTGCCATAGTGAGCTATGAGATATATTGGGAAGCTAAAGCACTCAATAAGATTGCAAGTGATGCACCTTGCTGAATACAGGAGCCATGATGGAGGTCCCAAGTGGAATTCGGCCAAGTTTAATCTAAACCACTCTGGGGAATAATGCAGAGGCCTAGGTTATACATGAGTGATTCACCATGGAAGTTGAGGACCTGTAGGGTATTTAGAGATCGCATATGGTATGACACAAAGATCGAGGTGTCGAGGATAGAGGTGTCCCAAGATTCATAGATGTCATCGATTTCGTAGGTGGCGTGTTCTGGGAAGGAGCCAAATTGAAATCAAATGTGGGGGCTCATATATAAATTTTTACATGGCGGGCAAGTAGCTCGTGAGCAAGTCAGCACACATAGAGTGATGAACGAAGGGCTCATGGGTGAGTTACTCTCTGGGTTCAATGGTGGGGTATTTGCAGATGAACTCTACAATGGATGGATGAATTTGAGACATCAAAGAAGGTCATAATGACAAGATGGTATCAATATTTTGGGAACCCCGAGTTTAGTTTTTTTGTGCATTATGAGAAAACTAAGTGAAATTCAAATTGAGAAGTCTGAAACAGTAAGACTCCAAAATCCTATGCAAGTGTTTCAAGAGTCAACTTCGGGGATTTACAATTTTTGGGCTTTGTTATGTGTTGGACATTGGAAGGGAGTTAAGCAAGTTAGTACACGGAGAGAAAAAATGTCTGAATATCGAAGTCTGAAATTCAGATTTTTGGGTTCTCAAAGTTCAGGGTGAGTTAAGAAATGAACAATGATGATGCACAGGTGGTGAAGATCACCAAATTCCTTGGATATAATTATCCGAAGTGCTCAGGGAGTAGTGTCAAGGTGTCAAGGAGTTATGTGAGGCTTGGGGACCAAGCCAATCAAAATGTGAAGGGGATCCTACTTACGTGAAATGTAGGGATTTAGTTCTAGAGATGAGTTAGGGGGTAGGCCATAGTCAAAGTATAAAGCAAGGGGATATGCAAGGGGGGCCAAGTCAGGTAAACAAAGATCGAGGTGGTGAAATGCATCGAGCGTAGCACACGATTCAAGAAGAGTTTGATGTGGGAAGTGTTCTAAAGCTCATCATTGAGATTTCGGAGCCTGATGGAGTTAAAACCACACAATTCCAAAGATATCACCACTTAGCTTGTCGAGATGCTCAGTGAGCTACTCGGTGAGTTACTTGCCCACAACCATCCACAAATCCTTAATGCAAAAGACCCCCATTTTGCTACAATTGATATAACTAAATCTCTTCTTATCCATTTTTTTCAAATTTATAGCCATCAGAAAGGGGATTAAGATCCCTAAAAAAATGAAGCCATCAAAAAGATATTTCAGAAGGATTCGACACTCTGAAATTGCAGAAAATATCCAAGTTATGAATAGTGTTAGGGTAGGTGGGGAAGTCATTAATAAGGTATGAACACCTATTTTTCTCACATAGGGTAGAGTACACAAGACATGGGCAACATGAAAGACTCCCATATTATGATGTAAGAAAGCATGGTGCCCCTTGTGCATGATCTAATACTTGGAAATCTGAAATTATTCCCTCTCTTGCAAAATTCTTCTATAAATTGTAAAGTGAATGCATTTTTTCATAAAGTTAGACATTTTCTTCTCCTCTTGCTCCCCTCTTCTTCATAGTTAGATTCTTGTGCATACTTAATGGAGAGAAAAATATGTTTTTTAAATCTTTCTAGCATTTCATTGTTTCACTATTTCATCTTGCCTCTCATCATAAATCAGGTTTTTTGTGCATATTGTTTTTTTCATACCAAGATTCATTGGTTTTTTGTGTTTGTTGGAATGGTGTAATGCATGTGTTTTTTTCTGTGGTGCATTTCCACCCTCTCGAAGTTCATACTTCTTCATTTGTGAGCTAGGAAGATTGTCTAGTAACCCATTTTCTTTGAGATATCACCACCCCTTAGTCTAAGATTTCCCTTTTCATGCACTCTTTCTTTCCATGTCTCCCTATAAGTGTTAGGATAGGTTTAGTTTGTTGTTTTTCTTTCATTATGAGTAGGTTTAGCATTAGGATTAAGAAGAGGGAGCCAAAATTCTCTAGAGGTCCATCTCAAGTTTTCAAGTGCCACATCTTGAGAGATGGTAACCATGTTACCCAATCACATTGAATGCCTCAGTCAAAAGCTAGAGATTTGGGGGGTTCTATGATTCTGTGATAACAATTTTGGCATGCCCAGTGGGATATCGAAAAATCCAAAGTTGTATGCTTTATTTGCTGTTCCATTGTAATATCTTAGCCATTGTGTAACCTTCACTACTTCATAACAGTTCCAGCACACCCGATGGGACCACAAGGAAGTCATTTTTGTAGGTGTTCCATATAGCATCTGACCCATATTTTTCACTGCAGATCAAGTTGGGTTTCTCTTACCTAAATCCTCAGCCTTTAGAGGAGCCTTCAAGGATTCGGAAGTCCAAGGTTACATTGTATTTTGAATTTCAAAGTTTTCAAAGCTTTCACATTTTAGACTGTTGGTGCTCAAAATAGACTCGTCCCATTTTTCCTTCGAAATCTATCAATTTATTGCCTCTAATATATTTTATCACCTCATCGTGTTGTGCCTGAGAAGTATCTACTTTCTTTTGTTTCCATAATTAATTTGTTCCTAGGTCAAAGATCATGTATGGGTCAATTTTTCCTTCCTTGTTTCTCTTTCCCTCTAAAAAGTTCTGTAATTTGGGTCTCCCATTCTTTGTTCATTCAAAAACTTGGGATTTCTTGTTCTTTCCATTTTCCAAAGTCAGGATTTTCTACCCTTTTCGTCTTCGCCATAAATACCTGATGAAAATGAATGGATGTAGCTCTGAAAAGTGTATTTAAGCCTTGTAACATTTCTAAATCCTCTGTCCTTGGAAAAATTTTCATCTCCGGGATCAAATGGTCATTTTTTCTACATTTTACGGTTAGATGGACATTTCTCTCAATCAAATTTGCATCCTTGCATTGATAGGGAATGTTGCCTCTTCTAGTTAGATGTGGCTCGGCAAGGTACTTCATAATTTTATAAATCACCTCAACTTGAAAACTTGACTATGTGCAGGAACAACGCTCATTTGAAAGTTCACTATTGGGTTTGGCCTTGAAGTTGTGCAAGGAGGAAACGTGGAGGTTTCCGCTACTTTTCCTGGACTTAGAAAAAATTCTTATGCAGCTGGTACAGTTTGGTGGAACAGAGACACATGGCGAGCTTGCGCTCATTTAGGGTCTTAGCTTTGGGTACCATTTTAAAATTGCGCCATGAAGACACATGGAGGCTTATGCCAAATCTTCCCATACTTATTCATTTTTCAAAGGTTTTTGGGAGGTTTGGGACACATGGAGTAACCACGCATGTTTGGGGATTGGCCCATGAGTTTCATTTTAAAAAATTGTCAGGAGGAAACTTGGAAGCCTTCGCTCACTTTGCATTTTGCTTGGACTTTTCAAGTGGCCAAAATATATTTCCTGGGACTCTGACACATGGTGCCTTTTTCTGAGCTTTAAGCCTTCAATTTTTCTAAGCCAAGATAGGTGGGCAAGCCTGCACTCTTTCAGGGTCTCAAATTTTGGGGACCATCTCAAGGTGCGCCATTATGACACATGGTAGTTTGACAAGTCAAAAGGGGTAGGGAAGTGGACCATCAGAGGCAACTTGGAAGTTTTTACTCTTATTCTTGAAAGGGTTGAAATACCAAAAATGTCTTGCAAGCCTGATAAAGGAAGGGTCAAATCTTGCTCTAGTCAACGGTGGAGATGTGAACTCTCGAGGGAAACATGAAAAATTTTCCTTTTGAGAAAAAAGAGTTAAAAGTAAAAAGGGAAGCATGGTTCTGATGGGGCCCACATTAGGACACATGTCAAGGTCATTTCTCAAGGGTGGAGGTGTGGAGAAAAATGTGAAAATTTAACTTTTTCCAAAAGTTGTAAAAGGAAAAAGAGAAGCTGTAAACCCACTCTAAAATTAAATCTTCCATGTGGACAACCCAAATTCAAAGTAAATATCAATGGTAGCTGTGATTCTGAATCGTATTTCCCCCCCCCCCCCCTCATTTTATTAAAATGCTCCTAGAAGTGTGGGTCTTCATGATTTCTTGGTATTTCCTACATGCCAAACAAATAGGAGAGTTAATTTTGATATCTAAGTTTGGTGGAGAAGATCTAGAGACATCTTTTTCCATTAAAATGGTCTGGCTACAGGACTCAATGTGATATTCCATTTTTCTTCTCTTGTGTATGAAAGAGCCAGATTTGATAAATTATGGGTGGAAGTGGTTGGTGAGTAGATGGAAAAGTGATTTTCTAGAGGAAGGAGTTGAATGTAGGAGATACTCAAAGGGATATTCCCCATGAGCACCTGGAAACATTTTACAGATTTGATTCTGGGAGTCGTGATCATGATCATGAAAAACACTGGTGGCACTCAATTTTTTTATCTTTTGGGGGAAAAGGGGTATGTTGTAAATGTTATAAATAGCACAAATTTATCATGTTAAAGGTTGGATGTTGGAGTGTGAATGGTTGGGACTGATTTTCCTAATAGAAAAAAGGGCTTGATAGAGCCCATCCTCCTTTGAGAACCTATTTGAGAAGCCTATATATCTCTTTTGTATTGAATTTGATCATGTCAAGGTGGTTGCGAGTTTATAACCATTGACAAGCTCTGAGATTGTTCTACAAACTTTCCCCTGCTGATAAATTTAATCAAACTCGAGCTATTTTGTGTGGATCTTGTGCAAAATGTGTGGCTTTACTTCTAAATGTCTACAAATATTTTTTTCTTGTTCCTATTGCAATCTTGTATCAAAATTTGTCTTAATCACATAGGTCTTAATCCTTGTGATATTTTAGTGGCATCTGCAATTTCATTTCTCAAAAGAGCTTTCATCTGCGAGTGAAATAAATGATTTAAAATCACTTTTCTCTCATCTATTAACAGAGATTGTTTGTAAGCCTCTGGGTGTACCTCAGGCATGATTGGGCTAAGATCTTGATAGTTTTTTGGGTTTTCCAACTCAATTCTTCATGTTAGAATATCATATATTTTATGAAAAAGTGCTAATATAGGCCTCCATTGAAGCACATGTTCTAGTTAAAGAAACATTTTAGCTGCTATGTGGCATTCTGTTTGTTTAGTCTTCCAGTATGCAAAATTTTTAAAAGATTTGGTATAATCAACTTTATCCTGCTTCACCTCCCACCAAAATCCATCCAAAATAAACTCATCCTACCCATACTACACATGTTCTTCATGTGTGTATACAAATGTATGAATTTTACTACCAAAGCATGTAGAAACAATCAGGATTCCAAATGTCTTTAGTAGCTTGAATCTTGCTTGGAGAATATATCCACTATCTAGAGTGACAACTCGTGAGAGTTATATTTTGTTGCATTATTCATATTTTCTTCAAGGTCTCCTTAACAACTTCATTAGGAAGGATATATCCATCTCCTCCATAAACAACAGGCTACAAAAGGGTTCTCTTACCTTGGTTGAAAGGAAAAACCTAAAATAGTGAGGATAGATCAAATCCTCTTGAGGGTGCCATCCATTTCTCCACATCTGAGTGATTAAGGGCCAGTTAGATCCCATCCTCATCTATAAAATGAATCATCATGATCTATCTATCTTTAAGCTTCCTGCTAACCTGTGATGCTGCTCAGACTTTGAAGGAGAATCAATTTGGGTACCAACACCTTACTAGCGTCATTGCCGATGAAATAGTGATTCCAGTTCATATTCATACCTTGGTAAACACTTCTTGAATGCTCAAAGTGCTAATACATTTTTTCAAGCATCAGCCTATGTTTAGGCCTATAAGAAGTTTCAAAGTTACAAATGCTATGTGCAATATTTCCATTTTCTACAGTTATTTCACTAAGTGTCATTGATAAATCTGAGTAAAGAAGAGTCAGAATCTTTCCTTTTCCATTTTATAGTGTTGACAGACATTTGATAGATCATATTTAGTGCATTTTCACAACTAAGGTGGAAATCCTTGGCGGTGAATCCCTGTTGATCTTATTCTTAATGAATACCAATGTCTTAACTTTTGTCATGTGAGATTTTTTACTAACCTTTGCAATGTTGGAAGGAAGAAGGTCTTTCTTTGCTAGGGACCCTACTAGGACATTATTTCCAAAGCTAGGAAAAGTTATCCAACAAGCTATGTAGATTCTTAGGGACGTGAGTATGTAGATGATGGAGATTATCCTACACCTAGAGATGATGAGTTGCAACTAAAAATCTAAATAATGGAGGCAAGTATGGTGTATTCCAAGGATTCAACTAAAATGATAGTGTTTAAGATTGGTTTCAGGGTCCCTTTTTCCATTGGTTGGCCCTATGCTAAGACACTACAGCCCGCACCATAATCTTTGTTTCATAGTGAAAATGCTACCCTAACTTGAAATATGGGTCAACGAGATAAAGGCTCATGAATACAGTGCTAGTTAATCCTTTTAATTGTAAACCCCTGCATTACCATCTCATATTCCCTTCCTCATTCCCTAATCAATGTCATTTCAACCTAAAACCTAGTTTCCAACCTTCTTACCTGCTGCCTGTTAGGTTGTAGAGCTTGTTTTCATGTGAGAAAGTGTTGAAGATTGTACACTAAGAGTACTGTACACTTTCCATAGTTGTCTCATCGAGGTTCAGGAAACATGTTTTTTTTGCCTTAAAACGTGCCTGATATACCGGGAAACGTGTTTTTCTCATATGGGTAGGATTTTTTGACCCATATGTTTATGGGACGGTTTTGGCCGATGGTTTTGATACCCACGGTTTTGTAAAACTGCTTAAGCAATTGTCTATTTATATGGTTTTGTGCATATGGTAGGTATCATGTAACATTGCAGATATGTTTTAAATTCGGATGACAATTCTGTAGAGTTTTTTTAACATAGCTCCAAAAGGATCTGGGTATTGTATTGAGAGAGAGGTGGCTTGTAATAAAATCTAAGCAAGTGATTCTTAGTGGACGTAGCCCAAATTAGGTGAACCACATTAAATATTGTCTCTTTGTGTTGTGTTATTTTATTCTACACTTTTATTTGAGATCTGTAATATTTTCTACATATTAGTTTCTACTGTTGTGATTCTTTGAGGGATTATTCCGCATATTTTATCTCTTATTTCCTAACAATTGGTATTAGAGCCTATTTTGGTTTGCTGAAGTGTTGAATAGCAGGGAAAGTTTTATCTTGATTGGGAGCTATGGAAGATGATGGAAGATCTAGGGATGATAAATTCAATGAGAAGAATTTCATTCTTTGGAAGATGTAGATGAAACATTACTTTTATCAAAAGGATCTTTATATTCTGCAGTCTAAGAAGGTGAACAAACCCTTGAGCAGTGATGGATGTGGAATGGGATTTGCTGGATAGTAAGGCACTTGGGACAATCTGACTGTGTTTTGTATCTTCGTTATTATTTATTGTTTCAAAGGAAAAGAATACAAAAGAACTGATGGATGCATTAGGGAAGTTTTATGAAAAACCCTCTGCCTCTAATAAGATATTTTTAATGATTTATTTTTTAATATGAAGATGTCTGAGAATGGTTTAGTAGAAGATCATTTAAATGATTTTAATACAGTTGTAAATATGCTAGCTTCGGTTATAATAGAATTTGATGAAGAATTTATGGATTTATTAGTTGTGTGCTCTTTACCTGAGAGTTTGAATAGCTTGGTAAGGGAGGTAAACAACTCAATTCCAGCTAACTAAAAGGTGAAGTTTGAGGACGTTGTAGGGTGATTCTAAGTGAGGAAATGCAAAGAAAAATATCTGGTGAATCTTCTATTTTAGGGAATGCTTTGACAGTGGAAACTAGAGGGAGACAGAAGAATAGAGGAAGCCGTGGAAAATCAAAGGATTGAGAAAGGTCAAAATCCAAAAGAAATACATTATGCTGGCACTATGGAAAGTCTGGGCATGGAAAGAAGGAATTTTAGGAGCTTCAGGAAAATAAGAAACAACAGGAAGAAAAAAGGAGGTAAATGTGGCAACGGGTAATGTATGGCAGGTTGCTTTGATTCTTTCTTTGCACAATATTACTGAATCTTGGGTTTTAGAATCAGGGGGATTCTTTCCATGCTACTCCACATAGGAATTATTTTTTTTGATTATGTTCAAGGGGATTTCGGGAATGTTTTTCTTCATGATGATGAGCCTTGTAGTATAGTTTGAAAGTGATGTTTGTATCGTGATATTTACAACAAACTCTTGGAAGGTTACCAAGTGTGCTCTTTTGGTGGCAAGAGGTTAGAATGTTGGAACCTTATATTTAACCACTTATAGCACTAATGTTTGTAATCTTGTGGCTTCATAAGTATATACAACATTATGGCACTATAGGCTCGGTCATATGAGCCATAAGGGCATGGAGATCATAAGGAAGGATTTTTCCCCAGATATACAGAAATGGGTTTGGAATTATATGAGGATTGCATATATGGGGAAACAAAACTGAGTAAGGTTTCTTAAGGTTGGACCTACAAAGAAAGAGAGTAAGTTAGAGTTGGTGCACTCTTATGTGTGGGGGTCGGCTCAGGTATCATCTCTTGGGGTTCAAGTTATTATGTTACTTTTATTAATGATGCAACAAGGAATGTTTGGGTTTATTTTATTAGGAACAAATCTGAGTGTGTTTTACACTTTTGTTAAATGGAAAGCCTTGGTAGAGAATAAACTAGGTCTTAAGCTAAAATGTCTCAGGTCAGATAATGGAGCGAAGTATTACAACAATGAATTTTATGATTACTGTTCTAAGAATGGAATCCAAAAGAAAAATATAGTTCCAGGAACTCCGCTGCAGAATGGGGTGTTAGAAAAGATGAACATAAAAATAATGGAACATGCTAGGAGCATGAGGTTACATGTAGGACTGCCTCTTTCTTTTTGGGCAGAAGCGGTGAGCACAACTGTGTACTTGATAAACAGAGGACCCACAAGTGCCTTGGATGGAGGCATACTTGAGGAGGCTTGGTATGGTAAGAAAGTTGATTATTCATTTCTTAGAGTCTTTGGATGTGAGGTGTTTGTCCATATAGACAAGGATGATAGGACCAAGCTAGAGGCTAAATCGTAAAAATTTACTTTCATTGGTTATGGTGGGTGATGACTTTGGATATAAATGTTGGAGTATTAAGGAAAATAAAATCATTCGATCTAGGGATGTGGTCTTTAATGAGAAATTCATTTATAAACAGCAGTTACAGAAAAAACATGGAAGAATCCAAGAAATAATATGTAGTCGTAGAGGATCTTATGGATGGGAAAGTGACACATGAATTAGTTCAGGAACCTCCTCAACAGGAACCCCAAACTCCTATATTGAGGAGGTCTTCTAGGGTAAGAAGAGAACCTAATTTTTTTTTCTCCTTCTCTTTTATTATTTATTACTCACTGATAGTGGAGAGCCGGAGAGCTTTGATGAAACAATGCAGGTAGATGTAAGGAAGAAGTGGGAGCAACCCATGGATTAGGAGCGTCAGGATCTCATGGAGAACCAAACATGCGATTTGGTGAAGCTACTCAAAGGAAAAAGAGCATTACAGAACAAGTTGGTGTTCAGAGTCAAAGAGGAAGAAGGAGGAAAGAAAAGATATAGGGCCCGGTTAGTGGTCAAGGGGGTTTGCACAGAAAAAAGGTATAGATTTTTATGATATTTTTTCTTTTGTAGTAAAAATTACTTCTATTAGAACTTTTCTTTAGAATAGTGGAAGCAGAAGACTTGCACTTAGAGAAACTTGATGTAAGGACTACATTTCTCCATGGTGATTTTGATGAGAAACTATATATGCAGCAACCAGAGGGATATGAGGTCAAAGATAAAGAGGAGATTGTGTGCAAACTGACAAAGATCTTGTATGGATTGAAACAAGCTCCACGCCAATGGTATAAGAAATTTGATAGCTTCATGATGGAGCAAGGTTATCTTAGATGACATTCTAACCATTGCATGTATACAAATAAATTTGACGGTGGAAGTTATATTATCCTTTGTCTGTATGTGGATGACATGTTGGTTGCAGGTAAAAACATGTAGGAAATAAAAGTACTCAAGAAGCAACTAAGTAAATCCTTTGCTATGAAGGATTTTGGGGGGGGGGGGGGGGGGGGGGGGGTCAACCAAACAAATCCTTGGTATGAGGATATCTTGAGATAGGAAGAAAAAAAAAGATAACTTTATTTTAGGAAGAGTACATTAAGAAAGTCTTGGAGAGGTTTAATATGCAGGATGCTAAACCGTTTAGGACTCCTTTGACAGGCCATTTCAAGTTATCAAAGGAGCAGGTGTCCCAAGATATAGCAGGAGAGATACCATATGTCCAAGGTACCTTACTCATCAGAAGTTGGCAGTTTGATGTATGCCATGGTGTGCACCAGGCCTGATATTGCCCATGTAGTGGGAGCGGTTAGTAGATTTATGAGTGATCTAGGTAGAGATCACTAACAGGCAGTAAATTGGATCCTTTGGTATTTGAGAGGGACCATGGGGACAGTTTGTTGATATAATAGATCAGACACCACTTTGTGTGGTCATGTTGATTCAGATATGGCTGGAGATTTAGATAGTAGGAGGAGCACAACATGTTACATTTACACTATAGGTGGGATAGCAGTGAGTTGTATTTCATGACTACAGAAGTTGGTGGTTTTGTCAACCACAAAGGCTGAGTATGTTGCTACCACAGAGGCAAGCAAAGAAATGATTTGGTTACAGCAATTGATTGAGGAGTTAGGGAATAAGAAAGAGGAAGGAAAGTTGCATAGTGATAGTCAAAGTGCTATACACCTAGCTAATAACTCTACTTTCCACTCTAGGACGAAGCATATACATTTAAGGTACCGTTTCATCAGGACAACTTTGGAGGAAAATAAGTTGAAGCTAGAGAAGATTGATACCAGTCAGAATCCTATAGACATGATGACCAAGGTGGTCATAAGGGAAAAAATGAAGTTCTGTTCAAATTTGGTTGGTGTTCACAGAAACTAGCGAAGGGTTGAGAAGCTTGCTCATAGGAAAACTAGTCTCCAAGTGAGAAATTGTTAGGTTGTGGAGCCTATTTTCATGTGAGAAAGTGTTGAAGAATATACACTAAGAGTAGTGTACACTTTGAAATGTGCTCGATATACCGGGAAATGTGTTTTTTCTTAGAGCAACAACATATTTGCATAGGAAATAACACACAATAATATTATATTTTCTATATTTTTCACGCAATACAATAGCCTAATATATAGGCTGGAGTTTCCCTAGAATATAGGAAACTAACACAACTATAAAATCTCAACCAAGCCTAATTATGTGGGGTGAGAATAACTCACGTAACCCACACATAACAATAAATATAGTAATATATTGTTGAAACAATTTACTATAACATCTCTAACAATATTCTCTCAACAATAATAATTACACACGTAATTATTATTCACACACATAAATATGTGAAGCACTATAATATTCCTAACATTCCCCCCCTTAGTGCGAACATGGGGAAAACCTACCAAGTTGTACTTGCACCTGCTTATGATCTGGTGATTTTCACAGGATGATCACAAACCTCATGGATGGTTTTGTAAACGGTTAACCATAAAATGAGAATGGTGGTTTTGCAATTGGTTTACCACAAACCACAAAGTGATTGTTTTGCAAATGAATTACCAACAACCAAGAATGGTGGTTTTGCTATTGGTTTACCACAAACCACAAATGAAGGTTTTCAAGTGGTTTACCTACAACCACATCATGATGTGCCAAGGACTATCATCAGCCCTCATCACATCTCACTGTAGGGAATAACATAGGAAATTTTGCTGACATCTGTTGCTCATACATACATAGAAAAAACTGACATACTGGAAAATGGAACATTGGAATGATGTTCCCCCCCATCAATGTGAAATTTCCACTTATTGAAAACAAGATCACTGCAAATTGAAGCAAACACACAACTGAAAACAAATGCCACCAAATCATCTATGCGGCCCCGTCATTGGCGACTGACGAGAGGTCATTAAATGACCTCTAACCTTCGATGCCTCCTACCTCTCGTTTCATGCTCAGAACAAGAAGTATTCAGAACCATTGTCTTCATTTACTTGTTCTTCCTCATTCTCTGATCTTTCTTCAGTAATAAAGTTGGCCTCAATTCCTTTGAGTTTTTCCATTAAGTATATCTTGAGCTCAAGCTCTACAAAATGAAGATGTATGCCCCTTTTTCTTACAGTAGAAACATTCTCTTTCCTCTTTATATTTAGAAAAAAAATTGTACTTCCTTTTTACATACATTGTTGTTTCTTCTTCTACATCTTCTTTGGTTTGTTTTTCCTCAACTAGGAGAGCTAATATCATATCTTCCAATGAGTTATAAGGTATTTGACCAAGATTGAAAACAACATTACTGTATTTGGGTGGTAAACTATTCAATAGAATAGCTTTTTCATCCTCGTTGTCTACTGGAGCTTTTACTTCTGCAAGTTGTCTCAGAAGAGATCGTAAATTGTTGATGTGACTAGACATTGTATCTCCATCACTCATTTTGAGCTTGAACAACTGAAGTTTTAGAGAAAAATTTGCATTGACTGCTTTTAAACCAAATAATTTGCGCAAATTATCCCAGATGTCCTTCGATTTTTTATCTAGATCAACATAATGTAATTCAGAGTCTGAAAGGGCAAGGCCAATAATAGCTTTGGCTTTATCATCCCGTGTTTCCCATTCTGCCAATCTGGTCAGATCTGAAGGTGCTGGTTCTTTTCCATCTACTATTCTCCAAATATTTTTGTTCATCAACTGCATCTGGATCTTGACTTTCCATGTGTGAAAATTGAGACCATTGAATTTTTCTAGTGGAATGTCCATTATATCTTAGAGTGTCGGTTTCAACCGAAAATGCACTCTTAGGGGAGTCGGCTTTAACCGATATTGCTCTCCAATTTACACTATATTTAAAAATTAATAAAAACAAATTACTTTTTAAATTCTACATGGATATTTACTAAAGACTTAAACTCAGAAAGTAATATTTAATTACTTTCTATATTTAAATATTTCGATACACAAATTAAACTAAAAGACACATGATTACAAATTATAGACCACCCTCTACTACTGACACACTACGAGATTTAATCCCTTGACTAATAAATTACAAATAATCTTATTCTAAGATCCGTGGCTTTTGTAATTCAAAAGAAACCGCACCTTTTTATTAGAATCCCATGCATATTTGCGAACTTGAGCTGGAACGATAAGCAAGCATTCATGTCCATGATCTAACCATGGTTCTGATTTTAATTTCCAGTGAAGAAGACTTGTAGGAGGCGGTTTCAATGTGACTTCAAAGATTGCTTCAATAGCGGACAATGAGGATCAATGAATTGAGGTGTTTCATTACAAATATGTAGACCAAGACATGGAAGAAACGTGAGATCCACACTGTGGAATGGAGAGTGAAAAGGGATGTTAGATGCAGAAATATGAGTCACCAGTCACCATGCTTCAAACTCTAGATTAGAGAACAATGTTTGAACCTTTCTTATCGCTGCACCATCTAACCACTACAATGACACGTATAGAATTCTCAAATTACTTAGTGTTTGCTGGATATATCTAGGAATGCGGCTCAATTACATGAAATGACACCACTTTCTACTCCTTATAATTATTTAAAAAATATATGTATCTTCAAATTCTTTGTAATCACGCAACAAACTTATAAATCCTCTCATTATTGAAGACTGCACATGGACTTGATAAAGGAGATAAGCAATTAGGTTGAGGGACTTAGATCTGATAACTGGCGAGAATGCCTTTCCAAGTCTGTTGCTCCACTATGATTTGTAACGTCTCAACAATCTGACTCGTTTCTTCAAGCTAACTGAAGAGAAACATGCTTCGAATAATAGATTGAGATAGTCACGATGATCTACACTTGATCAGGAGTGAGCACACTCAAAAATAAAATTAATCTTCATTATTCAGGTTAGCCAATAACTATAGTGGCTCTACCCCATACAACATATCATATCTCCATTAAATAACTGATCTGACCGCTCTGATACCAAATCTTAGAGCAGCAACAGATTTGCATAGGAAATAACACACAATAATATTATATTTTCTATATTTTTTCACACAATACAATAGCCTAATATATAGGCTGGAGTTTCCCTAGAATATAGGAAACTAACTCAACTATAAAATCTCAACCAAGCCTAATTATTTGGGGTGAGAATAACTCACGTAACCCACACATAACAATGAAATATAATTTAATATATTGTTGAAACAATATATTATAACATCTCTAACAATAATCTCTCAACAATAATAATTACACACGTAATTATTATTCACACACATAAATATGTGAAGCACTATAATATTCCTAACATTTTTCTCATATTGGCAGAGTTTTTTTTATCCATAGGTTTATGGGACGGTTTTGGCCCATGGTTTTGTACAACTACTTATGTAGTTGTCTATTTATATGGTTTTTTTCCATATGGTAGGTATCATGTAACATTGCAAATGTGTTTTGAATTCATCTATGAATTCTGTAGAGTTTGTTGAACATAGCTCCAAACAGATCTAGGTATTGTATTGAGAGAGTGGTGGCTTGTAATAAAATCTAAGCAAGTAATTCTTGGTGGACGTAGCCCAAATTGGGTGAACCATGTTAAATACTATCTCTTTGTGTTGTGTTACTTTATTCTGCACTTTTATTTGAGACCTGTAATATTTTCTACATATTAGTTTCTACTGTTACGAGTTTTTGAGGGATTATTCCGCATATTTTATCTCTTATTTCCTAACACTGCCCTAATTATGGAGTCCATTTCCCCCTCTTCCTCTCTTCCACCCCATCTTGAATTCTTGATGTGAATCCAACTACAATAGGTTGAAATACATCCAAAACACACATAAACAACTTTGCAAATAAAACAAAGGAGTTTCAAAATCTAGCTTTCTTCTCATTCTATAATCCACACTAATATTTTACATCATTACAATCCACCTTTTATTTCACGTTTACTCTAAAACCCCTAAAATGCTAAAAAAACTCTAAATTGTCAAAAAAAAACCCTAAAATGCCAAAAATTACCTACTAGAAAAACAACTTGGATGGGCCCCAAAATTTTTGTGCTTAATATTCCTTCATAAATTAAGGCTCACATGAAATTTTGACTTATTCTAACAAGAACAACAAAAGTTATTAAAGTTCTAAGACCTAATCAAAAGTGAAAAAACATTTGAAGCCAATTTTAGGCCACTAGATGAAGGAATTCGGACTTGAAAATGTGTCGTAGTAGCCACAACGTTATAAGAAAATTTGACCCAAGCATAGTACTAATGTAAATCTACCACCCTATAAAATTTCAAGACAATCCAATGGTTGGATCAAAAGTTATGGTCTCTAGAAATTATTCTCCCACATCAATTCTCTGTCATTTTCCTTTCTAAAACCTAAGTCCCCTCTACCATAATAGAATTATAAGGCCTTCCATACCATCCATCGATGTGAAGGATCAGTTATCTTTAGATGAGAAACAAAGAGGAAATAAGCTAACAAATAGTCACCTTTTCCAGGAAATTCTATAGGAAGACTTTCTTATTTAGATTTGAACACGGAGCAAGTGGCAAAATACAAAAAACTAGACCTTGTCCCATCAAGCACTTAGATTCATTAGAGCTGGAGGAGAATCCAAAATTGTTCATGCCAACTCTAGGACATAAGTATGAATTTTAGGATACCAATGATTAGCTGCAACACCTCTAGGAGTCCAGTGCAAATCATCTAGAGGAAGTAATTTTTCTTGTTTGTTGTTGGTACTTTGGGTCCTAGAATGGAAGGGCCAACTTTAGGAAAAATATCCGTGGTTATCCATAGCCATGTTTAATGCAAAATTAGTTACATGCTCTCAAATTTTGAGGAATGGAAACTAATTCGCCTCGCCATTATCAAGGTTTGTTTGAAGTTTTCCTTATTTTTGGTTAAAATAGGGTAGGAGTAGCTTTGTTTTTCAGTGGAAGAAGTGATTTTATACACACTGCATGTCTCACTTAGGCATTTATGGTTTTATATATATATATTTTTTTTCGTGGTCGTTCCAACATGGTACACCATGTTTTAGTTAGACCTCTTGGAAATATCTTATAACATGAAGAAGCTCACAGTTACATAGAACAGTTACAATTCTCAAGGATTTCAAATGCAGAGCAACTAAAATTAAAGTTAGGGACTAATTTTAATGATTTCCATTCTCTCATCCCTTCAAACTAATCACATTTGAGATTCTAGTGTCCCTTGCAAGATAACAAAATTCATTTTGTAGGTAACTTTTTGTATTACTAGTGATAATCCTAGTGGCAATCTGCATATTTCCGAACTTAATAAGCAGCTCCCCAAATCCATTCAAGGTCCTCCTAGGATTCAAGTAGAAGATCAAAACTCAAATCCTTGTTGAGTTTGTTTTAATTGAAAATCTTATGGATTTGTAGGAAATCCCAACCTTTAATAGTGTCCCAAGTAGCATTTCAACATGAGGAAATTCAGTTTGGCAATGGTTACCAATTGTGTCCCAAATGAACATAAGCTTTCAAGATCTACATTGTTTCTTCCTTTTTGAGGCATTAATTAGCTCAGTGTTTCATTCTAGGAAATTTTTCCTCTTCTAGGTTTTGAAAGACTCGGTGGTTGCCAAAGAATTAAAAACTGGGTTCTAGCTGACCCACATCAAGCAAAACAAGAAAAATGGATAAAAATGAAGCCCGCTTCTGAAAATCATCTTCATCATTCCCTCATGGCCCATTGACATAGAAAAATTCTAGAAAGACTCAGAGAAAAATCCAAAATTGTAGAAAAATGGGAAAATAACGCATTAAGGGTATTGAGCTGAAAAACAGCTCGACGACCTCCTCAGTGAGAAGCTCAGTGAGCTACATTGGATTAATGGGGTCACCAGTTGTATATTATCTTGGGTGAGCTCAAGGATCATTGTGGACCAAGGAACATTGAGATATCAACTCGGTGGCATAGCTTGATGAGCTATACAAGGAGCTTCTCAGTTGCCATTAGATGGCATTGCAGGAATTGTAACTGCCCATAAATTCACAAACACGAACAACACAGTAAAAGACGGGATTTTTTTTTTGACTTGCTTGACACATAGCATGACGCAACCTGTCGTTACCAAGGATACAACTAACTCTGTGAACAACTCGATACAAGGATGGCCATAAAAGCAGCACGGAAACGTTCACACCTATTAAGAACAATATACTTTTTTTGACAGAACAACATAGAAGCCCAACAACATGACACTCTCACAGCTAGGGCAAGCCACAGTAGGTAATGATTAGAGGTTATTTATTTTGGCAAGACACCCTTTAACTCATGACTTAAGTTTTCAGAAGGATTCAATATATGATTCACACAAATTCATCTTACCAACTGAGTTATGTTCTTATAAACTGTAGAGTAGTTCGCTTAAAGTCTTCTCCTTTATAAACATTTTTTTATATATATATTTATTTAATAAATATGGTAATTTAATTCCATAAGGCCATCTATTCACACTTACATTACTAGAAGTCGTTCATGCCCTTATGACAACATCGGTTCATGTTCAACAAACTTAAGAGAAGAAGGTCAAATGAGTTCACCTTTAAGACGTCATTAAATCTTACTAAGGTTTAATTGAAGCTTGAGGTTTTATACGTAGTTAATTAATGCTCTTACTTAGGCTTCACCGAGAGAGCTTATCAAGAGGAAGCTACTTACTTTTAAATAGGTTGAGAGATAAATTGAGTGGTTTCAAAATTTTCTTCTCTTACTTGTTAAATCTTATTAGAAACTAACCATTGTTTTCCTTTAAGCTTGTCTTTAGTGTTCACAAAATGAGTAGTGTTTACTAGTTCAGTTAGGGATAACACATTATATAAAATCACTTTGCAAGGATGGTCTCACTCTTGATTACTTAAGGTATTGTTTGTTTACAAGGGGATCTAAACCACAACATATTTCTTTGAATAAAACTTTTAGGTAACTTCTGTAAGGAAAAGTCACCCCATTAAAGCTTACATAAAACCCATCAATACAAAGTCTTAGAAATATTTAAATTAACACTTATTTCTCAAGATCAAAGTTTTATAGTGCTTATGCCAGTGAAGAGATTGAATATTATTTCTCACTAAGAAGAGTTACCAGCCAAAATACAAAAAAAGGACAAAACTACTACTTCACGTAATTCTCCAAACAATTTCAGGCAAGAGGTCATATAAACTCTCTTTACAAGAAATGTTACACAATTTACAACACATTGGAAATTTTTACAAGGATATTCATAAATTGTACAGATGAACCTTTAACACTCTTTTCCTCTAGTCTACTCGCATAATCCATCTGCGCAAATATTAACTAGAGTCAGTTCGCTAGAACTGAGCTTGTTAAGACTACCCATTGCAATAGTAAGCTAACATTTTATAATATCATGAAAGTAAAATTCTAAACTCAAGAATGGATCAAATCACAAACCACTAATCAATATGTTTCACAAGATGAAGAGATTTATACCAGCCAACAAGGAGAATTCCCAATATTCAAGTGAGAGAGATATTCCAAAGACAAACAAGGTGAGACCTTATTGGTGAAGACAACAAGGCTGAGAGTATTGAGATTTCAGTCATTTAATCCTATGGATTACGTGATTGAAATCTAACACCCAAAAATCATTCTATTATTATTAACCAAAAGGATAAAGATCAGTCAGATGACTTAACATATTCAAAAATCGCTTGGTAACAAGACTGCATTGACACACATCCTTGTTTTAGGAAGAATATAAGCCCCAACCATATATGAACACAAATCAGTCAAAGATTAAAGTTAACTTCACTCGACTGAATAAACCAACATACATATAATACTCACAACACAATAAATAAATATGAGGATTCAATATACCAAGTAATTCTCATCGAACCTAATTATTTTTCTTCAAGAAGTTAAATAAATTAGATTCTATCCAACTAAATTACATTCAGACAACTATAGTTGGATTACACAAGCAAGAATCAAGAAGAAGTCTTTTCACCAAAGGTTGTTATTATCTTACATCACATAATCAGTAATAAACCCGTAATCCACCACTCGTATGATCATTGTAAGCATTAAGGACTTAGTTCAATAAAATATGTAACTGAGTCGATTCCTACCTTTTCCATTTTCATACAAGTCTAAACCCAATTCGAAGCAAGATAACTATTCTATTTTTCATACATGCATCAGTAAACACTTACTCAGAAAGTCCCTACCTGAATTATAAAAGGTTTGTCTAAGCTACATAATGGATTTAATAGAAACCCATTTCATTTGATACTTGAATTTAAACAAGCAAGGGATAGTCTATTGAAAATATAAGTGAATCGACACAAGATCCTCTACTGTGACCCAACTCGAGTCACCAATCACAAGGTTAACAATCATCGAAAGAGGAATACAAAGAAAAATACTCTTCCTATGAACGATGCCTTCTCTTCTATCTCTAAAATAACATATGAATAGTTTGGGCATACCCATCTATTTCATGACAGTCTACTCGACCTATCCTCATAGTCGCTCCAAAGAAAACATCTGCTACTATAGAGTTTGATTGAACTCTTTTATCTTATGATACAATGTCTCACGTCACAGGATCTGTATTGAGCAGTAAATATTTCACTCATATAGGCCTCTAAGAAAACATCATGCTCACTATGAGAGGTCTACACACAGATTCAGCCCAAGAAAAGCTTTTACCAAGACAAAAGCAAACACTTAGCCTAAAACTGGCCATGAGTTGAAAAATCTACAAATATCCACTAACATTATTCATGGCTCAAGTTTATATCTCCTACTGCTGGTTTAGAAATCAAACTCAACGGCCATTGTTCACTATTGTCTCTAAACGTCACCCAAATTGAAGAATTAAGCAGGAAAGCTCCCAGGTTAAAGATCTAACACCCATAGTATAAAACATCAACCATTATTTTGCTATCACATGGCAATTACTCTTTTATTTCGAAAAGAAAAAATGAGGCAAAAAGGAGTGTATACATGCTATCACAGTTGCTACCACAGGGTAAGAAAAAAACAAACAACTCCCAACAATCCTTCCTTTCCTTCAATCTAGGTCGATTCATAAGGAAAAAGCAGAAGCCCATTCTAAATGCCATAATAGATAAAAAAATAGAATGACATTCAATTCATGACATAATAAAAGGGTAGCAAAAGATTGCAAGGGGCAGGTTTAACATGCCTGGTTTACAACGCCATCTCCATATGCATATGATTGTTTCAATGCCGCTGTTGGCCCTTAACCCAAAGTGCCCTACGAGCTCGTGCTAGCACCACATTCACGCGATGAAAAATAGCTACAATCCAACCCCATGATTTGAAGCTCGAACACAAGACATAATGATTACATCACACTCTTGGCTCTGGAAGGCATCTACCGTAATGATAAATAAACCTTTTTCCTTCATCAGATTGGGGACAACATCAAACTCTCGGTGCAAACATTTCAGCTATAGCTTGTAAGGTGATAATTCCAACAGAAAAATTTATGCCTGCCAACTTAGTGACTCGTTGAAGCAGCTCTTAAAATTGCAAAGCAAAATGTGCTTCACGAATATTCTGATATGAAACAGATCCGTCTCCATGAGATTCTCTTCCATGAGTTACATCGTAAGACAAGTAATAAAACAATAGAGAATCTTAGAAATAAATTTCATCAGGTCTGCTGGTAACACCCTCACTGTCAAAAATTGATTTTGGAGATACAAACTCAGTGCATGCTCTGGATCTGAAAAATATCTTGCTACCTTCATCTCCCAAGACATTTTCTCCAACATTGCATAGATCTCCTATGCCCATGGGTGTGATCTATCACCTTGAAGGAGAATCCTGAATTTGAGGATGTAGTCGATCCTGAACAGATAACAACAATGTTGGACAACCTGCTTGTTGGAGGCGCTCATGAAGGCTTCCACTATACTGTAACGTGCCTACAGCCTGGCTGGAAATAGCGGCAGGTCTCTGATGTGGATCCCCGACAAGAACACATCTAACAGTGCCCCAAGAAGTGGAGGTAACACGCCTACTTCCCTAGCTTGTATCTTCATCTATAACCACCATATCAACCCATGAGCTAGGCGCTGGAATAACTTCCGGTCAGAACTAGAAACAATAGTGAACGCAATCTCAGCCTCACTTGCAAAACTTGCCTCAAGATTTGATCGAGTTTCTTCCATGTTAAATTCATCACCTGGACGGAAGTGAATTTCCAAAATGAAAAGGCGAGACAGCTAAACTAAAACTTTATCTCGTTCTTCTACTACAGCTGCAGATTTTTGCAACAACTGATCATGACTGTGGTCGCGTGCAACCAGAACATCAATTTCAACACCAACAGTTCCTTGGGATCACCCTGAGGCAGGTGTCACACTTAACTCTCTCTGGAGGCCACTGCTTTTCTGAGATAAGTTTACTTCTCTACCCTATAGCTGCTGCATATAGCCAAATACTTCCTCACAACACTTTCCTAGGAGAATTTCAGTTCTACGCTCCACTGATACTACCTGTGTAGCATGATTTTGAGAACCCACACCCACCCTCGCAACATCAGGGTGATAGACCTTCATTTCACCATCAATGAATCCACTATCTAGAACACACTGTAGCAATTCATCTCAAATCCCAACAAAAACACTCCTCCCTGCTCACCGCGGCTAGAATAGGTCAAGGAGATCAGGTAGCCCAGGATGCAAGAGATTTGCAAATCAAAGGAATTAAAGAATGTGGGACGGCTGGTAGAGGTAAGGCTAGTGGGAGATGGTCACATACCAGGTCTAGATGGTAGGAAGGGGGGTGAGGGACAGTAGGGCCTTAGGCACAAGTAGATAGAATTTTGACTTTAATACCACGTCCCCTCCAACCTACACCACACACCTACCCCCACCATCATTCCATGCAACCCCTCGATTCCTTTATCTGTTTATTTTCAGTACCCATTGATCATTATATTCCAAACCTTAATCAGAATCGAAATTAAGCCATCGGTATAAATCTGTGTTTATTGCGTTCAAATCCTACGATTTGTAAAAGTATAAGCTACTTGCTTTTACGATGTAAGACCAAGCTAAAAGTTACAATATAATTCTCAACATAACCCAATTGAAAAATACACTAAGTTAAGAGGCTTGCATGGCTTAAGGTCTCATCTATTTCCCAAACCAAAACATATCAGTTAAAAGCCACACACTCGAATCTAAGGATTCGATTTACTAGTGTATAAATACATATATCGTTCTACACCCACGTCTTCTGGGTATTTTATTTTTAAAATATAATCCCATGTAAAAGAAATACGCAACAAAAGATACTTAAAAAGGAGTGTACAAATAATCCAAATTTACCAGAGTCACCAGAACATCTCCAACAGTAACTCAGTAACAAGTTTATACATTGGGCTAAAGCAAGTTCAAAAACCTCAGTCTTTTAATTCTCTGCAACTAACAGTGGGTTCTATCCCAACTCATAACAAAACTGAACCCCAAGCGATAATAAACCAAATGTCTGAACTCATCAACCCTTGTCGATGGGTTAAATTCCTTGGCTTGACAACGAATAGGAGCAGGATGGAAATGGCTTCAAGGAAAGTTACTAACCCAGTCAACCTTCGAAAAGGGTTTACCACCAAACGGGGCATTACATTCTCCTCCCCTTAAGAAAGCATCATCCTCGATGTGACATAACACAGAGGAAAAGAAATGGCACATAACCAACAACATGTAAAGGAGAAAGTACACTTTATGGTTTAAAATTTTAGTTATTTAAAGCAAGGTCACAAGGTATTCTTAGGATCGTTTGGTAGAAATTTTAACTTTCAAGGTTCCGTGAAGATTGGCAGTTCCCTCTTGTTTATTATTTCATTATTTTCTTTCCATTAGCATTATTCTTAGTTTAATTTATTTTAAAATTTCATCATTGAAGAGTTTTGGGTTATTCCTTATTGTGGGTGCCCAACATGAACTGCTAATACAACACCCTATGAGGTTCAAAACACACTACAGATTCACAAGCACACAAGTATATTCTTCATGTCTGTATTACACCACAAAAAAGGGTTACTCAAATACGGAATGGAATAGGCACAATCCACATAACATAGTACTCGACACACATCAATGAATGACATATTAACTACTAATACAAAGAGAGTACTACAATACACTAGATATTTCCTCAATTTGCATCGATGAAAAAAATTCACATAACTCCAACAAATGCTACAGGTACATAGTGTCCACAAGGGAATCAATGACATGTTCACAACATCACAACACATATCCATCTGACATGAGTAACACATACATCAAAAGACCACTACCAAACATCACAATAACTCAACATATATCCTGAAACATCAACCATACAGACAAATATCATAAGGCTCCCTCAAACTCTTATGCCTCCCTCAAGTCTCTTATGCCTCCCTCAAACTCTTATGCCTCCCTCAAACTCTTATGCCTCCCTCAAGGAGGCCGGTTGACCCTATGGTCCAAGACCCATAGAGTTCGAACACTCCTAACCCAAGTGACACAATAACGCGTGGCTCAATAACCCGCTAGTTATCTGTACTCCTTGGGGTGTACCCCTATACAAAAAAGTGGGTCCATAGGTCCAACCATTCCATGGTGCATCCCATGACCCTATTCCACACATCACGACAATAGAACCAGCACAACAATCTAATCAAAGTGCCAAGTGGCAAAGTACAAGCCTTTGGAAAGGTGGTAAGAATTCCAAATTTAAAAGAAGACCCAAATTCAAGAAAAATAAATGGCCAAATAGCCATAGTTAGTATCAAAATCCCCATGTTAGTGCCACAAACCAAGGAAATGCCCAAAATTGTAAAGCATGGCAATCAAGAAAAGCTGCTGGTCCTTACAAAATAAAGTAAAAAGCTCAATTTACGAATAAAATCAACTTATAATAATGTCACATTATGATAACTGTGTGGCCTTATCTAGCCACCAAAGGGGTACTCAACGAGTTGCTAGCACTCAGAACATTGAACCTCAGTTTATAAAATACATATCAATAATACAACTATCATCACCTCCATCTGAATCATCCCGCCACCACTTCAACAAGGCTAAACATAGTCATAGTTGCACTTAGGTTACGTACATACAACCACATAGGGAGAGAGGAAAGAATCACATGTTATCTACTAAACCGAGTTTTGGCTTGTGTTATTGACCCATGGTACACCATTCCTCACTCTCAACATACACCTTTAACGATTTCCCTCAGGATCGGTTAGCATAAGGTTCACAACATAACATACAACAACATCACTAAAATAACGGTGGCACACACATAACTACCACAACATCTTACATATGGTACATATACAGGGTAGATCACGATCATACATTCACCGAGTGTAACACATCACTTTACCACTTTCTGCACCCAAAGTGCAATCACCATACGATAGGGTTCATACACACCGTATGACCCAAAATCACAACATGAAGCATTACATATTTGTACAAATCATACATACGATGAACATAGTACATCTCAACATAAAATCCATTGCAACATAGCAAGGTGGTACATACATTTCTTGAAAACATGGTAAAAACATCATGATACAACTCATTTCTTTTAACATCAATCTAGTCATACAACACATTGATACACTCACATATCACAATATGTCACAATGTTCCAACACTCCATCCTCCACATTAGAATTCTTTTCACGCATCACAAACAACAATTCACACGTGAACTCTTCATAGAATCCACCAGAAGGAGAGAGAATACTCCCATCCCCAACATATCAACATGATCACAAACACGCACAAGGTGACATACACATCGCGTGCGTTCACATCACGTTTAAAGCACATTACTCTTCCAATATCTACCACCATCATGCAACATCATCATCATCATCATGCAGTATCATCATGTAACACCACCACCACCATGTAAAATCATCATATAACACCAATCCAGCCAATAGGTTCGAGAGCATGAACCTCGCTCTGATACCAAGTGTAACTTCCCATAAATTCACAAATACGAACAACACAGTAAAAGACAGGATTTTTTTTTTTGACTTGCTTGACACATAGCATGATGTAACCTGTCGTCACCAAGGATACAACTAACTCTATGAATAACTCGATACAAGGATGGCCATAAAAGAAGCATGGAAACATTCACACCTATCAAGAACAATATACTTTTTTTTGACAGAACAACATAGAAGCCCAACCACATGACACTCTCACAGCTAGGGCAAGCCACAGTAAGTAATGATTGGAGGTTATTTATTTTGGTAAGACACCCTTTAACTCATGACTTAAGTTTTCAGAAGGATTTAATATATGATTCGCACAAATTCATCCTACCAACTGAGTTATGTTCTTATACACTGTAGAGTAGTTCGCTTAAAGTCTTCTCCTTTGTAAACATTATTTGTTTTATATATTTATTTGATAAAGATGGTAATTTAATTCAGTAAGGCCATCTATTCACACTTACATTACTAGAACTCGTTCATGCCCTTATGAAAACATCGGTTCACATTCAACAAACTTAAGAGAAGAAGGTCAAATGAGTTCACCCTTAAGACGTCATTAGATCTTACTAAGGTTTAATTGAAGCTTGAGGTTTTATAAGTAGTTAATTAGTGCTCTTACTTAGGCTTCACCAAGAGAGCTTATCAAGAGGAAGCTACTTACTTTTAAATAGGCTGAGAGATAAATTGAGTGGTTTCAAAATTTTCTTCTCTTACTTGTTAAATCTTATTAGAAACTAACCATTGTTTTCCTTTCAGCTTGTCTTTAGCATTCACCAAAAGAGTAGTGTTTACTAGTTCAGTTAGGGATAACAAGTTATATAAAATTACTTTGCAAGGATGGTCTCACTCTTGATTACTTAAGGTATTGTTTGTTTACAAGGGGATCTAAACCACAACATATTTCTTTGAATAAAACTTTTAGGTAACTTCTGTAAGGAAAAGCCACCCCATTAAAGCATACATAAAACCCATCAATACAAAGTCTTAGAAAGATTTAAATTAACACTTAATTCTCAAGATCAAAGTTTTACAATGCTTATGCCAGCGAAGAGATTGAATATTATTTCTCACTTACAAGAGTTACCAGCCAAAATACAAAAAAAGGACAAAACTACTACTTCACGTAATTCTCCGAACAATTCCAGGCAAGAGGTTATATAAAATCTCTTTACAAGCAATGTTACACAATTTACAACACATTGGAAATTTTTACAAGGAACTTCATAAATTGTACAGATGAACCTTTAACACTCTTTTCCTCTAGTCTACTCGCATAATCCATCTGCACAAATATTAACTAGCGTCACTTCGCTAGAACTGAGCATGTTAAGACTACCCATTGCAATAGTAAGCTAACATTTTATAATATCATGAAAGTAAAATTCTAAACTCAAGAATGGATCAAATCACAAACCAATAATCAATATGTTTCACAAGATGAAGAGATTTATACCAGCCAACAAGGAGAAATCCCAATATTCAAGTGAGAGAGATATTCCAAAGACAAACAAGGTGAGACCTTATTGGTGAAGACAACAAGGCTGAGAGTATTGAGATTTCAGTCATGTAATCCTATGGATTACGTGATTGAAATCTAACACCCAAACATCATTCTATTATTATTAACCAAAAGGATAAAGATCAGTCAGATGACTTAACATATTCAAAAATCGCTTGGTAACAAGACTGCATTGACACACATCCTTGTTTTAGGAAGAATATAGGCCCCAACTATATATGAACACAAATCAGTCAAAGATTAAAGTTAACTTCACTCGACTGAATAAACCAACATACATATAATACTCACAACACAATAACTAAATTTGAGGATTCAATATACCAAGTAATTCTCACCGAACCTAATTATTTTTCTTCAAGAAGTTAAATAAATTAGATTCTATTCAACTATAGTTGGATTACACAAGCAAGAATCAAGAAGAAGTCTTTTCACCAAAGGTTGTTATTATCTTACATCACATAATCAGTAATAAACCTGTAATCCACCACTCGTATGATCATTGTAAGCGTTAAGGACTTAGCTCACTAAAATATGTAACTGAGTCGATTCCTACCTTTTCCATTTTCATACAAGTCTAACCCAATTCGAAGCAAGGTAACTATTCTATTTTCATACATGCCTCAGCCAACACTTACTCAGAAAGTCCCTACATGAATTATTGAAGGTTTGCTAAGCTACATAATGGATTTAATAGAAACCCATTTCATTTGATACTTGAATTTAAACAAGCAAGGGATAGTCTGTTGAAAATATAAGTGAATCGACACAAGATCCTCTACCGTGACCCAACTCGAGTCACCAATCACAAGGTTAACAGTCAGCGAAGGAGGAATACAAAGAAAAATACTCTTCCTATGAACTATGCCTTCTCTTCTGTCTCTAAAACAACATATGAATAGTTTGGGCATACCCATCTATTTCACAACAGTCTACTCGACCTATCCTCATAGTCGCTCCAAAGAAAACATTTGCTACTACAGAGTTCGATTGAAATCTTTTATCTTATGATACAGTGTCTCACGTCACAGGATCTGTATTGAGCAGTCAATATTTCACTCACATAGGCCTCTAAGAAAACATCATCCTCACTATGCGAGGTCTACACACAGATTCAGCCCAAGAAAAGCTTTTACCTAGAAAAAAACAAACACTTAGCCTAAAACTGGCCATGAGTCGACAAATCTACAAATATCCACTAACGTTATTCATGGCTCAAGTTTATATCTGCTACTGCTCGTTTAGAAATTGAACTCAACAGCCATTGTTCACTATTGTCTCTAAACGTCACCCGAATTGAAGAATTAAGTAGGAAAGCACCCAGGTTAAAGATCTAACACCCACAGTATAAAACATCAACCATTATTTTGCTATCACATGGCAATTACTCTTTTATTTCGAAAAGAAAAAAATGAGGTAGAAAGGAGTGTATACATGCTATCACAGTTGCTACCAGGGTAAGAAAAAACAAACAACTCCCAAAAATCCTTCCTTTCCTTCAATCTGGGTCGATTCACAAGGAAAAAGCAGAAGCCCATTCTAAATGCCATAATAGATAAAAAAATAGAATGATATTCAATTCATGACATAATAAAAGGGTATCAGAAGATTGCAAGGGGCAGGTTTAACATGCTTGGTTTAAAATGCCATCTCCATATGCATATGATTGTTTCAATGCCGCTGCTTGCCCTTAACCCAAAGTGCCCTGTGAGCTTGTGCTAGAGCCACATTCACGCGGTGAAAAACAGCTACAACCCAACCCCATGATTTGAAGCTTGGACACAAGACATAATGATTACATCACACTCCTGGCGCTGGATGGCATCTACCGTAATGTTAAATAAACCTTTTTCCTTCATCAGATTGGGGACAGCATCAAACTCTCGGTGCAAACATTTCAGCTATAGCTTGTAAGGTGATAATTCAAACAGAAAAATTTATGCCTACCAACTTAGTGACTCGTTGAAGCAGCTCATAAAATTGCAAAGCAAAACGTGCTTCATGAATATTCTGATATGAAATAGATTCGTCTCCATGAGATTATCTTCCATGAGTTACATCGTAAGACAAGTAAGAAAAAAAAAGAGAATCTTAGAAATAAATTTCATCAGGTCTGCTGGTAACACCCTCACTGTCACAAATCAATTTTGGAGATACAAACTCAGTGCATGCTCTGGATCTGAAAAATATCCTGCTACCTTCATCTCCCAAGACATTTTCTCCAACATTGCATAGATCTCCTGTGCCCGTGGGTGTGATCTGTCACCTTGAAGGAGAATCCTGAATTTGAGGATGTAGTCGATGCTAAATAGATAACAACAAAGTTGGACAACCTTCTTGTTAGAGGCACTCACGAAGGCTTCCACTATACTGTAACGTGCCTACAGCCTGGCTAGAAATAGCGGAAGGTCTCTGCTATGGATCCCCGATAAGAACACATCTCACAGCGCCCTAGGAAGTGGTGGTAACACGACTACTTCCCTAGCTTGTAGCTTCATCTATAACCACCATATCAACCCATGAGCTAGGCGGTGGAATAACTTCCAATCAGAACTAGAAACAGTAGTGAATGCAATCTCATCCTCACTTGCAAAAATTTCCTCAAGATTTGATCGAGCTTCTTCCATGTTAAATTCATCACCTGGACGGAAGCGACTTTCCAAAATGAAAAGGCAAGACAGCTTAGCTAAAACTTTATCTCGTTCTTCTACTACAGCTGCAATATTTTGCAACAACTGATCACGACTGTGGTTGCGTGCAACAAGAACATCAGGATCAACACCAACGGTTCCTTGGGATTAGCCTGCTGCAGCTGTCGCACTTAACTCTCTTTGGAGGCCACTGATTTTCTGAGATAAGTTTACTTCTCTACCCTGTAACTGCTGCATATAGCCAAATACTTCCTCACGGACACTTTCCTAGGAGAATTTCAGTTCTACACTCCACTGATACTGCCTGTGCAGCACAATTTTGAGAACCCACACCCACCCTCGCAACATCAAGGTGATAGACCTTCATTTCACCATCAATGAATCCACTATCCAGAACACACTGTAGCAATTCATCTCAAATCCCAACAAAAACACTCCTCCCTGCTCACGCGGCTAGAACAAGTCAAGGAGAGCAGGTAGCACAAGACGCAAGATATTTGCAAATCAAAGGAATTAAAGAAGGTGGGGCGGCTGGCAGAGGTAAGGCCAGTGGGAGATGGCCACGTACTAGGTCTAGATGGCAGGAAGGGGGGGGTGAGGGACAGTAGGGCCTTAGGCACAAGTAGATAGAATTTTGACTTTAAAACCACGTCCCCTCCAACATGCACCACACACCTACACCCCCATCATTCCACGCAACCCCTCCATTCCTTTATCTGTTTATTTTCAGTACCCATTGATCATTATATTCAAAACCTTAATCAGAATAGAAATTAAGCCATCAGTATAAATCTGCGTTTATTGCATTCAAATCCTACGATTTGTAAAATTATAAGCTACTTGCTTTCACGATGTAAGACCAAGCTAAAGGTTACAATATAATTCTCAACATAACCTAATTGAAAAACACACTAAGTTAAGAGGCTTGCATGGCTTAAGGTCTCATCTATTTCCCAAAGCAAAACATATCAGTTAAAAGCCACACACTCGAATCTAAGGATTCGATTTACTAGTGTATAAATACATATATCGTTCTACACCCACGTCTTCTGGGTATTTTATTTTTAAAATATAATCCCATGTAAAAGAAATACGCAACAACAGATACTTAAAAAGGAGTGTAAATAATCCAAATTTACCAGAGTCACCAGAACATCTCCAACAGTAACTCAGTAACAAGTTTATACATTGGGCTAAAGCATGTCAAAAAACCTCAGTCTTTTAATTCTCTGCAACTAACAGTGGGTTCTATCCCAACTCATAACAAAACCGAACCCCAAGCGATAATAAACCAAATGTCCGAACTCATCAACCCTCGTCGATGGGTTAAAGTCCTTGGCTCGACAACGAATAGGAGCAGAATGGAAATGGCTTCAAGGAAAGTTACTAGCCCAATCAACCTTCGAAAAGGGTTTACCGCCAAACGGGGCATTACAGGAATAGCTCAAGGGAGAGCCATGGTGATGACTTGATGTGGCGCAAAGGGTAGAGATCACGTGATGCATAGCGGATGATATCATAGTGAGTTGAGGTGGGTGTAGAGGATTACAAATAGAGGAGCTTGGCAAGCTCTCCTAGCTCGTTGAGGAGAATAGAATGAAGGGGAAAATAGCTGAGCTGAGGGCCAGGATAGAAAATGAGGCCGTGAAGGGCTGAGCTC
The DNA here is from genome assembly GCA_019776745.2 of Taxus chinensis. Classification (NCBI taxonomy): domain Eukaryota; kingdom Viridiplantae; phylum Streptophyta; class Pinopsida; order Cupressales; family Taxaceae; genus Taxus; species Taxus chinensis. Next base: position 787,063,899 of record CM034149.1, read on the forward strand.
ATGACGAGGTAAAACAACGAATGGTTGCAAGGGAGTAAAAATTGTATACGAGGTGAAAGAAAACTAGATTCAAGAAATGTGGCCATCTCAACATAGGGTCAAGCAAATAACAAGGAAAAAATATCATCTAATGAGCTCGCGTGGGAGGAAAAAGAGTTTAAACAATGGGCTCAGCACGGAGAGCTTGTTGTAGCGAAATGTGGGATAGAAAGGGAATCCAAAGTACTCGGCAAGGTTACAGATGAGCCAGGTCATGGAATGCACAAGCCGCAATGGAGGTCGCAAGTGGAAGTTGGTCGAGTTCAATCCGAGCCACTCAACAGCATAATGCAGAGGCCAAGGTGATGGGTGAGTGACTTACCATGGAATTCAAGGACCTGTAGGGTATTGAGTGCTCATGGAGGGTAGAACACAGAGATGGAGGTATCCCAGGATTCACAGATGTCTGTGAGTTCACGGGTGAAGTGGCTCGGGCATGAGCTGAAATGAAATCAAAGGCGGGGGATCAGATACAAATTGTGACATGATGAGTAGGGAGCTCATGAGAAAGTTCACATGTGGAGGGTGATGAATGAAGGACTCAAGTGTGAGTTACTCATCAGGTTCAACGGCAGATTTTTCACAAGTGAACTCACAAATGGATGAATGAAGTAGAGCCATCTGAGAAGGTTGTAATGGCAAGGTGGCCTTAAGATTTTGGGAACCCGGAGTTTGGTTTTTCAAGCATTAGAAAACTGGGTAAAATTTGCAGGGAGAAGTCTAAAGCGGAGCAACTCCAAAATCTGATGAAAGCGTTTCAGGATTCAAATTCATGCTCAAATTTGAACTTCATGTTGAAAATAGTAGCAAGAAACTCAATTTAATTTTCTGTCTAGATTAAATTGAGGAGGAAATTCGAAATTCCACAGCAACAGGCCACTTGGATGTGTTAGCTAAGTCATTAGCAATCAGTTAACTCAGTAAATTTGAGTTGAGACAATGAGATCAGTTAGTTACAGATATTCCTATATTTTAGGAACCCAGGTTGAGTTTATTTGAGTTATAAACAGTTAAAACTAGTTTCAAGTGAAACTGAACTAGTTAATGATTAGTTGGGTGGTTGGACTTTAGTCTAACCCAATGATCATTCAGTTAACTGATCAATTAACCCATTTCTTTCTCATTCATGTGAATAATTTGAATTTTGAAGTTGTGGTGGAATTTCCAAGGTAGAGGACAGCAGGTGCAAACTAATTAAGTGCACAGGGGTTTTGTTTTAGTGATCTGACTGAGATAGACCTTATATAGGTAGGCTGTGTTTAGTTGATACTATGGGGAAATTGTAATTGATCTTTTCCATTTGATTAATGAAAAACAGAGCTTGTGGGGTTTTGGGCAGTAAGCTTTCCCCAGTTTTGATATATCTTGTCTCTGTATTTATGCAGTTTCTGTGTGTGATGTTTTTTTAATTTATGCAGTAGATTAGATTTGTGTCTCATGGTTTAGATAAATTTCATGAGCAGTTGCGAATCTATTGAAATTTCTACATGGTATCAGAGCTTTAATCACAGAAGAACAGGGAATTCAAAGTTTCTCCTCAGGTCTACAGGTCAGTGCAGCAACATCTCTACAGAGCTTGAAAGATGGCTTTCAACGGGTTGATGCTAGAATTTGCCTTGGATGGTAGCTCCAACTTCGTAGCTTGGAAGGATTGCATGGAGGCAGCATTTGCAGATAATGGGTTGTTGGAATATATCGAGTCTGATATTCCACAGCTAGCTACAGCAGATGTCCAGCTTCCTCAGTGGAAGAAGGATGTGGTGAAAGGAAGAAGAATTATCCTTGAAGGGGTTCGAGATCATATTGTCTCAAACCTCCATGGGAAGACTTCTCCATTCACAATGTGGAAAACATTGACAGAGTTATGCTAGAATCAGAGTGACCAGAGAAAGCTGTCACTCAAAGATAAACTTCGAAAGATCAAGATGGAGAAAAACGATACTATTCCGCAGTATCTGAGCAAGCTCACACAATGTCGTGATGAGCTTGGTGGTGTTGGAGTTACTGTTCCAGAAGATGGTTTGGTGAGTCTAGCATTGCTAGGTCTTCCCAAGAGCTAGCACAGTTACCAAGATTCCGTAAATGGTCGAGAAAAGCTACCTGATTGGTCGCGCTTGTGGTCTGATCTTCAGCAGGAACAATTTAGGCGAAGCACAAGAGATGGATCCTCATCCAAAGCTGATGAAGAGGAAAACTTCGCATTGATGGGAAAAGGGAAGAAAGGGAAAGGGAAGAAATTCCAACCCAAGCCCGATTCTAATCATGGCGGCAAAAAAAAAGGAGATTTGTCGAAGGTGAAGTGCTTCCACTGTCACGAGTTTGGGCACTATGCAACCAGATGTCCGCAGAAGAAATCAAGCAAGAAAACTGCAGCTGTAGGTGAAGCTTTAGCTTCACAGTTTGATCTTGATTTCACACTCGTTGCATGCATGGCAAGCACAGTAATGAGTACCCGCATGGTATTTGGATTCGGGTGCATCTTTTCACATGACTGGATGCAAAGATTTCTTTAGTTTAATGGAGGAGAAGGATCTGTAGATAAATATCGAGCTAGGCGATGACGGGCGGTACAGTGCAACTGGTATAGGCACTGTAACCTTCCAGAGAGAGTTGGGATCAGATCTTCAACTCAAAGATGTCATGTATGTGCTAGGCTTGAAGAAGAACCTGATCTCGGTAGCAGTCCTCAAATACCGTGGTTATGATGTGGTATTCAGCCAGGGAAAAGCATTCCTGAGACACATAACCACTGGGCAAGTAAAGCAGATCGGGATTCATGTGAAGAACCTTTACAAACTTGATATAGATGGTAGCGCAGGATTGATGGGTAAAGCAGACAGTGTGGTGAGCCAGGATGAAGGTGAGTTATGGCATAGGAGATTGGGCCATCTACACCACGGTGCTTTGAAGATCATGCAGTAGATTTCTATAGGTCTTCCAAAGGGTACTGTTATCACCGAATCACAGCACCCCTGGATGTTGATCAGATTTCTAGTTTGATCACTCTAAGCATCCAGTGTGATTGGATAACATGGGTACTATCTCCAAGTTGTGGGACTTGCTACTTGAGATAGACCTCCAAAGAAAGCTGGTTCTTGCTCCCAAAACTACCTGCCACAATCTACTCTAATGCAGGAGAAACTAGCTATTCTAACCTAAAATTCCAAGGGACCAGAGAAAGAGAATGCATAAAATGAAAGCCTACACTAAAGCGGTGATACACCAGTAAAAGAGGGTGTGAGAGTAATCTCCAAATGTGTGAAATACAGAGGCAAAGTGCACACTAGAAGAGATGATGACAGTTCACCATAATCCAGTAAAATGCATTCACAACAATATTCCAAGCACACACAATGATAAAGAATTCCTGCAAGAACATAATAAATAGACACAATATACTTGTAGAAAGATTAAAGGGGCAAGAAGAATGCAAGGAAACACAGCAGGGGAAGATATATCCACAAACTGATATTTTATTGCTTCATGATATGCACAGTTTAATCTATTACAAGATAAGGGCCTGGATCACCATGCAAGGAGTCCACTACAAGGGCCTACAACACACTGGCTTCACAAAGAAATTTTCACAGAGCTTTGTTACCCAAAAACTCCCCCTTTACAATGAGCCCAACCCTCCAATTTATAGAAAAAATGAGAAGGAAAAGAGAAGGGAAAAATGGAAATCCCAAAATTTGTCCTTCAACCACCTATAAGAGGCATTAAATTGAGTGGAATGGGTATACATTACTTTCAAAAGGCTCCCCATATTGTCCCATGTGCTGCAGCAGAGAAGGAATGATGACCATGCCTCTTAATTGCACTCCCAGCTACCAAATAAAACACTGTTCTGAACCCGGCCACGTTTTCTTAAAAATCTCAATCAATTTCTGATCAAATCTGGAATTTCTTGATTTCTGTGCATTGGGATCGGAACCATGATTCCAACGGTACCAATTTTGTGCGATTTCGTTGAGAAATGCAAAAGTTATGGCCTTCTGAGTGCAGGCAGCTGTTTTGGGCCTAGCAAGCGTTTTCTGTCATTTGACGGGAATGAGCATTGATTGACTGGAGCCGAATATGTTTCTTTTATTTAAATATATCTACCCTCATTAAAAATAAGAAATCTAATTTTTGTGGCGTAGAGGACGTCGTGCTCGTTCCAGAAAGTCCAATTTTATCAAAACGGAGCTCGGAGTCAAAAGTTATGGCTGTTTGAAGTTTCCGACAAAACGTTGACTTTTCCTCCTGCGACACGTGTCATGATCGGATTGGTCCTCAGCTCCTTCGGCTCCATTTGTCCCAGATGTCCCATTTGATTAGTGCTGTCTTGACTGATTTCGGCCGATCCGGCCGGTTTGGGCCCATTTGTCCCAGTCGTCCCAAATGCCTCTTTGACTGCCTGTGCTCATTTCGGCCGGTTCGCGCATTTTTGTTCCACTTGGCCCGCTTTGTTTTTGGACTGCCTTGACTGATTTCGGCCGAACCGGCCTTTCGGCCAGTTTGAGCCTTTCTGTTCCACACGTCTCAGAGGCGACCTTGAGCAGGACTTAGCCAATTTTCACGATTTTTCCTGGATCGACCTATTTACCTTCTTGAACCTTTTTTTCACATTTTCTCAGAACTTACTCTCTTCCTCTTGGACAGGGGAGTTAGACAAATATGAGGGGGACCCTAGAAACATGAATTTTTTCCCTGACTTAATCAATACGATTGCTTGCATGTTATCAAAATTACCTTGGGGGTGAATTTTGGATAACAGGTACTTTTCCATAGATAGACACATGCAAGGGATGTACCATGGGGAAGTATACAAAAGCCACTTTTCATGAGAAGGAGAACCGAGCAACGGAAATCCTTGAGAGAGTCCACTCAGATGTGTGTGGACCATTCTCAATAGCTTACATAGCAAAACACAGGTATTATGTGATTTTTGTTGATGATTTTTCTAGAAAGTGTTAGATCTACTTCATGCAAAAGAAAGATCAGACGTTCTCAAAGTTTTGTGAGTTCAAAGCACTGGTAGAGAAAGATACAGGGAAGAAGGTGAAGGCTCTAAGGAGTGACAATGGTGGTGAGTACATCTCTAATGAATTCAAGAACTTCTGTGCTAAAGAAGGAATTCGGAGAGATTTAATTGCACCTCATAACCCACAATAGAATGGGGTTGCAGAAAGAAAGAACAGAACAATTGTGGGAGAAGCATGAGCTATGTTATATGATCAAGGCCTACCATTACATTTATGGGCAGAGGCATGCAACACAGCCGTATTTGTGCAAAACTGTAGTCCTCATCGGATACTTGGCATGAGTACACCAGAGGAGGCCTTTATTGGTAAGAAACCTGATGTTTCATATTTTAAAATTTTTGGCTCATCTGTCTATTGCCATGTGACCAAAGATGCCAGGAAGAAGCTAGAACCAACTTCAGAGATTGGGATATTTGTGGGGTATACGGATACTCCCCACAACTATAGGGTGTATTTCCCAACTAACAGGATGACAGTTGTCATAAGTGATCTTAAATTTGATGAGGAGAAAGCCATGCGATTGTCCCTTGAGAGGGAGCTTGATTTGCATGCAGATGAGGAACTCTTAGTTCCCAAGGATGAACCTCAAGATGTGGAGCAGTCACTTGTAGAGGATCATGGAGTGGTAGAAACCACTCATGCTGAGTCATCCACTAGAAATGGCAGCAAGCGAACTAGGGAAGTTGATAGGTTGTTGCATGATGCTAGAGAGAGTGTGGGATAACCCACATCGCAGCGTAGGCAGACAAGGTTACCAAGTCGGTACACTAACTACATGGCTCTGATGAGTGTGAGTGTAGAGACTGAGCCATCCTCATTCGAGGAAGCTGTAGAGCAACCAGTATGGGTTGATGCTATGGTAGAGGAATTTGATTCCATTGTCAGAAATAGTGTTTGGGAGGTGGTCCCAAGACCAGCAGACAAATCAGTGGTAGGTTCAAGATGGCTTTACAAAGTGAAGCATGCAGCAGATGGAAGCATCGAGAAACATAAGGCCAGATTTGTGGCCAAGGGGTTTTCTCACATAGAAGGTATTGATTACGAGGAGACTTTTGCTCCAGTAGCAAGGTATTCTTCCATCAGATCTATTCTTTCTTTGTCCACGTAAATGGGGTGGAAGATCCACCAAATGGATGTAAAAACAACATTCCTCAATGGATTGATTGAGGAAGAGGTGTATATTGAATAGCCGGAGGGATTTGAGACCTTTGACAGAGAGTCACATGTGTGCAGACTCAGTTGAGCGTTATATGGGCTCAAGCAAGCATCTCGTGCTTGGTACACCAGGATCGACAACTATTTCACTAGGTTAGGCTTCACCAAAAGTGAAGCAGATGAAAACCTTTATCATATTGTTGTTGAAGGTAAATTATTGATTATCATGCTATATGTTGATGATTTAATTTTGACTAGTTATGGGCAGTTAATCAGTTCTTGCAAAGAGGATCTTGCAAGAGAATTTGAAATGAAGGACATGGGACTCATGCATTATTTCCTAGGTTTGGAAGTATGGCAAGGAGATGGAGAAATTTTTATTTCTCAAGGCAAGTATGCCAATGAGATACTGAAAATATTTCACATGGAGAAGAGTAAACCCATGGAGACACCTCTTGCACGAAGTTGGAGGAAGGAGGATGCTACTTCAAGTGAAGTAGTAGATGCTACCACTTACAGGCAGCTTGTAGGTTCACTTATGTATTTGGTGAATACACGACCGGACATGTGTTATGTCGTTAACCTGTTTAGTCAAGCCATGGTTAAGCCAACCAAACTGTATTGGAAGGCAGCAAAGCATGTGTTGCGATACCTTAGAGGCACTACTCAATTTGGTCTTTGGTACAGACAGACAGAGGGAGTGAAGCTGCAAGGCTTCACAGATGCAGATTAGGCGGGGAGTCCATCAGACAGAAAGAGCACATCAGGAGGAATTTTAAGTGTTGGGTCAGCAGCGGTTTCTTGGTACAGCAGGAAGCAGAGATCTGTGGCACTAAGCTCAGCAGAAGCAGAATACATGGCTGCAAGTCAAGTAGCATGTGAGGCTATCTGGATGAGAAAGATTCTTGTTGGTTTATTTGGTCAGTTAATGGATCCTACGGTGATTTACTGTGACAATCAAAGTTGTATCAAACTCTCTGAGAATCCATTTTTTCATGATCATTCCAAGCATATTGATATCTGGTATCACCATCTTCGAGATTGTGTGCAGAGGCAGATTATGTTGCTACAATACATCCCGACGGAGGAACAAGATGCAGATATTTTGACGAAGGCTTTTTCAAGAGGCAAATTTGAATTCCATAGGGACAGGATTGGGGTCCATGATAATCCCTTTCTTGCTGAGAGGGAGTGTTGAAAATAGCAGCAAGAAACTCAATTTAATTTTCTGTCTAGATTAAATTGAGGAGGAAATTCGAAATTCCACAGCAACAGGCCATTTGGATGTGTTAGCTGAGTCATTAGCAATCAGTTAGCTCAGTAAATTTGAGTTGAGACAATGAGATCAGTTAGTTACAGATATTCCTATATTTTAGGAACCCAGGTTGAGTTTATTTGAGTTATAAACAGTTAAAACTAGTTTCAAGTGAAACTGAACTAGTTAATGATTAGTTAGGTGGTTGGACTTCATTCTAACCCAATGATCATTCAGTTAACTGATCAATTAACCCATTTCTTGCTCATGCATGTGAATAATTCAAATTTTGAAGTTGTGGTGGAATTTCGAAGGCAGAGGACAGTAGGTGCAAACTAATTAAGTGCACAGGAGTTTTGTTTTAGTGATCTGACTGAGATAGACCTTATATAGGTAGGCTGTGTTTAGTTGATACTATGGGGAAATTGTAATTGATCTCTTCCATTTGATTAATGCAAAACACAGCTTGTGGGGTTTTGGGCAGTAAGCTTTCCCCAGTTTTGATATATCTTGTCTCTGTATTTATGCAGTTTCTGTGTGTGATGTTTTTTTTATTTATGCAGTAGATTAGATTTGTGTCTCATGATTTAGATAAATTTCATGAGCAGTTGCGAATCTATTGAAATTTCTACAATTCAAGGATTGGCCCTTTTTGGGCTTTGTTGCATGTCAGATGTTGGAAGGGAGGTGAACGAGTTGGTACGTGGGAGGAAAAATTTCCGAAGCCCAAAGTCCAAACTTTAAACTTACAGGTTCTCAGAGTTCAGGTTTCTTTGGCACATTGAGCAATGAACAGTGACAATGCACACAGAATAAAGATCTCCAAATTCCATCGAGACAAATGTCTGAGGTGCTCGGGAGTAGTGCTAAGGTATCACGGAGTTCGGCGAGGCTTGGGGACCGTGCTCATCAAAATATAAAGGGGAGCCTGCCAACATGAAATGCGTGGAGTGGATTTCAATTTTGAGTTAGGGGAGTCATGTATGCTCAAAGCACAAAGCAGGGGCCTAGGAAAGGGCAGTTGAGTCGACCAAACAAATATTGAGGTGGGGAAATGCATCAAGCCCAGTATGTGATGCAAGAACAGTTTGATGCGGGAAGTTTTTTAAAGCTCATCGTCGAGATTTCAGATCTCAAAGGAGTTAAAAACATGTAATGAAGAAGAGCTCACCACTTATCTCATCGAGTGGATTGGAAAGTTTTTCGGTGAGTTACTCGCCCACAACCATGCACATATCAAGAATGAAAAATACCCCCCTTTTTGCTAAAATTTATATAACTTGAGCTCTGCTTATCCATTTTTTGTAAATTTATAGTCATCAGAAATGGGATTGAGAACCCTACAAGATGGAACCATCAAAAATGGATTTTCGGAGGATTTGAAACTTCAAAATTTTATAAACTCTCCAGGTTGTGAATAGTGCTAGGGTAGGTGGGGAAGCCATTAATAAGGTATGGGCATCGATTTTTCTCACCCACGGAAGATTACAAAAGACATGGGAAACGTGAAAGGATCCCATGATGTAAGCAATTGTGGTGCCCTTTATGGGTGATCTAATGCTTGGAAATCCAAAATTCCTCCCTCTCTTGCAAATTTCTTCTATAAATTGTAAAGAGGATGCATTTTTCAAAAGTTAGACATTTTCTTCTCCTCTTGCTTCCCTCTTCTTCACAGCTAGACTATTGTGAACTTTTGGGCTACAAGACTTCTCTCTTAATACTATAATGGTAATCTTACCTCTCCCTATACAATGATGTACTCTGGATACTTTATGGAGTAATAAAACTATGTTTGTGTTAATATTTCTTACCTTTCATGGTTTTATTGTTTAATCTTTCATTTCATCATAAATCAGGTGTTTTGTGCATATTATTGTTTCATTATAGGATTCAGCGGTTGCTGTGTTTATTGGAATGGTGTAATTCTTGTGTTTTGGTCTATGGTGCATGTCTGCCCTCTCCAAGTTCATCCTTCTCCATTTATAGGCTGGGGAGATTGTCTAGCAACCCCTTTTCTTGGTGCTATCACCACCACTTAGTGTAGGATTTCTCTTTTCATACAATCTTTCTTTCTCCATATCCTTGGAAGTGTTAGAATAGGTTTAGTAAGGTGTTTTTCTTGCATTCTGAGTAGGTTTGGCATTAGGATTAGGAAGTGGAAGCCGGCATTCTCTGAAGGTCCATCTCAAGTTCACAAATCCCACAGCTTGATAGATGGTACTCATGTTACCTAATCACACCGACTCGCTCATTCAAAAGCTAGCAATTCGGGGTTTCTATGATTCAGTGATAACAAGTATTATATAGTGTGCAGGTGATTAATTATTTTGTACAAATCCCACCCCTATTATGTTGAATTTTTATTTGATTTTTTAAATAATTTTGTTTGAATTAGGTCCTATTTTTTTAAATAAACTTTCTATAACATTTTTGCACATAGCATGAATTAAGTGACACCTATTTACTTTGTATTTTTACACTAAAGGAATTTTCCAAAGTATACATAGCAGATGACATGTTATTGATTCTAACACCACTCATACATTGTTACTTCTACACAAATTAGAGGATGCAACAACATTTTTTTTGTCATTCACATATGAATTTTATCACACATGTGGACGTTTCTCATCATCGTGCATGAATCTATGAAAATTGATTGTTTCTTTTTTTATATGTCGCTACCCACATAAAAAATGTATGTTCAAACAAGCATGTAACAGGGGTTTCAGATTGCTCGAAATTGCTTAAAATATCATTCACATGAGCATCCATGTTGGGTGGCAATTGAATCAAGAATGTCATATTATCCATGTTTTTTAGAAATCCCCACTAAGTTTGGTATGATCCATGGTCAAATCGAGAGGCCAACATCTTGATCACAAAAGAAAGCATTATCTTATCCTTTGTAACAGATTTGTGTTGCAACTTAGCGAGAATGAACATGTAATACCTCATATATCTAGCCTTGGCTGGGTGCGTAGAATAAGGAGACATTAGGAGTTACGGCTCAAGAAAGAATGATTTATTCAATGCATTTGTTTTAAACAAAAACAACAAAGCTACATAAAGGCTACGAGGAAGAGAGAGTAGTTATAACTGTATAACTATCCACTAATAAACAATTGTATTAACCTAAACTAATGCTAACATTCCCCCCTTAATACATTGTTTTTACATATGTACCCCCTAAACAAATCAAACTTCACCTTATCGAGAGGCTTGGTGAGAATATTTGCAACCTGAAAATTAGTAGGGTAGTACTGGAGCTGAATTTTGTGGTTCAAGACCTGTTCACAAATGTAGTGACATTCGACCTCAATATGCTTTATTCGTTCATGAAAAACATGATTCTTCAGAAGCTTCAACACACCTTGATTTTCGCAATGAATGATGGGAGGTTTCTCTTCAGGAATCCCTATATCTGCAAGAATGTGACGTAACCAAATCACTTCACACACAGCTCCTCGTGTGGTGAAGTATTCAACCTCAGTGGATGAGAGAGCAACAACATTTTTTTTCTTACTAATCCATGAGATAGGTACAGATCCGAGATGAAAAATGTACCCTGAATTGGATTTCCTATCATCAATGGATCCTGCATAGTTTGAGTCTGTATATCCCTGTAAGAAGAACTAAGTGTTCTTCTAATACTCCAGACTAAAATCAACTATACCTCAGACATATCTCAACACTTGCTTTGCTGCTATCCAATGACATTTCTTCAGCTCCTGCATAAATCTTGTGAGATATCTAACTGCAAAGAAAAGATCTACCCTGGTATAAGTCAAATAAATGAGACTCCCCAAAAGCTACCTATAGTGAGTGCCATCTACCTGCGATGAATCCTAGAATCTAGATAATTGCAAACCTTTTTCCATAGGTGTGGACATTGGTTTACAATCTGACATTCCATACTTTTCCAGGATTTTCTTGGCATATTTCATCTGGGAGACAAAGATATGATTCTTCTTATGCCATATCTCTAAGCCAAGACAGTAGTGAAGTAGCCCCAAATCGGTCATTTTGAAGGATTTCTTTAGATCATTCTTTATATCATCCACAAGATTTTCTGAACTTCCTGTGATCACAATATCATATACGTACAAAACTAGAATAACAATCTATGTTCCTACCTTCTTCATATACAAATTTGTATTTGAGGGGCTACGAGTGAATCCATACTGTAATAAGTGATTATCAATTTTTATATACCATGACCTAGGTGCTTGTTTGAGTCCATAAAGTGACTTTATCAGATGACATATGTTTTGTGGTTGATTCTCATCTACAAACCCTTCAAGTTGGGCCATGTATACTTCTTCTTTGAGATCACCATTCATAAAAGCACTCTTGACATCCATCTGCTGAATTTTCCATCCATTTTGTGTTGTGATTACACAGACAACTCTGATGGTTTTGATCTTCATTGTGGGTGCAAAGGTCTCATCATAGTCAATTCCTTCTTGCTGAGCATAAACCTTTGCAACAAGTCATGATTTGTGTTTGTTGATCAAACCATCTGCCTTATATTTTGTTTTAAAAATCCATTTGCAGCCAATGGATTTCTTCCCTGGAGGAAGATCGACAAGTTCCCATGTCTGACTCTGAAGTAGGGAATCATATTCAGCATTCATAGCCTGTTTCCACTGTGGTTGGTCTAATGCCTCACGAACAGTGTCAGGTTCAATGCTATCAGCAACTGAACTCATAAGTGCAAAATTTACGTCATGTCTGGCTTGACTTCATGTTCTAACTCCCGTAGAAGTGCATGGAAGTGAGTTTAGGTGTGCATCCCAATAGTATTCTGAACCCATTTCAAAATTTGGTTCAGCTACTTCTGATGTGAAGATGTGTTCTCCAGCATGCCTAGATCAATGAATAAGTCTCCACTCAGCTCTTCTTCACTCTGAGAAGAATCATCTTGCCCATCATCTAGATGTGAGAGCAATCTATGTGATGAGGTCAGTACTGGATCTCCATTGTGTGGTAGGGAATCAAAGGATGACTCATCACGCACCACATCTCAACTCTCATATATTTCCTTCATCTCAGGATCCATGAGACGCTATGCCTTTGAGGTAGTACTATACCCCAAGAAAATACATGGCAGTGTCTTTGCGTCAATCTTCTTCCTTTTCTCATCTGGAACATGCATATATGCAGTACAACCAAAAACTCTCAAATGATGGATAGCAGGTTTACGACCAGTCCATACCTCTTCGGGTGTCCTATTCTACAAGATCTTTGTGGGTGCTTGGTTGAGTAGATACACTATTGTATGGACTACTTTTTCCCAAAACTAATCCTCCAACTTAGCAGTGGAGAGCATATAATGAGCCATCTCCATGACAGTCATGTTGTGTCGCTCAAAAATCCCATTTTGTTGGGGTGTGTAGGGTGCAGTCAGATGTTGCTAAATGCCACATTGCTTCAGGTATGCTAAGAACTTATTTGATACAAATTTCCCCCCTCAATCTGAGCGGAGGAGAAGGAGAGGCTTCCTAGACTTCCTGGTGGATTACTTGTAAAAGGTTTGGAAATTGGCAAATGCCTCACTCTTCTTCCAGAGAAAATATACCCACATTTTCTGTGAGTAATCATCAATGATGAGCTAGAAATATTCAAAACCTTAGAAGCTAGTTGGTACGGGTCTACACAGATCAGTGTGTACAACCTGAAGATGCTCTGTAGAATGATAAGAGCTCTGTTTGAACGGACCTCTATGTTTTTTTCCCGCAAGACATTCTGAGCAAGCAGGTAAGGAATGAGAGAGTGGAGGAAGCCCTCTTACCATTTCCTTAGCACTGAGTTGGTGCAGAGCTCTTGCGGAAAGATGACCATATCAAAAGTGCCATAGTGCAGTGGACTTTGCAATTGAAGTAGACAAAGTCACTGCCCTTCATAAATGTTAGATGAAGTGACCACATCCAGTGTAAATAGACGGCCCTTCATAAATGCTCGAGCAATAACTGAGTCTCCCTAGGAAATTATGCAGTAGTTGACCCCTTTCTCAACAAATAATTCAACTTGCATTCGATGGTGAAGAAGTTGACTCATAGACAAGAGATTTGAGGTCAAACATGGAACATATAGCACCTTCCTAAGTGTACATCTTCATGTCCCAAGAGGAATGATGACATAAACAATCCCCGCCATAATATACTCCTGATTATCTGCGATGGTGATCCAATCTCCGGTGGGCCGGTCACTCAGGGTATGGAACAACTTCTTATTTTCAGTCATGTGTTTGCTGGCACCCGAATCAATCAACCAGACACTTTCTGATGGATGTGAAGTCTACGAGACTAGGACAATGTCTAGATGAGTTGTGTCTGGAACTTCTTCATTGGAGGTGGCATCCTGCTGAGCAGCAATATGACCCTTCTGCCTCTAATTACGATCACGCCATTGGGATTTCTTAGAATATCCTTGGTCAGAAGTGCTCTCTTTGCCAAAATTTCTATGCTTGTGACTGTTGTAATAATAGTTCTTAGTCGTGTGCATATCCGTGGAGCAAATGTGGCACCATCGATCCACCTTGTTGTTCTATTGATTTTGAGGTGGCCGTTGTGGTGGCCGCTGAGAAGGTTATTACTATGGGTGTTGCTTCTAATTCTGGGGGGCTGACTACACTTTCTAAGGCTTATGCTTTGCCTCATGATGAGAGCCTTGTCTTTGAAGGCTTCTTGAACATTCTAAATGGATTCTTCCTGCTGGATATAATTCACCAGTTTGGCAAAACTCACCTCCTGTTGAGTGATGGTCAATGTGGTGATCAATGTCTGAAACCAGGAAGGAAGAGCTCGCAAGGTGAGTGGGACTAGCAACTTGTCGTCCATCGATTCACCAAGAGTAGAAAGTTCTACATGTAACTCATCCACATGCCGCAATAAGGCTTCAACTGATTCGCCATCATGCATACTCATCGTGTGAATCTTTGTCTAAAGATGCAGCATCGTCGTTAGATTCTTGGCTTCATAGATTGTACATAACACGGTCCATGTCTGAGAGGAAGTGGGTGCTTCCCGAATGTGAGGTTGAACCTCATCAGAAAGGCTCAGAGTGATAAGCATTAATGCTTTTGCATTGGCCTTTTCATACTTAGCCAACAGATCAGTGTCTGTGGGAGGGGTGTTCATGCCAAAAATGATCCCCTAAAGATCTTCAAACCAAATAATCATCTGCATCTTGCTTTTCCATGCGGCAAAATTTGGTCCTTTTTGTAACTGGGCATCCGACAAAAAAATGCGAGGTGCAGACATTTTCAAAAACTCAAAATTCTATTTTATTTATTGATTGTTAAAAAATAGTTACAGTGCTTACTGAAGGAACCTATCATGAAGATGGGCTGTATAAGCTCATCCAGTGAGACAAAGATGCTTCTTTGGGCATTCTACTTCATGTTCATCATCTGCATCATAGCTGTGCTCCAAGTCTTCATGGATTCGGTGTGCTTGACAACGCACATCAAACCAGAAATAGTTGAACAATCCTTGACACACCAATTCATCAAATAATACATTTTCGGTATTCATCAATTCATTAAGAAAGGAAAAATAGATGTCGGTGGTGTCCTCTTGGGCTCTCAAAGGTGACCCAGCAGAAGGGTTGCTCGTAGCACTCTCGGCATCGAAAATGTGTGACATGTACGTGGAAAGGATATATGGATTAGCCTCTCATGCCAAGCTCTTCATGCTATAGGTTTCACATGGTCTCCAGCCTCCTCATTGCTTCCACGCAATGTTGGTTTTGCAGGATGTGATTGCCCTTGCTTCGTAACAGGTGTGCAAGCTTGAAGGTTTCCATGCATGCTTCTTCAGTTGCTTCTTCTTTAATGCAGACCTCCTTATTTTTTACTGGTCTATAACAATGAATTCATTTGTATTGACATATGCACCAAAGGCTCTGTAGACAACATGCCAAAATAGATAAACACATCTCAAGCCAAAACATGTCTCCAAAAATCCACATTATAACAACAAGAACCAAAAATAGCTGAGGATGGTCTTCCACATGGTTCTACAAGTGACAATGATTCATTCACTACATATGTTGGTCACTTCAGAGAGGATCCAACAATGTCTCCTTCCCTTGCTCGTTTTTGAAAAAACTCATGAAAAGTCGAAGCACCAAAGGAAAGGACCATGCCAAGTACCAAACTGTGCCGCTGGAACACACCAGCATCTCAACTTTCTATATATTATGCATCTGAATTGTGCAGACATGTCCTCTTATGCCAATCACCAAACAGGATATGTGAATTTCCAAAATCCTAATGCGCTAACAGTAGGAAAATTCCAAGTAATGAATTGGACCACACCGTCGCTCTGATACCAATGATGGCTTAGGAAATAATGATTTATTCAATGCGTGTGTTTGAAACAAAAACTGCAAAGCCATATAAAGGCTACGAGGAGGAGAGAGCAATTATAACTATATAACTATCCACTAACAAACAAATGTATTAACCTAAACTAATTCTAACAAGGAGGAGGCACAAGTTTTGAGGGGATTTTTTTTATCTCTCACCTAAATTAATTAATCATTACCAAATCTTGGTAAGCTTTGTTTGCATGTAAGAAGGAGGATTTTTAGAGGTGCCAATACATTATGAATTCTGCCTACTCCCCCATCCTCCCTTGTAGCGGCATTTCCTCAAATTATGCCATGCTTGGACCATGACTTGGGCAGTTAGAATGATTTTTTGGAGGATGGGTTTGGTTGTGTCCATTTTGGAGGGAAGCGAACTATGCAGTTTGGAAGCCTGTTGGTTTTATATGTTGAACACGGAGCCATTTAGCAGATCCTTCTTGTGTGTATCCTGTAATCATGGAGATCCCTTGGGGCCACACCTCTTTGAGGAATTTTTTCAAATATTCATCGTGCCTCATGGATGCTTACACTCTATACATACGTGGCTTCTGAAGCTCATACTTCTGCATCTAACAAAAATATGATCTCCATTGTTCTTTGGTGAATGTCCATATTCTACCTTACCGTCCCATTTTGACACAGGTTAGGAGGGAATTGGAGGGGTTGTGGGGTATAGATTTTCCCCTGATAATCGTGTTTATTTGAGGAATTTGTAGCTCGTTGTTTTGGAGCTTCTACCCTAGCCGTGTATCCCTGCAGGTGCCAAAACGTAGCGATGAACAGGTAGGAGCGACCAACATGCTAGGGACAGTGAATTTTACAATGTGTTGCAGCTGCTTGAACCTGGATTAAACATGGCATCAATGAGGAAGCTCCAATCATGCATGTTAAGTATGACCCCTGCAGTATTCTACTACTTTTTCATAATTTCTTGAAATGAGTGTTTTCTTTTCCCGCAATGGTGTCTTGAATGGGTTATGTGGGTACCTATGTTTCCTACTATGGGAATAAGGAATAATAAATAAATAAAACAATATAGTTATTTTCAATCCTCCTTGCGCTACAAGCTAGTTTTAGTGTTTTTTCTTTGTGATCTATTGATAAATGGCCTGGCCAAAGGGCATGGATCACATCTCCCTTACTTTGGGATTCATATCATAAGACATTTGAGAATTTATCTGATGTATATTATTGGGTTTTCCTTAGTATTGCAAAATAAATATTGAATAGTTATAGGCATTGTGTTTATTTGTATATATAATTTATTTCTTATACTATCATTTCAAGAAGCAGTGTATGTGGTTATGACTTTTCTTACTGTATATGCATTTAAGATATGGTAGAATGACTTGGGTTGCAACAAAGTCCACTCTTTCATTATAATTATCTTCTGAGATGAATATCTGTAAATATATGGTTTCATGTGGGATTGTATGTACCATATAAAAATATAGTTAATATTTACATTATATGTTGAAGGTTATTGGGAAGGATTAACAACTAGGGTACATACCTTAAGCTGTGCATACTTAGTTAGTTTTCCCCCTTGTATGGATTAGAGAAAACTCACATATCTGTGTAGTATATATCTACTGTATAAATCTTTATTGGTTCAAATAGGTATTTCGAATACCTAGATAAGCAAAGGTAAATACATATATTTAATGTTTATATAGATATTGTGTGTTGCTTCTTAGAGCTGTTAATGACTTTTAAATACCCAGAACATGTTTTATCCTATATGTGGTTTGGCATTCATGAATATTGTTTCCTAAGCTTTTCATGGATGTCAATTGTCTATATTCATGTCAAATGGATAAAACAATTGCATACTGGTACAAACTCATCTGGGATTTCTCTTAAAAATAGATCACCATATTAATTGGTCGCATGAGTTTTCTCTTCCCTTTTATTGTTACGTTATAAGATGAGTAAATTAATAAATTCTATTTTTCCTTGTGTATTGTTCTTTTTATGAATTATGAGGAATTTGATAAGCAAATGTGAAAAATCGGTTCCTTTCCTTAGAAGGTAAATTGGGTTAACTGTGAGTTGTTTTCTAAGTCAGGGTAACCTGTTCGACTTCGTTTATATTACTATGTAATAGTGTTATTCTTTAGTTATTCTTTTCTTTAGAGTTTCACCTTCATGGCACCCGGAACTGAAGTTTTTCAAAGTCATTGATTTACACTCCATGCTCGAAAGGCCTATTAAATAGAAGCCATGGTTCGTAAGTGGCTGCTACTTATTTTGTTTTTTTCATTGAAGGGTCTTGCTAGGGTTTGAGTGGGGAGATGTTCTTAAAAGTTTTAAAATATATATCTTGGGTTTCTAGGACCTCTTGGAGTACCAAGATGAAGAGGAGTCTTCTTAAGTCAAACCCCATAAGGGTATTACCTTGTACCTAAAAAAACATGTGTGGTTTATGGCCTTCATGAAAGAAATTATGGTTTTGGGTTGAAACCGTGACCTAAGAGTGTCCATGAATATTCATAAGTTAGTTTGGTTAGATTTAATCACTTTTTTTCTGTTACATAGAATGTGAGTATAAGAAATGTGTGAGGAGATGGATAGATTATTTGGATGTGTACTATGGTTCGATTTTCCTGAGACCAATGAACACTAGTAGGTTATAGTCCATTAATGATTTATTACTTTTAAGTTGTGTTGTTATCATCTTCGGGACATAATCTTAGTGGTCATAGCATCCTTTATTGATGAAGGAATGGGTTCAAAGGTATTGTTGTGTGTTTCATTCAAATGAAAATCTATTGATTGAGTGGTTTGGATCCTTATTAAATCTTGGGTTCTTCATTTAAAAGGATGGTTTGGGTATTAGATATCAATGACGTAATCCATAGGATTGCATGATTGAAATCTCAATATTCTGAGCCCTTTTTGTTTTAATATACAAGGTCTTGCCTTGATTATTTGAGATATCATTCTTACTAGAATATTTGGCTTCCTTATTTTTTGGATGACGTAAATATTTATCTCGCGTGAAGAATTTTGATTAGCAATTTGTGCTTGATCCATTCTTGAAATAGAATATTCCTTTCATGATATTTTTAAATGTTAGCTTATTGTTGCATTGGGTAGTCTTAAACATTCTCAGTTCTCGCGAATTGACTCAAGTTAATACTTGTGCAGATGGATTATGCGAGTAGATAAAAGAAAAGAGTTCTAAAGGTTTCATCGGTTTGATTTATGAAGTTCCTTGTACAAATGTCAAACGTGTTGTAAATCTTGCAATGGTGCTGGTAAAGGAGTTTCGAAGACCTCTTGCCTTGGATTTTTTGGTATTTGTGAAATAAAGTTGTCTTTCCCTTTTGTAGCAAGACTTGTATTTATTTTTGTGAGGAATAAAAATTGTTCATCACCTTGATATATGTAATTTCTTTATTATATTATTTCAGTCATAAAAATGTTGTAGCATGGTTGACCAATCTTTGAACCTTCTTGTTCTCATCCAAATTCAATCGAATCTTTTGACACATTTGGTTTGTGTGCAACGTTGAATAGAAATTTTATAACCATGTTTAGTTCTATTGATTCGTAATGGTAGTTTCTTCTTTTGATTCTTAAAACTTTCTGGTATATAACCCCCAATTGGTCTTGGCATCAGTGCAATTCTATGTATTTTTTAGTGGCTGGTAAACTTTGTTCTAAAGTTAATAAAAAATACAATAAAATGAATACATAGATGAATAAATGAATAAGATAATAATGAAGTTGTGTTTTTATAGGTAAATTTAGGATTCCTTAATTGGAAAGAAAGGAGTTTTCTACTAGTGTAAAAGAATCCACCCTCACTAACCTTAAGCTAGATATTAAACCTTATCCCCTTTGTTGAACCAAATCAAAAAAATGCTAAATGAGGTTGTTACCCAAATCCTGTTGAACTCTTAAGTCTCTTTAAAAGACCAGTTAATAACTAAGGTGATCATGATGATGAAATCACTTGACCTTTTCTCTCTAACCTTTGCCATGGTTCTTTGTAATCTTCTCTTATGCATGGTTAATTGTTGATCTTTGCACCAGGAGGTTGTATTTCCGAACCTTAATGGTGTTCCACTCTAGTTTGATCTTGAACTCATCGCCTTGTGCAATGAAGGTCTGGATCAATATTTTGTATCTTGGGTATGATTACGAAACCTTGTGAGAGATGGAAGGTGTCCCTTTTGATCAAACGATTTTAGCCAGTTTTTCCATCCTTTACATGAACCTCATTCCAAAAACTTGTTCTCAAGCCAATTATTCAATAGTATAAAAGTAATAAGTTCACCTTTATAAGAAGAAATGCTCAATTCAAACCTGAATCTTCTAGTTCGTAAAGTCAAGCCTTGAAAGACATTTTTTAGCAAAATGCATAAACTTAAAGGATTTTACACCATGGGGTGCACTTAACTGAGACTGTGTATTGTGGTTGGTCTTGTTTCGTGGTGCCTTGTCAAAGAGAAAATTGAACTGTCCTTGATGGGTGTTGGATGTTCTGTGCTCCCTATGTGATCATATTTGTGTCAAGTTGTTTAAAGAGTTAGTTGTAACCTTTGTGTCCTCCTTTAATTTTGTTCTATACTTCGAACAAGTCAAAAAAAATATCCTGTATTTTTCTATGTTGTCTTGTGTGTTTTGAAGGTGGATGTTACAAAACATAATGTGGCTACCATTAGAGGCAAGCTTTGTAGTGAGCTACATCATAGGAATGATGAGGCCTTTCCCGCAAGATGGAGAAATATTGAGATAATACAATGGAGAAAATGTAGTAGATGTCTTTTGTATAGGAAGAATTTGATTGTTGGAATAGGTGCAAATCATGTAAGGTTTTAATTATGACATTTTTTTCTTACTTTCCATCTATGTCTTTTTCATATCTAGCAAATTAAATGTGATGCAACCAAAATAAATGACACCATCAAAACGTAATGTAACAAAAATAAAAAAACCTCATTCAACAAATAAAATCTTCCCTTTGTCCATATGTCCATCCTCCCAAGGGGCTCAATTATCAATTACTATGTCTTGCATCACTTGTTATTTTACAATTTATTGATATTAAAACTGAAAATGTAT
The DNA here is from genome assembly GCA_019776745.2 of Taxus chinensis. NCBI lineage: Eukaryota > Viridiplantae > Streptophyta > Pinopsida > Cupressales > Taxaceae > Taxus > Taxus chinensis. The sequence goes on from CM034149.1 coordinate 787,084,824, forward strand.
TCCTGCAATGTACTACAAGAATAAATCATTGTGGTTAAGTTTTGGACTTGTCCCCAGTTGAATTCTCACCATTTTATTTTTTCCCCTTTAATCTCACATTGCGCTGACATGAATAATGCACACATGGTTGATATGACTAGGTGAAGCACATGAAACATATATTATTTACGTAGAAACAATCTTATCTTTCAAATAGATGTGGGACATACGATTATATGATTCCCTCCTTCAAATTTCCAACATAACATTTATGTATATGTCTAATCTATCTAATTAAATGATTTCCAATCGTAATCCTTAGTGCTATGAAACAAAAAAATAATAAGCTTGATTGATGAATAAAATCCACCTTTCGCTATTCTATCCTATCTCTTGAAGGCCTCTCTTTTTGGTCCCTTAAAGCACCGAATGCATTCATATGATTAAAGCGAGTTATTTTGACATGATAAAATAGAGCACAAAAAATAGACAATATTTGGGTGGGAACATTCTAAACTGTAGTGTGGGACATGCATGTATTTATTTCCCACCATTTTAGTTCCAGAATTCCTTTCACATATTTTCCTTATCTAACAATTTAAACATTGTCCACTTGACACCATTGATGCTGAAATAAAGATACAGTAGCCCTAATTTTATGCTAGTCATTATGTTGTTGCCACTAGAAACGACGTAGCACATGCCATCGAGTGTTTATCAAAACTTCAACATCATATCTTCTACAAATCTTAACTTTCATCTCTTTGTTACATGCTTGGAATGAATGTATGGCTTTCAACTTTCTATTAAAACTTATTTTATGTTGTTTCTTATCTTTATCAGGTTGCATCTACAATTGATTACTTCCCACATGTTCATTTCCAACTTTTCATTTATGTCATCATCAAGTATCTCAAAAAAATAAATGTCGTGCAATCATAAACCTCAATTTTTTTACCTCGATCGACAATTATTTTCTACTCGTCACTCATATGGCCATTCGATATGTGATATCAACTATTGATGGCTCTTTGTACCTTAGTTGTTTCCGGCATTTGCTTGAGCTCGTAACTAGAAAGGGGGGTTACAAAGGGCTACAAAAATAAACCATCATCACTAGGTTTTTAACTAGAAACTTATTGCAATTCCCTCAATTTTTGTTTTGGACCCTTTAGTCAAAGCGAATCACATTTATGAAGTTGAGCACATTTACTAGATTGTTGGAGGGTTGATTGTAACATTGTTTCCTTGTTCCATTTTACCCACCCATGCACTTCTCCACCCTTAAACACCTCCTTGTTCACACTTGTTCCTTTTCCGTTGTCTCTCTCCCTCCAAGTTGACTATTTCGATATATCTGCTTCCATCTTACATCTTAGGTGTGATTGCTAGTATTTAGCTCGTGGCATTATCTAACAGCATCAATGCCTACTCATTACCGAAATGGCTTTGAATGACCTCCATAATATGTAATTGTTACCTACCATTGAAGTGCTCCGTTGTTCTTCTTTGCATGGCCGTGTCTACACTCGTAACATCAATAGCTAATCGAGTTTAACGGTTTTCTCGCGTTGACAAGGGAGATTGTTTTAACGCTCCCTACGCGTAGCCCGTAAAACTGCAGTCAAATAATGATTCTAACCAGTAATCGCAATGCTCTGGTCGCTTCAAGAATTAATATATTCAACACCGTCTCTACACAACATTACCCTAGTAAATTCAGCGCGTCGCCAACACGCCATCCGACTTTGAATGCTAAAAATATTGAACATGTATTTTTAACTCATCCTATAAATACAATGGCGCTTTCATGGATTTTATTCCTTGCAAACTAACCTCACTCATCACGTACATGAATTGATAATTTCGAAACAGCCTTGTGAAACTCTATAATGACAAGCTCAATGTTTATACTTGTTCTTGTTGTTGTATTCAACAATATATGTATCGTCCATTATGTTTCGGCCAGATTCAACCTGCCAAATACCTTTCCTCCAACTGTGGAACAGCTATTATATTCCTGTCCTTCGCATCCCCACTGCAGAGGCCATTCTAAGGATCCTAGATGCTGCCCACATTCTAACATGGCTGAGTTAGGGAATCAGAATTGGTCATATGGACAACGTTCTAGTCGTGATCATATGGCTAATGATAACAATAATGACATTCCACTTGAACGCTCTAATTCAGTTTTCCAGCCTAAAGATAAGAAGCTATCAAATTCATGTCCTTCACATCCCAGTTGCGAGGGAAATTCTCCAGACCCTAGATGCTGTAAAAAGGCTGTGCTAGGAGTTCAGAACTGGTCACATGGACAACGTTTAATTCGTGGTCATATGGCTGATGATAACAATTTCGATATTCCACTTGAACGTCCTAATTCAGTATTTCAGCCTCACCACAATCACTAGGACACACTCTATTTTATTATATTCCATGTCAATCCATGGAGGCTTGATGCGGGAGCATAACTTGCAGAGGCCATAACTTTTGATCCGACCGTTGGATCGTCCTGAAATTTTACAGGGTGGTAGATATACATTAGTACTATGCTGCGGACAACCTTGCTTGCAAGGTTGTGCTCATTTTGGCACGTTTCCGGGCTCGAATTCCGTCATCTAGTGGTCTAAAATTGGCTCCGAATGTTTTTCTGCTTTTCTCTAGGTCTTAGAACTTTAATAACTTTGTTGTGCTTTTCAGAATAAGTCCAAATTTCGCGTGAGCCCTAATTTATGAATTCATATTTGGCATGCAAATTTTGGGGTCAATCCGAGTTGTTTTGCATTTTAGGTTTTTTGGCATTTTAGGGGTTTTTGGCATTTTAGGGTTTTAGAGTAGTCTTGAAATAAAAGGAGAATGGTAATGATGTAATAGATCAGTGTGAATTCCAGAATGAGAAGTAAGCTATTGTGAAACTCCTGGTTTTATTTGCAAAGGTGTTTATGTGTGTTTTTGGAGGTATTTCAACCTCTTGCAGGCTGGATTCACATCAATTGGTATCAGAGCTGGATTTTGATCTTGCGGAAATAATTAAGGTAACATATTACATTTTTATGTGTAGTTTTTACCTCTGTTTTATATAACCATGGCTAGACGCGGGAGGGGAGGTTATGCCCAGATGAATAGGCATATGCAGGAGCTACAGAGACAAATTGCTGAGCTCACGGGGGAAGTTACCCGCCTTAGAAGGAGACATGCAAATGGGGATGCAAACCCAGATAGTGATATTGAAGAGAGACTCCATTAATGAATGAAGGAGGAGATGAAGAAGAAAATGAGAGAGAGACGAAGAAACCTTGAATGAGAGACCATTTGAGGAGAGATTGATCAAGGCTTTAGAGGGAAAGAATGACGACATCAAGAGTAATGTTCCTGATTATGGTGGAGGGTTACGACCAGAGGAGTTGATTGACTGGTTAATCGCATGGAAAAATTCTTTGAGTGGAAAACCCTTTCAGAGGAGAAGAAGGTTTAAGTTTGCATGCACTAAGTTAGCTGGACATGCATTGATCTGGTGGGATCACCTACAAAATGAAAAGACAAAGGAATGGAAAGGGCAAGATCCGAAACTGGAGATAAAATGGTAAAGAAGCTAAAAGAAAGTTTCTTCCTGTAGATTATGCTCAGACACTCTTTCGAAGGTTCCAAAACCTAAGGCAGAAGGTCTCCCTTACTTTGATTCATATCATAACATTTGAGAATTATCTCTGATTTAATATTATTGGGTTTTTCCCTTAGTATTGGCAAATAAATATTGAATATTTAGGCATTGTGTTTATGTGTATATATAATTTATTTCTTATACTATCATTTCAAGAAGCAGTGTATGTGGTTATGACTTTTCTTACTGTATATGCATTTAAGATATGGTAGAATGACTTGGGTTGCAACAAAGTCCCACTCTTTCATTATAATTATCTTCTGAGATGAATATCTGTAATATATGGTTTTCATGTGGGATTGTATGTACCAATATAAAAAAATATAGTTAATATTTACATTATATGTTGAAGGTTATTGGGAAGGATTAACAACTAGGGTACATACCTTAAGCTGTGCATACTTAGTTAGTTTTCCCCCTTGTATGGATTAGAGAAAACTCACATATCTGTGTAGTATATATCTACTGTATAAATCTTATTGGTTCAAATAGGTATTTCGAATACCTAGCAAGCAAAGGTAAATACATATATTTAATGTTTATATAGATATTGTGTGTTGCTTCTTAGAGCTGTTAATGACTTTTAAATACCCAGAACATGTTTTATCCTATATGTGGTTTGGCATTTCATGAATATTGTTTTCCTAAGCTTTTCATGGATGTCAATTGTCTATATTCATGTCAAATGGATAAAACAATTGCATACTGGTACAAACTCATCTGGGATTTCTCTTAAAAATAGATCACCATATTAATTGGTCGCATGAGTTTTCTCTTCCCCTTTTATTGTTACGTTATAAGATGAGTAAATTAATAAATTCTATTTTTCCTTGTGTATTGTTCTTTTTAGAATTATGAGGAATTTGATAAGCAAATGTGAAAAATCGGTTCCTTTCCTTAGAAGGTAATTGGGTTAACTGTGAGTTGTTTTCTAAGTCAGGGTAACCTGTTCGACTTCGTTTATATTAATATGTAATAGTGTTATTCTTTAGTTATTCTTTCTTTAGAGTTTCACCTTCATGGCACCCGGAACTGAAGTTTTTCAAAGTCATTGATTTACACTCCATGCTCGAAAGGCCTATTAAATAGAAGCCATGGTTCGTAAGTGGCTGCTACTTATTTGTTTTTTTTCATTGAAGGGTCTGCTAGGGTTGAGTGGGGAGATGTTCTTAAAAGTTTTAAAATATATATCTTGGGTTTCTAGGACCTCTTGGAGTACCAAGATGAAGAGGAGTCTTCTTAAGTCAAACCCCATAAGGGTATTACTTGTACCTAAAAAAACATGGTGGGTTTATGGCCTTCATGAAAGAAATTATGGTTTTGGGTTGAAACCGTGACCTAAAGTGTCCATGAATATTCATAAGTTAGTTTGGTTAGATTTAATCACTTTTTTTCTGTTACATAGAATGTGAGTATAAGAAATGTGTGAGGAGATGGATAGATTATTTGGATGTGTACTATGGTTCGATTTTCCTGAGACAATGAACACTAGTAGGTTATAGTCCATTAATGATTTATTACTTTTAAGTTGTGTTGTTATCATCTTCGGGACATAATCTTAGTGGTCATAGCATCCTTTATTGATGAAGGAATGGGTTTCAAAGGTATTGTTGTGTGTTTTCATTCAAAATGAAAATCTATTGATTGAGTGGTTTGGATCTTATTAAATCTTGGGTTCTTCATTTAAAAGGATGGTTTGGGTATTAGATATCAATGACGTAATCCATAGGATTGCATGATTGAAATCTCAATATTCTGAGCCCTTTTTTGTTTTAATATACAAGGTCTTGCCTTGATTATTTGAGATATCATTCTTACTAGAATATTTGGCTTCCTTATTTTTTTGGATGACGTAAATATTTATCTCGCGTGAAGAATTTTGATTAGCAATTTGTGCTTGATCCATTCTTGAAATAGAATATTCCTTTCATGATATTTTTAAATGTTAGCTTATTGTTGCATTGGGTAGTCTTAAACATTCTCAGTTCTCGCGAATTGACTCAAGTTAATACTTGTGCAGATGGATTATGCGAGTAGATAAAAGAAAAGAGTTCTAAAGGTTTCATCGGTTTGATTTATGAAGTTCCTTGTACAAATGTCAAACGTGTTGTAAATCTTGCAATGGTGCTGGTAAAGGAGTTTCGAAGACCTCTTGCCTTGGATTTTTTGGTATTTGTGAAATAAAGTTGTCTTTCCCTTTTGTAGCAAGACTTGTATTTATTTTTGTGAGGAATAAAAATTGTTCATCACCTTGATATATGTAATTTCTTTATTATATATTTCAGTCATAAAAATGTTGTAGCATGGTTGACCAATCTTTGAACCTTCTTGTTCTCATCCAAATTCAATCGAATCTTTTAGACACATTTGGTTTGTGTGCAACGTTGAATAGAAATTTTATAACCATGTTTAGTTCTATTGATTCGTAATGTAGTTTCTTCTTTTGATTCTTAAAACTTTCTGGTATATAACCCCCAATTGGTCTTGGCATCAGTGCAATTCTATGTATTTTTTAGTGGCTGGTAAACTTTGTTCTAAAGTTAATAAAAAATACAATAAAATGAATACATAGATGAATAAATGAATAAGATAATAATGAAGTTGTGTTTTTATAGGTAAATTTAGGATTCCTTAATTGGAAAGAAAGGAGTTTTCTACTAGTGTAAAAGAATCCACCCTCACTAACCTTAAGCTAGATATTAAACCTTATCCCCTTTGTTGAACCAAATCAAAAAAATGCTAAATGAGGTTGTTTACCCAAATCCTGTGAACTCTTAAGTCTCTTTAAAAGACCAGTTAATAACTAAGGTGATCATGATGATGAAATCACTTGACCTTTTCTCTCTAACCTTTGCCATGGTTCTTTGTAATCTTCTCTTATGCATGGTTAATTGTTGATCTTTGCACCAGGAGGTTGTATTTCCGAACCTTAATGGTGTTCCACTCTAGTTTGATCTTGAACCATCGCCTTGTGCAATGAAGGTCTGGATCAATATTTTGTATCTTGGGTATGATTACGAAACCTTGTGAGAGATGGAACGGTGTCCCTTTTGATCAAACGATTTTAGCCAGTTTTTCCATCCTTTACATGAACCTCATTCCAAAAACTTGTTCTCAAGCCCAATTATTCAATAGTATAAAAGTAATAAGTTCACCTTTATAAGAAGAAATGCTCAATTCAAACCTGAATCTTCTAGTTCGTAAAGTCAAGCCTTGAAAGACATTTTTTAGCAAAATGCATAAACTTAAAGGATTTTACACCATGGGGTGCACTTAACTGAGACTGTGTATTGTGGTTGGTCTTGTTTCGTGGTGCCTTGTCAAAGAGAAAATTGAACTGTCCTTGATGGGTGTTGGATGTTCTGTGCTCCCTATGTGAATCATATTTGTGTCAAGTTGTTTAAAGAGTTAGTTGTAACCTTTGTGTCCTCCTTTAATTTTGTTCTATACTTCGAACAAGTCAAAAAAAATATCCTGTATTTTTCTATGTTGTCTTGTGTGTTTTGAAGGTGGATGTTACAAAACATAATGTGGCTACCATTAGATGGCAAGCTTTGTAGTGAGCTACATCATAGGAATGATGAGGCCTTTCCCGCAAGATGGAGAAATATTGAGATAATACAATGGAGAAAATGTAGTAGATGTCTTTTGTATAGGAAGAATTTGATTGTTGGAATAGGTGCAAATCATGTAAGGTTTTAATTATGACATTTTTTTTCTTACTTTCCATCTATGTCTTTTTCATATCTAGCAAATTAAATGTGATGCAACCAAAATAAATGACACCATCAAACGTAATGTAACAAAAATAAAAAAACCTCATTCAACAAATAAAATCTTCCCTTTGTCCATATGTCCATCCTCCCAAGGGGCTCAATTATCAATTACTATGTCTTGCATCACTTGTTATTTTACAATTTATTGATATTAAAACTGAAAATGTATTCCTGCAATGTACTACAAGAATAAATCATTGTGGTTAAGTTTTGGACTTGTCCCCAGTTGAATTCTCACCATTTTATTTTTTCCCCTTTAATCTCACATTGCGCTGACATGAATAATGCACACATGGTTGATATGACTAGGTGAAGCACATGAAACATATATTATTTACGTAGAAACAATCTTATCTTTCAAATAGATGTGGGACATACGATTATATGATTCCCTCCTTCAAATTTCCAACATAACATTTATGTATATGTCTAATCTATCTAATTAAATGATTTCCAATCGTAATCCTTAGTGCTATGAAACAAAAAATAATAAGCTTGATTGATGAATAAAATCCACCTTTCGCTATTCTATCCTATCTCTTGAAGGCCTCTCTTTTTTGGTCCCTTAAAGCACCGAATGCATTCATATGATTAAAGCGAGTTATTTTGACATGATAAAATAGAGCACAAAAAATAGACAATATTTGGGTGGGAACATTCTAAACTGTAGTGTGGGACATGCATGTATTTATTTCCCACCATTTTAGTTCCAGAATTCCTTTTCACATATTTTCCTTATCTAACAATTTAAACATTGTCCACTTGACACCATTGATGCTGAAATAAAGATACAGTAGCCCTAATTTTATGCTAGTCATTATGTTGTTGCCACTAGAAACGACGTAGCACATGCCATCGAGTGTTTATCAAAACTTCAACATCATATCTTCTACAAATCTTAACTTTCATCTCTTGTTACATGCTTGGAATGAATGTATGGCTTTCAACTTTCTATTAAAACTTATTTTATGTTGTTTCTTATCTTTATCAGGTTGCATCTACAATTGATTACTTCCCACATGTTCATTTCCAACTTTTCATTTATGTCATCATCAAGTATCTCAAAAAAATAAATGTCGTGCAATCATAAACCTCAATTTTTTACCTCGATCGACAATTATTTTCTACTCGTCACTCATATGGCCATTCGATATGTGATATCAACTATTGATGGCTCTTTGTACCTTAGTTGTTTCCGGCATTTGCTTGAGCTCGTAACTAGAAAGGGGGGTTACAAAGGGCTACAAAAATAAACCATCATCACTAGGTTTTTAACTAGAAACTTATTGCAATTCCCTCAATTTTTGTTTTGGACCCTTTAGTCAAAGCGAAATCACATTTATGAAGTTGAGCACATTTACTAGATTGTTGGAGGGTTGATTGTAACATTGTTTCCTTGTTCCATTTTACCCACCCATGCACTTCTCCACCCTTAAACACCTCCTTGTTCACACTTGTTCCTTTTCCGTTGTCTCTCTCCCTCCAAGTTGACTATTTCGATATATCTGCTTCCATCTTACATCTTAGGTGTGATTGCTAGTATTTAGCTCGTGGCATTATCTACAGCATCAATGCCTACTCATTACCGAAATGGCTTTGAATGACCTCCATAATATGTAATTGTTACCTACCATTGAAGTGCTCCGTTGTTCTTCTTTGCATGGCCGTGTCTACACTCGTAACATCAATAGCTAATCGAGTTAACGGTTTTCTCGCGTTGACAAGGGAGATTGTTTTAACGCTCCCTACGCGTAGCCCGTAAAACTGCAGTCAAATAATGATTCTAACCAGTAATCGCAATGCTCTGGTCGCTTCAAGAATTAATATATTCAACACCGTCTCTACACAACATTACCCTAGTAAATTCAGCGCGTCGCCAACACGCCATCCGACTTTGAATGCTAAAAATATTGAACATGTATTTTAACTCATCCTATAAATACAATGGCGCTTTCATGGATTTTATTCCTTGCAAACTAACCTCACTCATCACGTACATGAATTGATAATTTCGAAACAGCCTTGTGAAACTCTATAATGACAAGCTCAATGTTTATACTTGTTCTTGTTGTTGTATTCAACAATATATGTATCGTCCATTATGTTTCGGCCAGATTCAACCTGCCAAATACCTTTCCTCCAACTGTGGAACAGCTATTATATTCCTGTCCTTCGCATCCCCACTGCAGAGGCCATTCTAAGGATCCTAGATGCTGCCCACATTCTAACATGGCTGAGTTAGGGAATCAGAATTGGTCATATGGACAACGTTCTAGTCGTGATCATATGGCTAATGATAACAATAATGACATTCCACTTGAACGCTCTAATTCAGTTTTCCAGCCTAAAGATAAGAAGCTATCAAATTCATGTCCTTCACATCCCAGTTGCGAGGGAGCGGGAGCATAACTTGCAGAGGCCATAACTTTTGATCCGACCGTTGGATCGTCCTGAAATTTTACAGGGTGGTAGATATACATTAGTACTATGCTGGGGACAACTTTGCTTGCAAGGTTGTGCTCATTTTGGCACGTTTTCGGGCTCGGATTCCGTCATCTAGTGGTCTAAAATTGGCTCCGAATGTTTTTTCTGCTTTTCTCTAGGTCTTAGAACTTTAATAACTTTTGTTGTGCTTTTCAGAATAAGTCCAAATTTCGCGTGAGCCCTAATTTATGAATGCATATTTGGCACGCAAATTTTGGGGTCAATCCGAGTTGTTTTGCATTTTAGGGTTTTTTGGCATTTTAGGGTTTTTGGCATTTTAGGGTTTTAGAGTAGTCTTGAAATAAAAGGAGAATGGTAATGATGTAATAGATCAGTGTGAATTCCAGAATGAGAAGTAAGCTATTGTGAAACTCCTGGTTTTATTTGCAAAGGTGTTTATGTGTGTTTTTGGAGGTATTTCAACCTCTTGCAGCTGGATTCACATCAATTGGTATCAGAGCTGGATTTTGATCTTGCGGAAATAGTTAAGGTAACATATTACATTTTTATGTGTAGTTTTTACCTCTGTTTTATATAACCATGGCTAGACGCGGGAGGGGAGGTTATGCCCAGATGAATAGGCATATGCAGGAGCTACAGAGACAAATTGCTGAGCTCACGGGGGAAGTTACCCGCCTTAGAAGGAGACATGCAAATGGGGATGCAAACCCAGATAGTGATATTGAAGAAGAGACTCCATTAATGAATGAAGGAGGAGATGAAGAAGAAAATGAGAGAGACGAAGAAACCTTGAATGAGAGACCATTTGAGGAGAGATTGATCAAGGCTTTAGAGGGAAAGAATGACGACATCAAGATTAATGTTCCTGATTATGGTGGAGGGTTACGACCAGAGGAGTTGATTGACTGGTTAAATCGCATGGAAAAATTCTTTGAGTGGAAAACCCTTTCAGAGGAGAAGAAGGTTAAGTTTGCATGCACTAAGTTAGCTGGACATGCATTGATCTGGTGGGATCACCTACAAAATGAAAGACAAAGGAATGGAAAGGGCAAGATCCGAAACTGGAATAAAATGGTAAAGAAGCTGAAAGAAAAGTTTCTTCCTGTAGATTATGCTCAGACACTCTTTCGAAGGTTCCAAAACCTAAGGCAGAAGGATCTCAGCATTGAGGAGTATACTAATGAATTTTACAAGTTATCAATCAGGGTGGAACAGGGAGAGTCTGAAGAACAAAAGGCTACACGGTACATAAATGGGTTGAGTTACACCATACAAGATGAGCTGAGTATGCTCCGGATCCATAGCCTAGATGATGCTTATCAACTTGCATTAAAAGCAGAGGAAAAGAACAAGAGGAGTAATTTTAGAAGAGGTGTGAAGAGAGGTCCATCATCATCTCCAATGAGGGGTAGGGGTAGATTTGAATCTACAAAAGGTGAATCCTCTAATACAGAAGGGCATGAAGATTCTGGTCAAAGCCATGGTAACTACCAAAGAGGTAGGGGATTTCAGAGGGGAAGAGGTTATAATGGAGGACGGGGCTGGAATAGCCCCCAAAGGCAATATACATGTTACAGATGTGGTGAAGAGGGGCACAGAGCTTTTGAGTGTCCGCACTATCCTACACAAGATAGATGGCAAGGAGAAAAACCACGAGTAAATCTGGTTGAGGCTGAAGAGGAAGAAGAAATGGAGGTTGCTGCAGACTTGGGTGAAACCCTCATGATAAGGAGGACGATGATTGTCCCAAGGAAGGAGAAAGAACGTGATGTTGCTGGAGCTGATTCATGGCTTCGAACAAATATATTTCGAACAAGATGCACCTCTGGAGGAAAGGTATGTAAAATTATTATTGATGGTGGTAGTTGTGAAAATATGGTTTCAACTGTAATGGTTGATAAACTGAATCTGAGCTGTGACAAGCACCCATATCCCTATCGTATATCATGGTTCAAGAAAGGAAATGAAGTAACCATAGATAAAAGATGCCTTATAAAGTTTTCAATTGGGAATACCTACAGGGATGAGGTGTGGTGTGATGTTATCCCAATGGATGCATGTCATATATTACTGGGTAGGCCTTGGCAATACGATAGAAAGGTTACACATGATGGAGGGAAAAATACATATACCTTTTGGAAGGATGGTGTAAAGGTGGTCTTATTACCCTTCAAGGAAGAAGAGAAGAGTGAGGGCTTGTTGGCTACAAAAGAGTTTGTTACAGAAATGGAAGAAGCTGGATGTTGTTATGCACTAATGTCAAAGAAGCTGGAGAAAGAAGGCTTTAATATACCTATTGCAGCAGAAAAGATACTAAAAGAATACAAAGATGTCATACCAGATGAGCTACCAGATGGGTTACCCCCAAAGCGAGATATTCAACACCATATTGATTTGATCCCAGGATCGGCCCTTCCAAACCAGGCAGCCTATCGGATGAGTCCGACACAGAGTGAAGAGTTGAACAGACAAGTGACAGATCTAATACAGAAAGGGTTAGTGAGAGAAAGCATGAGTCCATGTGCAACTCCAGCATTATTGACTCCCAAAAAAGATGGAGACTGGAGAATGTGTGTAGACAGTAGAGCCATAAACAAGATCACGATTAAGTATCGGTTTCCAATTCCGCGATTGGATGATATGATGGATGTGCTAGCGGGAGCCCGATATTTTAGCAAGATTGACCTACGGAGTGGCTACTACCAGATCCGAATCCGTGAAGGGGATGAATGGAAAACTGCTTTTAAAACAAAAGATGGATTATACGAGTGGATGGTGATGCCATTTGGGCTATCTAATGCACCCAGTACATTCATGAGGTTGATGAACAGAGTACTCCGAGAATACAATGGTAAGTTTGTTGTTGTCTATTTTGATGATATTTTGATATTTAGTAAGACAGTGGAAGAACACTTGTTACATCTGAAATTGGTGCTAGACTTGTTACGTAAAGAGAGTCTATATGCAAACTTAAAGAAGTGTAGATTCCTTCAGAAGAGTCTTGTTTTTTTGGGATTTGTCATATCAGGGGATGGAGTGAGGATGGATGAGGAAAAAGTAAAGGCAATTCTGGAATGGCCTATTCCAAGGAATGTGACAGAGGTTCGTAGTTTTCATGGATTGGCAACTTTTTATAGGAAGTTCATCAGGAATTTCAGTAGCATTGTTGCACCCATAACAGAGTGTACAAAAGGGAGGGAGTTTGTATGGACTAAGGCAGCAACAGATAGTTTTGAATTGTTGAAGAAGAAAGTATCAGAAGCACCTGTTTTGGTATTGCCAGATTTTAGCAAGGTCTTTGAGGTTGACTGTGATGCCTCACATGTTGGGATTGGAGCTGTGTTGAGTCAAGAAGGACGACCAGTGGCATTCTTCAGTGAAAAGCTAAATGAAGTCAGGAGGAAATATTCTACTTATGATGTGGAATTTTATGCTATTGTTCAGGCACTAAGGAACTGGAGACATTACTTGGTAGCAAAGGAATTTGTACTCTTCACTGACCATGAAGCCTTGAGGTATGTAAACACACAGAAGAAACTAAATAGTAGGCATGCAAAATGGGTTTCATTTTTGCAAGAATACACTTTTGTTTTAAAGCATAAGTCAGGTAAGCAGAATCAAGTTGCTGATGCCTTGAGTAGGCGTGTAGCCCTTTTGACAACAATGGAAAATAAAGTCCTAGGGTTTGAGGCAGTTAAGGAATTGTATGAAGGTGATCCTGATTTTGGTGATGTTGTCAGAAAGCTTAAGGAGCCTACAGTAGGTAGTGATTCTTTTGATTATTTGATACAGGATGGTTATTTGTTTAGGGGGAAACAATTGTGCATCCCTGCTGGTTCAATGAGAGAAAATATTATAAGAGAATTGCATAGTGGAGGGTTGGCTGGACACTTTGGTATAAGTAAGACAATTTCTCTTGTCGTAGAAAAGTATTATTGGCCAAAGGTAAAGAGGGACATCAGTAGGGTTGTAGCAAGATGTAGAGTGTGTCAAATGGCTAAGGGTCATGCACAGAATACTGGGTTGTATATGCCATTGCCTATCCCTACAGGGCCATGGGTTGATCTGAGTATGGATTTTGTGTTAGGGCTTCCTAACACACAGCGAGGGAATGATTCTATCTTTGTTGTGGTTGATAGATTCTCTAAGATGGCACATTTTATTTCTTGTAAAAAAACTAATGATGCTTCCAGAATTGCAGATTTGTTTTTTTCAGAAGTGGTTCGATTGCATGGAATTCCAAAAACGATCACTTCAGATCGGGACACGAAGTTTTTGAGTCACTTTTGGAGGACTCTGTGGAAGAAATTGGGGACACAACTACAGTTCAGTAGTGCATATCACCCCCAGACTGATGGGCAGACTGAAGTAGTGAACAGAAGCTTGGGAAATCTCCTACGTTGTATAGTTGGAGAAAAGCCAAAACAATGGGACTTAGCTTTACCTCAAGCTGAGTTTGCATATAATAGCTCGATAAACAGGTCAACAGGGAGGTCTCCTTTCCAGATTGTATATGGTAGGAATCCAAAGGGGGTCCTTGATCTAATTGTTCTACCAGGTGAAGATGAAACTAGTGATGATGCAGAAGCATTTGCAGAACACATTCTACAGCTACAAGATGAAGTGAGGGAAAAGCTGAAAGTGAGTAATGCACAATATAAAACAGCTGCAGATGCCAGTAGGAGAGTAAGTGTATTTGAAGAAGGAGATATGGTGATGGTTCATCTTAGAAAAGAGAGGTTTCCAAGGGAACATATAATAAACTCAAGTATAAGAAGATTGGGCCATGTAGGATTCTGAAGAAAATGAGTGATAATGCCTACAAGGTGGAGTTACCTGAAAACTTTGCTATCTCACCAGTTTTTAATGTTTCTGATTTATATAAGTTTCCAGGTCATGATGAAAATGTTGCAGAGGAGGAAGAAATAAACTGGAAGAAACAGATGCCGAAGGAGAAAAAGGAGAGGGTAATGCGTGTCTTGGACCAAAAGACAATCACTACTAGACATGGGAGCTACAACAGATATTTGGTACAGTGGGAAGGTTTGCAACAAGAAGAAAATACTTGGATTCCTGAGTGGGAGTTGAGGAAAATTGACAGTGCAAAATTAGATGAGTTCCGTCAACAGAATTTGCAGGAGCTGAATTCTTTTCAACCAGGGGAGAATGATGCGGGAGCATAACTTGCAGAGGCCATAACTTTTGATCCGACCGTTGGATCGTCCTGAAATTTTACAGGGTGGTAGATATACATTAGTACTATGCTGGGGACAACTTTGCTTGCAAGGTTGTGCTCATTTTGGCACGTTTTCGGGCTCGGATTCCGTCATCTAGTGGTCTAAAATTGGCTCCGAATGTTTTTTCTGCTTTTGACTAGGTCTTAGAACTTTAATAACTTTTGTTGTGCTTGTCAGAATAAGTCCAAATTTCGCGTGAGCCCTAATTTATGAATGCATATTTGGCACGCAAATTTTGGGGTCAATCCGAGTTGTTTTGCATTTTAGGGTTTTTTGGCATTTTAGGGTTTTTGGCATTTTAGGGTTTTAGAGTAGTCTTGAAATAAAAGGAGAATTGTAATGATGTAATAGATCAGTGTGAATTCCAGAATGAGAAGTAAGCTATTTTGAAACTCCTGGTTTTATTTGCAAAGCTGTTTATGTGTGTTTTTGGAGGTATTTCAACCTCTTGCAGCTGGATTCACATCAATTGGTATCAGAGCTGGATTTTGATCTTGCGGAAATAGTTAAGGTAACATATTACATTTTTATGTGTAGTTTTTACCTCTGTTTTATATAACCATGGCTAGACGCGGGAGGGGAGGTTATGCCCAGATGAATAGGCATATGCAGGAGCTACAGAGACAAGTTGCTGAGCTCACGGGGGAAGTTACCCGCCTTAGAAGGAGACATGCAAATGGGGATGCAAACCCAGATAGTGATATTGAAGAAGAGCCTCCATTAATGAATGAAGGAGGAGATGAAGAAGAAAATGAGAGAGACGAAGAAACCTTGAATGAGAGACCATTTGAGGAGAGATTGATCAAGGCTTTAGAGGGAAAGAATGACGACATCAAGATTAATGTTCCTGATTATGGTGGAGGGTTACGACCAGAGGAGTTGATTGACTGGTTAAATCGCATGGAAAAATTCTTTGAGTGGAAAACCCTTTCAGAGGAGAAGAAGGTTAAGTTTGCATGCACTAAGTTAGCTGGACATGCATTGATCTGGTGGGATCACCTACAAAATGAAAGACAAAGGAATGGAAAGGGCAAGATCCGAAACTGGAATAAAATGGTAAAGAAGCTGAAAGAAAAGTTTCTTCCTGTAGATTATGCTCAGACACTCTTTCGAAGGTTCCAAAACCTAAGGCAGAAGGATCTCAGCATTGAGGAGTATACTAATGAATTTTACAAGTTATCAATCAGGGTGGAACAGGGAGAGTCTGAAGAACAAAAGGCTACACGGTACATAAATGGGTTGAGTTACACCATACAAGATGAGCTGAGTATGCTCCGGATCCATAGCCTAGATGATGCTTATCAACTTGCATTAAAGGCAGAGGAAAAGAACAAGAGGAGTAATTTTAGAAGAGGTGTGAAGAGAGGTCCATCATCATCTCCAATGAGGGGTAGGGGTAGATTTGAATCTACAAAAGGTGAATCCTCTAATACAGAAGGGCATGAAGATTCTGGTCAAAGCCATGGTAACTACCAAAGAGGTAGGGGATTTCAGAGGGGAAGAGGTTATAATGGAGGACGGGGCTGGAATAGCCCCCAAAGGCAATATACATGTTACAGATGTGGTGAAGAGGGGCACAGAGCTTTTGAGTGTCCGCACTATCCTACACAAGATAGATGGCAAGGAGAAAAACCACGAGTAAATCTGGTTGAGGCTGAAGAGGAAGAAGAAATGGAGGTTGCTGCAGACTTGGGTGAAACCCTCATGATAAGGAGGACGATGATTGTCCCAAGGAAGGAGAAAGAACGTGATGTTGCTGGAGCTGATTCATGGCTTCGAACAAATATATTTCGAACAAGATGCACCTCTGGAGGAAAGGTATGTAAAATTATTATTGATGGTGGTAGTTGTGAAAATATGGTTTCAACTGTAATGGTTGATAAACTGAATCTGAGCTGTGACAAGCACCCATATCCCTATCGTATATCATGGTTCAAGAAAGGAAATGAAGTAACCATAGATAAAAGATGCCTTATAAAGTTTTCAATTGGGAATACCTACAGGGATGAGGTGTGGTGTGATGTTATCCCAATGGATGCATGTCATATATTACTGGGTAGGCCTTGGCAATACGATAGAAAGGTTACACATGATGGAGGGAAAAATACATATACCTTTTGGAAGGATGGTGTAAAGGTGGTCTTATTACCCTTCAAGGAAGAAGAGAAGAGTGAGGGCTTATTGGCTACAAAAGAGTTTGTTACAGAAATGGAAGAAGCTGGATGTTGTTATGCACTAATGTCAAAGAAGCTGGAGAAAGAAGGCTTTAATATACCTATTGCAGCAGAAAAGATACTAAAAGAATACAAAGATGTCATACCAGATGAGCTACCAGATGGGTTACCCCCAAAGCGAGATATTCAACACCATATTGATTTGATCCCAGGATCGGCCCTTCCAAACCAGGCAGCCTATCGGATGAGTCCGACACAGAGTGAAGAGTTGAACAGACAAGTGACAGATCTAATACAGAAAGGGTTAGTGAGAGAAAGCATGAGTCCATGTGCAACTCCAGCATTATTGACTCCCAAAAAAGATGGAGACTGGAGAATGTGTGTAGACAGTAGAGCCATAAACAAGATCACAATTAAGTATCGGTTTCCAATTCCGCGATTGGATGATATGATGGATGTGCTAGCGGGAGCCCGATATTTTAGCAAGATTGACCTACGGAGTGGTTACTACCAGATCCGAATCCGTGAAGGGGATGAATGGAAAACTGCTTTTAAAACAAAAGATGGATTATACGAGTGGATGGTGATGCCATTTGGGCTATCTAATGCACCCAGTACATTCATGAGGTTGATGAACAGAGTACTCCGAGAATACAATGGTAAGTTTGTTGTTGTCTATTTTGATGATATTTTGATATTCAGTAAGACAGTGGAAGAACACTTGTTACATCTGAAATTGGTGCTAGACTTGTTACGTAAAGAGAGTCTATATGCAAACTTAAAGAAGTGTAGATTCCTTCAGAAGAGTCTTGTTTTTTTGGGATTTGTCATATCAGGGGATGGAGTGAGGATGGATGAGGAAAAAGTAAAGGCAATTCTGGAATGGCCTATTCCAAGGAATGTGACAGAGGTTCGTAGTTTTCATGGATTGGCAACTTTTTATAGGAAGTTCATCAGGAATTTCAGTAGCATTGTTGCACCCATAACAGAGTGTACAAAAGGGAGGGAGTTTGTATGGACCAAGGCAGCAACAGATAGTTTTGAATTGTTGAAGAAGAAAGTATCAGAAGCACCTGTTTTGGTATTGCCAGATTTTAGCAAGGTCTTTGAGGTTGACTGTGATGCCTCACATGTTGGGATTGGAGCTGTGTTGAGTCAAGAAGGACGACCAGTGGCATTCTTCAGTGAAAAGCTAAATGAAGTCAGGAGGAAATATTCTACTTATGATGTGGAATTTTATGCTATTGTTCAGGCATTAAGGAACTGGAGACATTACTTGGTAGCAAAGGAATTTGTACTCTTCACTGACCATGAAGCCTTGAGGTATGTAAACACACAGAAGAAACTAAATAGTAGGCATGCAAAATGGGTTTCATTTTTGCAAGAATATACTTTTGTTTTAAAGCATAAGTCTGGTAAGCAGAATCAAGTTGCTGATGCCTTGAGTAGGCGTGTAGCCCTTTTGACAACAATGGAAAATAAAGTCCTAGGGTTTGAGGCAGTTAAGGAATTGTATGAAGGTGATCCTGATTTTGGTGATGTTGTCAGAAAGCTTAAGGAGCCTACAGTAGGTAGTGATTCTTTTGATTATTTGATACAGGATGGTTATTTGTTTAGGGGGAAACAATTGTGCATCCCTGCTGGTTCAATGAGAGAAAATATTATAAGAGAATTGCATAGTGGAGGGTTGGCTGGACACTTTGGTATAAGTAAGACAATTTCTCTTGTCGTAGAAAAGTATTATTGGCCAAAGGTAAAGAGGGACATCAGTAGGGTTGTAGCAAGATGTAGAGTGTGTCAAATGGCTAAGGGTCATGCACAGAATACTGGGTTGTATATGCCATTGCCTATCCCTACAGGGCCATGGGTTGATCTGAGTATGGATTTTGTGTTAGGGCTTCCTAACACACAGCGAGGGAATGATTCTATCTTTGTTGTGGTTGATAGATTCTCTAAGATGGCACATTTTATTTCTTGTAAAAAAACTAATGATGCTTCCAGAATTGCAGATTTGTTTTTTTCAGAAGTGGTTAGATTGCATGGAATTCCAAAAACGATCACTTCAGATCGGGACACGAAGTTTTTGAGTCACTTTTGGAGGACTCTGTGGAAGAAATTGGGGACACAACTACAGTTCAGTAGTGCATATCACCCCCAGACTGATGGGCAGACTGAAGTAGTGAACAGAAGCTTGGGAAATCTCCTACGTTGTATAGTTGGAGAAAAGCCAAAACAATGGGACTTAGCTTTACCTCAAGCTGAGTTTGCATATAATAGCTCGATAAACAGGTCAACAGGGAGGTCTCCTTTCCAGATTGTATATGGTAGGAATCCCAAAGGGGGTCCTTGATCTAATTGTTCTACCAGGTGAAGATGAAACTAGTGATGATGCAGAAGCATTTGCAGAACACATTCTACAGCTACAAGATGAAGTGAGGGAAAAGCTGAAAGTGAGTAATGCACAATATAAAACAGCTGCAGATGCCAGTAGGAGAGTAAGTGTATTTGAAGAAGGAGATATGGTGATGGTTCATCTTAGAAAAGAGAGGTTTCCAAAGGGAACATATAATAAACTCAAGTATAAGAAGATTGGGCCATGTAGGATTCTGAAGAAAATGAGTGATAATGCCTACAAGGTGGAGCTACCTGAAAACTTTGCTATCTCACCAGTTTTTAATGTTTCTGATTTATATAAGTTTCCAGGTCATGATGAAAATGTTGCAGAGGAGGAAGAAATAAACTGGAAGAAACAGATGCCGAAGGAGAAAAAGGAGAGGGTAATGCGTGTCTTGGACCAAAAGACAATCACTACTAGACATGGGAGCTACAACAGATATTTGGTACAGTGGGAAGGTTTGCAGCAAGAAGAAAACACTTGGATTCCTGAGTGGGAGTTGAGGAAAATTGACAGTGCAAAATTAGATGAGTTCCGTCAACAGAATTTGCAGGAGCTGAATTCTTTTCAACCAGGGGAGAATGATGCGGGAGCATAACTTGCAGAGGCCATAACTTTTGATCCGACCGTTGGATCGTCCTGAAATTTTACAGGGTGGTAGATATACATTAGTACTATGCTGGGGTCAACTTTGCCTGCAAGGTTGTGCTCATTTTGGCACGTTTTCGGGCTCGGATTCCGTCATCTAGTGGCCTAAAATTGGCTCCGAATGTTTTTTCTGCTTTTGACTAGGTCTTAGAACTTTAATAACTTTTGTTGTGCTTGTCAGAATAAGTCCAAATTTCGCGTGAGCCCTAATTTATGAATGCATATTTGGCACGCAAATTTTGGGGTCAATCCGAGTTGTTTTGCATTTTAGGGTTTTTTGGCATTTTAGGGTTTTTGGCATTTTAGGGTTTTAGAGTAGTCTTGAAATAAAAGGAGAATTGTAATGATGTAATAGATCAGTGTGAATTCCAGAATGAGAAGTAAGCTATTTTGAAACTCCTGGTTTTATTTGCAAAGCTGTTTATGTGTGTTTTTGGAGGTATTTCAACCTCTTGCAGCTGGATTCACATCAATTGGTATCAGAGCTGGATTTTGATCTTGCGGAAATAGTTAAGGTAACATATTACATTTTTATGTGTAGTTTTTACCTCTGTTTTATATAACCATGGCTAGACGCGGGAGGGGAGGTTATGCCCAGATGAATAGGCATATGCAGGAGCTACAGAGACAAGTTGCTGAGCTCACGGGGGAAGTTACCCGCCTTAGAAGGAGACATGCAAATGGGGATGCAAACCCAGATAGTGATATTGAAGAAGAGCCTCCATTAATGAATGAAGGAGGAGATGAAGAAGAAAATGAGAGAGACGAAGAAACCTTGAATGAGAGACCATTTGAGGAGAGATTGATCAAGGCTTTAGAGGGAAAGAATGACGACATCAAGATTAATGTTCCTGATTATGGTGGAGGGTTACGACCAGAGGAGTTGATTGACTGGTTAAATCGCATGGAAAAATTCTTTGAGTGGAAAACCCTTTCAGAGGAGAAGAAGGTTAAGTTTGCATGCACTAAGTTAGCTGGACATGCATTGATCTGGTGGGATCACCTACAAAATGAAAGACAAAGGAATGGAAAGGGCAAGATCCGAAACTGGAATAAAATGGTAAAGAAGCTGAAAGAAAAGTTTCTTCCTGTAGATTATGCTCAGACACTCTTTCGAAGGTTCCAAAACCTAAGGCAGAAGGATCTCAGCATTGAGGAGTATACTAATGAATTTTACAAGTTATCAATCAGGGTGGAACAGGGAGAGTCTGAAGAACAAAAGGCTACACGGTACATAAATGGGTTGAGTTACACCATACAAGATGAGCTGAGTATGCTCCGGATCCATAGCCTAGATGATGCTTATCAACTTGCATTAAAGGCAGAGGAAAAGAACAAGAGGAGTAATTTTAGAAGAGGTGTGAAGAGAGGTCCATCATCATCTCCAATGAGGGGTAGGGGTAGATTTGAATCTACAAAAGGTGAATCCTCTAATACAGAAGGGCATGAAGATTCTGGTCAAAGCCATGGTAACTACCAAAGAGGTAGGGGATTTCAGAGGGGAAGAGGTTATAATGGAGGACGGGGCTGGAATAGCCCCCAAAGGCAATATACATGTTACAGATGTGGTGAAGAGGGGCACAGAGCTTTTGAGTGTCCGCACTATCCTACACAAGATAGATGGCAAGGAGAAAAACCACGAGTAAATCTGGTTGAGGCTGAAGAGGAAGAAGAAATGGAGGTTGCTGCAGACTTGGGTGAAACCCTCATGATAAGGAGGACGATGATTGTCCCAAGGAAGGAGAAAGAACGTGATGTTGCTGGAGCTGATTCGTGGCTTCGAACAAATATATTTCGAACAAGATGCACCTCTGGAGGAAAGGTATGTAAAATTATTATTGATGGTGGTAGTTGTGAAAATATGGTTTCAACTGTAATGGTTGATAAACTGAATCTGAGCTGTGACAAGCACCCATATCCCTATCGTATATCATGGTTCAAGAAAGGAAATGAAGTAACCATAGATAAAAGATGCCTTATAAAGTTTTCAATTGGGAATACCTACAGGGATGAGGTGTGGTGTGATGTTATCCCAATGGATGCATGTCATATATTACTGGGTAGGCCTTGGCAATACGATAGAAAGGTTACACATGATGGAGGGAAAAATACATATACCTTTTGGAAGGATGGTGTAAAGGTGGTCTTATTACCCTTCAAGGAAGAAGAGAAGAGTGAGGGCTTATTGGCTACAAAAGAGTTTGTTACAGAAATGGAAGAAGCTGGATGTTGTTATGCACTAATGTCAAAGAAGCTGGAGAAAGAAGGCTTTAATATACCTATTGCAGCAGAAAAGATACTAAAAGAATACAAAGATGTCATACCAGATGAGCTACCAGATGGGTTACCCCCAAAGCGAGATATTCAACACCATATTGATTTGATCCCAGGATCGGCCCTTCCAAACCAGGCAGCCTATCGGATGAGTCCGACACAGAGTGAAGAGTTGAACAGACAAGTGACAGATCTAATACAGAAAGGGTTAGTGAGAGAAAGCATGAGTCCATGTGCAACTCCAGCATTATTGACTCCCAAAAAAGATGGAGACTGGAGAATGTGTGTAGACAGTAGAGCCATAAACAAGATCACAATTAAGTATCGGTTTCCAATTCCGCGATTGGATGATATGATGGATGTGCTAGCGGGAGCCCGATATTTTAGCAAGATTGACCTACGGAGTGGTTACTACCAGATCCGAATCCGTGAAGGGGATGAATGGAAAACTGCTTTTAAAACAAAAGATGGATTATACGAGTGGATGGTGATGCCATTTGGGCTATCTAATGCACCCAGTACATTCATGAGGTTGATGAACAGAGTACTCCGAGAATACAATGGTAAGTTTGTTGTTGTCTATTTTGATGATATTTTGATATTCAGTAAGACAGTGGAAGAACACTTGTTACATCTGAAATTGGTGCTAGACTTGTTACGTAAAGAGAGTCTATATGCAAACTTAAAGAAGTGTAGATTCCTTCAGAAGAGTCTTGTTTTTTTGGGATTTGTCATATCAGGGGATGGAGTGAGGATGGATGAGGAAAAAGTAAAGGCAATTCTGGAATGGCCTATTCCAAGGAATGTGACAGAGGTTCGTAGTTTTCATGGATTGGCAACTTTTTATAGGAAGTTCATCAGGAATTTCAGTAGCATTGTTGCACCCATAACAGAGTGTACAAAAGGGAGGGAGTTTGTATGGACCAAGGCAGCAACAGATAGTTTTGAATTGTTGAAGAAGAAAGTATCAGAAGCACCTGTTTTGGTATTGCCAGATTTTAGCAAGGTCTTTGAGGTTGACTGTGATGCCTCACATGTTGGGATTGGAGCTGTGTTGAGTCAAGAAGGACGACCAGTGGCATTCTTCAGTGAAAAGCTAAATGAAGTCAGGAGGAAATATTCTACTTATGATGTGGAATTTTATGCTATTGTTCAGGCATTAAGGAACTGGAGACATTACTTGGTAGCAAAGGAATTTGTACTCTTCACTGACCATGAAGCCTTGAGGTATGTAAACACACAGAAGAAACTAAATAGTAGGCATGCAAAATGGGTTTCATTTTTGCAAGAATATACTTTTGTTTTAAAGCATAAGTCTGGTAAGCAGAATCAAGTTGCTGATGCCTTGAGTAGGCGTGTAGCCCTTTTGACAACAATGGAAAATAAAGTCCTAGGGTTTGAGGCAGTTAAGGAATTGTATGAAGGTGATCCTGATTTTGGTGATGTTGTCAGAAAGCTTAAGGAGCCTACAGTAGGTAGTGATTCTTTTGATTATTTGATACAGGATGGTTATTTGTTTAGGGGGAAACAATTGTGCATCCCTGCTGGTTCAATGAGAGAAAATATTATAAGAGAATTGCATAGTGGAGGGTTGGCTGGACACTTTGGTATAAGTAAGACAATTTCTCTTGTTGTAGAAAAGTATTATTGGCCAAAGGTAAAGAGGGACATCAGTAGGGTTGTAGCAAGATGTAGAGTGTGTCAAATGGCTAAGGGTCATGCACAGAATACTGGGTTGTATATGCCATTGCCTATCCCTACAGGGCCATGGGTTGATCTGAGTATGGATTTTGTGTTAGGGCTTCCTAACACACAGCGAGGGAATGATTCTATCTTTGTTGTGGTTGATAGATTCTCTAAGATGGCACATTTTATTTCTTGTAAAAAAACTAATGATGCTTCCAGAATTGCAGATTTGTTTTTTTCAGAAGTGGTTAGATTGCATGGAATTCCAAAAACGATCACTTCAGATCGGGACACGAAGTTTTTGAGTCACTTTTGGAGGACTCTGTGGAAGAAATTGGGGACACAACTACAGTTCAGTAGTGCATATCACCCCCAGACTGATGGGCAGACTGAAGTAGTGAACAGAAGCTTGGGAAATCTCCTACGTTGTATAGTTGGAGAAAAGCCAAAACAATGGGACTTAGCTTTACCTCAAGCTGAGTTTGCATATAATAGCTCGATAAACAGGTCAACAGGGAGGTCTCCTTTCCAGATTGTATATGGTAGGAATCCGAAGGGGGTCCTTGATCTAATTGTTCTACCAGGTGAAGATGAAACTAGTGATGATGCAGAAGCATTTGCAGAACACATTCTACAGCTACAAGATGAAGTGAGGGAAAAGCTGAAAGTGAGTAATGCACAATATAAAACAGCTGCAGATGCCAGTAGGAGAGTAAGTGTATTTGAAGAAGGAGATATGGTGATGGTTCATCTTAGAAAAGAGAGGTTTCCAAAGGGAACATATAATAAACTCAAGTATAAGAAGATTGGGCCATGTAGGATTCTGAAGAAAATGAGTGATAATGCCTACAAGGTGGAGCTACCTGAAAACTTTGCTATCTCACCAGTTTTTAATGTTTCTGATTTATATAAGTTTCCAGGTCATGATGAAAATGTTGCAGAGGAGGAAGAAATAAACTGGAAGCAACAGATGCCGAAGAAGAAAAAGGAGAGGGTAATGCGTGTCTTGGACCAAAAGACAATCACTACTAGACATGGGAGCTACAACAGATATTTGGTACAGTGGGAAGGTTTGCAGCAAGAAGAAAACACTTGGATTCCTGAGTGGGAGTTGAGGAAAATTGACAGTGCAAAATTAGATGAGTTCCGTCAACAGAATTTGCAGGAGCTGAATTCTTTTCAACCAGGGGAGAATGATGCGGGAGCATAACTTGCAGAGGCCATAACTTTTGATCCGACCGTTGGATCGTCCTGAAATTTTACAGGGTGGTAGATATACATTAGTACTATGCTGGGGTCAACTTTCTTGCAAGGTTGTGCTCATTTTGGCACGTTTTCGGGCTCGGATTCCGTCATCTAGTGGCCTAAAATTGGCTCCGAATGTTTTTTCCGCTTTTGACTAGGTCTTAGAACTTTAATAACTTTTGTTGTGCTTTTCAGAATAAGTCCAAATTTCGCGTGAGCCCTAATTTATGAATGCATATTTGGCACGCAAATTTTGGGGTCAATCCGAGTTGTTTTGCATTTTAGGGTTTTTTGGCATTTTAGGGTTTTTGGCATTTTAGGGTTTTAGAGTAGTCTTGAAATAAAAGGAGAATTGTAATGATGTAATAGATCAGTGTGAATTCCAGAATGAGAAGTAAGCTATTTTGAAACTCCTGGTTTTATTTGCAAAGCTGTTTATGTGTGTTTTTGGAGGTATTTCAACCTCTTGCAGCTGGATGAGTTTATCAATGGTATAAACATATTTGTATCTTTAACATTTTTAAATTAATCATAGGTAATGTTAGAGAAAAATATAATATTTTAAAGAAAAATACAATATTTTATACAAAGTTGCTCATAAGTTAGAATGACATAAATTATGTAGGTGATAGGAATTCCATCTTCAAATAAAACATCATTTTTTTCGAAAAAAAAAAAACCTTTTAGGTAACTTCAATGTTTTGTGAAGAGTTGTATTTGGACAAGATCTACCAATTCCTTCATAAAAAATAATAATAAACATTTTTCCAAAACAAATTGAATAAAGTATTAAATTTTTTTTTCTTTAATTATAATCACCTTTACTAATTACAAGAGTGACATTATAAAAAATACATTAACCATTTAAGGTAACAATACCAACAAAATTATATGAGCTCATAAATATGTATTATTTATATTTACATCTAAAAATATTATAGTACTTTTTTTATGTGTATAAATGAAATATATGTTACTGTATAATAATATCATGAGTTGATCAATATCACATTTTTAAATAAATTGTATTAAATTGAAGTACTAAAATTAGTTGACAAATTGATCGATATTAAATTTTCAAATAAAATTATTTTAAATTTAAATGCTAAAATTAATTGACGATAAAAAAAAATTAGATTCAGATGCCCGTCATTAATAACATCCTAAAACTGCCTAGAAATGCCTAAGGCTTAATCCTCTACGCCCTTTCAAACTACAATCCATGATTAAAATGAGGTGAGAATACTAAATGTTCAATCACACTAACTAAACCACAGCAATCATTGGCATGGAAGATCTTTGTTTGGTGAAGCTATAGATGCTCATGGATCTCATCTTGCAATATTACGAAGAAGAGTTATCATGGTATAAACATATTTGTATCTTTAACATTTTAAATTAATCATAGGTAGTTTAGAGGAAAAATATAATATTTAAAAGAAAAATTACAATATTTTATACAAAGTTGCTCTAAGTTAGAATGACATAAAATTAGGTAGGTGATTAGGAATTCCATATCTTCAAATAAAACATCATTTTTTTCGAAAAAAAAAAAAAAAAACCTTTTAGGTAACTTCAATGTTTGTGAAGAGTTGATTTGGACAAGAGCTACCATTCCTTAATAAAAATAATACTAAACATTTTTCCAAAACAAAATTGAATAAAAGTATTAAATTTTTTTTTCTTAATATAATCACCTTTACTAATTATAAAGAGTGACATTATGAACAAAATACATTAACCATTTAAGGTAACAATACCAACAAAATTTATGAGCTCATAAAATGTAGTTATTTATATTTACATCTAAAAATATTATAGTACTTTTTTTATGTGTATAAATGAAATATATGTTACTGTATAATAATATCATGAGTTGATCAATATCACATTTTTAAATAAATTGTATTAATTGATAGTACTAAAATTAGTTGACAAATTGATCGATATTAAATTTTCAAATAAATTATTTTAAATTTAAATGCTAACATTAATTGACGATAAAAAAAATTAGATTCAGATGCCCTTCATTAATAACATCCTAAACTGCCTAGAATGCCTAAGGCTCTAATCCTCTACGCCCCTTTCAAACTACAATCCATGATTAAAATGAGGTGCGGTTGATGATACTAAAAGTGCAAAATTCACACTAATTAATTCAAACAGCATCTCATTTAGCTGACCCAGAACAAATCAAACATGATTGAGAAGGTATAATTGTAGAACATTCGAAAGATCTAATGATCAGAAATGAGGATCATGTGATATGTTGTTGTTTTTTTAATAACACAATTAGTCTTCGTTATTGATTTATTTATAAGTTTTATTTATATTTAATAACAAAATATATTTAAATTGTATATTTTGTGATATTTTTATTTGTGTCATTTTGAGTTTTGTATATATACATAGGTAAGTACGGGGAGAGAGAGAGATGCAATAATCTCAAAGAGTCTGAAATAAAATGAAGATTTTTATTTTGCCGTTTGTAATCTAAAAGCAATTTGTACGTTCAATTTGTATTTAAGAAGGTTTTAATTTTTATTTTTTTACACTTATTATTAAAAACATCTTTATTTTTTAAAAAATTTTAAGGAACATGTAAATATTTTGTATAACATAAGTATTATACTAGAAATCGCATGTGTATAATGCAATGTGAACGCCGAACGGTATATGTTATTAGATTTAGAGGGATAGTTATTACTTTTGTAGTTGATGTTGATAATGGGTGTGATCTGATTTTCTATTAAAGCCAAAACAAATGTTGCAAATTACATTGAAAGGAATTTTAAATAATAGTTAGTTGTGTAATAATCGAATACATATGCAAGTGAGACATGTAAGTTAACACTCACTTTTGAGAATGTAGTGAATGTGAAGTGTTGACATCAAAGTAGATTGAAATAATGACTAAGTACCTTACATATTAACTCTCCAAGAAACATAAATGAGACAAAATATGCAAGCATATATAAACGAAGCTTAAATGGTTAGGGTGCATTCCAGAGTGCTTTAGTTCTCTCTTCGTCAGGTTCATTTTGTAGGTGTCGATATGATTGAGAAGTCATAGAATTATGGAGTACCACCTGTTGTAAAAAACCCATGCAAATCTACAAGGAACGATGCATTGTTTGATGACATAAAAATGCATAAATATTCGAAATAAATAAACCATATTCAATTGAAATACATGTGGAGTTCGAATGAAAATTACGCATACGAGGTAAAATTTTGGAATCAAAAATTGCATATGCTGCTAAAGGAAAAGAAAATTAGTTATATGGAAAAATATAGTACGTTCATAAAAAGTATAAATTGTGGCTTCATGGCAGTCTCTCTTAATTGCTTTATTACTTTGAGAGGAACTGTATATGCAAAGTAGTGAATATTGATCACAATTTCTATCAATGGCATTGTCTTGTTGATGATGTCCTTCCTCATCATGAATAATACATGATTGAACTTGCAAAGATTGTTTTCCTTCAAGTGTCTTTTATGTACTATCACATTTCACCTTTTATGCATGTGCTATTTCTTCTGAAACTATTTCACTATAGGGATTCTCTACAATAGGGGCATTATCTTCCACCGTTGGATTTGTCCCTTCTAACCAAGTTTTAGAAAAATAAAATATATTTTCTTGAGAAACTTCTAATGCATCACCCCTTTCAATACACTTTTATATTTTATAAGTAAAGGACTTGATCCCTACATCCTCATACAAGGCTATGGGGTTTTTTGAACCAAGATCAATTTTCTTATTAACATGTTGCAAAAAATCTTTACAATTATCTGTAACAAATAATGCAACATGTTGTAGAATTTTTTGTCGTTCAGATATCTTAGTTGTATCATCATTTAACTCATTTCCTATATTTTTATTTTCTTCAGCAAGCTCTTCAGTATAGGTTTCCATTATTGAAGGGGCCTCATATTCCTCCACTATTTTTTTTCTTTTGGATCCAGTCTCAAAAGAAGAAAATGAATTTCCCTAGGGAAATTTGAATGTAGTGGAATAACCCCTTTTATTATGTCTTTTCATTGTAGATTTTCTCCCTGCATTCTGAGACAAAGTGGTAGGAGTTGTTGAGCTAAACACATTCAGTTGACTAACCTATAAAATTGAAGAAGTAAATGAATGAAAAATAGATGACTAAAGCATTGAAGCTTGTCCTATGACCAATGAACTCAAACTAAATTTCAAGTTTCATCTTCAAATAAAGTGTAATATGGGATGAACGGAAATTGGGGAGGTTGGTTTTCTGTTCACTAAGACATTTCATTTTCCTCATGTTTCTTCTTCTGATCCATGTGATCTAATTTCACTAAATCATTTCTTTGAATTGCTTCAAACAAAGCATTAGTGACAAATACCTTCAATATTGAAATAAGAGCATCCGCCATATCATTCATTTGATTTACAGGTATTCCATGTTTCTTGCAGAAATGATGAAGCTCTTTACAAGACATGATATTGTAATGCCCTGTTCTACGTTACACCTGTTCACCCTTCGGTGATCGAGTGCTAAGCATGGAACGTCTTTGTGCCTTCGATCTATGGAACGCTCCTGCTTTATTTGTGCTCATTTGTGGTGTGGTGTGGTGTAACATCACGTGCCATTTATTCTCTTGTTTGCGAAGCTAAGCATGAATGTCCTCCTTGCTTTATATTTTCCCATCATTGTGTTCCAATTGCTAAATGAGGAGAGTGTAGTTTAAAATTTTTAATCATCAAGGAGGAGAATATTAAACTAAACAAGGAGAGCTTAGTTTAAGTAATCAAGGAGAAGATTAATGATTATTATTTTATATAGACTGTATTTTTTTTTTATTCTTTTTGGTAGTGGTTGAAGCGCATTTTCTTTTCTCCCTGGTTAGCTGGCGGATGGGTGACATTTCTTGTCACTTCTTAAATGAACTGGTAATTTTCCTGTTTGGCGTGAGGCAGTGGGAGTCGGTGGAGTCTTGACTTCCTTCACCATGATCTTTTTTGATTTCCTTCTTCAATGCAGTTAGGTGGAGCGTTGGGCGCGTCTTTCTTGAGCTGCAGGCATTGATGGAGGGAAAACGTGTTCGAAGTGTTGTTTTGGTCCTTTTTCGCAGTGTTGTTCCTGTCCCTGCCACGAACCTTTCTGTCATGGCGTCTTCTTCCTGGTTCCTCCCTGCGCACGTGGGGTTTGATGAAGCTTCAGCGAGTGAAGTAGGCTAGTGTTTCCTCCATGTTCTTTGAGTGTTGTCTCCTGAGTTGAAGGCATTATTCATTGCAGAGAGCTATTGCAAGAACACAGTTTTTTTTGTTTCCAGGACCAAGTCTCGTCAATCACTAGTTTTTCAGAAGCTGGGCACTCTTATTTTGGATTGCTTATGCAATGTCTAATTCATCTTGTTATCTGTGAAGAGGCATTGGTGGCTGAGCAGCAGGATGCTTGCAGAGAAGCATGTAAGAAAAGCTCGACATTTACTTCAAAGTAAAGAATCAGCTGATGTCTTCTCAGCAATAGAATCTCCTTGATGCCGTTCTCAAACGAGGGCCCAAATGTGAGAAGGCAGGAACTTAAAGCGAGGGCACTCTTATATCTCCGTAGATTCAAAGATGTTGCAAACATGTTGGAGGAACACATCCCTACCAGAGAGATTGATCCATTGGAAAGCCCACCACTGTCAAGAGAGAGCATAGAACTTCTTCCCAGCTACAATGTAGCTGAACAATCGGTGGCAAAAGCTTTCTTCAAGTGTTTTTTTTTGGTACCCAAATTGAAAATACTTATGTGTGTAGGAATGTCCAACAACTTTGAACGAGAGGAATGGAAGCACCTGATTCTTGGACAGGCATGTTGCCATTTGGGTATGATGGAAGATGCCATGCTTTTGCTCCAAAGTGGTAAAAGGGCTGCCTCTGCAGCCTTTAGACATGAAAGCATAAGCAGAAGTGAAGATTGCTTCTCTTCTGAAATCTATACTTCTGAATCTGATGTTGTAACCCACTGTAGAGCACTTTCTGTGGGCGGGGGTGTTGTGCCGTATTATCTTGATAGTATTGCAATGGGTGCCTTTGGGGCTGGAGAGGGGTGTGTTTGTGTCTACTTCTCTAGGCTCTGTATAGTATGGATATGTTGAAATGGCTTTATAAACTTACAAGCAAATGCAAAGAGCAGGTGTAAAGCCAAACTCCACAACCTTTGATAGCATCTCCACGCCTATACCAAAGTGGGATTGTTTGAGCAGGGCATGGACGTTCTCCAATGCTTTTGAAAAAGAGATTTTTGTTGCTTGTTGTATCTGCTAGTGTCCTGGGTGCATAACTGTCTTAAGACGGATTTTTACTCCTGATCTGGATGCTCAACAAAGTGTTCGGATGGTTTGGAAAAACTTGAAAGAAATGTGGTCTTTTGGACAGCAATGATTGTTGGTTGTGGACAAATTGGGTGGGTTGAGACACCTTGGAAACTTGGAAAATAATGGAGAAGGGACAAGGCTGTGTCAAATGCTTTGTTTGCCGGTGCGTTGGTAGATACATATGCAAAGTGGAAGCAAGCATAAGACACCCAAACTATTTGACAAAATGCCTGAGTGAAATATGGCCAAAGGACAGCAAGGATTGCATGATATGTTTTGGAATGGGTTTGTTGAGGAGGCATAGGAAGTTGAAACAAATCTGAGTAACTTGGGTAAATCCATCTCCTACAACCTTTGCTTGCCGTGACATCCTTGCTAGGTTCTTCTCTGAAAATATCTCCTCCAGCCTTGTGTAGATCACTTGTGTTTGTGGTAGCACGTATAGGGTATGTGAGTTGGTTGTCGAATCCCACAAGAAGTAAAAGCTCAAGGAAAGCAATAGTTGAGCACAAGTGCATGGAGTCACTTCGGATACAACAATGCTCGTGAACTGTTTGACAAAAATCCTCTTCAATTGCATGGTCTCGCGGATCGTGAATGTGGACCGCTTAGAACTGGTGCACCCGGATTCCAGTACCTACAGTTCTTATGCTGACCCGTGCGGAGTCTGTACGACCTGTTGAAGCTGGAGAAACAGGCAAGATATTTCTACACTTTTCTACTGTTATTTTATTTAAAATTATTGTGAAATCGAACCACTTTTTCCTTGCATTGATTTGTCAGTTGGATGTCATGATGGGAGATTTCCCTTTCTGCTTGTTTCTTCTTGTTTTAGCTTTTATCGTTGACAGTATGTGGGTCGAAAGGATGCGTGTGCCCTCTCCTCTGAATGTTATGTTTCTCTTACTCGAATGATAGACCTTCGTCTGTTTGTTTATGTATTAATTCTTCTCTGCGATTGAGTTGCAAGTTATTATGTTGATCAACTAGTATTTTCGATATTATGGAAGTAAGTTACGATAACTATGAAGCTCCTCCTAGCACCCAAGTTGTCTTTTGACATTTTTTGTTAGCCCCTTCGCAAGTCCCTTTGATAACCTTTTGGCATCGAGAAAGAAAGGTTGTAGGATTGTGTGAGCAATGCGTGGGCTAGCCAGCTTAGAGTTTTGGTATTAAAACTGGTAGAATGAAAAGGTTTGTGTGCAATGTGTTTTCCGTCTCACGTGTTTAGACTCTTATACTATCTTTCATCTTGTTTCTAGGCTTTTAAGGCCATCCTCAAGAAGTACCTTGACCATCCCTATCAACTTGAACCATAACTAGCTTTTCGGATCAACTAAGCTGGAGGTTTCATTGTGCGAATCCAGTACCTCGTTGACACTAGAATAGTTTGGTCTAATCCCCCTCTCAGAATTATTGTTGATGGTGCTCTTCTATTTTTCCTAACTTGCATTATTTTCTCCCTTGTAATGTTAACGCTATTAATTAATATTGGTCGGTTTTTATGCACGTAATTACCGTAATAGTTTGTGATGGAAATTTCCTTAAATGTGATTAATCTTCGGGAAAAACTCAGCTTTCATTTGATAATCTTATGGATTCATAGCGGAAGGTTTTGTTTTGATAATGTCACTTAGAAATTATGTTTGTATCTATTTGTGCGATGGTTGACTGTGTTACCAAGGGTTGCCTTAAAATATGGTTGTTTTGGGATATGGGTAATTTATTTTAAATTAACCAAACATTAGTATTGTAGTGGAGGTTTGCAAATCTTTAGTGTTATAAAAATTTGTTGATGACATTATTGTATACTCTTGTTGGACGGAACCCCCTTCTTCTCTCGCGTGTTTGCTACTAGCCTGTAAGACTTTGACCCTTCTTGGATGATTGGAAAATCTTTGTAGTTAATGGTCAAAACTAATATACTTTGCTTTCGCCTCGAAACTTATGTTGTGTGTATACTTTATTTGATTTCCGGTTTGAAACTCGATTATACATGGCTTTTTGTGTTAATTTTTGAAACCCGTGGTTCCCCTTTCTTGGGCCGATCAACTCTTGTTCTTTTAGAAATATATTATTTTAGTCTATGCGTTTGGTACCTTTGATAAATTTCTAGATGGTTGGTGTATATATCAAATCTTAATCTTGTAATTATGGTTTAATTACTTACTTGATGGGAATTCTGTTCTTTGCTAGATTATTTGTTTTCTCCTTATAGGGCCAAGGGCCATTCTCTTACGATTGCTATACTTTCGTTGCTTTTACTCCTAACTGAAGTACAAGGTCTTCTCCTTCTTTGATTGGCATGATGAAGACTTTATTATAACTTGATGTGTTGATAGTGTTTAGAGGTTTGAACCAATTCTTGTAATAAAGTGCTTCCTTTTCGTGGTATTGTTAGATAATAGTTATGGTGGTTTTGTGTAGCCTTATCTTGCTCAGTTCTCGTGAACTGACTCTTGTAGAAAATTTGCTGCAGATGGATTTTGC
Organism: Taxus chinensis; assembly: GCA_019776745.2. Taxonomy (NCBI): domain Eukaryota; kingdom Viridiplantae; phylum Streptophyta; class Pinopsida; order Cupressales; family Taxaceae; genus Taxus; species Taxus chinensis. The sequence goes on from CM034149.1 coordinate 787,119,173, forward strand.
GTGTAGATGAGGGATAGATTTGTAGACTTTTGTCATCAACCTCAGTTGAGAAGTTCCTTTGCTCGAAACCTTTTTATGTTGTTCAACTATTGTTAACGTCCAGTGGAAAGTTTAAAAGAGGATTAATGTCTTAGTATAAAGTATTGTGGACTTTGTCATCTGAACTTTGGAAACCTTGTATTGTTTGACCATCATTGAAATTATAAGAAAATTTGGTTATTGTTGTTGAGTGACTTTGTTGGAGTATCAGTATTTTAAGAATTGATGTAATCTTGTTTTGTTCTTGTAAATGAGTGTTGCTACAACCTTGCCTTGAGAATAAATTTTGAGTTAAACCTTGACATGACTTAGTAATAAAGTGTCATAAGTAAACTAACATGGGATTGTTTAATACTTCTGGAAGTTAAATTAAAAGTTGTATTCAAATAAAGTAACGTAGGGGTCACCAACTTGAGAGCAAGAAATTCTTTAAGTAATCAAGGGCAAGACTATCATTGCAGGTAAACTTTATAACATGATAACCCTAGCTCCTCTAGTGAACATTATTCCTTTTATGGTGAAATTTGTAAAATGACCCTAAGGTGAAATGAACTGTTAGTTGTTTGAAGATGATAAGATTTAATAAGCCAGAGAAAACAAATTGGAGACCTCACCATCTTTCTCACCGCCATTTGGAAAGTAAATTTTTACTCCTTGTTAATACTTTTAGCGAAGCCTAAGTAAAGTTGTTGATAATTCTGGTTAAGAGCCCTAGCTTCAATTAAATACTGGCAATAACTAATGAGGTCCTAAAGATGTTTCATCTCGACCTTCTCCCTCTAACCCTTTTTCAAGGCACCTTGTATCTCTTCTCTTAAGTGTGTTGAACTTAAAACCATGTTGTCTTGTGGGCAAGAACGAATCTTAGTAGCGTTAGTGGTGAGCAGATGGCCTTGTGGAATTTAAATACTCCTTTTTCTTGATAAACGAATTAAGCAAATAAATGTCATAATAGAGAAGATTTAAAGATAATTACTCAGTGTCAAAGGAATAAACTTAGCTTGGTAAGATGAATTGTACGAATCATATCTTGAGCCTCCTTGAAAACGTAAGCTAAGAATTGCAAGATGTCCTTTTAAAATAAATAACCCTCAAGAATATCTCATTGTGGTTGGCCCTAACTGTAAGTGTGTTCTGTGATTGGACTTCTATGTTGTCTTGTCAAAAAGAAAAGTAAATTGTCCTTGATAGGTGTGAACGTTTCCGTGCTGACCTTTATGGCCATCCTTGTATCAAGTTGTTCACAGTGTTAGTTGTATCCTTGGTGACGACATGTTGCGTCATGTTATGTGTCAAGCAAGTCAAAAAAAAAAAAAAAAGTTATCCTGTATTTCACTGTGTTGTTCGTGTGTGGATTTTTGGGTCGTTACACTTGGTATCAGAGCGTAGGTTCATGCTCTCGAACCTATGGGCCGGATTGGTGTTGTATGGTGATGTTACATGATGGTGGTGGTGTTACATGATGATTGCATCATGATGATGATGTTGCATGATGGTGGTAGATATTGGAAGAGTAATGTGCTTTAAGCGTGATGTGATTATTGTCGTAATTGTGATATTGTGAATGCACGTGATGTGTATGTCACTTTGTGCGTGTTTGTGATCATGTTGATGTGCTGGGGATGGGAGTATTCTCTCTCCTTCTTGTGGATTCTATGAAGAGTTCACGTGTGAATTGTTGTTTGTGATGTGTGAAAAGAATTATAATGTGGATGACATAGTGTTGGAGCATTGTGACATATTGTGATATGTAGGTGTATCAATGTGTTGTATGACTAGATTGATGTTAAAAGAAATGAGTTGTATCATGATGTTTTTACCATGTTTTGAAGAAATGTGTGTACCACCTTGTTATGTAGCAATGGATGTTATGTTGTGATGTACTATGTTCATCGTATGTATGATTTGTGCAAATATGTAATGCTTCATGTTGTGATTTGGGGTCATACGGTGAGTGTATGAACCCTATCGTATGGTGATTGCACTTTGGGTGCAGAATGTGGTAAAGTGATGTGTTACACCCAGTGAATGTATGATCGTGATCTACCCTGTATATGTACCATATGTAAGACGTTATGGTAGTTATGTGTGTGCCACCATTATGTTAGTGATGTTGTTGTATGTTATGTTGTGAACCTTACGCTAACCGACCCTGAGGGTAATCGGTAGAAGTGTATGTTGAGAGTGAGGAATGGTGTACCATGGGTCAATAACTCGAGCCAACCTTCGGTTTAGTAGATAACATGTGATTCTTTCCTCTCTCCCTATGTGGTTGTATGTATGCAACCTAAGTGTAACTATGACTATGTTTAGCCTTGTCGAAGTGGTGGCGGGATGATTCAGATGGAGGTGATGACAGTTGTATTATTGATATGTATTTTGCGAGCTGAGGCTCGATGTTCCGAGTGCTAGCAACTCGTTGAGTACCCCTTTGGTGGCTAGATAAGGCCACACAGTTATCGTAATGTGACATTATTATAAGTTGATTTTATTCGTAAATTGAGCTTTTTACTTTATTTTGTAAGGACCAGCAGCTTTTCTTGATTGCCATGCTTTACAATTTTGGGCATTTCCTTGGTTTGTGGCACTAACATGGGGATTTTGATACTAACTATGGCTATTTGGCCATTTATTTTGCTTGATTTTGGGTCTTCTTTTAAATTTGGAATTTTTACCGCCTTGCCCAAGGCTTGTACTTTGCCACTTGGCACTTTGATTGGATTGTTGTGCTGGTTCTATTGTCGTGATGTGTGGAATAGGGTCATGGGATGCACCATGGAATGGTTGGACCTATGGACCCGCTTCGTTGTATAGGGGTACGCCCCAAGGAGTTACAGATAACTAGCGGGTTGTTGAACCACGCGTTATTATGTCACTTGGGTTAGGAGTGTTCGAACTCTATGTGTCTTGGACCATAGGGTCAACCGGCCTCCTTGAGGGAGGCATAAGAGTTTGAGGGAGGCATAAGAGACTTGAGGGAGGCATAAGAGTTTGAGGGAGGCATAAGAGACTTGAGGGAGGCATAAGAGACTTGAGGGAGGCATAAGAGTTTGAGGGAGGCTTATGATATTTGTGTGTATGGTTGATGTTCTGGGATATATGTTGAGTTATTGTGATGTTTTGGTAGTGGTCTTTTGATGTATGTGTTACTCATGTCAGATGGATATGTGTTGTGATGTTGTGGATATGTCATTGATTCCCTTGTGGACACTATGTACCTGTAGCATTTTTGGTGTTATGTGAAATTTTTCATACGATGGAATTGAGGAAATGTCTGGTGGATTGTAGTACTCTTTTGTTTGAGTATTTTGTATGTCAGTCATTGATGTGTGACGAGTACTATGTTATGTGGACTGTGCCTATTCTATTCCGTATTTGAGTAACCTTTTGTGGTGTAATACAATCTTGAAGTATATACTTGCGTGCTTGTGAATCTGTAGTGTCTTGTGAACCTGATAGGGTGTTGTGTTAGCAGTTCATGTTGGGCACCCACAATAAGGAATAAACCAAAACTCTTCAATGATGAAATTTTTAAAAGAAATTAAACTAAGAATAATGTTAATGGAAAGAGAACTAATGAAATAATAAATAAGAGGGAACTGCCAATCTTCACAGAACCTTGAAAGTTAAAATTTCTACCAAATGTTCCTAAGGCTACCTTGTGACCGTGCTTTAATCGACTGAAATTTTAAACCATAGGGTGTACTTTCTCCTTTACCTGTCCTTGGTTGCGAACCATTTCTTTTCCGCTGTGTTATGTCGCATCGAGGACGATGCTTTCTTAAGGGGAGGAGAATGTAATGCCCTGTTCTACGTTACACCTATTCATCCTTCGGTGATCGATTGCTAAGCATGGAACGCTTCTGTGTTATTTGTGCTCATATGTGGTGTGGTGTGGTGTAACATCACGTGCCATTTATTCTCTTGTTTGCAAAGCTAAGCATGAATGTCCTCCTTGCTTTATATTGAGAGGCCTTCCCATCATTGTGTTCCAATTGCTAAATGAGGAGAGTGTAGTTTAAAATTTTTAATCATCAAGGAGGAGAATATTAAACTAAACAAGGAGAGCTTAGTTTAAGTAATCAAGGAGAAGATTAATGATTATTATTTTATATAGATTGTATTTTTTTATTCTTTTTGGTAGTGGTTGAAGCGCACTTTCTTTTCTCCCTGGTTAGCTGGTGGATGGGTGACATTTCTTGTCACTTCTTAAATGAACTGGTAATTTTCCTGTTTGGCGTGAGGCAGTGGGAGTCGGTGGAGTCTTGACTTCCTTCACCATGATCTTTATTTGATTTCCTTCTTCAATGCATTTAGGTGGAGCGTTTGGTGCGTCTTTCTTGAGCTGCAGGCATTGATGGAGGGAAAAACGTGTTTGAAGTGTTGTTTTGGTCCTTTTACGCAGTGTTGTTCCTGTCCTTGCTACAAACTTTCTCTGTCATGGCGTCTTCTTCCTGGTTCCTCCTTGTGTTGCGTGGGGTTTGATGAAGCTTCAGCGAGTGAAGTAGGCGTGTTTCCTCCATGTTCTTTGAGTGCTGTCTCCTGAGTTGAAGGCATTATTCATTGCAGAGAGCTATTGCAAGAACACAATTTTTTTTTTGTTTCCAGGACCAAGTCTCGTCAATCACTGGTTTTTCAGAAGCTGGGCACTCTTATTTTGGATTGCTTATGCAATGTCTAATTCATCTTCTTCGTCTGTGAAGAGGAATTGGTGGTGAGCAGTAGGATGCTTACCAGGAGAAGCATGTAAGAAAATCTCGGCATTTACTTCAAAGTAAAGAATCAGCTGATGTCTTCTCAGCAATAAATCTCCTTGATGTCATTCTCAAACTCGGGCCCAAATGTGAGAAGGCATTGGAACTTAAAGCGAGGGCACTCTTATATCTCCGTAGCATTCAAAGATGTTGCAAACATGTTGGAGGAACACATCCCTACCAAGAGATTGATAATTAGAAAGCCCACCACTATCAAGAGAGAGCATAGAACTTCTTCCCAGCTACAATGTAGCTAAACAATTGGTGGCAAAAGCTTTCTTCAAGTGTTTTTTTTGGTACCCAAATTGAAAACACTTATGTGTGCAGGAATGTCCAACAACTTTGAACGAGAGGAATGGAAGCACCTGATTCTTGGACAGGCATGTTGCCATTTGGGTATGATGGAAGATGCCATGCTTTTGCTCCAAAGTGGTAAAAGGGTGCCTCTGCAGCCTTTAGACATGAAAGCATAAGCAGAAGTGAAGATTGCTTCTGATTCTGAAATTTGTACTTCTTAATCTGATGTTGTAACCCACTGTTTTCACTTTCTGTGGGCGGGGGTGTTGTGCCATATTATCTTGATAGTATTGCAATGGGTGCCTTTGGGGCTGGAGATGGGTGTGTTTGTGTCTACTTCTGCAGGCTCTGTATAGTATGGATATGTTGAAATGGCTTTATAAACTTACAAGCAAATGCAAAGAGCAGGTGTAAAGCCAAACTCCACAACCTTTGATAGCATCTCCACGCCTATACCAAAGTGGGAGTGTTTGAACAGGGCATGGACGTTCTCCAATGCATTTGAAAAAGAGATTTTTGTTGCTTGTTGTATCTGCTAGTGTCCTGGGCGCATAACTGTCTTAAGACGGATTTATACTCCTGATCTGGATGCTCAACAAAGTGTTCGGATGGTTTGGCAAAACTTGAAAGAAATGTGGTCTTTTGGACAGCAATGATTGTTGGTTGTGGACAAATTGGGTGGGTTGAGACACCTTGGAAACTTGGAAAATAATGGAGAAGGGACAAGGCTGTGTCAAATGCTTTGTTTGCCGGTGCGTTGGTAGATACATATGCAAAGTGGAAGCAAGCATAAGACACCCAAACTATTTGACAAAATGCCTGAGTGAAATATGGCCAAAGGACAGCAAGGATTGCATGATATGTTTTGGAATGGGTTTGTTGAGGAGGCATAGGAAGTTGAAACAAATCTGAGTAACTTGGGTAAATCCATCTCCTACAACCTTTGCTTGCCGTGACATCCTTGCTAGGTTCTTCTCTGAAAATATCTCCTCCAGCCTTGTGTAGATCACTTGTGTTTGTGGTAGCACGTATAGGGTATGTGAGTTGGTTGTCGAATCCCACAAGAAGTAAAAGCTCAAGGAAAGCAATAGTTGAGCACAAGTGCATGGAGTCACTTCGAATACAACAATGCTCGTGAACTGTTTGACAAAAAATCCTCTTCAATTGCATGGTCTCGCGGATCGTGAATGTGGACCGCTTAGAACTGGTGCACCCGGATTCCAGTACCTACAGTTCTTATGCTGACCCGTGCGGAGTCTGTACGACCTGTTGAAGCTGGAGAAACAGGAAAGATATTTCTACACTTTTCTACTGTTATTTTATTTTAAATTATTGTGAAATCGAACCACTTTTCCTTGCATTGATTTGTCAGTTGGATGTCATGATGGGAGATTTCCCTTTCTTCTTGTTTCTTCTTGTTTTAGCTTTTATCGTTGATAGTATGTGGGTCGAAAGGATGCGTGTGCCCTCTCCTCTGAATGTTATGTTTCTCTTACTCGAATGATAGACCTTCGTCTGTTTGTTTATGTATTAATTCTTCTCTGCGATTGAGTTGCAAGTTATTATGTTGATCAACTAGTATTTTCGATATTATGGAAGTAAGTTACGATAACTATGAAGCTCCTCCCTAGCACCCAAGTTGTCTTTTGACGTTTTTTGTTAGCCCCTTCGCAAGTCCCTTTGATAACCTTTTGGCATCGAGAAAGAAAGGTTGTAGGATTGTGTGAGCAATGCGTGGGCTAGCCAGCTTAGAGTTTTGGTATTAAAACTGGTAGAATGAAAAGGTTTGTGTGCAATGTGTTTTGCCGTCTCGCGTGTTTAGACTCTTATACTATCTTTCATCTTGTTTCTAGGCTTTTAAGGCCATCCTCAAGAAGTACCTTGACCATCCCTATCAACTTGAACCATAACTAGCTTTTCGGATCAACTAAGCTGGAGGTTTCATTGTGCGAATCCAGTACCTCGTTGACACTAGAATAGTTTGGTCTAATCCCCCTCTCAGAATTATTGCTGATGGTGCTCTTCTATTTTTCCTAACTGGCATTATTTTCTCCCTTGTAATGTTAACGCTATTAATTAATATTGGTCGGTTTTTATGCACGTAATTACCGTAATAGTTTGTGATGGAAATTTCCTTAAATGTGATTAATCTTCGGGAAAAACTCAGCTTTCATTTGATAATCTTATGGATTCATAGCGGAAGGTTTTGTTTTGATAATGTCACTTAGAAATTATGTTTGTATCTATTTGTGTGACGGTTGACTGTGTTACCAAGGGTTGCCGTAAAATATGGTTGTTTTGGGATATGGGTAATTTATTTTAAGTTAACCAAACATTAGTATTGTAGTGGAGGTTTGCAAATCTTTAGTGTTATAAAAATTTGTTGATGACATTATTGTATACTCTTGTTGGACGGAACCCCCTTCTTCTCTCGCGTGTTTGCTACTAGCCTGTAAGACTTTGACCCTTCTTGGATGATTGGAAAATCTTTGTAGTTAATGGTCAAAACTAATATACTTTGCTTTCACCTCGAAACTTATGTTGTGTGTATACTTTATTTGATTTCCGGTTTGAAACTCGATTATACATGGCTTTTTGTGTTAATTTTTGAAACCCGTGGTTCCCCTTTCTTGGGCCGATCAACTCTTGTTCTTTTAGAAATATATTAATTTAGTCTATGCGTTTGGTACCTTTGATAAATTTCTAGATGGTTGGTGTATATATCAAATCTTAATCTTGTAATTATGGTTTAATTACTTACTTGATGGGAATTCTGTTTTTTGCTAGATTATTTGTTTTCTCCTTATAGGGCCAAGGGCCATTCTCTTACGATTGCTATACTTTCATTTGCTTTTACTCCTAACTGAAGTACAAGGTCTTCTCCTTCTTTGATTGGCATGATGAAGACTTTATTATAACTTGATGTGTTGATAGTGTTTAGAGGTTTGACCCAATTCTTGTAATAAAGTGCTTCTTTTCATGATATTGTTAGATAATAGTTATGGTGGTTTTGTGTAGCCTTATCTTGCTCAGTTCTCGTGAACTGACTCTTGTAGAAAATTTGCTGCAGATGGATTTTGCGTGTAGATGAGGGATAGATTTGTAGACTTTTGTCATCAACCTCAGTTGAGAAGATCCTTTGCTCGAAACCTTTTTATGTTGTTCAACTATTGTTAACGTCCAGTGGAAAGTTTAAAAGAGGATTAATGTCTTAGTATAAAGTATTGTGGACTTTGTCATCTGAACTTTGGAAACCTTGTATTGTTTGACCATCATTGAAATTATAAGAAAATTTGGTTATTGTTGTTGAGTGACTTTGTTGGAGTATCAGTATTTTAAGAATTGATGTAATCTTGTTTTGTTCTTGTAAATGAGTGTTGCTACAACCTTGCCTTGAGAATAAATTTTGAGTTAAACCTTGACATGACTTAGTAATAAAGTGTCATAAGTAAACTAACATGGGATTTTTTAATACTTCTGGAAGTTAAATTAAAAGTTGTATTCAAATAAAGTAACGTAGGGGTCACCAACTTGAGAGCAAGAAATTCTTTAAGTAATCAAGGGCAGGACTATCATTGCAAGTAAACTTTATAACATGATAACCCTAGCTCCTCTAGTGAACATTATTCCTTTTATGGTGAAATTTGTAAAATGACCCTAAGGTGAAATGAACTGTTAGTTGTTTGAAGATGATAAGATTTAATAAGCCAGAGAAAAAAAATTGGAGACCTCACCATCTTTCTCACCGCCATTTGGAAAGTAAATTTTTACTCCTTGTTAATACTTTTAGCGAAGCCTAAGTAAAGTTGTTGATAATTCTGGTTAAGAGCCCTAGCTTCAATTAAATACTGGCAATAACTAATGAGGTCCTAAAGATGTTTCATCTCGACCTTCTCCCTCTAACCCTTTTTCAAGGCACCTTGTATCTCTTCTCTTAAGTGTGTTGAACTTAAAACCATGTTGTCTTGTGGGAAAGAACGAATCTTAGTAGCGTTAGTGGTGAGCAAATGGCCTTGTGGAATTTAAATACTCCTTTTTCTTGATAAAACGAATTAAGCAAATAAATGTCATAATAGAGAAGATTTAAAGATAATTACTCAGTGTCAAAGGAATAAACTTAGCATTGGTAAGATGAATTGTATGAATCATATCTTGAGCCTCCTTGAAAACGTAAGCTAAGAATTGCAAGATGTCCTTTTAAAATAAATAACCCTCAAGAATATCTCATTGTGGTTGGCCCTAACTGTAAGTGTGTTCTGTGATTGGACTTCTATGTTGTCTTGTCAAAAAGAAAAGTAAATTGTCCTTGATAGGTGTGAACGTTTCCGTGCTGCCTTTATGGCCATCCTTGTATCAAGTTGTTCACAGTGTTAGTTGTATCCTTGGTGACGACATGTTGCGTCATGTTATGTGTCAAGCAAGTCAAAAAAAAAAAGTTATCTTGTATTTCACTGTGTTGTTCGTGTGTGGATTTTTGGGTCGTTACATGAGTGCAAATTGTAATTTTTATTGTTAAGCCCACATAACCATGAATAACTATTTTTGAAGGAAATGCAAGGAACGATTCTGTCTAACTATCAAACATTCTTCTCCTTATACAAAATTGTACATTTTTAGTATATTAATATATTCAAGAAAGAGACTAAGCATTAAGAGCTTAAAATGAAGTTCTTGAGGCTACTGAGGAACAGGTAACTAAGGACATGTGGAGGGGCCTACCGCTCTTAGTTTTTGTGCAACAGTAGTCCATTGAAATGTTTGAGGTGGAAAAACACTAAGGATATAAATATTCACCTTAAAATGTAGAGAAGGGATTTTTTGGCCATATAGTTTGAGCAACTATTAGAAAGGTGAGGAGGTGGGTTAGGGTTGGAGGATTTCAGGGTCCTCTCATATTATAAGGATTTTTTTTCCCCTAATAACAACCTCTCACTATATTAAAATTTTTATATAAAATTTAATATAGTAGAAAATTTGATGTTAAATCCATAACATTTTACTGCAAATCACTTTGAAATTTTCTTAGTAGCACCTACAAAGGAAATGCTAGTAGCCCCACTCCAAGGGACCATTTCCTAAGAAGGCTAAGGGGAAATCATAAATCTTTGTTCAGTATGGTGAAAATCTTGAAGCAAAGTTTTTAGTTATTTGTTGGTTGAAAATCTCTTTCTGGGAGTGAGAATATACAGGGACATGGAATTCGATATGGTAGCAAAAACTGAATGAAATTCTCGTAGACTCAGGTTAATACCCCACACCCAACATATTAGTACAGTTCTTGGCTATGATTCTGGTCACAGAAATGCTTGATGTTGTGTGTGTAATGTACTTTTATCATTCCCTCTAAAGTATTCAGTAAATTATTTGAAGAACGTAATGATATAGAAGTAAAAAGTGAATTAATTTATCATAGACTCGATTAATACACACACCCAACATAATTTATAGTGCTTAGGTACAATACTAGTTGCATAAATGCTTGATGCTTGTGTGGTTTCTCTTTTCTCATTCACTTTGCAGTAAAGAATCTGAAGAGCATAATGATAGCCCAATAAACTACCATTTCAAAATTTCCTGAAAGAACATCAAGTCTGCCCATATATCTTTGACAAGGTTGTCAAGAAGCTTGTTGAAAGTGTAAAGATTAAACTTCTTGAAAAACTGGATCCTCATTTTTCTCCCAAAGATTATTTGGAATTCATATATGTTTCATGCTTCAAAATTTTTATAGCACTTGTAATAGCATGTCATAGCCTTCACCTTTACTTGCCTCAGTTATCCATAAGGGTGATTTTTTTTCTGATAAAAAAATTGTATGCTGCAATTGGGAAAGGAAGTCAACTCTGTAGACCTAGTTTTGGTGTCAATGGCAGAATTGCAAGTCTTGTAAATTTAGTCTTACCACTCAGATTTTTAGGTTTCTTATGTCAATTATTGTGGTTGATATATTGTGTGTTTTCACCATAATAGGAACGTGTGTCCAATAGATTATGCCACTTAAAACCAAAAAATATTTTCAAGCAGTAAACTTATCCAACCTCAATGCATCAACCGCTCCAACCGCATTAAGAAGTGAAAAGATCAACACTTCACAAGATTTATTTAGAAGAATAAGGGAAAAGATATTTTCTGAATATTGAAATCTTGAGATTTTCAAGAAAACCCTTATCATTGAAAACAAGATAGTACAAGGAATCAGAATAAGTACTAACCAACCCTTGTATACATTGGCAAGTCTATATACTGCTTAAAAAATAGTCAAATACAAGATAAGTGATTACAATCAAGAAATTACGCACAACCGTTAGATTTTGTTCTTCCTTCCGCATTTCTTCCTAGCACTTCATCAATTTTATGAAACTGCCCATATATACAAAAGATTTTTTTTGTAAATTCACTATTCTCTCCATTGTGGCCCCATCCAAAATAGGATAAGTGGTGATATCAAGATGCAAACAAACGATACCATGTTTTCAAATTCACACAACAATGTTGACAATGACAATTTTTTCTGCAATAATTGATACAGAGAGGGTAATGTTTGAAATCCAGGAGGAGACTCATTTAGACCTTAGCTATCTATTAAAAAAACATTCCTTCAAGAAACTTACGAGCCAAAGTCACCTAGACAAAGCACCAAACCTAATGAAATCTTTTATTTGCAACTTCTCTAACTTCTTCAATCACACATAGCTATAAGGAAGACATGTAAATAAGTTACAGGAATCTAATGAGAGATCTTAGAGGCATAGAAAGTTTCCAATACTTTGAGGAAGTTCTGCTAAACTGTCAAGTGATTTAGAATGGAGGACTGCATGCAAATATTTCCTAAGCTTTCTAGAAATCACTGCATACTTTATTGATCTTTTGAAATCTAGTGTTTGTAAAGAAGATAACCCACCTCGGGTCCTCAGGAAGTTCCATCAAATTCTCACACTTTGAGATGTCCAGGACTTGTAATGAAGTCAACATTCCAAGGTTACCAGAATTTTCCAGATATATGCATCCACTTACATTTAATATTTGTAGACAAGATAATCCGGCTATGGCTTGAGTCAGTTCCGTCAAATTCTCATAGCATGAAATGTCCAGTTGTTGTAGTGCAGTCATCTTTTCAAAGTTAGCAAGTAATTTTTTCACACTATTGCATTTCTTTAAATTAATTTTTAGAAGATAAGATAATCTATCCATGCCCTCAGGTAGTTCCATCAAATTAGTACAGAACGAGATATCTAACTCTTATAGGTTAGTCAACATTCCAAAGTTAGCAGGTAACTTTCTAGATTGGAGCATTGGCTTGAATTGAATCTTTGTAGGGAAGATAATAGGCCAAAGTACTTAGGCAATGCCACTAATCCAAAGCAATATAAGATATTTACCTCTTCAAGTGAAGTCAACTTCACAATGTCAAATCTTTGCAGAGAAGATAACAGGCCAAATTCCTTAGGCAGTGCCACCAATCTAGAGCAATATGGGATATTTACATCTTTAAGTGAAGTCAAATTCACAATGTCAATTAGTAACTTTTCCAAACTACTACACAATTTAGAGTTTATACTCAAATAATTCAATTAGCATAGTGGCCCAAATTCTTCCAACACAAAGTTTAGGTTAGTATAATAGCAAGTTGCCCCAATCCTTGCAGTGAATACTCCCATTCACGTCCCCATAGATCTAGTCTCTCAATAGTAGTGAGGTGACACAATCTTTGAGGCATCAGGCTGCAGTTACTCATCTCCAGAGTTATCAGAGGTACTGGAAACTCGATGCTTGTTAAAGTATAAAACACTTAAACCATTTCCCAACAAAATGAAGAATCAAAGAATGTGTACCATTAGGTTTTTACTTAGGGATTCTAGCTAAGTTTGCATTCCCAATAATTCTGATGGAACTTCAATACCATAAATTTACTTAGAGATGCTTCAAAAAATAAGTCTATCACACTGCCCAATACATCAATTAATATAGTTTAATGTATGGCACAAGCAACGACTCCAGATGTAATATGAAAGCATTAAAAGTTGGCCATAATTATATTTTCAAGGTGATCAATCATTAGAACTGGTGCGGAAGGGAGATGAGTAATCTGCATGGTCAGGGAATCTTATCAAAAATCAGGTTTAAATTTTATTGGCATTTTTGGATATTGGTGGGTTTGCCAAATAATCTTCCACGTTAATTACAATTGGATATCTAACTGCATATAAGCTTCCATATAATCTTGTGTGAAATCTTTTCTCTGCCTCTATTTCATATAATAATGTATTGTTTGTGTTCCCTGAGACCAACTTGATGTATCAGAGTTATAAAACCAAAAACCACCAGAACTATGCAAAATATAGATTTGGCATATTTGAAACCATCATATCATAACATGATGGATTTTTAATGTTCCAAACACCATCTTGGTCTATCAAGCCACCTAAAATGTAACAAATATTGGAATTAACAACCTATAGCAAACTCAGTGTTGAGAATTTATATAACAATACCAATATAGATAGTCAACGAAGTATAGATATGGATACACTTTGATAAGTTCTGCATGTTAAGATGTTAGAAATATCCATCTCAATTATGATTTATAGCATTACTTTTATATATGCATATTAGAATTAAACCACTTCTTTTGATTTGGGTGAAAGTAAATTCTAAAATGTATAGAGTTGTTGGTGATATTAGTAGTTCTAATATACTCTAATTTAGGCCAGAGGTTACTAGAGGAGCCTGAGGAGGTAGTGAGCCTTTAAGCCACATTAGGCATGATATGGGCAAGAAAATTAAACAAAAATTGGATAAAGTGGAGGGGAGCACTATTTTTTTCTTGTGTTACCTTGGGGATGCTCGAAACAACACAAATTTGGTGAACAAATAAGGCCTCTTGATGGAAGCCATGTAGCCAACCATGGAAGACAGAGAGTGGCCTACAAATGTACAGTTTTCCACATCCAACTTGTCCAAAATGGTTTTAAGGTCTTCTGCATAGGGTTCCACATAGCCATATCTTTGGAAATCAAAGTAGTCAGGATTCACACTCCCAGCACATATTAAATCAAATAAGATAATCTTAAAATATTTTGTTCCTTGTGAACATTTTAATAGGTTTAATACTTAAATTTAACCTTCAGGCTTAGAAGTGTGATATTTTTGGACAAGAATATCATCTCAAATGGTATAATACTAACATCCATTTCACCTACAGAATATGCATATTCCTGTAATGTCATGGAGAAGAGTGACGTCTATAGTTTTGGGGTGGTTTTATTGGAGCTTGTAACTAGAAAACAACCAATTGAGCATGAATTTGATGATAGCAAGGATATTTTTTACTGGATTTCACATAAAATATGTTCATAGTTAAAATGCCTAAAATCCCAAAGTAAAGTCAAACAACCACCCTCCTAACATTTAAAGTGGAGAAGAAGTGATAGGATTCAAATTTAGGAAAAATGAGAACATTTATTTCAAAAATAGGGGGAAAAGAAAACGAAAGCCAATTAAAAAATTATACCCCTTTTTACATAATAGGCATCCACAGTATGCACATAGACTACAAACATCTGAGGGACATGACAACCTGAAAAATATCAAAAAAATCCTTGGGATCAAACTGGCTTCTATCTGAGAGTCCTCCATCACGGCTGATCTATGATTTGTCTGTCTGTAGCGTAACTCAAGCCTCCGACCACAAGATCCCTAAGTCATTCTCCTTCCTCTTCTTCAAACCTTTATGAAACAATCATTGCACAGGCGGAGTCAACAACTACTATCGTTCCATGGGCAGAGTGAACAACTAGCGATATTGATGACCTATTACCACCCCAACTTTGTAACAACCTAGAGGATTCACACTTCTGTATATAACTGTGAACGATTTGGAGCCACTTTTTTGTGGAACTGCTAAAAATAGCTAAACTGTCAAAAAAAATGTCAACTTTAACACAATAAAAAAATGTTCGAAAGAGCCTTTCCCATAGGGGGAATGCCTCAGCGTTATAACATTCATAAATTAAATTTATTTATGTTTTAGATTAAGTTTTATATAATATAAAATTTATATTATTAATAAAAAAATTAATAATAATTCTATAATTATTTTTTCAATTTACATTATTACGTTGAAGGCATTCCCCCCTATGGGAATGGGCTTCTGGTTGTTTCTTTGACTAAGTTAAATTTTACGGTCTTGCAGACGTTTTTAAGACGTTTAATTTTGATGTCCATTTGGATGTTTTTGCACTATTCGGATATTTTTAACATTACTTTTTAGTGGATATTTTTTAAACAGTTGCTTTTCATTTTTTTCTATTTTTTAGATTTTGTTTTCCTTGCATGCTGAATCATATTTGGAATAGCCTTTAAATACTCAACAACAACCAAGGAAAATTATTTTCACTGCATCGAGGTCTTGTTTTTGAATCCAGGAAAGAAAAGTTTCTATCACAAAACTCAAGGTGGCAAAGGCTTAATAGGACGTATTGAGATACATCTACAGAGAAGAATCATCAGTGTTAGGTTTCACCCTTAACCTCATTCAATATTGTATCTCTGGGTATGTATTTTGTTTCAATAATGTTTGTCTATGAAATGTTAAAAGAATATTAGGTTATAAGGTTGATACCTACAAGAGTGGCAACATGAAGAAGGAAAGCTTCTGGTCATTTCCTTGACTAAGTTAAATTTGACGGTCTTGTGGACATTGTTAAGACGTTGAATTTTGACATTCATTTGGATGTTTTCAAACTATTCAGCTATTTTTAACATTTATTTTTAGTGGCTATTTTCTAAACAATTGATTTTCACTTTTTCTGTGTTTAGATTTATTTTTTCCTGCATGTTGAATCTTCTTTGGAATAGTCTTTAAATACTCAACAAAAACCAAAGAAAATTATTACACATCCAGCTCGAGCTCTGTTTTGTTTTACATTGAGCATTATTTTCATTGGATCGAGGTCTTGTGTTCGAGTCCAGGAAAGAGCAGTTTTGTAAAAATACCAACACAATGACAACATAGTGAAATACAGGATAATTTTTTTGACTGAACTTTCCTAACACATAACATGACGCAACAAGTCATCACCAAGGATACGACTAACACTGTGAACAACCTGATACAAGGATGACCATAAAGGCAACACGGAAATGTTCACACCTATCAAGGACAATCTACTTTTCTCTTCTTGACAGAACAACATTAGAGTCCAACCACAAAACACACTTACAGTTAGGGCATCCCATGAGGAATTTCTTGTTAAATTTTCTTTTTTACTAAAGTGTCTCTTAATTCTTAACTTACGTTCTTATAAAATTTCATGTAACGATTCACACAATTCTTTTCACAAGGAAGAACTTCTTTCTTTTCAACTGTTTGACTAAATAACTTAAGGCCAAGCTTTCTAAACTAGGATCATCAATTTGATGTCCAAATATTTCTTATTCATTTGATTTTAGAACATTTTCCATTTCTTACAAGGTTAATTAATCTTACTCAAGCCACTAACACATGTTCCACAACTCTATTGCATAGGTGAAGGCATAAGCTCCGATTGAGTGAAAAGTACTGCTTAGGGTTCATAACAATAGCCTTCTTGTTTAAGGATTAAATTTTTACCTTGCTTAAGAAATATCACCATGAATCAAGGCAAAGGTTAACAGAACAGGACAACAGAATTTAGCTTCAGGGTCACATTGTTTACTATCAGTCTTTTATTGAGGTTAAGAGTTTATGAAGATTGGTTAAATGTTCCATCTAGACTTTACTTCATTAAGTTTGACAAAGGAGAACATTTCAAACGATAGAGAGAGATTTAAAGTTTAAATAATCAATTTCCCTCCTACTTATTAAATCCTATCATCTTCTAAAATCTAACCATTGATTTCACCATGAGATCATTTAAGGTTTCACCATAAAAGGATAATGTTTATTAGTTTAATTTTAATAAGGACTATCCAACTCACTTCATAGTGCTTACAAACTCATTGCTACTAAGCCTTAGGAGGATTTACAACTCAACATTTTAACTCAAGAGCATAGTTTAACAGTACTCGTTTGCGGAAACAAAACAAGGTTATATCAATTCATTCCAACATGATGCACAAATCAAAGGGACATACTATCTCTATTGAACCATGACTAGGGAGCAAGAGAGTAATAACATGGGACAAGCCCCGCTACTATACTAAGGGTTAAAATTCACTAGAATATCCCATAACCAAGCGGTAATCAAATTTCATCTTTCACATGATAACCAAACAAACCAAAGTTTCAACAGTTACAACAACAATACTCTACAATACATTTACTAGGCACTGACCCTTCTTCTAAAATGTCCAAAGGCCCTCTCCAAATTTTATAACATAATACACATTCGTACAATGGAACATTATAACCAAGATTGATGCAATAATCTACAAGTATTTCCATCATCTAACCATGTAAGCCATCTGTAACAATTAATAACCTGAGTCAGTTCGCGAGAACTGAGCAAGATAAGACTATACATAGCAACAATAAGCTACTAGCTAATAATACCATGAAAGGAAACATTCTAATTTAGGAAATGGATCAAATTTCTAACCTCTAACAACCTTTTGAAACAAGATGTAATTTTCAACATATCAACTAAGAAGAAAACCATAAGTTTTAGTTATGAAAATACCTCTAAAACTACAAAATTTTGACAACCAAATATGCAAGACTATGAAATTTAAATGATTAGACACAAGAGTTGAGAGTATTAGGATTTCAATCATATAATCCCGTAGATTATGTGATTGAAATCTAAAGTGTAACCCATCAATCCACATTCTCAAGGTGAAGACAAAAGATAAAAACCAGACCCGATCTTAGCTGCCAAAAAGAATATAGTTTTGGAATTGTTCTGTAGGGCCATAGGCCTATTAGGCTATAAACGAACAATGAGGGTGAAAAAAAAGTTCCATCATGTAATCAAAAAGGTTTAAAGGCTGAAAATCTTATATTCAAACCCACAACCATTATATCTTAGGTAATAAGTGACTTCATAGCTAATAAGGATGAGTGGAAAGGACGGTAAGAATGTCTGGAATAGGTATTGCCTAACAGCTTACCTACTGAACATAACCATGGCCGGAATAGTGACAAGCCTCATTAATACCCAAGTTGAGTAGGAAATCTAGCATTCTAAACACATCCTTGCAATTTTCATAATACCTTAGATTTATAATCCTCCCGTTTTAGAGGAACATAACCATGAATCTAGACTTGGTTGAAATTTTCCGACATCAACTCACTTCCTAATATCATAAACTATGTATACAAAGGAAAAGGTCTCTCAAATCTCCTTAATTTACATCTCATCACTAAGGTTATGGTAACCTATGCAGAGATTAAACACATAATATACCATTGAAGATAGATATCCTCCAATAACGAACTTCTATAATGATGTAATCACAATTAATACGTTCGACACATAAACAAACTATTCCATAACTTCTTTTCCCTTTTTGACAACAAAATATATTCATGACCTTCCATCATAATCATTCTAAATTTGCAATGAAAGGTCACTCATCAAGAAGGAAGTACAAAACAAGTTTGACTAAATTAAGGAACTTCATGTTACCTTAAGCAGTTGATGAAAACCTTAACTTTTACGAACCGTGAAAGATATCACCTTACTCCATCAAGGCATTATGTCTATACATGATTAAATCGATCACACAAGGAATCATCAACATACCATATCTTAACACCATAAAGGTCATTAATTTTATCAAATTTTACTCATAGAAAGAGTAGAATCAAAATGGGGTTCTATCAATAATTTATGCCCTTCTATCAACCCAGGACATATTTTTGGCCCAGAACTTCCTTCTAAACAAGCATGTATATTGAAATTCTAATTTCCAAAAGCCCTAATAATTTGCACAATACACGAAGTGCATAATCATGCTTATCATAAAAATAATAATAATAATTTAACTGTATGTTTTCCTCTAGGGCAACAACATAATAGGAAACCAATACTAGTCTACGCTGCAATGTTCTAGGGGCGATTACATACCCAGGTTCACAAAAGAAACAACGACATTTTTGCAGAAGGAAGTAACTTTAAAATTATATATATATATATATATTTCATATGATCAATCAAAGCATACACTGAGAACCTTTGTTTGTTTTATATATATAAAAGGGTTGATCACGTCAACAAGAACAACCAACAGAGGCAAATCTAGAAGTAACAAAATATTAACCATGTACTGAACACAAATCCACAAAATCACAGATTTAAACCAATTTATAGAAAGAAAAAGTTTCATTTCAAGAGGTTATTAGATACTAGCATATTATGTATATGGTTAGTCTATCTTGCCTGTTTTAATGCATCCACCAGTCATGAACATCTAACAGGGACTGCTACAGCCACATGCCTTCCGCTTTATCCTCTGCTTCACTGGTCTTTTCTTGCAATATACCGCACCAGGATTCCATTTTGAAGGCACGACTAGAAGAATGCAATAGGTGGCTGTCCAAACACTAGATTGCTTCAATACAGCTGCTTTGGGGGTGAGAGTTGAACTACTTACCACTCAGTCTGAGAGCACTTGCACTAGAATGCTAAACACCGACCATGGTTTGAAGCTCGGACACAAGACATAAAGATTACATCGCTCCTGGTTCTGAAAGGCATGTACCGTATTGATCAATAAACCTTTTCCTTCATTAGATTGAGGACAACATCAAACACTCGGTGCTAACGTTTCAGCTGCAGCCTGTAAGGCGTGATTATTCCAACAAAAAAAATTATGTCTGCCAACTTGGTGACACGTTGAAGAAGCTCATATAATAGCAGAGAAAATTGTGTTTCATGAATATTCTAATATGAAACAGATCAGCCTCAAAAGATTACAAAGTTGAACCCTGCCTACAGTAATGATTTGTCTGCTCTGATCTATTACAGCTCACTCCAGGGAATAAATTTGAGGGTCTATCTTACCCTCGGGTAATATTCTCCTGATGGTTTTTTTTTCTCCTTTTCTATATTGCCCTTTCAGATGATAAAATTCAACAATAAATACCATTGAACATTCTTAACAATTTTGAAGTCCTAAAATTTTCCATATGCTTGGGATATTGTCTTAAAAAAAAAAGACCTTATTTTACTGTAACAGAAACTGTAAATACGACCATACAACCCCACAATGTTTGAGACTAAACCAAAGGCTGCAGCTATTAATTGGAAAGCATCCATTTTCTTAAATAACATATACTACCTTGTAGTAATGCTTGGTGCGGACTACATTTTTTTAAACTGTGCATCTTATATTTCTTAGAAAAGAGAGATCCTCGCCCTACAAAAGTGGAAACCCTGCACCTACAGGAAACCAATCAACTAGCAAACCCCAAACCTGTGAAGGACCGTTGTCTCAAAGGTAGAGTGCTCAGCAGTGCTAATGGAGGTCCTTGATTTGAGTCCTAGCCGATCCATGCCTTACAACATTATCATTAGCAAAATTCTAAGTAAAGTGATCTCCCTAAAATGAAGTAACAAGATGGAACAATTGTCCTTAGTTCTGTGCACATCCTTCAGGATCCTAAAGGCTAGAAGTAGTCCCACTGGTAACTGAGTTACCATTTCCCTTGATCAAGAAAACCATCATGGGTTTTTTCCTTGGGCTGATATAGTACATATCCACGCCTATGAGATTCTCTCCCATGAGTTACATCGTAAAACAGGTAAGAAGCAATAGAGAATCTTAGAAATAAATTTCATCTGGTCTTCTAGTAACACTCCTGCTATCACTTAATCAATTTTGATACAAAATATCTTTAAGGAGAATCCCGACTTTGAGGATACAGTCAAAACTAAACGGATAACATCATGGTTGGACAGCCTGCCTAATGGAGGCACTCACGAAGGCTTATACCAAACTGTAGCATGCCTAATCCAGTCTCAACCAGCCGTAAGGACACCTCCTAGAGCAGAAACAGCTAGCGTCAATATTTGATCGAGCTCCTTCCCTGTTAAATTCACCACCTGGACAGAAGCGACTTACCAAGATGAAAAGGCAAGACAGCTCCACCAAATCTGCCTGAACAGCACGATTTTGAGAATCCACCCGCACCCACGCGACATCAGGGCGATAGACCTTCATTTCACCATAAATGAATCCACTGTCCAGAACAGGCTGTAGAAATTCATCAGTTTCAGCATTTGATGGAGTGCAAAACAAGCATTCATGGTTTTGGGTAGAAGAGGTAGACCACGTGACAGGAGATGGTAAGTCAATGTTTTAATAAATGGGCAGGTGCGGCCACCAACCAAGAGGAAAGGTGCTTCAACCACTACCCAAAAAGAATAAAGAATACAGTCTCCCACTGTCTCACGCCAAACATAAATTAAAATTCATTAAGGAAGTGACAAGATATGTCTCCCATCCGCCAGCTAACCATGGCAAAATTTTATTTTAACTTATTTTTGGAGCCCCATGCTTTGGGGACAAGACGCCTGCCAGGAGTAAACAATGGATGGAATTACAAGTTTCTATCACCCAACTCAAGTAGGTAGAGGCTTAAGAAGATGTATTGAGATACATCTACAGAGAAGAATCATTAGTGTCAGGTTTCACCCTTAACCTCATTCAATATTGTATTTCTAGGTATGTATTTGGTTATAAGGTTGATACCTAAAAGAGTGGAAACATGAGGAAGCAAAGCTTCTGATCATTTCCTTGAGTAAGTTAAATTTGATGGTCTTGCAAACGTTTTTAAGACGTTTAATTTTGACGTATGTTTGGACATTTTTTGCGCTATTTGGATATTTTTAACATTGCTTTTTAGTGGCTATTTTTTAAACAGTTGGTTTTCATTTTTTATTTGTTTAGATTTGATTTTCCCTACATTTTGAATCATCTTTGGAATATCCTTGAAATACTCGACAACCACCATGGCAAATTATTACACATCCAGCTCGAGCTCTGTTTCATTCTGCATTGAGCATTATTTTCGCCGCATTGAGGTCTTGTGTTCGAGTCTAGGAAAGAAAAGTTTCTATCACAAAACTCAAGGTGGCAAAGGCTTAATAGGACGTATTGAGATACATCTACAGAGAAGAATCATCAGTGTTAGGTTTCACCCTTAACCTCATGTACAATATTGTATCTCTGGGTATGTTTTTGTTTTCAACAATGTTTGTCTATGAACTGTTACAATAAGATTAGGTTATAAGGTAGATACCTACAAGAGTGGCAACATGAGGAAGCAAAGCCCTCCTCTCCAACATATGTTGTCTCATTCTGAATCTCAACAAATCTTTTTATGTTATAGGTCCCCACATAAGCTCTTTAAAGGAGTCTGTCAAAATTTCTAGTGTATCCTCCATATGCTCCCTACCCATACGTTCAACCACCAAACAACATTTAACCATTTCTCTTGAATATCGCAGTTTAATAAATTCATGAAAAAAGACTTTATTGAAAAAGCATAATGTTGTGAGCACCTTTGTGAGGATATCTATGTGTGAATCTTGTTTCATTCCCTCTTTATGGTCTCTAGAAACCTCCTTTAAAAAATTTGTAAATGAAATTTCATGGATTATTCATTATTTTGAAACAATAGAAGTCAATTAGTGTTTGAATTTAAATAGTAAATATTAGTATATTTAAAGAGTAAATACTAATACTAATAACAATATCATATGTAGAGCCAACACCCTGGCAACGGAAAAAGAATTCCAAGGGTTCCTTCATAGTTATTTCACCAATGTATATATCATGTTGACTAATGTAAGTTGATGTCCTTTGAGGGATGAACTCCTTCCATGCAATGTTTGTTCTACGTTATTGATCCTTCAACCTGAGCCAGTAAGTGTCAAACTCAATTACTTGGTGAAGCCTGTGCAGGCTTGCAACTTTGACAAGCCTATCAAAAAATTGTTGTCGATCCTCTAACTTTGTATTCCTCACATCAATTATTTATGTACATTATATTTACCATATCCATTATCACATATGCACTTTGACATACACAAACATATCCCTCCTTCATCATTTCTTCAGCACGTGCTGCCACTAAATCAATTTATGCCACCACTACATCTATATTAACTAGAGAGATCTTAAGTGATTTGTTTACAAATTTATGATAGAATGTATTTATTTCAATCTCTATTGAAATGGATTTTGGCTGTAGTTTAAAAGTTAAGTAATGCAGAGTCTAAAATTATGGCTTGAATCTTCATGTTATAGTAATTAAAAGATATTATTTTAGTTGTGGTTATTAGATGAATAACTGGCTTTAGCTTTCATATTTTCTATTGTAGTAACTTATGGTGACTTAGAGGATTAGTTCCAAGCTTCAGGAAGTATTATTCAAGGAAAATGATATATGGCTACAATATCTTATTTTAAGAACTGATAAGATCATTGTACAATGAAAACAAAATGCCACATGGGTAGAGAAAAGCCTTAGAATCTTCACAAATGACACCACCTACTAGAAAGAAAGTAGAGTATGCATACTAATGCAAATTTCCTAATATGATGGTGACATCTATAATTTTACCTAATAAAGTACTCATGATAGAGGAATTGATTGAGACAAGGTTGATAGAACAAAATCATCTACCTTGGCCATAAGATCCTTAATTGAATTATCATCTATCTTTTCTCTTTTATATTCTAATACTATACACAATCTATGGTTCGATAAATTTCTCAAATCTACCTCTTAATTTAGATAGGTCATCAAGGTATTTAGATAGGTCATGCACAATTACAGGTTGATCAGGAAGGAGGGGAAAATCCACATCACCTATTTTAATGAGGCCACATAAGCATTCTCTTAGTAGATTGAGAATGGGAAGCTATATACAATTTCCAATGGGAGGATTTTGAGGATTGCTGATGCAAAGCTATGTTACAAACCATTTGAACAATGATTTGAAGATTTTTCCTGTAACCTTCCTCAACCATATCTCGACTCATAGCAAATGAGGATACAATACCTTCCCATAACTTTCACTTCACTAAAATCAAGGGACTTACCTGCAACTGTTGAAGGTTCTACAGTTGATTTGATTGGCATTATTGTTATGATGTCAACATGCTCAAAAATTTGTTTTTATGAAAAGTATGAAACAAAGAGAAGAACACTGCAATTAATGGACATGTTAGGTTTCAGTGTAAGTGTCACATTGTGGGGGACAACACTTAGATGATATAAGTAATGAACTTGAAGACATGCTTTCTATACATCCACTTCCATTCATTTCCTTGAAAGTTTCTCATGTCTCCAGTTTCAATGGGAACTCAATTAACACTGTTTCAAGTACCAAATGTTACGTCAACCCTCTAATTTCATAAACCAATACACTTCATAGACATGTAGATTTCGATGACTACTTCGTTCCAGCACCCTCTATCACAAGCCAATTTATGGGCCCTCCAAAGAGCTTGACCTCTGTGACAATGATTTTGGAGGTACTACATATGGGGAACATAGAGAGAAATGAATGGGCCATGGTTTCTATAGAAATCACAAATATCAACATGGACAATTTTTTTTACAAGGCATGTCCTCTTCAAAAAGGTGAAAACAAATGCAGGAAAAAGGTGAGAGAGAATGGTAATGGTTCATGGTTCTGCTCAAGTTGCAACGTACAATTTTAGAACTATGATTATAGCTATGCATTGAGGATCGATCTAAAGGACCCAACAGGAGAACTTCAATTAGTTATCACTTTTAACGAGATAAGCTGAGTTAATAATAGGTGTTGTAGCTAGTGACCTCCATATATTGTCTATAGATGAAGATACGACTCATGAAATTATAAGTAATGTCATCGACAACGAATACTGCTTCACACTTTCACTGAAAAAAGAGACATATGTAGACAAAAATATTGAAATGTGTCATCCTCAGTTCAAAGAAAGTGGAAAATATTGCAACTCCTCCATAACCTTTATGCAAGGATTTCCAACCCACTCGTCCCTTCAAACATTACACCCTCACTCATCCCATTCTATACTTTGAACTATCACTGCTATGTTTCTTATTTCATATCTATGTTTCACATTTTTCCCTGCTTCAAAAGAAAATTGGTGTATTCCCTTATACATTGACAAACTATTGTCTCCTTCTATTATGCAGATTGTTAGTGCTTTTAAGAAAATAAATATAAAATACATGCACTTTTGTTATGTACATATTTATATCCTTCTATAGTATGCAAACACATTGTATGTTTCTATATATCTAATACTCTTTTCCTTAATAAAAAAGGAAGTTTCTCGATACTCAATTGTTACATCTTATGCATATTTCCAATTGGAACTCCACATACATTATAATTGAATTTAGTTTTACATTTTGACTTATTTCTGCATTTTTATGTCATCAAACTATGTATCATTTTTTGCTAACCCAAAATGATCTTTATCCAACAGGTGGTATTCCATAATCATGTGACTTCACAATCATGTCAACTCTTGCAAAACGAGCCCAATGAAGAGAGAACTGTGCAAAAAATAAAGTACACATAACTACTGAGCAATGACGTCCTAAATTAGAGAATAGAACAACGAAAATCTCTAATATCTTTCAACTTACAACGACCAACAACCTATTATCCCATGACATTCCAATAATGCCATCAAATACAACTACTAAAGAATTACCAACCAACATTCTGCATGTAACTTCCATGGAAACCAACTTTCAAGAGCATACCACTTCCTTTCATACAAACCCATCTTTGCTAACAACTGTCACTTTTCCCCAAATGTCTGGGAAGCCACATGAAATTGTCTCAAATACCAACCTTTCTTCAGTTCATCACACATATACAAATAGTTTCTCATGTCCTTCTGAATGCTTTCCACCTTGCAATCCACAAAAAACTCAAACAGAACACGCCACCCCCTTCTAATACACATAGATATCCCATATTCCCACCCTCAATGATGACTATTGAAGCCCAACACTAGTTTCACAAAAGAATAGATTTACCGGCGACCATTCAAACTTGCTCAATCTGCTTGGAAAAATACCGAGGAATTAAAACAATTTCCTTTGAAGGATTTCCCTCGTGTAACAGATGAAAATGTGAAAAACAAGGCCACTGCTTCTCTTCATGGAACAACATGGACCCTAAAAAATAGCCTATCGTTCTTGCATCTTTAACCCAAATTGAGGAGATACTTATTACATGAATTAATCCATTCATGCAAGTTACCCAAGTACGTAGCAGGCAATACAAATACTCAGGACACACCATAAGCTTCCCGCAAAAACATTACTTCAATAGAAAAGACCCTACCCCACCGCCTTGGAGATTTGGACATAGTTCTCATATAAAGGGGAAGGATCTAATTTTAAAAATTATGATTTCTACGTTAGTTAGATCTCATGTTTGTGCAACCTTGCAATATAAAATCCAACACAATCCCTATTACAAAGATATCTTAATTGATGATGATACTATTTCCTCACTACCATTCGAGTCATTAAATGTTTCCTCCTCTCTCAACACAACCATAATAGAAGCGCCCCAAATGTAAACTTTCTCTACAACTCATGGTAGTGGTGTTCCCACCCACTTTGATGAAACATATGAAGACTCATCATCTTTTCTTCCAACACCTCACAATACAGGAGCAAAAGAAAAGGAAAATGAATATTTCTTGCTCAACTACAATGGTAACACTCCATTTACCATGACATGGTCAATGCTTGAGCTTTCGCCAATAAATGAATACAATATGAAAGGTCTCTTCTCAATGGTTTTCCTAACTTTATTTCTGACAGGAAAATAATGTGGCACCAACCCAGCATTAAAGAAGTTCCAATGCATGAATACACCCATCATTTGATGTGTTACCATGATGGGCATTTTGGTTCCTAGCCAAGATTTCATTCCTTCCTTCTAAACCTCATAATGTGACACAGAAGCCAATCCACGGCAGTAGTTTTTATGAAATAGAACACCGAATATGGAATCCCTCTGACAATTAGTGAGCTACAAAGATAACTACTAGAATGCCCCCAAGACAACCTCCCAGAAAGCTTAATGCACTTTGGATCAATCCTTCGACGGACACATTCATTCTAGGAAAAAAGTAGAAGTGAGCTTTCAAATATGGTGGAACAATTGGGGACACCAACCTTATTCTTCACTCTAAGTGTTGTAGACACTAAATGGCCAAATCTCCACAATATTATGCCTGGTCAATGTCCAAAAAATCCTCGAGCAGCACATTGTTAGAGAACACTTAACATTATCTCTAACCCTAATCAAGTATCAGCATACCTGCATCACAGATTCACAATATTTTGGGAAGAAATATTGTAAAAGTAACTTGGATCAGTCGAATTTTGGTACAGGTAATCAAATCTACTTATTTCAAAAAAAATTCCAAACTACATATCTAATATTTATGTTCCCCTCGTCTCGCAGGTATGAATGGAAGCATAGAGGCTCCCGCACATGTCCACAGTTTATTGTTGCGCGAGAATGTGCCAAAAGTTCACGAACTGGACTTGGAGGACAAAAAAGTTATTGAGGCAACAAAACAATACTTTGATAAGTTCGTGTCTACCTATAACCACCGAGCTTAAGACCTTTGGCAATTGCAACCTTAGACATCTTGGATTATGCCTTTTGAGTCTTTGAAACAATTGCAACCTTTTTTGCTTTCTTCTCATCTTTGTTCTTCTTTATTCTTTCCTTGATTTCTCTGAAAAATTTATAGCCAAAGATGGTGTCAGTAATAAGTGTCTAAAGAATATAGAAGGGATTTATAATTTCATAAAATTTTGACAAAAAGCTATAAGAGATGAGGCCGTACCCCAAAACAATCTTCACGGGCAGTAGTTCAAACCTCTTTCTGCCCAATTATCTTCTTCTAGATAATTTCAAAATAATAAAAAACAATAGACCTAGAATAAGGCTTGGATGTCTTGCATCTTTTCTTTTTTACTTGTTCAACATGAATATCCTGGTAATAACCAAACAAAGTGAAAAATATTGAAATAGTCTTAGATAGAATAACAACACAACAAAAAAGAGAAACTAATCATATACATATGACTGATGTTATAAAATTAGCAAGAATATAAATTGTAACAATATGTTTATGTGTTTTTGTAAACAAATTGATTCCAATAATTTATGTTAAACAATGGTTTTCATAAACAATAAAAACATGAAGGTTTAAGATAAATATTTTCAATAAAGGTTTTCCTAAAAGATTTAAACCCTTTAGATGGTTTAAGAGAAGAAAAATAAAAAGTCCTAAAAGAGATATCGAAGATGCATGTTGTTATGCATGTGAAAAAGCGGGTCATTATGCTCACTCCTATAAAAAAAATCACAAAGTCAACTAAAAAAAATCTTCATCAAGAAATATGTTGAGGATTGGTGAGAAAAGATTGAAAACTAAGAGGAATTTCAAGAATCCCTTACAGATGGATGAGAATTATTTTCTCTTTAAATAGAAATGCTAGAAGAGCAACCAAAGTAATTGATAAATTCAGAACAAGAAGACTTGAATATGCATTATTTTTCTATCCATATCATAAGAATTCAAGAAGAATATGAATCCAATATTCCAACAGAGGAAGAAGAAGAAGCATATAATGATTATTGTTGACTAGGAGAAAAAATATTCCACTCAAGAAGAGTTCATAATCATAACTGATTTTTAAAAAAGTAGACATCTGATCATGAACATTACACTTATTGTTAAGGCCAAGGGAAAGGTTTGGGGAGAAGGAAATATTTTCATAGAGTTGTTTGGAGGCAGCCTCTTGGAGAGTGGGCCATTTGAGCCATCTCATAGTATTCCAAAAGTTTAGTCTAGTAGTGGGAGATGTGAAGGCATTTATGAGCATTGTATATAGTCTGAAATTAGATTGAGGAAGGTTATAGAAAGATTTAATGTCTATCCATTCCATCCACTTCAAAATTATCTACAAGTCATGTAATATTTTAGTTCCCTTCTCACACCAAAGGAGGGTAGAGTATCCTCTGGTCAAGGAAAGGATCCTTGCCTTAACAAGAGGCTACTCTGTCCTGATCTGTTTTGAGAAAGGAATTAAAATATTTCATGACTTGTGGAGATTCGGGAATTGGATGTAATGGATAGACCTTAAATATTTCTATATGCTTCCTCAATCTCAGTTCAGAATGTATACAATAGACAAAAATGCTTTCACATCTCCCTCTACTTGAATAGTTATGGAGGATGATAATGCCTATTGAGATACTATGAGGTGGCTCTAAGGGCACCCTTTCCATGACATTTTTTCAGATTTAAGATATTTATTTAAAAAGGGCGGAAAGGTATTTTTCAGATTCAAGACATTTATTTAGAAGATACTTTTCATATTTACACTCACCTCAACTTTAGCAAATCACCTCAACTTCATCCAAATGTATCTATTACCTGATATACACCCACAAAAATTAATAAACCATCTTGCCAAATATTTAAAGAACAATTCTTTATTCAAAATGCCAAATGATATGGACTCATATCCAAGTCTTAAACATAGAAGAAAACATAATTCTTAAATCATCATGCCAAATGATATGGACTCCTACAAGTCTTAAACATTGAAACACAATTCTTTAATCAAATCAGGTGGCTCATTTGAAAATGACACATTACATCTCTTTTACCTATAAGCCTACTGTTTAATTTTTTTTACCTATAAACCTACTATCATGCTCAGGATAGCAATGTCAATTTTTTCGGCCTTCAAAGGCTACTCATGAACCACAGACAACTTTCACGCATATTCTGCTTCAATAACTTTTAAGCATTCTTGTAAATCAGCCTTTTATTTCTGTTGATCTTTGTAAACTTCCCTTTTTTATACATTTTCTAAAGATCCCATCCTGTAGGATAAATAATAAATATTGTTTGTCTGTAGCAGTAATTGAAAAGGTTTACAAGGTTTCTTATAGCATTGCAAATGTGAAATATAACAAGAATAATAATCAAGCATACTATTCCAAAGCCAAACATAGTTAAAAAATTGCACATATAAACAGAGCATTGCTTACATCATTAAGGTGAACTTCCTTGGATCCCTGCGTGTGCATGTGACACACTGAATCCATCCCCGGCCAATCCAACAGACCACACATGATTCAAAGCAGTTTCCTACAAACATTTAACAACATTAATCCATCTTCTTAAACAAATCTCAACAAACCTCGATCAAAGCTGGTTTTTCATATTCAATATTTTGTTTTGTATTAGTTTATGTTAACCTCTTGACAGTCATAATAATGGTACAAAAATTCTGAAAAAGAGAGAGAAAAGAATGATAAGATTATGTACATGAAAAATTATTACCTGAAGAAGATTCATCAAGGTCTCAATGGAAGCATTCTTATCTACTCCCACCTCGTATGATCTAATAACATAAGTCTGTTGATAAGAAGATTGCCTTTAACCAGTCTACCCAATCTAAGTGCATCTATAGGAACATTAATATTCTCTAATCTTAGTCTTGTAATGAATTCATCTTGCTTCTCGGTTGCTAAAGCCTTAGAAGCCATGGAAATGAGTGCCATGATCCATTCACTTTTTCTGAAACACTACTGTTACTGTTGCTATCAACAATCTGAGAAGCAATTACTTTCCTGCAACTGATTCTTGCATTCACCTGTAATTTTTCCAATGGTCTTTGGCATCCATAAGAAAAATGAAATTCAAGAAACTTGGTAAGAATTGGCATTTTTACTTTGCAAAATCCAAGAAATTTCAATTTAAGTACAAACAGATCACTAATATTGAAATTGGTGATGCACACAATACTAAACCAGAAATAAACTCTATTGCGTTCAATTTGAGGGATCCATTTCGAAAGGCATTTGTGTGTTAATTTTGTATCCAGCAATTTTACCAACATATTCAACTTGAGAAACTACAGTCCCTTGACCACCCTAACTGAGATAAAAGTGATAACCTGAAAGACTACCAAGCCTAGAACATGGAGACAAAGAGTTGACAATGATCCTAGCTTGTTGATACATCCTAAAAGATAACCATTAGACCTTTAGGTTAAGATTTACACGAATTCTTGCTCGAGGGTTCATAACAGTTGATAATTCCAGTTCTTCATCGACAGAACAGGACCTTTCTTGAGAAAATCACGTGTTTCATGTCAGAGATCCTGGAACATGATGAGAAGGTGCCATTAATCCATTTGATCAATTGAGTCACAATTGCAAGCTCTAGGGACATCTTGAGTTGACAAGGAACAAACAAACTACAAGTTAACTGTGGATGCATTTAGAAATTGAACTAATTGGTTTGGTGGAGTGTGTGCAAGATCCTAGATGCTCTGCATCACTTATGCTTTCCTCATACGCGACTTCCTTAATAACCTTAATAAGTTTTACAGGAAATATACTATAACAATAGGACTTGTACTTTTTGACCAAATACAATGACAATATATAATGCTGCACGTGTTTGATTGGCATCCTATGGACGATGGCACTTGTAATGCACATTTCAACAACATGTCACAATTCCTCTAAGAAAAAAATGCAATGAACAGCAAGTAATGTTCTCAAAAATCATTTTATTCGTTTCCAAAGCTCCAACATTAATGTCTCTATGCAAATACATGTCGTAGGCACATTATATTCATTCAGCTGTGTCACGGGTGGCTTTTAATGTCCCGATGATCACCACATTTATCTGTAGAAAAGCTTATTCACAACCATATGTATGGCACAACTAAATAAAACAGGTTCTTCAATTTCGAAAACATGTTGCTGTGGAGTGTTTGCAAGCTGGTGAATGAGTTCAGATGCACTGCCTCCCGGATGCTTTCTTCACACATGCACCTTCCTGTAGATCCGTAATAGGAACCGTATGATCCCTATACTCTTCCCGTGACAATATACAAAATTCAAGTTTCACACCAAAAATGCTTACAATAATATCAATCCAAGAAAATAAGCAAAAATAAATGAATTCTCAGTTTTCAGTTATTCAGTAATGTTGGAAAATTATCAGCAAAAATAAATAAAGGCAGTTATTCAGTAATGTTGGAAAATTATCAGCAACACAGAAATAAAGATATAACACATTATGGTGTCAAAACTATTTTGATTAGCAGGAGCACTCACCTTCAACCCTTCTGGAGAAATTTAATCCAACGATAACCCACCAGCTTGTGCAATGTTAGATGCAGCATTGAATAAAGTACACATGACACGATTGAAATCATTTGCAATAAGAAATCCATCAGAGAACCGAAGCTCATTCGGAACAATAGTCCATCCAAAACAAACACCTGCAAAGCCAACATATTTCAAGAATGATGCAGTCTTGATAGCAGCCTACAACACAATTTATAACACTACTAATTTTATAAATTTATTCATCAAAAAAATTGAAAAAAACAAATGAAATACACATACACGGTTAAAACTGTTATTACACTATGAGAATTGTTACACTATGATAAAATATTTAAAGTAAATTAATAAAAGTATCTGCACAGTCTGTGATCAATCATTATTAGTATAAGAACATAAGATTTTTTCTAATTCCTATGGAATCTAAAAGATGATGATATTACGACCAAAATTAACAAGGTGAGATACTTCGCAATATATAATTTGATTGTTTCTACACTTTTAGCATCAGTGATGAAATTATAATTATTTTCCTGTGCTTGGTGCAGGAAGTTATATATTTTTTGTATTTGGTTCCTAGAGTACGAATTGCAGTATTTGTAGGTGTTGGTTCTAAGTGCCTATAATTTGATAGGATTAAAGGTAAGTAGCCGATACGGCACCCCTAGAGCCCCTGGAGCGGGTACGACACGTTTTGGGAGCAGGAGCAGCTTGGACAGGCTAGGCATGTCCGGGTAAGTTGGGTACATCTGCAGACATAACCAGCCATATCCTGGTGTTTCCTGGCCCAAAACTGTGTTTTTTTTCAAAAATTCTGGTTTAAACTTAATATATCATTACAGCAGAAATTACAGTTTTCATAGCACCATTATTCTAGAGAAGGTATAGTTTAAATTAATATATCATTACAACAGAAATTACAGTTTTTCACAGCAGCACCATTATTCTACAGAAGGTATATTTTAAATTTAATAAATCATTACAGCAGAAATTACAGTTTTCACAGCACCATTATTCTACAGAAGGTATATTTTAATTTTAATATATCATTACAACAGAAATTAGGATTTTCACAACACCATTATTCTAAAGAAGGTACCAAGTACAAGCCATCATAAATATGGATAAAAATAACATGTATGAGATAAATCATAAATGTAATAAACACCTCCTCGACTAGATATGGTAGGGACAATTGAAATTATGAATGTATGAGTAGTTTGTTGTGGCTATTTAGCTTGTTTTGTTTTTCATATGCATAATATGTGGTTAATTCTTATTTAGAAGGCTGAGAAGGCTGAAATTTATATATTTTTTTAATTTTTATATATTTTGTAATGTCGTATCATACGCCATATCCAAGCCCAAAATTTATTTTTCCGTTTCCATGTATCTGATAGCAGAAGACAAAGAATGATTTATTCAATGTATTCAATGTGTTTACAAAAACACGGACAAGAAGAATATAAAACAATGAAACGGTTACACAAGGAAGGGACGGTTAAGGAGTAACCATATGCAGCATAGGATGTACTAAATTAAGCTAACATTCCCCCCCTTAATACATTGTTTCTACATATGTAGCCCCTAAACAAATCAAACTTCACCTTGTCGAGAGGCTTGGTGAGAATATTTGCAACCTGAAAATTAGTAGGGCAGTACTGGAGCTGAATTTGGTGGTTCAAGACCTGTTCATGAATGTAGTGACATTCAACCTCAATATGCTTTATTCATTCATGAAAAATAGGATTCTTCACAAGCTTCAACACACCTTGATTTTCACAGTGAATGATGGGAGGTTTCTCTTCAGGAATCCCTATATCTGCAAGAATGTGACGTAACCAAATCACTTCACACACAGCTCCTCGTGCGGCACGGTATTCAACCTTAGTGGATGAGAGAGAAACAACAGTTTGCTTCTTGCTAATCCACAAGATAGGTCCAGATCTGAGATGAAAAACATATCCTGAAGTGGATTTCCTGTCATCAACAGATCCTACATAGTCTGAGTTTGTATATCCCTATAAGAAGAATTCAGTGTTCTTCTGATACTCCAGACCAAAGTCAACTTACCTCAGACATTGTTATCTCAACACATGCATTGCTCTATCCAATGAAATTTCTTTTGAGTCTTGCATAAATCTGGTGAGATAGCTCACTCCAAAGCAAAGATCTACATTTTTGGTATAAGTCAAGTAAATGAGACTCCCCACAAGCTGTCCTGTAGTGAGTGCCATCTACCTGCCGGTGAATCCCGGAATCTAGATAATTGCAAACCTTTTTCCATAGGTGTGGACATTGGTTTACAATCTGACATTCCATACTTCTCCATGAGTGTCTTGTAAATATTTCATCTGGGATCGGCCGAAGATATGATTCTTCTTCTGTCCATATCTCTAAGCCAAGAGCATTTGTAGTCAAGTAGCCCTAAATTGGTCATAGTCAAAGTATTTCTTAAGCGTCATTATTTACACATCATCCACAAGATTGTCAAAATTCCTGTGATCCCAAGATCGTTGCTACGTACAAAACCAGGTAATAAAATGCGCATTTGTTCCTACCTTCCTTAACGGATATACAAATTTGCATGTCTAAGGTGCTATGAGTGAATCCATGCAAAGGTAGAATCCTGTTGATCATCAATTTTTCTGCAATTCCATGCCCAAGGTAGCTTGTTTGAGTCCATAAAGAAGATCTTTATCAGCATGAACATACGCCCTTATGTGGTTGATGCTCATCTACAAAGGTTCGCCCTTCAGGTTGGGAGCATGTATACTACACCAAGTGGCGACAGATGAATGATAGCGGTTTGGCTTTCACCTTGGCACAGGTTTCAGAAAATGTATGCAAATGATGCACCAAGGCAGTGCCTTCATGCTGAGGCGCATTTCAACCCTGTATTCCATTTTGAGCCAAATACAGTGGAATAAAAGACATATCTGAAACAATTGAAAAGTTTCAAGGCAGACGGTTTTTGCAAGGAGTAACCGTATATAGTCATAAGGATGTCCTTTTTGGAAAGCTAAGCATTAACAAGGTCCTCTTCCAAATTCTTCAGTGTCATATTTATTGTAAGTTGGTGAGGTATTGCAATTCAATCCTTAACAATCTTTAGTTAAAAGAAGGTTTGCAAGAGAACTGACCTATGCCAAACTAAGATGAATGGCCTCTCCTCGTATTTTGATGGAGGTGGTACTGGGGCTTATTTGGATGGTTCAAGACTCATCTCTTCAATACAGAAGGGTCATTCATTCAACGTCAATTGTAAGGAGGGGCTTCATTTCATTTAATCTTGTTAAGATATTTTCTATATTATATTCAAGACAGCTCTTGTATTGTTGCAGTGTTATTGATAGAACTTTTGTGGAGTTCAGGAATTTCCCTATTATCTAAAACTGTAATGCGTTCTTGTTTCAATTCAATGTACCTTCACATGCAAACTCCTCATTAGTGCAATGTATTCTAGCCTCATTTGGATGAAAGATACTTGCTCAATATCGTTTGATTCTTCAATCCCCTCTTTGTGCAGGTGATGATCCTCTATGACACTTTCAAATACAAGTTCCACTGAAAGTTATTTCCTGTATCAACGGATGTGTGCAGGTTCGTTTCTAATGGTTGGTGTTGTCCCATTAGCAAGACTGAGTTGTTCTGTTTTTGCTCTTCAGTGCAAAGTCCTATTTACGAATCAACAGACATATCTCAACACATGCTTCTTACCCTATCCTATGACATTTCTTTGGCTCCTGCATAAATCTTGGAGATAGCTCACTGACAAGGTCAGTAAAGATCTGGCCTGGTATAAGTCAGAGTAAATGAGACTCATCACAAGCTGCCCAGTAGTGAGTACCATCTACCTGTGCTGAATCCTAGAATCTAGATAATCTCAGGACCTTTTTCTGTAGGCATGGACATTTGGTTTACAATCTGACATTCCATACTTCTCCAGAAGTGTCTTGGCATATTTCATCTGGGAGACGAAGATATGATTCTTCTTCTAGCCATATCTCTAAGCCAAGATAGTAGTGAAGTAGCCCCAAATCAGTCATGTAGATAGAAGGATTTATTCAGATCATTCTTTACATCATCCACAAGATGTGTCAGAACTTCCTGTGATCACAAGATCATCTATGTACAAAACCAGAATAACAATCTCTGTTCCTACCTTCTTGATATACAAATTTGTATCTGAGGGGCTACGAGTGAATCCATGCTGCAATAGGTGATCATCAATTTTTATATACCATGCCCTAGGTGCTTGTTTGAGTAAAGTGACTTTATCAGACGATATAAATTTTTTGGTTGATGCTCATCTACAAACCCTTCAAGTTGGGCCATGTATACTTCTTCTTTGAGATCACCAATCAGAAAAGCACTCTTGACATCCATAAATTGCTGAAGTTTCCATCCATTTTGTGCTATCAGTGCACATGAGACAACTCTGATGGTTTTGATCTTCACAGTGGGTGCAAAGGTCTCATCATAGTCAATTCCTTCTTGCTGAGCATAACCCTTTGCAACAAGTCATGCTTTGTGTTTGTCGATTGAACCATTTACCTTATATTTTGTTTTGAAAATCCATTTGTAGCCAATGGATTTCTTACCTGGAGGTAGATCGACAAGTTCCCATCTAATTCTGAAGTAGGGAATCATATTCAGCATTCATAGCCTATTTCCACTGTGGTTGGTCTAATGCCTCACGAACAGTGTCAGGTTCGGTGATATCAACAACTGAACTCATGAGTGCAAAATTTACCTCATGTCTAGCTTAACTTCTTGTTCTGACTCCTGTAGAAGTATCTTGGAAGTGAGTTCAGGTGTGCATCCCCAATAGTATTATGGACCCATTTCAGATGTTGGTGCTGCTGCTGTTGATGTGAAGATGTGTTTTCCAGTGTGCCTAGATCAACAAACAAGTCTCCACTCAGCTCTTCTTCTCTACCTGAGAAGAATCATCTTGCCCATCATCTGGATGTGTGACCAATCTATGTGATGAAGGTCAGTACTGGATCTCCATTGTGTGGCAGGGAGTCAAAGGATGACTCATCACACACCACATCTCGACTCTCGTAGATTTTCTTCATCTCAGGATCCATGAGACGATATGCTTTTGAGGTATTACTATACCCCAAGAAAAGACATGGCAGTGTCTACTGGATCGATCTTCTTCCTTTCATCATCTGGAACATGCATATATGCAGTACAACCAAAAACTCTCAAATGATGGATAGAAGGTTTATGACTAGTCCATACCTCTTCTAGTGTCTTGTTCTGCAAGATCTTTATGGGTGCCTAGTTGAGTAGATACACTACTGTCTGGACTGCTTCTGCCCAAAAATGATCCTCCAACTTGGCAGATGGAGAGCATACAACGAGCCATCTCCATGACAGTCCTGTTGTGTCACTCAAAAATCCCATTCTGTTGGGGAGTGTAGGGTGTAGTCAGATGTTGCTGAATGCCATGCTGCTTCAGGTATGCTAAGAACTTCTTTGATACAAATTCCCCCCCTCGATCTGAGTGAAGAGGAGAAGGAGAGGCTTCCCAGACTACCTGGTGGCTTGCTAGTAAAAGGTTTGGAAATTGGCAAATGCCTCACTCTTCTTCCAGAGGAAATATACCCACATTTTCCATGAGTAATCATCAATGATGAGATGGAAGTATTCAAAACCTTGGAAGCTAGCTGGCAAGGGTCCACACAGATTGGTGTGTATAACCTGAAGATGCTCCGTAGAATGATAAGAGCTTTGTTTGAACAGACCTCTATGTTGTTTGCCCGCAAGACATCCCGAGAAAACAGGTAAGGAATGGGAGAGTGGAGGAAGCCCTCTTACCATTTCCTTGGCACTGAGCTGATGCAGAGCCCTGGCAGAAAGATGACCATATCGAAAGTGCCATAGTGCAGTGGACTCCGCCATTGAAGTAGAGAGAGAAATGTTAGATGAAGTGACCACATCTAGTGTAAATAGATGGCCCTTCATAAATGCTCGAGAAATAACTTGAGTCTCCCTGGGAAATGATGCAGGACTTGACCCCTTTCTGAACAAAGAATTCAACCTGCATTCGATGATTAAGAAGTTAACTCACAGACAAGATATTTTAGGTCAAACCTAGAACATATAGCACCTTCGTGAGTGTACATCTTCATGTCCCAAGAGGAAT
The DNA here is from genome assembly GCA_019776745.2 of Taxus chinensis. Lineage (NCBI taxonomy): Eukaryota > Viridiplantae > Streptophyta > Pinopsida > Cupressales > Taxaceae > Taxus > Taxus chinensis. Next base: position 787,157,575 of record CM034149.1, read on the forward strand.
GATGACATCACCAATCCCCTCCGTAATATACTCTTGATTATCTGCAATGGTGATCTGATCTCTAGTGGGCTGGTCACTCAGGGTATGGAACAACTTCTTATTGCCAGTCATGTGTTTGCTGGTGCCCGAATCAATCAACTAGACACTTTCTGATGGCTACAAATTCTGTGAGACTAGGAAAATGTCCAGATGAGTTGTGTCTGGAACCTCTTCATCGAGAGGAGGCATCCTGCTGAGTAGCAATATGACCCTTCTTGCCTCTGATTACGAGCATGCCATCAGGATTTCTTGGAATATCCTTGGCCAGAAGTGCTCTCTTTCACTAGAGTTTCCATACTTGCAACCGTTGTAATAACAGTTCGCAGTCGTGTGCGTATTCATGGAGTAAATGTGGCACCATCGATCCACCTTGTTGTTCTGTTGCTTCTTGGGTGGCCGCTGTGGTGGCCACTGAGAAGGTTGCTGCTGTGGATGTTGCTTCTGATTTTGGGGGGCTGACTGCCCTTTTCGAGGCTTGTTGCTATGCTTTTGCCTTGTGATGAGAGCCTTGTCTTTGAAGGCTTCTTGAACATTCTGAATGGCTTCTTCCTGCTGGAGATAATTCACCAGTTTGACAAAACTCACCTCCTATTGAGTGATGGTCAACATGGTGATCAGTGTTTGAAAACCAGGAAGGAAGAGCTCACAAGGTGAGCAGGACTAGCAACTTGTCATCCACCGGTTCACCAAGAGCAGAAAGTTCTACATGCGTAACTCAGCCACATGCCGCAAGAAGGCTTCGACTGATTCGTCCATCATGCATACTCAATGTGTGAAGCTTTGTCTGAAGATGTAACAGCATCGTCGTCAGATTCTTGGCTTCATAGATGGTACACAATGGCCCATGCCTTAGAGGAAGTGGTTGCTTCCCGAATGTGAGGTTGAACCTCATCAGAAAGGCTCAGAGTGATAAGCATTAGTGCTTTTTCATCAGCCTTTTCATACTTAGCCAACAGATCAACATCTTTGGGAGGGGCGTCCATGCCAGAAACGATCCCCCAAAGATATTCAAACTGAAGAATCATCCGCATCTTGGTTTTCCATGCGGTGAAATTTGGCCCTTTTAGCAACTGGGCATCCGACAAAAAATGAGAGGTGCAGACATTTCCAAAAACTCAAAATTGTATTTTATTTATTGATTGTTCAAAAATGGTTACAAATGCTTACTGAAGGAACCTTTCATGAAGATGGGCTCTATAAGCTCGTGCAGTGAGACGCAGATACTCCTGTGGGTGTTCTACTTCATGTTCATCATCTGCATCATAGCCATACTCCAATTCTTCATGGATTCAAGCATGCTTGACAATACACATCAAACCAGAAATAGTCGAACAATCCTTGACACACCAATTCTTCAAATAATAAATTGTCGGTATTTAGCAATTCATTGAGCAAGGAAAAATAGATGCCGGTGGTGTCCTCTTGGGTTCTCAGAGGAAACTCAGTGGAAGGGATACTCGTAACATTATCGGAATCAAAAATGTGCAACATATCTGCGGTGAGGTAATATTGACACTACAGGTTTGTGCAGTCATGCTGGGAAGATTGGGCAGACACTTCCATGCTCATAAAGACAAGACAAAACTGGGTTGGGCATGTTTTTCTTTTCTCCACATGGCTGCAAGTCTCACATGGTCTGCAGCCTCCTCATTGCTTCCACACTTCTCCTCTTGTTTTGATACCAATGTTGGTTTTACAGGATGTGGTCCCTTGCTGCATAACATGTGTGCAGGCTTGGTATTGGTGGCTTACCAACCCAAAACTACACGCAGCCTGGTGTTGGCTGCTCCTTCCTTGGTGGTGCTTCCTCACGGCTCACCAACACTCACGCCAGGCTTCTACCCACATGGCTCACACAAACCTCCAGGCATAGCACAGGACCTTTACGGGCTCTGATACCAATGTCTACCCAATGATAGCAGAAGACAAAGAATGATTTATTCAATGTATTCAATGTGTTTACAAAATAGCAAACAAGAAGAATATAAAACAATGGAACGGTTACACAAGGCACAGACGGTTAAGGAGTAACCGTATATAGCAACGTAGGATGTATTAAATTAAGCTACAATATCAGATACTCTGTACCCGCTTCCCATATCCAAAATGTATCAAATACTTAGGATTAAAGTGTTTCATATGTGGATGGTACTAGTTATAAGTGGAATTTAGAGCATTTTAAGACAATTGCTTTAAAAACTCTTGTACAGTCACTACCCACAAAGCTTGCGTGAATCTGAAACTAGGCTAGAAATAGTTGGAAGCATTTAACTATATAAATTTCACTCTACAAATTAATTGTAACTATATAAAATTTTAGTTATATATCTCCAACATTTAGTATGTAAATTTTCTAAATATTTATTTATTCACTACTTTCTGTGCTTTTGGATTTATGATTGTGTGGGTGATAGGACAACAAGTTTTTCCCATATACGTGAATGTGGTTGAAAGGTCATACTTCAATAGCTCTGACAAGGTGACAAATTTGTTTTTTCAAAATATTGACATTAATTGCCTAATAATATAATTATTCCCCTTTTTTGTAGGGATTTTCACGGGATGATTCTTAGCTTGGTTTGTATGATACATTATTATGGCACACATTTCTAGCACCTACAAGAATAACACAGACCCTACATACATGGAAACAATTTACCCTATTTTTTAGGTTTGATAATTGATTCTTCTTGACCATCCTTTTGTAACTTTGTTGATTGTAGAGTTCTCTCACATGAAGAATTTGATAGTTTTCTAAAAAGAGAAATTGACATGACATGCAATAAAGTTCAAATTTCAAAACTTATGTCATAAGAATCAATTCTTGAGTTTCTACACTGAAATTTATATCTCAGAGATACTTCTTTTTCTTCCTCTAACAAGTGCAATTTTACTTTTATTGTTGGCAGCCTTTTGACACTATTAAATCAGCATTTATTCTTATATGTAAAATAAATTACTAACAAAATAGAAGAGTTTCACGATTGTTCACTTACCCACCAAGAGCCAACAGAAATATTTTCCAGAAAAAGAGCATGCATTAATGTTAGTATTAACTCTACAATGGTTCCAACTATAACATATGGAGGACCATTCTAAAGAAAAGGAAAATACATATTTAGAAAATCCCATTAAATCATGTGTTGAAATACATACTCAAAACAAGTGAAATTTGGAGTCTAATACATCCTATTAACACTAGACGTGCCATATTTGATGAATATATAACAAGAAATCAACACTATTTGAAACATACATTTCCCCTGGCATGTAGACAATTCTCATCAATGTTTTCCATGTCATTATTAGATATCTATGTTATCATTGTAAATGCATTAAAAAAATTCCAAATAGTGGTTTCCATTGGTACAAATGGAAAATGACATGAATTTATTTTAGGGTAACAAACAATTTGAATACAGGAGAATATAGTCCAACCTGTGTCGAGAGATGATTTTTTGCTGAAGTTGTGCCAAATCTCCTGGAAATACAAATTTGAGTTGTGTTTATAAACTATATAAATTTGAGTCTTATGTTTCTACACAAATGCACAAGCAAGGGTTCAATTTATGGTTAACATCAAAATTCACCTGGTTACAAGACGATCCATTTGAATAAAATTCTTAGCATCAATAGATTTGTTCCTGAAATGTTGGAAATATTAGAAATGGAAGAAAGAAAACATAGTTCAAAGTATTACAAGAATGAAATGTGCAAAAAACATACTCTGTTGCTACTGCTTCTACTCTGCCTTTAATTACATAACATCTGGTAGAGAGGGCACTAAGAAGGTTTCCAATTATCTCTCAATGCTCTTCTTTTATTATTCTACTACCCAGCCATGCTCATGTAGCATTAACCCCTCCTCCCTGCAAGAACAGGAACAAGTCTCAGAATGGCATTCATTATACCCACCAAAATAAGCTAAACCAGAATCAAATAAACCATCCAAATCCCTCATTTTTAGGGACATAGGAATACAATCAATAAATAAAAGACTCAGATTCATGTATAACCATAGGAAAAGAACCCAAGTGCAACCAAATTAGAGTAAAACCTACTCTTAGTTAAATCAGAAAAAGCATTCAATCAAATGAGAAGTGTTTGGGTTTAAGATTAGTTTAAAAGTATGGTGCAAGAAAGCTTAAAAACATTGCAGTTGAGAGAATGTAAATGGGTCCAAATGAAATGAAGAATGAGCAAGAAATCTTAAGAAAACCTTGGTTTTCCTTCCTAGAGCTGACTGTAGATCCTCTGACCACCGATCCCCAAATGGTGTCCACTGGGCCTTACCACAATCATCACTTCCTGAGTGATGTAGAGAAACAAAGAGACAATCACAAGCAGTAGTGCAAGCCATGGAATCCGACAAGCTGGTTGTCACTCGCAGATTCTGGAACCTTCACCAAAATTCTTGGATACTCAGCTTGCTGAGATGTGCTTATGTGGACGTGGCATTCATGCTGGAGTTCCTTAATTCTTTCTTAACAGGAACCAATCCACATGTAGATCACAACCAAATTACAACCCCGTACAAAGGATGGAGTCATGAGGAACATGGAAAGTGCGGATCCCATTTTCTACTAGTAGAGCAACAACCATGTCCTTTTCACCATTCTCATGGATGCGTGATGAAGTTGGGAGAACCAGTTTCCCCTGCCTCTTCTCATAGAAGCCATGAAATATGGTGGTGGGGGGTGGCGACACCACAAAGATGGAAGATTTGGGCTTCCTTAACAAAAAAACCCTTGAGGTGCACCTGTATTTTTATGACCACTCACTCACCTCTGCCCCTGCTGAAATCCTAACGCCTTTTCCCCTGGTGAAATCCTCACACACCTCTGCCCCTGCCAAAATCCCTCATGCACTTATGCCCTGCAAAAAAATACCTCACGTGCTTCTCCATACTCCCAACAAAAACCCTAAAAGAAGATGCACCTTCCTCTTTGACCCCACATCGAAGAAAGAGTATACACACTTTGATGTACAATTAAACTTAAAAATACATATACATTAAATTAAAATAAAATTAAAAAAGAGGTAAATTAGAGACAAAAATATGGGGAGGGTATTAATTAAAGACAAAAATATTTTTTGTCTCTAATTAAAATGTCTCAAAACACCCCCTCTTGTAATAGTGCCGCCACAAGTAAATAAACCAAACCCTATTATGAGTTGATGAGTTACAAAATAGGCTAAAAAGTGAACTTGATCTAAGTTGAGACCAAACAATGAATAATAATAGCTCCCAACAAAAAAATATGACTAATAACTCTAAAACACCCATGGCGAGCTATGCAAATGAAACAATGAGGTAAACTGAAAATAATGCAACAGGCTCGAACATGGGTGAGGTGGCGAGCTATCCAAAAGGAACAAATAAGTCTTGAATCCAAAACAAAAAATGGTGACCTAAATCTCAACGGGTGAGCTTGATCTTAAATGCAACATGAATACCACAAATACATGACCACCCAAAATATAACACACCCAACTGAGAAGAACCCACCACCAAGCTAATGATAAAATTAATCATGTTGGGTACCAAGCCATAGATAGTATGTGAGTTGGGTCGATACAAGGTTAAGTCTGAAGCTAGCATGGCAATATAATGACAATAAGCTTAGATCTGTAAACCCTACAAATACCTCAAGCTGGAATGCAAAAAACACACACCCAAATGAATCTGAGGCAGATCAAGGGGTAGAATATGAGTAACATCAAACCCCACATCTAAGATAAAAAAACACAGAATACCAATCTTGACCATGAAAAACTAGAATCGACCAAAATCATGAACGAGTAGGTTATAATGGATCTTGATAGCCTCCAATAAGAAATGATAAGATTAAAGGGCTCAAAAACCCATATGCATGAGTTAGTAGAAAACCAGAGCTTAAGTCCTCTTTAATGGTGGCCATGGTAAAACAAATAGCTACAACTGAAAGATTTCTAACCAAAATAGAGCTTCAACAACAAATAACTGACAACATCTATTTGAGAATGCAAGGACACAGAGATGAAAAATACAAAACAAATTGTTCAACCTTCTGATTACAAAAACAAAACATAGAACAAGTAATGATAGCTCTAAAACCAGAATAATGGAAGACAACACAAAAAAATGACATATTTTCTCTCCAACCAGCCAGCTCCACAAACAAGAAAATCCCAAATGAAATATTTTTAGCTTTTCTACCCTAATTGGAAGAGTTAACTCAAGGAGATTTCAACTATGGTAATGTTAAGTATAGTTTGAACCCTATAAATTTCCAAAAATGGTGCAAGGTTGTAATATTTTCTCTAAGATCCTTCTTTTAAATAATGATCCTTCTCATTATATTAAATTCCAATACTCCAATCAGCATTAATTGTTGTGAAGTATCTTTTGTCATGCCTATTTAAGAGGGAATAATTGAATTAATAAACAACACACATGGAGACTGTAAAACTCACTTTTCTTCTTTATTGATTCACAGAAAGTACAAAATATTCTTCTTCTAATTCTTCCTACCCTCGTATCTCTGTATCACCACACCTTCAAACACACTAATATGATACAACAAAGAAAATACTCAATTATTTCTGTACCCGTAAACACCCACGGGAAGATTACATTCCACCTCAATTAATTAATTCCCCAAATCTAGAACAACTCAAATAATCCCATATTTCACTCAACAAAATAAAAAATAATATAATGTATTGAAACCTATTTTATGCTCCTAATCATGACAAGGCCTGCATACATTATTTTGACAATTTACTGCTAACTAACTTTTCACCGATATTATAATAATTACACAATATCACTTACCAATCTTTATTTAACTCCTCCCTTATGGAATGAAATTGTCATGATGCTCAATTTTCATGATGCTTCACTACCGTGATGCTCCTGCATATAAATTTTTTTGCTTTCCCACATACCCACGTAAGTGGGACTTTTGAAATGTTTTAATCATTTTTTGCATGTGTGTGGGTTGTGAAAACAATTGGCCTTTCCAAAGTCAAATATAACCAATGATCACCCATACATGTGCATATGACAAAAGAAAAGCCAAAAATTTCCAAATTTACCTTAATTTCTCCAAAGTGCTCGTTACTCTCACCTTAGCTCTTCCTAAATTTAAGAACCCTTTACCTCAATGTTTTGAAAATTGGCAGTTTGACCAAGTCAATAATGAGGTTTACCAATCTTGAAATAAACACGAAATTTTATTTTTAGCCTTGATTCACCCCATACATATTTTTTCAATGTTATGATTAGCTTCTTGTTGTAATGGAAAATAAGTCAAATTGTGTAAAAATGACTAATATTGGATTTTTCTTGAATTAGCAATTAATCCAAACCGAGGTTGAGAGTGTTATTTTTAGAAATGAGTTGAGTCAAATTTTGTTTATTTTTTCTATATGTACCCTTTCTTTCCAAGTAAGAAGGGAGACTTATTCATTCTATATGCTTAGGTTATGAAGAGATTGTATTATAGCACCTTGTTAAAGCAATATAAAGACTCATTGTCCTCTATATGAAATTTTTTGAAGTGTGTTACAAAAATATTATGGTATGTTTTAGTGAATGATTTATATCCTTTGCATTATCAATATTTTCAAACAGCTCCATTAAGTAGTTTTGTATGTTTTACAGATTATTGTAAGTGGATGTTAGCTTGTTGAATACATTCTGGAAGTGGAAATAACACCCAAATATGCCTTCCCATCATTTGAAAACAACTTGTTATTTCCTTTTGTGAATTTTAAAATCCCATCAACCAAAAGATGGAGTGAATTTTAGCAGGTCATTCAAATTTTATCCAGTGTGTTTTTGGTAAGTATAATTTTCCAAAATGTTTTTTGTAGGACCTATTTTAAATGATTTCATTAAGTTTATGTTTATTTATTTCCCTTAACACTCACTATATAATTAGTTTAGGTTATTAATCCTAGGGAACCATCTCTCTCTATAGGTTCTCCTCAACCCAAGCGACCCATAGCTCATAATATTTCCCATTGTATCAACCAAAGCGAAGATTTTCTTGCAGTTCTTCATCTTGGGTGCACTTCAGATTGATAAAAAAATTTGGCATGCCCGGTGATACCATTGAACTCATATTTCTTGCAGGTGTTCCATAAAATCCTAGTCTATATTCATAATTTTTTCCAAGTTTGATGTGTGCTTGGTAAAATTCCATCTTTTAGAGGCATATTTTCTAAACATTTTAGGTTACTTTATTGATCCAAACAACCCACTTTTCCAAACAGAATGTCTTATCCTCCATGTTTTCCATCTATTTTGATTTCATGCAAACACGATTCCAACTCCTCATTGGAATTCCTTTCCCCAAGAGTAGAAGTATAATCTGAATCCACCTCATTTTTACCAATATCATCCTCTAAATTATTGTTATAACCCTTATCACAATGCACATTCCCACAATCCAAATATTTCTAGTCAATATTGTTATCCTTATTATTATTATGTTGTTTATGAATAGGAATATGTTCATTATGCACATGGATATGTAAGTTATGAAAGAAATTACATGCCTTACAATGATTTTGACAACAAACTTCAGAGGTTATTGAAATAATATTAAGTTCTCAAGGAAATATTATAAAATTATCAGGAATTAGAGGATAATAAGGAAAAGGTGGAAGAACCATGTCAATGGAATGTTCCTACTTTCTTTACTCATCGTAATCCAATACCCATTTCTTGTGAACCATCGTAGCCAATTTCAAATTCCTAGTTTTCTCAACAGTGCAATTTCCACTTTCTCCCTTCCATGAGCTTATTTTGCACCCTTCCCCTTTGTAAAAATATTTTGAAACCAAGTGAAAACCCAACCCACCCTCCTTTTTCATTCCCAAGCCCAATTTGGGAAGGAAAAAATCAAAAAATCAGTCGAGGAGGGTGACCAACAAAAGAAACAAGTAGAGAAGAGTTTATAAAAAAATTAATGATTGCATTTCAAAATTTGAGTCAAATCAAATTCCACAGCTAGTAAAAGAGTGCAAGAAAGAGGGGGCAGTTTCAAAGGATAAAAAGGGATATGATCATGAAGTAAAGGTTAGTAAAAAAATTCTTCATTCTCTTGATATGTAAAGTAAAAATGATGTTTTGAATGAGCATGTGGAAGAGTCTAATTTTCATATCAGCAATCTTGAGATTATACCATATTCTGGTAAGGAAACTAATTCAAAAATATTTTCTAATTTTTATGATTCTAATTTAGAGGATAAAAAAATTCTATCCATACAAGAACATTTTCCCATAAGTGATCATAATTTAGATCTAAATAAGGAGCATTTGCATATTAAATATGAGGAATAATAAACAGATTTAGAGTTTTCTTATGATCTTAATAAGGATGATTTAAGATTAGAAAAATTCTTGCTATATGAGGATACTTATAAGAATGAAGAGGATGAAGGAAAAAATAGCTTATATAAACTTGCAAACAACCATACTTAACAGATTCCAACAAAGAAACTCAACTCAAAGGATCCTTTCTCAACCATGAACAATAAAGAAGTATTTTTAAACACTAAGGTCATCCATGAGAAAGAGGAAGGAAGGTTTCCAACTAAGCAAGATGATGTAGCTGAATGAAAATATCCTTATTGCTATGCATGATTAGACTTTTTTCCACTCCTAGAAGGTTACAATTCACAAAGAACGGCATTAGACATTGCAATCATCCAAGGAGGGTAGCAAGTTTTCAAGAAGAATAAGTTTGACCTTTCTGATTACATGGTGTATCAAAATGATGACATCATTGAAGAACAATTTTTTTATAAGATTCCAAATGTGCTCAAACATGATGAGGAAAGTGAGAAAACAAGGAAAACCAGAAAGGGCAGTTTTTTGACTTTGAGTATACCATGCCCAGTCATATACTTGGTGTATTTGGGACTAAGATCAGCATCATCAACAGTTATGCTTGAATCAAAGCACAGGAATAAGCTTCATGTTCTCAAAATTCAACCTAAATACCTCCACGATCATGTTGTATATCTAGTAGAGGTATTTAGCTTGTTCTAGACTAATGTTTTGAGATAACCAAATGTAGAAACAATGTTTTCACTCTTACGATGTGATCTAGTTATAATTTTGATCTTATGGTCACATGATCTTAGAAAGAGAAGATACTTCACTTTGCATGAATCAAGATTTGTTTAGGGTATCATTTCAATTAGTTAGAGTAGGTTCGTGTAGGTTTTTTGATTGCAGAATAATTTCTTGTGCACACTCTACATGCTTCTACTTAGAGCATGTGTGATTTTTAATCCTTGATAGGATATTTTTATTTCTTTCGAGTGTATTTTTTCACATGTTATAGTTGTTGTTTTTCAATTTTGGTGGAGGATTTTTAATCTTGGACATGTTTTCTTGGTATTAGGTATGCTTGGTCAAGCTTACACAAAGGTTTTAGATTGTTTTGTATGGCTAAAAGAGATTAGATTTGAGGTAATTACAAATTAGTAGGTAATCAATCCAATAAATCCATAAAGAATGTTGACCATTTTTTGGTCACCATAGGGAAGCGCCATAAAACAAATTCGAGTTACTCAATTTTGAGGGTTTATTGGCCAACACACAGGTAGTAACCCACTAACAATGTGGCTACATAATGTTCATTTCTCACATATGATGCCTTTCTAGTTGTCGTCTTCATCAAGATAATGCATCAACCATTCAAGACTATTGTAAGTGCCTGATAAATATGGGAAAGGAATCATCCATTAGAAGTGAACATCATGGGACAACAAGATATCAGATGGAAAATTGGAAAACTCTTAAATATTAAGGAAAGTCACAGTTGCAAGAGGATCATTCATTCATATTTTCAGTTTTTAGTTTCAAATCTTTGGAAAAGGTACAAACAAGTTGTTTTTAATTCCTATTGATTATATAATTGTGTTCTGTATTAAGTTTTAGATGTTCATTTTAGTTATGCAACTGAAAATAAATTTAAAGAAAGTAGCATACAACTAATTTCATAGAACAATTTTATATGGTCATAAGGAAATTTTACAAGTTTGATGTTATCTCTCGAAAGTGCACCCTAGTTAAGAGATGACAACAGGGGTTCTAAGCTTTCTTGATCTCTCACATTACTAGATACAATGGAAACACCTTAGGTTTGTGAGTATACCTATTATTGAGGTGAGTCTTAGATATCAAGGCTGGTTCCTTATTGATCTATACTAAACTAATTTTTTTGGGGTTTTGAGGGTAAAAAATGACTGTAACTGAAATTGAAATGGGTGATACACCCAAATTATTGAGGGATTTGAATGAGTATATGCAAAAAAAATTGAGAATGAATTTTAGATGCACGAACCAATGGTCTTCCAAAAAATATTAAGGAAAAACACTTGTATTGAGGGATAAATCACAACAACACAAATAGCTAAACATGCATACTAAGACTATGCAGAAAATACCAGATTTATAGCAAGGTAAGATGATTAATCAGGGAATTAACATTCACAAGAATTAATGGAAAGATACACACCACTACAAATAATTAGAAAGGCCAAAACTAATCATCATTCAAGGTTAAACAGGCATAAATACACTTCAGCACTCCTATGTCCAAAAATTTCTTCTTGTGCCTTGATAGTGCACACATGATATAGCAAAATAATTCACCCAACCCATCCTAAAAATAGACTAAAGTCTGCAATCGCCCATGCATGATAATTTTACCCTTTTATCATTAATAAATGAAGGGGTAAAAATAGACATATTGATTATAATGAGGCATTAATAGCCTTTGTTACAAAAAAAAAAAACACTTAGTCAAAGTTTATATGAATATTCTATTTTAAATGCAATTAATATTTTAGGTGAATATTTTGGCTAATATTAGCCACTTGCTTGTTGTGCAATTCTTCTCCAATGTAATTGCATGATCTTTGTCTTATTTTGCATGATGTGACAATTCTATTCTTTATCCTCTTACATGGTATTATGTCTTCATATCTATTATGTCCTCTTTATTTTATTTAAAATAAGGTAGTTAGGACTTCAGTTTAATTATTTAAACCTCTAATGTTGACATCTATATACATGCAAGAATAAAGTATTTTCCTTATGAAAAATAAGTAGGGACCACTTGAAACATGTAAGAATAAACTATCCTCCTCTTTTTGCAGATAATAAGGTCTTTTGTAAAGAATAAGGTAACTAATGTTGACCTTATTTTGCACATTGATTTTACTAAACATGGAATATGATTGTTGACTAACCCATAAAGGAACAACCCTTGACCTTGGCATGTACATGATTTTTAGAAGCATGGGGATTTTGGTTTTACATGGCATATAATTAAATAATAATTATGGCCCCCTTCATAATCATTGATATATTTTGCACACTTGACAAAGGTTTAGATGGTAATGGTTTAATTTTCGGTCTAATCATCACCGAGCATGTTATTATCAATGACCATATTATTATCAGTATTTCTTAGATAGTTGATGGCATATCATTATAGTTAATACCTTTGGTGAGGAGACATAATGATTAAATGGGACTTGGTCCCTTCCAAAGACACTCTGACCATTCATGCTTTTTCTGTGGCAACTAACCTAGCCATTATGGTTAGCATTTCTTAGTATTTAAAAGGGATCCTTCCATGTGTATATTTGAAACCTGTGTTTAGGTTGAGTAACTCGAGGGAAGTTATAAATTGATGATATTGATCTCCATCCATTGATCTTTTACTGTTTGATCATGATCATTGATTTTCTGGAAACTATGGTTTTTAATTTACACCGCTTGATCTATACTATGAACATCTTTACCATTGTATTTTGTACTTTTGAATCTAGTGGAGTTAGAAATAACTGCAATTAGGGCCTAGAGTTTGAATGGAAACTAGAGATTGATCTCTAACCATTCATAATCATCCTTTTTAATCTAGAGCATTGATCATTATAGTTAAGGCAATTTAGGTTGTTGAGATGGGTTTGCATTGTCGATCGTTAGATCCTATACTAGATGATTTGAAAAATTGATCTTAACTAATTGATCGAGTTAGTTTTATTAGTGGTTAGTTGGGTGAACTAAAAAAAATTCAACCCTAATTGATCATTTCATTATGCACTTTTGGTCTACGGGTGAAGCCCTAGAAATATTTTGTCTCGACATCATTTTTTGATGATTTTAGAGATCTAAAAAATGTACAAACTTAGTCTCCTGTGAAATCTGGGTGTAAACATTTGGTTTCTCTATCACTTTTGCTTTATTTCAAGCTCTCTGAGAGGTTGGCTGCCATTGTTTATCTTCAAAGATCTTATATATGCCATTTTTGACTCTATGAGGTTCAGTGGCTCGAGAACTGGTAGTCCTCGACCATATTTTCTCTGTTCTGATATCTTTGTGATGTTTTTGAAACTCTATGCATACATTTTTATCTCTCTGTCTTCATGGTAATATTTTGAGCTCTTCTTAGAAGTGTTTGAGAGGTGACTGCCATGAAAACAAAGCTTTGAGGTTAGTTTGATTTCTATATTGTGTATGCATACTTTTTTATTTGATGAGTTTGAACCATGGCCTCCATTTCTAAGAAAAGGTGAGCACTATGATTCTTTTCAACTATGTAATCATTCCATTTTACTCAAATTAGTACTAGAATTCCTTTGGAACTTCATTTTTGTGATCTTTTAGTACTGAAACTTTAAAAAACACTCCTAGATTTTTGCTTTTCGTGCTTCAACATTTTGTTATTTGAGGGCTGGAAGATTTTTCTAAAACGGTGATTTTTTTGTTCCATTTTTTAATAACTTTTGCAAAATTCTTGAAACCTAAAACAACCGTAAAGAAAATAGAGTTTTCTTTTCTAAATTCTTTCAAAACTTTGTAAATGGACTCTCTAAATCAGTTAAACAAAATGGTGAAAATATTTCAATGGTATTCGTATTATTTCATTCCTGGTCATTTGCTATTGAATTTTATTTATTTGATGATATATCATTATACCCAAGGTGGGTTTGATCATTTTATCGAAACATTTCTGAAGTGGGTATTTGTTGAACTCTAGATTTTGAACTCTGCATTCCTGACTCTTTTCTTGAAGATGATATTTTGATACTATTTTGTTCTTTAAACTCAGATCTAGGATATCTTTTGATAGTTATAGCTTTGTATTTTTCTTCTATTGGGTTCGAGCCATTATCCAATTTATGTATGAACTTTGTATGAATGAAGGGTTTCCTGCTCAAGTTTATTTTTGTTTCCTTACCGTCATGGCTATGAAATTTTCTATATAACCAATCTACTTAAGCTCTTAGGTTTTCTGTAGCTCTCCCTTTTGATTTCCTTTCCATGAGGCTTAAGCTATTCTAGATCTATGCTTTAGAATGATGGGTTGTCCTTTCTTTGTAAGATTTTAACTAAAAAACCCCTATTTCTGAAGATTTAATTGATATGTTTTTAAAACCTCTTACATTCAGTAATCAACATCTCATCGTTATTTTTTGCATTTGGTACCCTAACATGTTCATTTTACTTTGAAGATGTGGGTGCTTGTATTCTTTTCTGAAGGCATGACTTGTAGCTTTGGCCTCTAGAAGTTGCATTGCATTCCTTTTAACAAAGTATGACTAGAATTTACTTTAACTTGTGTAATCTCATGAAGGTGTTTCCAATAAATATCCCCTTTATACTTGTAGCATATCATCATTTACACAACTGTAAAATCTGTCATTATCTAGCTTTGTATTTGGATATTTTGATTTTGTTGCAAATTTGTCAAAAATCAATGCCTACATATTCAGATCACTAGATCTATTGCTTTTGATATTCCCCTAAATGAGTGTTTACTAATGCCTAACATTTCTAGTATGATGATAAAATAATTGTACTTTCATGCAAAATAGTAGCTTCCAATTACATGGAATTGTACCTACTTTCACATTAAGTATTTAACTTTGTATATATTCTACTTTTGCATGTTTGTTCTTAACCACAACCAATCTCAATTACACTAAACGCCATGCCAAGGTAAGTTGTAATACATTTTTTGGAACTTTTGGTGAGCTTCATTCATTTCATACTTGTCATTCTACTCAATTTATGATGACCTTGTTGATCGGATTGTACTTTAAGATGAACCCTGCAAGTTAGATGAGTTGTTTACGTTTTCAATCATATTTGCAGCACTAAAGAAGGTTTCTTCATTCATTTTGTATTGTCTTCTTACATGTCTTCTACCTGTAGATTAGTGAATCTTTTGATACTATGTAGATTTGACCTGAATTTGGATAATTTTTGTGTATGTTTGTTCCATGAAGCTTTGCAAAGATGTAACTTGTTTCTTTGAAGATTCACTGCTCTAAAAATATGTACTCAACCATTGTGTTTCTAAAAGTAGTCTTGATGCATTGGATGTATTTATTTCTTCTTGAATCTGAATCATATATATTTCTAAAGTGCACATGTGACATGTATCTTGATGGTTTTTCCAGGTTGTTAAGCAAAAGTGTTTCTTCATTTGAATTTTTTAGTTTACTTCTATAACTAAGTGGTAACATCTTGAACACTTGTTCTCATACTTTGATCATTGTACCCTTTTCTTAATTTGTAATGCATTATCTCTTGAAATTGCTTCTCTTTCATTTTTATTTTAGATTCTCTGTAATTTTTCTATCATCTGATTTGACCATTACCTTTTAGATTCTTCTTGTGTAGGAGTAATGAAAGCATGAAATATTTGTTTTTCCTTATACAAATAGCTTTGATTTTCTTTGTATACTGAGATCGAAAAAGATGAACTATAGTTAACAATTAAATAAACTTCTTGAAAAGATTTTGCAATCTGCAATATTTGATGTGAATGGTGGCATTATGTATCTCCTTTCTATTTGACGTGAGTATAGTATGTTGACTTGATGGTATTTGAAACTTTTTTATGGACTACTACTTTTGATAGTTAATCATTACTTTATTTGTTTCATTTGTGTTCAAGCTATGTTTTTTTTTGGATTGAGGGTAAATTGAGGGTGTTTGAAAGGACCCACATCCTTGTACACATGAGGATTTTTGAGAGGATCCACAACCTGGTTACAATGAAGGGGACCACTCATTACGAACCCAATTGAAGCAACCATGAAACTGAAGTGAAGATGCAGCGACCGTCGACAACGACCGCAGTGAGTGGGACAACTTAGAGAAGCTACCAGAGTCAGCAGTGAGAGGAGTAGCCACTAGGATCAGCAGCAAGTAGAGCAGCCACAAGTGTCAACAACGAGAGGAGCAGCCACGACCGCAGTAAGAGGAGCAACAACAGTGAGCGGAGCATCCACCAACGTTAGCAGCAAGAGGAGCAAAAACCAGTGTCACCAGTGAGGAGTAATCACCAGTGTCAGCACAAGTAGAGATGCCTCCTCTAATGGTGAAACCACCTCCAAGGAGGATCGTGCCTCAGGGGGATTTAAAACCGAGTGGGCAAGGACACAACCAAATGCCTTGACTGCACCACTCCCACCCCATCGGAAAAAGTGGTTTTTGTAACTCTCGTGCTGCAATGCCAGACATGCCTCATCACATTGAACATAGGATTCATGCCTGATCCGACCCTCATCACATTGAACACTAAGACAGCTTGACACAACGTCGAGAGACCACCTCTGCCACCTAAGTAGCTGACCCGCTCGGAACTTCCTAGCCAAGTAACGACGAGCTATAGAGGTGGTCAACCTGGGGGAATGGAACCTGAGACCTCCCACATATAGCCCACATTCCCCACTGTTAGGGTAAACCGGATGGACTGTGTTCAAGCTATGTTAACTCTTGTTGCAATTGATCAATTTTTAGCTTGTTATTCTTTTTTTTTTGCACTAATTAGTAGCCTTGTGTCTTCATATGGCTACAATCCTTCACTAATTTGTATGATTCTACATTTATCCTTATCCTCAAGCTCTAAATTTGATACCCTCTTTTCAATTGTGCAATTTCGAGTTTGTCTTAAAAGTTTGAAGTGTTTTGTATCTTACTTTTGTAAACTTAAAGCATTATGAATTTGACGAGTCATTGTTCTCCTTCCAAACCTTTGAAACTTTATCTTGAAGTTGGTAGTTGATTTTTTTGGTGTGAAGGGAAACTATAGTCATGATGTAGATTACTATAACTTCAATATGTGGCTTCATATTTTTGGATCCTGCATCCTTCTTGGAACTACTCTATGCATTAATGAAGTCCAAACTGTAATGAAGTATATTTCCTTTCGATAATGTTGCTTTGAATATTAGTTGGACTTTATATTGAAAATTGTTTTGTACTTTATGAAACACTTCTTTATTCTTTCAATCTTCCTTCAAGTTGTAGAAAGTATTACATTTCTATAATGTTTTTTGTTATTATAAATACAACAGTTTGTATTTATTTTAATCATCTACATGTACCTGCACACTCAAGACAAATAGTTAGAAAATAAATACACCTTAGCCTCTCTTATTTTCCATAGTAGTTATCTTTTCTTTTGTTTCCTTTTCTTTCATAATTTTTTGTATCATATGTGTTATTGCAAGATAATGTTTTCTCAATTATGTATATGTAACATTGATGTACCTTATGCCTCTTAATTTAGGAGATTCATTTTCTTGAAGCTAATAGCACGGGCATGTAGATTTAACCCTGAGCTCAAAATTTGACAGTCTTTTGTTTCCTTACAGGTACACTAATGTATTGGAATGATGCAGAGAAGATGAAGATAAGGCGCTGAAGATGGAACAATGAAGACCAAGAGGAAACCCCAAGGTAATGATGGGTTCCTTCTACATTCCCTTGCTTTTAAATTTATACACATGTATCTCTTATTTCAAAAGAGATAAGTTATATCCCACAGCTTATGTGGGAAATACTGAATTTCTTCATGAATAAATGACATTAATTTCGGTAACTGATTTGTATACTTCTTTTTGTATTCATCTTTTATGATGGATATTGATTATATGATGAAATAAACTACTCAATCACATGATTAATAGCATTTAAACATGAATTAATAATGAGATTTAATGTATGTGTAGCTTAAAATGAACTCTTTTGCATAAAAATCTATAACCTTTTTTTTATTGAGTTTAACCTCTCACATAAACTATGATTCTCTCCTTTATCAAGGTAATGCATTGGTCCTTCGGGGATTTTGTGTTTCCTTGATGAAGAAAAACATGTAATGGCAGCCTATGTGAGGTGTTACATTCTGTAACAGCACACAGCATAAAATTGCATGTTGTTAATCAATTGTTGTAACTGAAAACAAAATGAAAACTATATGACTCCCCTTAGTTAGGTCCATTTCATCAATGCCTTCCATTGAAAACAAAGTTTCAAGTTTCCCATTTTTACACGAATGAATTTTTTTTCAATATTTCTTGTGATCATGCAGAGAAAGCTACCTGTTAGCTTATAGACCAACACCTTGCTCTTGTCCGTTGGGCATGAAGTTGAAGCATATAACTAAAATATGTCTTTTCTAAAAAATTGAACCTTCTGAAAAACAAACTAAACCTAGGAAAGGATCTAGTAAACTAGATCACGTGCATGATTACACTTATTGAATTGAAAAACATGCAATGTGCATGAATTACTCTTATTGAAAGGGAAATCCTACTCTAAGAAAACACTTTAGGATTTTCAATAACAATGTTTAAGAAACATACCATTCAGACGAATGGGAAGTTCTTCTCCATTCATCCTTGAAAGTTGAAATACATTGTGGTGTTTACAAGATGAAATCATATAAGGACCACTCCAGATAGTTTCAAACTTCTTGTAGTTTCTTGGCTTTACACAATCAACATCCCATTTCAACACAATGTCTCCTTCATTGAAGACTTTGAACTTAGCCTTTTTATCAAATGTTTTCTTGATCTATTTTTTATTCTTTTCCATATTCAGATGAGCCTGATTTCTGAGCTCTTATAGCTCCATTAATTCTACATAACAAACCTTCATTGGTTCATTCTAAAGTAGTTTATTTTGATGTAGTAAATCCAATGTGTGTAACTCAACTAAGATGGGAATTCTTGCCTCTCGTTCATAAACAAGATTGTATGGTGAATTTCCAACTAATCTTTTTGTAGTCACTCTATTATCCCAAAGTGCTCAATTTAACATAAGATATCAAGATCTTTGGTTGTCCTTGATTTTCTTCTGATGATATTCAAAATATTTTTGTTAGTAATTTCAGATAATCCATTACCTTTTGAGTAATAATTACACGAAGTACTCAAATAAATTACATGTTTGACAACTCAATTTGTTACCTTTACACCAATAAATGTTAAAGCATTGTATGAAATGAGAATTTCTAGAACACCGAATCTGTAAATAATACCTTCGTAAAATGAGAAGATTGAAGTATCATTAGCTTCTTTCAAAGCTATTGTTTCATTCCAATGTGTGAAATAATTCGTAGCAGTTAAGATCCACTTGTGCCCTTATGATGAAGGTGGATTTATCATGCCAATGAAGTAAATAACTCACTGCATGAATGGTTGATCCACTGAAATAGGTTATAGGGGAAGTGAAGCTAAACTTTATTTTCCAACAAAGAAAGCACACTTCTTACACTTTCTAATACATTTGAAATAGTCCTTGAATATATTGGGACAATAGTAACCATCTTTCCTAATTTTTAAGGTTGTAGTACATGCTAAAAAGTGGCCTTCTGTAAGTTCTTCATGAAACTCAGATAATAGTTATTGAACTTTATCATAATCAATACATCGTAGAAAAATTTCATTTATATCCCTTGTAAACAACACACCATCAACGAAAACGTAAGGTACATCTTCTAACCTGAAATATATTTGTTTATTCTTGTCCATACCTTTTGGATAAGTACTATGCTATAGGTAATTAATCAAATCATTCATCCATCTTGATTCCTAAAATTTTGGATTGAGTTCTGGTTGTTGGTTTTCAGGCTGTAATAAGATTTTTGACTGCTAATATGTTATTTCAGATTTTGTAATGAATTTTCTGATTGTGTAGCCTATTGTTTTTCCATATCAGGAATCATATTTTCACAAAATCCTTTTCCTCAAAATATTTTTGCAAAACATATGTCAACATGTCATACTCCATAACCTTTGTAATCTAACCTTCTCTCTTCTCATTCATTTCTCATTCTCTAACACTTGGATAAGAAACTAAGACATGTATCTTATTATTCAAAAGTATGTAATTGAAATTCTTTAATCCTCTAACTATATAAAGTACTTATTTTTCAAGAAAAGTGTACCTTATCTCATAGTCATGTAATATTTTCCCAAAGAAAGCAATTGGTTGCTCAATATTTTCATCATTAACATGATTTAATATTTTTGAAATGGTTCCAGCTCCTACAAGTTCATACATTGTAAAATCCTTATCAAAATCTAGATTTTCTAGGGTAGGAGCTTGTGAAATAATTGTCTCCATGGCTTTGAATCATTTTCTTCTTTTTTTGGTCCAAGAGAAAGTTTAATCTTTCTTTAACATAGTTTTTAATGGCTTGAATAATGCTACAGAATGTGGAATAAATCTTCTAACAAAGTTGATTTTTCTAAGAAAACATTTTAGTGTTTTCTTATGATGAGGCAAGGATAGCTATGAAATTACTTCAATTCTAAAAGGATCAGTACCTAAAAATTTTCTAGAAACAATATGTCCAAGTAATTTACCTTGATGGACCAAAAATATAGACTTTTTGAGATTTAGTCATATTCCAAATTGTCTGCAAAGTTGAAAAGTTTTCCTTAGATGCATAAGATGATCATCAGAATTATTTTTAAATACAATAACATCATCTAAATAAACTAGTATACATTTATTTAATAGCTTGTGAAAATCTATGTGCATTGCATGTTGAAATGTTGCACCGACATTAGAAAGTTGAAAAATAATTATTTTGTGAGCATAAGTACCCCACTTTGTAATGAAATCTATTTTGTATCTGTCATCTTCATGCACAAGAATCTGATTGTATCAGCTATAACCATCCAAAAGGGATAACCTGCCTGAATCTAAAACTATTCTTAAAATATTATCCATGTTGTGTAATGGATAATGATCTTTTAATGAAGCTTTATTAAGATCTCTAAAATCCACACATAGCCAGATTTATCCATTCTTTTTCCAAACAGGAACAAGATTAGCTACCCAACTTGAATGTTTGATTGGAAAGATAATACCTGATTCAATTTGTTTGGATAACTCTTTTCTCATTAATGGTTCAATATTAGGATTTAAAAGCCTTTGTTTTTCCTAAATGGCTTGGAATTTGGCTATAAATCTATGGTATACTGAGCTAAAATGGGATCAAAACATCTTAGATCTTGGTATTTCCAAGAAAAACATCTTTGACCTCTTTACACAGATTAATAAAATATTCTTTTCCAGCTAAGGAACATACATTTTTGATAAATAGTTTATTTTCATAATCAAATAAGATCTCTTCATAGTTATCTACATGAGTCAAGATATTTCCTTTATCCTTTCATAATTGATCATCAAAACTGAAAATATCTTCTAATGTGACTAGTCCTTGGGGCAGCTTGTTTTTCTTCAATTGAACAATCAGGTCACCATATAAATGCTACAACTTTTTTGATTTACTACAGAAAATATAGCTTCTTGCTGCATAAATCTACAAATTTACTCATCATCTTCAAAAAAATTCCAATTTTCTTCATTACTAAGTACTGAAGGTATGATAATCAGTTTTATACCTCAAAGCTAGCACCAACTGCTGCAAGTCTTTTTGCATGTTTTTTTCAGATCTTGTAACAGATTGTCTATTAATAGCATTAAAATCCTCCCTTAAGTCTGAAACTCTATGTTTGTAAGATTTTAGTAATGAACTCTTACACACATTAAATTTTATTACTTGATTAATTACTAAATCTGAATCACCAAAAACATGTAACATGTTGATACCTCTTTTTCTAGCCCATTGTAAGCCATGAATTAATGCTTCGTACTAAACTAAGTTATAAGTACATGAGAATTGCAGACTTAGAGAAGAAAAATACCTTTCATTTGTAGTTAAAGTGAGCATCAAACATGTACATTTTTTATTTTTTTTTGGCTCCATTGAAATGAACCTTCCATAGCCCTTCTATTGTTTTTTCTGTTTGTGACAGCAACGGGATTAGTGCATTTTCTTTAGGTAAAAAATAAACACCAAATAAATCTTCTTCTTCTTCTTTGAAGGGATCATAAGCATGCTCTTGTTGATTTTTTTCATCCATAAACATATTAGAAACACCATCTACTATAGAAATATGTGTTTTAACTTCAAAATCAGATTGATCTATGGTTGCATAATTTGTTGCAGCATTTGAAACAAGAGGCTCAATATGAAATCTATCTAGAGGCTTTGAATTAACAATAAATTTAGTTCCATACATTGTAGTAAAGAATAAGAATGACCAACATGAAGAAATATAACCTCCTATCTTTGTTTTAAAATCTCTTGATAAGCATAAGGAAAAGTAGGGAGGTAAATCTACAAAAGTAACATCTTATAATATAGAAACATTTAGACAAGCATGTAATGTTACCTCAAAAAATTTAATCACACAAACTGTGTTAATTTTTGTTCCATCTAGTTGTAACACACTTTTCTCTATAGATTCATACTACAGGCCTAATTTTTCTGCAATTTCTTTAGGCATTACTGTGTTTCTTGCACCACTATCAACCTTACAACTATAAACTAAATGATCTCCAATAATCAAATATAGATAAAAGGGTGGTGTATTTTTAATATCATGAGCATTTAAAACCTTTTTTACCATCCACTTAACCTCCTTCATGTGGTCTTGCTTGATTGTACCAAGAACTGTATCTACTTTCTGACCTTCCTTTTTTGTTGGTTTTGAAGAAATTTGTAACCTAGCAAGCTCATGAGTGAGTAGCTTCTGCTGTCCTAGAATACTCATAGCATCCCATAATGAAATATTAATATTATATTTTTTATTACCTCAACAATATTAAAAGAAGCAACAATCTTTGAAAATGCTTCTATAATTTTATCATAAGCTTTAACATTAATATTATGGGGTATGAATAATCTTCTAGTGAATTTTTTTCTATTTCTCTTTAGGTTTTTAATTACTTGCTTTTTCGAAAGGAATAACAAAGTTGATTGCTATTTTTTGACCTGTACTTACTGATCTATTAGTGACCGTAGGCAAAATAGGTATATTTTGTTGTTTTTCTTTATCTTGAGCCTTTTCTTGAGACCTAATTGTGACTGTAATAAAGTCTTCCTCTCCAAATCCGACTAAATTTTGTTCAAGAGATTTCTAACTCTGAGCATCTTGATGCCCACCCTCCATTTTAGGCATAAATAATGCTTTAGATTGAGGTTGTGTAACAAAGCTTATATTCAGGAATGCATTTGGACAATTAACAATTTAATGAGGCTGATTACAAGGTAAAAACCACTCTTTTGAAATCATGTTAACTGGAAAAGAGTGCTAGATGAACTAGGAGCCTTTGGATCAAAATGCTATGGCTGATATGGCTATCTATAGTTTTGATTTTGTTGAAAAAGTTGCCTATTCTGCTGATTTTGTTGGTAAGAAGCTTGGTAAGGATTGCTAGGCTTAGCTAGTTTGTTTTCAATTGACGTTAATTTATTTCCCATGGTCTGAAAAGACTTAAATACATCATGTAATGGAGTTGTAACAATAGGATCTAAGATGGTAATATGTTGTGGAACATGTGCCAAATCTTCCATAAGAGGCATTGAAGGCCTTGGGGCTAATTTACTAGCTTGAATAAGGTTATTTTCAGCCCTAATGGCAATATCATAAGCTGTTGGGATAGTAGTTCCTCCCATAGAATAAATCATGGCTAAACTATCACCATTTAAATCTCTAAGATAATATAGAAATGCATGATCATCTTGAGACTTAACATTGGCTAGAATTCTTTCCCAAGTTCTAACAAATATGATGATAAAACTAGCCATGAATTCATGATGAGCTCTTTTGATTGTAAAAATTTGTTCTATGAGAGATAGATTGTGATAATTGTCTTGAAATTTCTTAAGTAATTGATCCCCTAACTCATCCTAAGTTGTTATTCTCCCTATCGGTAGAGTTTTGTACCATTGCAAAGCTTGTCCTTTAAATGATGCAGCTAAAAGTCTTAAGGTTACATCTTCATTAGCTATATTATGAACTACAAAAAGGGATGCAATATATTTAATGTGCTTTGAAGGGGTAATCTAATTTTCACCAGTAAATGAAGGTAAACCTTTTAGGGAAGCAACAGGTATATCATGATAGACTTGAATTACTAAATTGTTGTCATTAGTAAAGGTCACAAAATTTCTAGGTGGTTGTAGAGCCATTGGAGTAATAGGGATTTGAAAAAAATATTAATACATGGTGAAGGAAGAGGAGGGTTTTTAAAATGGGCCTACTATAAGGTAAGATATTTCCAAATCTTCTTCTTCTTAAAGAATTCAAAGGTAATGAAATAAAATCAGCAGGAAATCCCCTTACCGATGATCTTGTAATCACTTTAGGCATGGAAAATGTTGCAAAGCTGGTTTGAAATCAGCCTTATGGAGTTGCCAAATAAATATTTTGATTTTTAGAATAGATTGTTGCATCTTGTTTCTCCAAAAGTGACTTTCCTATTAATGATTTTTTCATGCTTTATGTGGTAATTTTTTATGTCCCCGGTTTTTTTATTTATTTTTCAGCTTGCACCTCAAAGAGATTTTCACTTTGCGACTTGGAATTTTGTTATTACTGAGGATTTTTGGAGGAATTTTATCCTTCACTTTTCCCAAAAAATTTATTTCCATGTAACTCAACCTCCTCCCCAAAGTATGCATAGGTATCAAGGTCAATTTAGAAGACCTTTTTATTGTCCCCAATAGGAATACTATCATGAATACTGATGAATTCTACAATTTCATCATAATTTTCAAAGAGTTCCATACACGAGTGAAGTTTTTGATACCAATCAACGAGACTAGGATAACAAATGTTAAATTGGTGTTTAGTGGGTTTTATGGTAAACATAATGGTATCGAGAAATATGTTCATAGAGGAAAGATCCTCATATTGGTTATGACATGATTTTGTGTCACTATTCTAATGAGAAGAGGCATCCTCACATTTAGAAGAGGTAGCATATTTCTCCAAGGGGAGATATCCATAAGGTCTAATTCTGATGCTATAAATTTCAGTTTTAAAGTGTGTAATTAGAATGAGATCTCCTATACCTTGTTCATTTTTACCACACATGAGTCCTTTGTAGTGCATGGAGTACATAATTCTTCTCGATTTTGTGTACTCTACACCAAAACTGTTCCTTCGCGGTCCTAAATTATGGGAAGGTGGAACAATTTTGCTTCTACTAATAAGCTACCAGATAAGAAAAATCCCTATAAATTGCTCATCTTTGGGTCATTTATATCGATAATTGGTCTTTCCTCTTATCTTGGGTGAGAAGGATGGATCGTAAAATAATAAGACTTGATTGTTATCATTCCCACTGAATTTGTATTTAAGAACCTTCATCTCCCATGAATCAAAGGGAGAAATAGATATAGAAGCATCGTGGCCACAAGAAATTAGTGTTTCAGAATTCACATGTGAGGTGAGAGATTTAGATTAAAGAGGTATACAAATTTTAGTAGAGGGACAATCATAAGAATCGTTGCATGAAAATCTATTCAAATATTTGCAGTGAGTAAAGGGTTGCATATCTCCTTGAATGGCAATGGTCCATCCCTCATGATTTAGTTCAATGCACTGATGAAAGGTTTATGGTAGGGACTATATGGCATGAATCTATTAGTGGCCAAGAATCATGTTATACACAAGCTCCAAGTTTAGGACATGGAACTTGGTGTTATAACAGGAAGGTTTGACTTCCATCGACAATGTTATGGTGAAAGAAGATTCACGCTCTGCATTTTCATATGTTGTGATTGTGATGATGTGGGATTCTCTATCTGATTTTATTCATCCCAAATATTTGATTAGTTTCAAGGTACATATGTTCAATCCAAACCTGTTGTCCATAAGAACTCTCTTTATATTTCTTTGGGTGACACATAATTCTACGTAAAGAGGTAATCAATGGTTTTGATCTTTGTTTGGGATCTTATTATGAAAAAAGGTGATATGTCACTTGGTGAGAGATTTTCCACTATAGTTTGAAGGTGGAAAGGATCTATATTTAATGAAACTCCTAACCCCTGAATTATTTGGTAAATTATGTCTTTATGTACATTTTTTTATCTTGAGATGATATACGACTGAAATCTTAGCAGTAGTCTTCTCGATTTGTTTTAAAATATCATACTAACTAGCCGGAGGGGTAGGTAGAAGAGTTCTTGAATTGAGAGGCTAGTATGTTGTGTTACCAAAAAATAATATCTAATTTTTATTCTAGTCATATTAACATGCTCAGTATAAGAACAAAAGCGTCCAATAAGTGATTCAAATAGATTTTTGGCTTAGGTGTAAACATTATAATTAGTTTTATAACTATTGGAAGAATGACCATGATCTGATTTATTTTCCACTTGTTTATCATTCTTATGGAAACATTCCTTGAATATTCCCATTTTTGATTAGGTGTTTAATGGGGCTTAGGTGATTACATCTCAATTTCTCCACTATCAATGAGGTCTTTGAAAAAGTGTCTAAGTTTTAGAAACTTATCTGTTTTGTGGTCTTTGACACAATGGTACTCATAATATTCATGGTCTTTATACAATGATGGTTTGGGTGCGTCATCACAAAAGGTTGTAATGGGTTACTGGACCATGTTCACTACGTCCTACTATTTCAAAATCATGGATAAGGAGTCCATGAGAGGATTGAACACTCGATGTTTGACTGGAGGTTGAATAGGCCCTTAACTACGTTTGAAAGGAGGACCTATTTCAACTGCCCATATATTCTTAGAGTATGTCCTACTATCTCCTACGACATTTTTATTTTTTTTAAATAAATTTGATTTTCTCATAGGTTTGGATGTTTTATTTTCTTCTAAAAAGGGTTTCTGTTTCCCTTTATCTATCAAAACCTCTTCAATATGGCTTCCTTTTTCTATAACTTCCTCGAATTTATAGAAACAATGCATCTATAAATGGAGAGTAATGTCAAGATTTAAATTGGGGATGAAAATGTTAACCAATTACTTTTTCATAAATGAACAAGGGAAGTAGATAGCTAACCCCCACCATCGTTGTAAGAAACTAGCCATGGTCTCATTAGGTCTTTGTTTTGTGCTACATAAGTCTACCATGGTAACATCAATGTCTACATTGAATGAGAAATGTCGTGAAAATATTTTAGCTAGTTTAAGAAAAGTTAAGATAGACCACTACGATCAATCATGTCCTTTGTTTCCTTTTTTTAGAGAAGAGGGGTCATAAACCATTACCAATGAAAGGATTATATCCTTGTTCATTAGATGTTTTGCATTCTAGTTTTTTAGACTCCATCCTTGTTAAAGACGAAATACCAAGGATTTTGTTTCAAATGTGATCAAGGATACAATAATCCTAAGTGAAAACCTAGAATGCCATGATTGTGAGGGTCACAAAATCTTGTCAACAATGGTTAAAGAATAGTGAATGATAAATTATAAAGGAATCAAATAGGATTTTTCTAAAAATATAAGTCAATATGATAAATAATCATAAGGGACAATCACGCAAGTTTTGTATGCCATTCCAATGAACAACAAACTACTCCCTATAGAAATTCTTTTCCAATGGTAGTTCAATACAAGATGATAAAGTAAATATCAACACTTAAGTCAAGTTTAATATAAACAAGGCATAATTATTAACAAAATGTTGATGTGACTTCCAAATAAAGTATAATATAACTTGTTTAGATACAAATAAGGCCTAAATAAATAAAAAATGTAGTTACAAGTGCAAACAATTTAACAATACCACTTGGATATGTTAACAAAGCTTTCTAGAAAATACAGATATTAGTATCGAAATAATATTGTTACGACGCTAAAAAAGTAACAATAACACCTTTCAAGGTTTGAAGTAATTTTTTAGAAGAAACAAGGCCAACGTATACTAAGTAATTTTCAAGATGCGAGGAATGTAATAGTATAATCTCGACACTTAGATGAAGTTTACGAGAAATAACATGTAAGTATCTAAATTATATCAAGGTAATGCAAGCAGCGTAACACTGCAAAGGAAGGTCAATGATGAATCAAGCCTAGATACAATGAATATCTTGACATGGGTATTAAGATCAAATGGATATCAAGATTCGAGGATGTAAGAAAACACTTTCAACATTTACCATATAGTCTCAAGAAAAGACGAATGTATATGGGTGGAAAAGTGGTGGACAAAATCAATTAATAGCGCACGTATGATGTTCCTATTTTGATCAAAAATATCAATAAAAGAGAAAATTATTAGATCAAGTGCAGTTGAAAAATACTTGGCTTCACTTTGGAAATGTTTCACCTCGTCTTTAGGTGAGCAAAAAACTAAGAAAAAGTAAAGCATCGTAATATTTTTAAGGAATGACACTTGTCTAAAATATTTAATGCACTCTCCCCTTTGTTTGACTTACAATTTTTTGACTTCAAAAACATCTTTCTTTGCAAAATCTCTTTAAAAAATGATTATCTTTGAGTCCGTCAAGTTTTCTCCAAGATGAAATGGCTTCCTAATTTGTTCTCTCAACTAGGTGTCACAAATTACCTTTGTGAGCGTGGGTTTTTCAAGGAATTCAAACTAACTAAAAATTTGAGTATCTTGGCTTTACTTTACCGCAATCGATACAATTTACAATAAATGCATTTAGTTGTACTCTAACTGGGGTCATGTGAAGATAATTTTGACTCTAAAGCTCACAGGTGTATACTATATAAGTAGGTAAGCGGAGCACTTCCCATTTCGTCAACAAGGTTCCCTCTTCCATGGACTAATTTGGGGTTCCTAGGAGCATTCTTTTTGTTATGTTAAGGCCTATGCCAAGGGCACTTCTCCCAGTACAAAGCAGACAAGCCGCAAATCTTAACCAAAACCTTCATATACAGTGTTTTGAATTTGGTTTTTTTAATCTTTTAGCTTAGTGTGGTTTTGTTGTACACCATTTGGCAACCTACATCAAATTTTATTAGTATTTTGGAATTGTGGGTTTGTTGTACACATGAAAGATTATTAGTTCCCCAAGAGGATCAAAATATCATGAAAAGAGGATTGAAGTGTTGTTTTTGATTCCCAAGGTCACATACAAGATGTGAGGGAAGAGCATACACAACACAAAAAACTTGAATATAAAGAAAATGGAGAATACTTGCAAAATCAAAGTGTAAGGATATTCATTTTGACCAAATTGTAGTTCATTCCCTTAGGAAAAAATTTTAATGAAGTGTTTGAAAGTGTGAAAATGGTTTATAGTTTATTTTTACTCCCAATATCACCTATAATTTACAAGCGAAGAGCTTACACAAATCTATCCTAACAAGTGAAAACAAAACATTATCCAAACTTAATCAAACAAGTTAACACAAAACATTATCCAATATATATCCTGCAATCAATTGTTATCTTCAAGAAACTTGTAAGATGTTAGTGAAAAATAAATATCATGGTTAGGAAAATATTGACAAAGGTGTCCAAACTTCAATAGATCACACCTGCACAAAATTTATAGGACATGCACACCACTTATAACACCTTTGTGGCCCTAGAAATATATGCATTTATATGATAAAATGACATAGTCAGTTGCACACATGTGTGGCCAGAGAGAGGAGCACATAGGCTTGAGAGCTTATATGCAGGATAGATAGACAAAAAAACTCCAAGGACTCAGAATGACACATGAGCTAACCTTGTCATAAATGCACAGAGATAGTAGCATATATGTAGGTTTGACAAGCAAATGGACTATGAAAGACACAAGGTGACATGTGAAAATAGAGAAGCACCTGCGTGGACATGTAAACAATAGCGTTCCCCTTTCAACAACTATGTGGCCCTTACTATAGTTAAACATCCTTGCCAAACACCTGGGTGTGTACCTAGAATGACATTAAAAATATGGCAAAATGATGTAAAAAACTTTAAAAAGGTTAAAAATTTGATCTCTTAGCCCAAAATTAACAACAACCCATCACAATTAAACCTATAAGACTAACTCAACACATGTAAAGTTAGTAAAATACCCTAAGAAATTTAAAATATTTAACATGTGCATGATTAGGGTTAGTTAAAAATGAGATACTGAACAAAAAATCTTAAAAACAACTTTTAAGGGAATAAGGATTTGTCCCACCGGGTGCCAAATGTGAACATACAGAAATTTCCATGCCAAATCAAGAAAGCTAACGCCTAATAGC
Source organism: Taxus chinensis (assembly GCA_019776745.2). Taxonomy (NCBI): domain Eukaryota; kingdom Viridiplantae; phylum Streptophyta; class Pinopsida; order Cupressales; family Taxaceae; genus Taxus; species Taxus chinensis. The sequence continues at coordinate 787,187,990 of CM034149.1, forward strand.
TTCTAAGAATAATCAAGCCTACTATAGAACCATCAAGATAATATCTTATGAGAAACAACTTCTTTAATGCATGAACAATCTCAAATCAAAATTCTAAGCTATTTCTTACTCTCTACATTGCTAATCTAACAAATGAACCTATTTAGATCACTTTAGAAATCAAACGGGAGTGATTTTCTCAAGGTTTGAATATGTAATCTCACAAAACCATGTCTAAAATTCATTTTTTGGATCTTCCCATACTCTTCAATTTGAGAGATTGAATGCAAGATGGAGAAGCTACTTCCATCATCGAAGAATGGCTTGAGATAAAAATTCCTATAGTTTATCCTAGGGAAAATAAGATGTAAGAACAAAAGTAAGGAGGAAGGTTTTTTATATAGCTTGTTAGTTCAAGCAAGAATAACAAATTGATGAATGTGGGATAAACCCAAAAGAATAAATACAAAGGCCATATATGTTTAATAAAGTGTGTGCAGTTTGTGGGACTTGAAAGGGGGTTTAATTAACCAAAGGTGATTAATTAATAGAAGGGGTATTCCCATAGACGCTTATTAGAAGAATGAGAGTATTATTCAAGAGATTTTAAAAGGGGAAATGGTTCAATAAATGGTAATTTATTGATTTAGACTAGCGGTCGTAATTAATTCAGAATAGTTAATTAACCTAGGTAGAAGTGAACGTTAATTAACGAAAGCTTGTTAATCGTCATCCTGAATGATTGAAAGGTTAATTAATTAAAGAAGCATAATTAATTAACGATGATAGAGGGAAATTTCTGGTTCATTGACGAAGTGTTGTCAATTTATGGGAACGAGGATAGTTAGTGCAATTTAAGTATTAAAATTACTTGACTAAATTCTAGGTGTCTACAATAATCATAAGTTTTCATTTCAATTTGTATTTAATTTTTATCTATTAGAAATATGATTCCCTATTCCTTATGGATTTTATGCAATTAAATTTATGAAAACAAAAATTATTAATAGAAATTTGATATTATACTCTAGATTTTTATGAAAAATAAAAAACCTGAGATGTTATAAAAACAATATATATTAATAAAGTGTTGATTATATACAAACGTGCAAAATATCTCAATTAAAATTTTAGATTTAAATTTTAATTATTCTCACTTTTTTAATTAAAAAATATAAGGAATCATATTTATAATATGTTCCATCATGTATTGTATATTATGTCACTTGTTCTCCATATTTAATTAGATCATATGATGTGGCATTGATACTACCTAGATTTTCCCTATCTTGATTAGGTGTATCACATGTTGAAAGTAAACAATTATCCTTATCTATTTTTTTGTGAACAATATCTGTGGATTCATGTCATACTCCTGAAATAATTTCTTTAATGTGTCATTTTTTTTATTTAGGAAAAAAAAAATTTCCTTTAGTGAAATATGAGCATTTAAACTTTTACATGCATTCTTTAGATTAAGATCTTAAACCTGTACTTCATTCTTTACTTTTTAAAAATTTTCTTGTGTTTAAACAAAGAAATATTATTAGTTCCAAAGTTAATATATTTAAAGCTATGATTTAAATGAAAATAAATCTTTAAACTTCTGATATCTTTATCTATTTCAGCATTTTCAGTGACAAAAAAAATACGATAGCTTTATCTTTTTTATCATTTACAACGACAAAAAGATTTTTGTCTCTAGCCCATTATTCATATAGTAATCATGGGCTTCACCATTGAAATTTGTCTAACCTATTTCCCATGAAATCTAAAATATTATCCTTATTGTGATTCCTTATTGTAATATCTCCTTAGAGAGTTTGATTTGATAATACATCTTTCTTTGTTGGATTACTTTTAGCTGAAGTAAATAAATGATTTATTTTCGAATGATTATAAAAACGGGAATTTATTTCCTGGATAACATCTTTTACCCAAAACTCCCATGTTTTCAAAGTCTTTATATCCTACATAACACCGTCATCAATAGTAGCATAAAAACTCTTTTCCAACAAATTATGTAGCATAAAATAATTTAATTGATTATTGGATGGTGGTGCTGTTATGTATGTTGGACGCGGTGTTTGGTATGATGAATTAGTTGTCTTTTCTTCTATAATAGGATGTATTTGTGGCACTTTTCATCCCTTAATAATATAAGGCGTATTAAAAGTAGTTGGCTCACTAGTACCACTCTAGATAGCTAATAAATCATCATTAAGATAAATTTATTGTAAAATGGTTGTGCCCACTACACTAGGGAGACAACCAAAAGAGAAATTTGGAAACTTTGTTACTATAGGATGAATTGTTCTACCATTTTGACCTAGAAAAGATATTTGTTTCCCACTAACCTTACATTTTCTTCGTGGAATTAGTAGTGCAATAATTTTATTTTTGGAATACGGAAATGGAAATGCAAAAATAAAATGTGAACAAATAATATAAATAAGAATTCATTATTTAGTAAATTTATCATAAAAGTTAAAATTTGAAGTGATACTAATAATTTACTTAGCAGAGTATGTCTAAGAATAATTTATTCCCCTTTTAGTTGTTTAAATCTTGAAAATTTTACATGTTCATGTTTATTTGGGGAATTTTGATGAAAACTATCTAAGGAATATGTAAATATGTAGTAATGATAAAAAGAAGTATAGTTCCATAAAAATATATATTAAATCATTTTATTTTCAATTATTCATAGCTTGAAAGAATGATAGAAGTAATATCTAGAATAATTGATGAATTTCCATATTACACTTGTAACTGAGGGGATGTATTAGAAATACACAAAAAAATTTTACTCTCTCAATTTTTATAGTAATCAGAGATGATTGTACTTCCACATATGAATCTTCAGAATCCTTAGGAATTTGATCATTGATGTTCTTTAACTACATCTTTCCTTCTTGCATGCAATATAATTGCTCCATTATGAAATAACATAAAAAATTATCTCTATTTACAAGAATAAATACAGTAAGCTATTTTACAATAATTTAAAATGTAAAGTTTAAAATTTCTCATCATTTGAAAGAAAATGTAATCTAATATTTTTATCAAGTGGATTCATAGTATTAATATTCTATGAGTATAACTCATGAAACCCTTTATAATATAATGCAATTATATAATTACTATATGAAATATAATTTACTCCCCCATTTGATATATATGTACACCAATCAAATTTTTGGAAACTTGTCAAATAGATGATATGGAAAACAACCTAGTACGGGATGTCATATTATCTTTCCTACAAGACTATCCTAGCCTAAAAAAAATGGAAGCACGGATTGCAAAAATTTGTGTGGAACCTCTTGCAAAAATAATTTCCTTCTTGACTTAGAGGATTAATCAATACCTATATAGAATGAAAAACATCTTAATATCTTATAGTGATAATAATAGAAAGAATAAAATGTAAAAAAATAGATTGTTACCATCAACATGTACGCTGAAGTTGGACTCTAGATAATTTTTGTCTATGTTAGAGAGTAAGGATTTTTTTATCACATGGTTAATGTATATATGTTTCGAATCCATCTTAAGAAGTGGATATATTCTCTATATGTTCAAAAATAAAATTCCTATTGATGGCGGCTTGGTTGTAAAGATACATGTGAATCTTTCATAATTGGACAAAAAGATTGCAAAAACCTAACATCATTGTGATATTAGAGAATGTAAATAGTGCTCCAAAACAAAACTTATCTACCCAACAAATGAATGTGTCCTTCAATTTTACTAAGGAGATAATTTGCGGGAAAACAAGGTTTTAAAATTAATTTTTAGGTTGAGACTAAGAGGATGTAGAAATGAAGTTCATAATTGGAATGTAGATGCATTCTTTAAGATTTTTTATTGATTTAGGAGCATGGTCCAATATTAATATGAGTGAAGAGGTAGAGACTCATGCAAAGCCTAGAGAAGCATGTTATGAAAAATGAAGCTCCAATCCAACATATATACATGAGATGTGTTTTTGGAGTCATGAAAACACATGTGTTAATGCCCACTTGAGCATGTAAATAGGAGGCTACATGTATTGATGCCTGGAAAGACATACAACTTTCCATCTTTAGATAAAGACACCAAATTGAATGCGTAGTCTTGAATTTTTATACATAGAAATCTTATTGACAAAACCTCCTTACAAACAATTCGTTTGTATATGTAGATTATAGACTAAATGACCCTATGTATAGATGAATCATATCCATATATAGATTAATGGCAAATAGAACCTTTGTACAGATAAAAGAACCTTTCTATAAAATGTCAACCGGTGTTTCTAATATCTTTCTTGCATGCCTTTTCCTAGAAAATTATTCTCTTGCGTTACTATATGAATTTTCTCTTGTTCATCATCAACATGAATTTTTTTTTACAAATTCACAAAAAAAATCCAAGTTTGATTTTGGTAAGGTGTCTTAAAGATTTCCCCAGTTCAATTATTACAATATTTAATCTTTGCAAACTATTTATCTTTCCAAAAATGCTAATGGGTGCTTTATGTGTATCTTTTTCCTTGCAAGAATCCTATCTGTCATGTTTGTGTTATTTTATTCTACTTTATTTTTAACTTTTTGCAGGTTATTACCTATTTTTTCTTAATACCTTGATTGAACAAGACTTAATAGAGATGATTATATTATGACATCATAATTGGTGTTCCATGCATACAACTAGCTACTGATTGTGTCCTTGTTTGTTTTTTTTCCTATATGCTCTTTCCTAGTTTTTATTTCTTTGTGCATTACTTGTTTCTCACTAACACTTGTATGATAGTAATATCTAATTGTTTTACTTCTTCAATGGTAACTACCATGTGTAATACCTATTACCATATAGGATTCTTATATAATATATGCACATCAATTTTATCTTTTGTTGTTTGGGCTTTGTGCATTTTTTTCATCTCACGCAACCCAAACAAGTGGGGGTCACTGGGTAAACCTTTTCACCATCCAGTAGTTATATAAACAAACACAACAAGATAAGAATAGAAAAGAATTATAGAACATGGCTAGAAATATACTTCACCAAAAATTGCAGCTTGAATAAAAGTACCTAGAGAAGATAGGTACGTTGGGTACTAGTGTTCTACCTGATAATTTTTGTCTTAGGGAAAATAGTAGCTACAGGGTAGTTTCAACAGCTACAAATTTACAGTCTTCTTTATTTTTAGCAGTTACACAGCAACTTTAAGATTACAATCAATTGATAAGAGTAATTACCTACTCAATAACTAAATAAATAACTTTGATGGGAGAGGATGTCTGACAGGTAGAGGAGGAGAACTCTTGGGTCGTTAAAATCTTCAGGAAGGATCCACATGAAGTGGTGTAGAGACTAAAACCAATATAGAAACAAAATTTACTATGGTTCAACATCCTGGATACTATTGTAGACATAGCCAAAGATAGGTATATATTTGTTTTGATGGGCTATTTCACTAGGATAAGGAGAAATATCGACCAAGTACAGAGATGGACCGGGAAGAAATGGAAGACTCTCAGGAAAGTATCCAATTTTTACTTATAAGAAAAAATCTTCTTATTTTTATTTTAGTTTAACGAAGACATGGAAAATGTTGTGCAACACAGACCTTGGTTTTATGGAAGAACAACTCTCTCCATAGTTCACTGGAAGATGGGAGTTGAAACCCACACACCGACGACATGTCCTATTTAGCTCAAACTACCTGGGATGCCCCTGGAATTTTGGGAATTGAATGTGTTAGTTGGAATAAATAAATCTATGGGAGATATTATTGCTCAAGATACATCAGAAGCTATGAGATCAAAATTCATGTGAGAAAGAATGTGTTTCAATATATCTTCTGGTTCTTCTCATCTGGAGGCTATTAACCTAAAGTATAGGGACGGAGTATGGAGACAAAGTATTTCATGTGATGATTCACCTTTTTTTGTAGTAAGTGTGGGATGGTTGAGCATGGAATTTAGAGTTTCAAAGATAAGAAAAACCCACCACTCTAGAAGAGTTGTGAATAGAAGAAAGATCAATTGGTGGAGTCTTTCTCACCCCCTTTAGTCGAGGAGGTGGATATCCAAGTCTTATAATGGTATCCTACACATGTGGTCATCCAAAATCACAAGGAACTGATCATGGAATTAGAAGTGGAGGCATCGATGGATGATGTATTGAAGATTTTTTAAAATGTGGATGTGGTGAAAACAATTATCCAAGGACATGAGGTGTTAAATAACAATTGTTAGTTGGAGGGTCCAAAGAATATTATCCTTCCTAAATAAAATTAAAATATACCAATCTGTCTGTACCGATCTCTAAGGAATATTTTATGGTAGCTGGCATGGGACAAAATCCTTTGGGGGGATACATTGGGCCAAAAATAACAAACTGATCATAGACCAAAATAAAGGTAACTTAAATGAGGGAGCAACAGTAAAGTTTGAGACATTAATGGAAGAATCATTGTTTGACGACCTTGAGCAGAAATATGAGGAGCTAGAAAAAATGGCTTTGTAATTTTGTTACACCTTTAATTCAACTGGATTTAGAAAGCAAGTGAGTCCCCTTTTCAAGAATGATTATAAAAAAGTAATAACTTTTTGGACCGAGTCTCTGGAAAAGGTGGATATTATAGCTTTGACTGAATGAGAATACTTATGGAAAAAAGTTACAAATAAAATTCCATATAGTGTCCATCTCGACATGACCCAAAGTTGGGGTAGCAAATTCTAGACATAGATTTCTCACTGTAATAGTTTAGGTTTTATTTACCTTTGCTAGTTATAGACCGTACCTAAACTAGTCTATGTTCAGTTGTTATATTTCTTCTCTTGGTAGTCATTTCTATTCTCTTGTGTTTTGCAGTTGTTGTGTCACTACTCTCTTGTTTTTTCTAGGCTTCTTGCAGTAGTTTATCCACAACCTTTGTGCTTTTATCATATATCTAGCTTCATTGAATTTTTTCTGTGATGTGGACATCATGTATCACCTTTTTTTTTATCCTCTTTGTTCTCTTGGGTATCTTCCCCTTCAAAACCATTTACCAATAATAAAAAAAAAAACCAAAGAAAGACCTAAATATCGTAATGGAATATAGTGCATATGTAGGAGAGTGATATGCCTAAGACAATATGTCACCTAAGGAAACTTACCAATTAGATTTGTGATTATCTCCAGCGGAACTTATCTGTGACGAAGTGTTAATGGTAGGAAGTAAAAAATAAACCACTCTCCAAATACACTTTCCCTTAGCAGTGGAAGGACAACTAAATTTGAATTTTTGAATTTATAATTTTGAATCCCTAGTTTGGCAACAAGAACTCCAAATCATTTGTGTTATTTAAACTAGGTCCATAACATCAAGTCTTCAAGAAGTAAAAAATGTATACCATTTATTTTTCAACACTCCAGGTTCAATTTTATACCAATGAAAGAAAACCACACAAGAAACCATGAAAAAACTATCAAGACCACTTTGGTCAAGATTATATTCCAACGAAATACACAGATATCGTTATCACTCCATGCACATAAAGGTAACCCATAGGATCTTGATACTCCCCTTCTATTAGAATTCCATAGTACACATATTGCACTATTTGAAATGCTACAAAACTCATTTGAAATGATGTTGGGTATAATATTTATTTGAATATCCATGGTCATCTTTTTTTTTCTACTTTATGCTTATGAATCTTTAATCACCTAAAAAAAGTACAAGAAAATTTAGCCACTAAATAAAACACTTAGTATCTAAATCTATCCTCTAAAATGTTGTTTATATGCATGATTCCTAAGTTAGAGAATTTGTAATGCCCCGCCTTCTCTCTCTTAACCGATGAAGTGTGGATTCTACCTTCACACCTGGTTTTCGATGCAAGAGTGTACTCCTCCAGTTTCTCATATGTCCCTAGAGGTATCGGATCCAAGTCGTCGTATCTCACTAAAGCTTCTACGACCTTCATGGACACTAGTTTTTTCTGAAGTTATTTAATTTTCTTTTCTTTTCTTTGTTTTGGTTGGATAATGGCAATGAGGAGATCAATAAACAAATCCAAACAAAATATATAGATTAATTAAATATTGCTTAACTTGACCCAATCAAATAAAAAAATGAAGATAGTTTATTAAACAAAAGTAAAATTTAATAGCAAGTAAGACAATATTTATATATGTAAATATATTAAATAGAATATTATTAAAATGCATACATTTACATTATGGAAAATGTTGCGGTGGGTAAGGAGACCTGCCATGGGATTAAAAGAGCTTTAATGTCATTGAGAAGTGGTGGGTGGGCAAAAGGGTATCTTCCTTCCCTGCCACGCAATACTAGAAGATAATTATTTTGTTCGCTGAGAGTGTGAGGTGAATCCACCCCAACGTCCCTTTCAGACTTGACTTTTTCCTTACATGAGAATACAAGCAATGATTTATGGGATCTTTTCCTTGCAAGAATCCTATCTGTCAGGTTTGTGTTATTTTATTCACTTTATTTTTACTTTTTGCAGGTTCTTTACCTATTTTTTCTTAATACCTGATTGAACAAGACTTAATAGAGATTGATGCATATTTGACATCAAAACTGGTTGTCCCCCCATGTATACAATAGCTACTCATTGGGTCCTGTTTGTTTTTTTTCAATATGCCTCCTAGTTTTGTTCTTTGTGCATTACTTGTTGTCCACTAACACTGATGATAGTAATATCTAGTGTTTTACTTATTTCAATGGTAACTACAATGTGTTAATACCTATTACCCATATAGGATCTTATATATAATATATGCACAATCAATTTATCTTGTTGTTTGGGCTTTGTGATTTTTTTTCATCTCACGGCAACCAACAAGTGGGGGTCTCTGGGTAAACCTTTTACATCCCAGTAGTTGATATAACACAAAACACAACAAGATAAGAATTAGAAAAGAATTATGTAGAACTGGCTAGAATATACTTCACTAAAAATTTCGCGCTAGAATAAAAGTACCTAGAGAAGATAGGGTACGTGGTTACTAGTGTTCTACTGATAATTTGGTTCTTAGGGACAAAAAGAGTAGCTACAGGGTAGTTTCACACAAGCTGCAAATTTTACCGTCTTCTTGCTTTTAGCAGTTACACAACAACTGTAAGATTACAATCAATTGATAAGGAGTAATTACCGACTCATAAATAATATAAATAACTCGGATGGGAGAGAGGATGTATGACAGGTAGGGAGAGGAGAAATCTTGGCGTAATTAAAATCTTTAGGAAGGAGGATCCACATGAAGTGGTTGTTGTTTTGTAGAGACTAAAACCAATATGAAAACAAGATTTTACTATGGTTCAACATCTGGATACTATTGTAGACATAGCAAAAGATAGGGTATATATTTGTTTTGATGGGCTATTTCACCGAGGATAAGCGAGACAAAATATTGACCAAGTACAGAGATGGACCGGGGAGAAGCGAAAAAGAAGAAAGAAAGAAATGGAAGGACTCTCAGGGACGGAAGGATCCATTTTTACTTATAAAGACAAAAAATCTTCTTATTTTTATTTAGTTGAACGAAGACATGGAAACTGTTTCATCACCGACCTTGGTTTAATGTATAGAACACCTCTCTCCATAGTTCCACATGGAAATGGGAGTGTTGAAAACCCACACAATGAATCCCATACACCACCGACGACATGTCCTAATTTATCCTCAACTACCCTGGATGCCCTGAGAATTTTGGCATTGAAATGTGTTAGTTGGACTAAAATAAATCTATGGGAGATATTATTGGCTCAGATATCATCAGAAGCTATTAGATCAAATTCATGATGAGAATAATGTGTTTCAATAATCTTCTGTTTCTTCCACTGGAGGCTATTAACCCTAAAGTATAGGGATGGAGTATGGAGACAAAAAAAATATGTTCAGTGATAGATTCACCTTTTTTTGTAGTCAGGTGTGGGATGGGGTTTGAGCAGGAATTTAAAGTTTCAAAAGGATAAAGAAAAACCCACCACTCTATAAGAGTTGTGAATAGAAGAAAGAGCATTGGTGAGTCTTTCTCATCCCCCTTAGTCGAGAAGGGTTGATAATCCAAGACTTATAATGGTTCCCTCCTACACATGTGGTCATCCAAGCACAAGGACTGATCATGGAATTTAGAAGTGGAGCATCGATTGGATTGATGTATTGAAGATTTTTTAAATGGGATGGTGGTGAAAACATTATCCAAGGCCATTTGTGTTAAATACAATTGTTAGTTGGAGGTCCAAAGATATTATCCTTCCTAAATACATTAAAAATAATACCAATCTGTCTGTACCGATCTAAGGAATATTTGAATGGTATCTGGCATGGGACAAATCCTTGGGGTATACCGTTTGGGCCAAAAATAACAAACTGATATAGAGACCGAAAATAAGGTAACTTAAATGAGGGACAACGTAAAGTTGAGCCATTAATGAGAAGCCATTTGTTTGACGACCTTGATCGACATGAGTAGCTTGGAAAAATGGCATTTGTATTTGTGTTACACCTTAATTCACTTGTATTTACGAACAAGTGAGTCCGCCTGTTCAAGAAGGATTCCAAAAAGTAATACTTTTTTTGCCGCACCAGTCTCTGGAAAGGTGGATTATTGCTTTGATGAATGGAGATATTGGAAAAAAGTTACAAATAAAATTCCCCATATAGTGTCCATATCGACATGACCCAAAGTTGGGGTATCAAATTCTAGACATATATTTCTCAACTCAATGTCATAAGTTTTAGGTGTATTTTTCCTTTGCTATTTTATACACCGTACCTAAACTAGTCTAATGTTCAGTTGTTATATTTCTTCTCTTGGTAGTCAATTTCTATTCTCTTCCTTTTGTTTTTGCAGTTGTTGTGTCACTATCTCTTTTGTTTTTCTAGGCTCTCTTGCAGTAGTTTATCCACAACCTTTGTGCTTTATCGTAATCTAGCTTCATGATTTTTTTCCTGTGATGTGGACATCATGTATCACCATTTTTTTTATCCTCCTTTGTCTCTTGGTATCTTCCCCTTCAAAAACCATTTACCAATAATAAAAAAAAAACCAAAGAAAGACCTAAATATCGTAATGGAATATAGTGCATATGTAGGAGAGTGATATGCCTAAGACAATATGTCACCTAAGGAAACTTACCAATTAGATTTGTGATTATCTCCAGCCGGGAACTTATCTGTGACGAAGTAGTGTTAATGGTAGGAAGTAAAAATAAACCAACTCTCCAATACACTTTCCTTAGCAGTGGAAGGACAACTAAATTTGAATTTTTGAATTTATAATTTTGTAATCCCTAGTTTGGCACACAAGAACTCCAAATCATTTGTGTTATTTAAACTAGGTCATAACATCAAGTCTTCAAGAAGTAAAAATCTATACCATTTATTTTTCAACACTCCAGGTTCAATTTTATACACCATGAAAGAAAACCACACAAGAAACCATGAAAAAAACTATCAAGACCACTTTGGTCAAGATTATATTCCAACGAAATACACAAATATCGTTATCACTCCATGCCACCATAAAGGTAACCCATAGGATCTTGATCCTCCCCTTCTATTAGAATTCCATAGTACACATATTGCACTATTTGAAATGCTACAAAACTCATTTAAATGATGTGGGTATAATATTTATTTGATTATCCATGGTACATCTTTTTTTTGTTGTCTACTATTCCTTAGGAATCGTTTAATTCACCTAAAAAAAGTACCAGAAAATTTAGCCACTAATAAAACACTTAGTATCTAAATCTATCCTCTAAAATGTTGTTTATAGGCAGATTTCCTAGTTAGAGAATTTTTTATGCTCTACCTATCCCCTTCTCTCTCTTAACCGATGAAGTAGTGTGGATTCTCCTTCGACACTGGTTTTCACTGCAAGAGTGTACTCCTCCCGTTTCTCAATATGTCCTCTAGAGTGTATCAGTATCCAAGTCGTCCGTATCTCACTAAAGCTTCTACGACCTTCATGGACAATAGTTTTTGTTCGAAGTTATTTTAATATTTCTTTTTCTTTGCTTTGTGTTTGGTTGGATAATGGCAATGAGGAGATCAATAAACAAATCCAAACAAAATATATAGATTAATTAAATATTGCTTAACTGACCCCAATCAAATAAAAAAAATGAAGATAGTTATTAAACAAAATTAAAATTTAATAGCAAGTAAGAAAATATTTAATTATGTAAATATATTAAATAGAATATTATTAAAATGCATACATTTACATTATGGAAAATGTTGCGGTGGGTAAGGAGACCTGCCATGGGATTAAAAGAGCTTTAATGTCGTTGAGAAGTGGTGGGTGGGCAAAAGGGTATCTTCCTTCCCTGCCACGCAATACTGGAAAATAATTATTTTGTTGGTTGAGAGTGTGAGGTGAATCCAGCCCAACGTCCCTTTCAGACTTGAATTTTTCCTTACATGAGAATACAAGCAATCTTTTAAGATCCAGAATCCGTATCTGATCTGACCTGAGTTAATGTGAGGAGCTGAAAAAATGTGCAGTTGAAGCCATTGAAAATGGAAAGAGTGATGCAGAGTTGAGGTTTTTGTGTCAAAAGATGGACTCGGAGGGGGTTTGGAAATACATGGCAGAGCACATGAGGGACGTTCAGGTGGTTACAGCAGAGATGCATCCTGCATTGAAGAGCGCCGTTGATCCTGCGAGGCTTGTTTTGGAGGCTATCGAGGGTTTTTATGATAAAAATATTGAGAGCAACAATAGTAAAAATTATCAGGGCCTTGCGGACCAGAGAAGGGCATGCTGCGTGTTGTTGGAATCGTTGTTTCCCGTTTTGGCGGATCCAATTCTGGGGGAGGATCATCCCATTGTTGCCCAGGGTTTTAAGGAGCGGGCTAAGGCCATTGCAGATAAATGGAAGTCAAAGATTGTTATGGATAGGGAGCTGGGCAATGCGAAGCTCTTGGAGGTTCAGGCCTTCTTGCAGCGTTTGGCAACCTTTGGCATTTCAGCGGAGTTTGAGAGGGATCTTCTGTGTAAGCTTGTTATGTTTGTATCATGGCGCAAATATATTGCTAAACTCTGTGGAGCTCTTGGGCTTTCGGAAATAATACCAGTAGAAGAGTAACGAGTGGCCACTTTTTGCAGGAGGAATGTCTAGCTAGGAACTGTGGTTCTCCTTTCAATCATCATGGCTCATGGAACTTTAATGTGTGCATGGAACAATCTTGCTATTTTCTTGTTGTTTTCAGATAGTGGTGGTTTTTTTTTATGAGCTATAAGCCAGTGAAGTAGGCATGTTACCTCCATTTTCATTGGATGATACGAGGTGTGGTTTCTTCGGCGAGGCAGAGGTCTGTAAACTTTATCTTATTATTATAATTTATTTCCATCTAGTAAATGCAGTCGAAAATGTCTCAGTCAATGTTCAGATCTGGTTGGCTAATTTACAATGTATGTAAACTGTGTCTATCAATGTTAGTTACTGGTTGGTTGAAATTAATTTAGATAGTTCAACCTGTATGTCACTCATATGCTATAAATCAAGTTATTATTTTTCTGTAAAACAGGGTTCAGATCTCTTTTTTCCTTCTTTAATGGCCTCATCCATTCCTTTGATTGCAATTTTAGAATAGGGTTTATAAATAGTTTTTTGAAGGTAGTCACATACAGTTGTAGTTTAGGGTTATGCACATGTATTTAAGATATTTCTTTCAAAGCTAAACACACAGGTTTAGCTTTTCCCTGCGCAGATGTAGTATTATTATAGTTAAACTGGCCCCATAATTTTATTGGTCAAGCAGTTTACTACGACAAGGTTTAATGTTGAATATCAGGAGTTAGCCATGCAGCAGGCATGTTGCAGTATAGTAGAATCCTTTATGAGCGCTTCCAACAAGCAGGAGACCTGATGAAATTTATTACATAGATTCTCTATTGAGACTTTACTTGTTTTACGATGCAACTCATGGAAGAGGCAGGAGGGGCGATGTTGAAATAGGAGGAATAGGCATGAGCTGTTTTTTTTTCCTTTTCCAGCTATTTCTTTTATATTGATTGCATGATTATTGCTCGTTCTCCTGGTAAATGTGTGTTGTATTGTGTTTGGGATTAGCTTCGCGTGAGAAATATCAATTGAAATGTTGTGTGGTTATGGTACGCCTTTCCCGCAAGATTGTAGTTTTTACTGGATAAAATGTGCATGGAGCTTTATTGGATACATATGTGTTATGCCTGTAAGAGTAGTTTTGTCCTTTTTCGACTTGGTATTGGACCATCTTCAACGTGGCAATGAGTTATTGTTTGCTTAAGTTTTGTCCTCTAAAAATAATAATAATAATAATAATAAATGAATAAAAATATTTACCTCATGAGAAGTTGTGTATTTATTGACTTTTGATGTTATCAGATCTGGTTTTAATTTTGTCTTGGAAATGATACTAGAGAGACCCTTACTCATCCTTTTCTTTTAAGCAGTCTAATTTTGGTATAATTTCATTCCAATTTCAAACTTGGGAGGTTGACTGTAAGGCTGGAACACCATAATTTTTCTATTCTTTTAGAAGCTTTAGCAAACTATGTGTTATACTCATCATTTGTGACCGGCTGTGACATCAGCTGCATTCTTTAAGGTGTACGCATGTGCAATGCATTCCTTTTTACATGATCTTTGAATTGGGTCCTTGAGTGGCCATAACCCCTCATAGGTGGCATGAGAGTTTGTGGGCTTGTGTGACACTCTTGGTCTGAGTAGGGATGTTCGGAATAATAAAATTAGTTACCTCCTTTTTGCATTATCAGTAGAATTTACTATTCCATATCGGGTGGTTGTCGTACGATTCCTTTATTCTGTTTTGTGAATGTGAAGCTGCTATCGCTATCTTACTTAAGGAAAATTAAAAAAAAATGTATTATGTGGGAAATTTGTTATTATTTAGAATGTATGGTGTAAGAGTAACCTTGGATAGAAAATGTACAATTTTGGCCTTCTTATGTCCTGCAGTGTGCCTTTTGTTAACTAGATATCTATTTTGTTTACATTCATACAAATTACTCTTGCTTATGTCTTGGAATGGAAACCATGCTCTAGTCATTCAATTACTTTTGATGAAATATCTAGGAAAGGGGAATGCATGCTCATGCCAGTTCTTTTGAACTGACAAAAGCTAACATGTTTTTGCAGGTTGATTTTCCGAGCTCAAGTATGAAGGAAGTGGTTGTTGTACTTGCATAGATGATAATCATTATGGTGCTTGTACGTTTTTTTTATATTGTCAACTATTGACAACATCTAGTGGAAAATTTAGAAGAGGATCAATGTCTTAGTATTTTGTATCATGGATTATGTCGTCTTATCTTTGGAACCTTGAATCGTCTGTCTATCTTGGAAAATATAAGAAAATTTTGTTTACCACTTGTTGAGTGACCTTAATGGACTATCGGTATTCTAAGAGTTGATGTAACCTTATTTCTTTTTCGTAAATGAATAATGTTAAACTTTACCCCCCCCTACGATTAAATGTTGAGTTAAACCTTTCTAAGACTTAGTAATAGTGTGTTATAAGTAAAATAAAATAGGTTGTTTAATACTTATAGAAGTTAAACTAAAATTTATATTGCAAATAAATTTGTGTAGAGGTGACCAACTTGAGAGCATGTAATTCCATAAGTGATCAAAGATGAAACTATCTTCTGTTAAGTAACATTATATAACCTGATATCCCTAGCGACACTAATGAACACTATCCCTTTTATGGTGAAATTCTTAAACGAACTTAAGCGAAATCTATGGTTAGATCTGGAAGATAATAAGATTTAATAAGCAGGAGAAAACAATTTTGAAACCACGCAATCTATCTCTCAGCCATTGGAAGGCAAATTGCTTTATTTTTATAAAACTCATTTAGTAAAGCCTAAGTGAAATCTTTAATAATTCTGGGTAAGTCCTCAAGTTTCAATTAAATCTTGGTAATAACAAATGAGGTCTTGAAGATGAATTCAACTCGACCTTCTTCCTCTAACCAGTTTTATTTTGGTGCTTGGTAATCTTTCTCTTGAGTTTGTTGAAAGCGAATCCATATTGTAATAAGGTTATGAGCGAGTTTTAGTAGCATAAGTGAGGATAGATGGCCTTGTGGAATTAATTTACCTCCTTTATTAAATAATTGAATTAAGCAAATAAATGTCATAATAGAGAAGATTTAAAGATAATTACTCAGTGAAAAAGGAATAAACTTAGCTTGGTAAGATGAATTGTATGAATCGTATCTTGAGCCTCCTTGAAAACGTAAGCTAAGAATTGCAAGATGTCTTATTAAAATAAATAACCCTCAAGAATATCTCATTGTGGTTGGCCCTAACTGTAAGTGTGTTCTGTGGTTGGACTTCTATGTTGTCTTGTCAAAAAGAAAAGTAAATTATCCTTGAAAGGTGTGAGCGTTTCCGTGCTGCCTTTAGGGCCATCCTTGTATCAAGTTGTTCACAGTGTTAGTTGTATCCTTGGTGACGACATGTTGTGTCATGTTATGTGTCAAGCAAGTCAAAAAAAAAATTTATCCTGTCTTTCACTGTGTTGTTCGTGTGTGTGGAATTTTGGGTCGTTACACTTGGTATCAGAGCGTAGGTTCATGCTCTCGAACCTATGGGCCGGATTGGTGTTGTATGATGATGTTACATGGTGGTGGTGGTGTTACATGATGATACTACATGATGATGATGATGTTGCATGATGTTGGTAGATATTGGAAGAGTAATGTGCTTTAAGCTTGATGTGATTATTGTCGTAATTGTGATATTGTGAACGCACATGATGTGTATGTCACCTTAGTGCATGTTTGTGATCATGTTGATGTGCACCACCTTGGGGATGGGAGTATTCTCTCTCCTTCTTGTGGATTCTATGAAGAATTCACGTGTGAATTGTTATTTGTGATGTGTGAAAAGAATTCTAATGTGGATGACGGAGTGTTGGAACATTGTGACATATTGTGATATGTAGGTGTATCAATGTGTTGTATGACTAGATTGATGTTAAAAGAAATGAGTTGTATCATGATGTTTTTACCATGTTTTGAAGAAATGTGTGTACCACCTTGTTATGTTCCAATGGATGTTATGTTGTGATGTACTATGTTCATCGTATGTATGATTGTGCAAATATGTAATGCTTCATGTTGTGATTTTGGGTCATACGGTGAGTGTATGAACCCTATCGTATGGTGATTGCACTTTGGGTGCAGAATGTGGTAAAGTGATGTGTTACACTCAGTGAATGTATGATCGTGATCTACCCTATATATGTACCATATGCCAAGACGTTATGGTAGTTATGTGTGTGCCACCGTTATGTTAGTGATGTTGTTGTATGTTATGTTGTGAACCTTACGCTAACCGACCCTGAGGGTAATATGAGTAGAAGTGTATGTTGAGAGTGAGGAATGGTGTACCATGGGTCAATAACTTGAGCCGAAACTCGGTTTAGTAGATAACACCTGTGATTCTTTCCTCTCTCCCTATGTGGTTGTATGTATGCAACCTAAGTGCAACTATGACTATGTTTAGCCTTGTCGAAGTGGTGGCGGGATGATTCAGATGGAGGTGATGACAGTTGTATTATTGATACGTATTTTGCGAGCTGAGGCTCGATGTTCCGAGTGCTAGCAACTCGTTGAGTACCCCTTTGGTGGCAGATAAGGCCACACAGTTATCGTAATGTGACATTATTATAAGTTGATTTTATTCAATGTAAATTGAGCTTTTTACTTTATTTTGTAAGGACCAACAACTTTTCTTGATTGCCATGCTTTAAAATTTTGAGGCATTTCCTTGGTTTGTGGCACTAACATGGGGATTTTGATACTAACTATGGCTATTTGGCCATTTATTTTGCTTGATTTTGGGTCTTCTTTTAAATTTGGAATTTTTACCGCCTTGCCCAAGGCTTGTACTTTGCCACTTGGCACTTTGATTGGATTGTTGTGCTGGTTCTATTGTCGTGATGTGTGGAATAGGGTCATGGGATGCACCATGAAATGGTTGGACCTATGGACCCACTTTTTTGTATAGCGGGGTACGCCCCAAGGAGTTACAGATAACTAGCGGGTTGTTGAACCACGCGTTATTATGTCACTTGGGTTAGGAGTGTTCGAACTCTATGTGTCTTGGACCATAGGGTCAACCGGCCTCCTTGAGGGAGGAATAAGAGTTTGAGGGAGGCATAAGAGTTTGAGGGAGGCATAAGAGACTTGAGGGAGGCATAAGAGTTTGAGGGAGGCATAAGAGACTTGAGGGAGGCATAAGAGTTTGAGGGAGGCTTATGATATTTGTCTGTATGGTTGATGTTTCAGGATATATGTTGAGTTATTGTGATGTTTGGTAGTGGTATTTTGATGTATGTGTTACTCATGTCAGATGGATATGTGTTGTGATGTTGTGAATATGTCATTGATTCCCTTGTGGACACTATGTACCTGTAGCAAGGTTTGGTGTTATGTGAATTTTTTCATTGATGGAAATTGAGGAAATGTCTGGTGGATTGTAGTACTGTTTTGGTTAAGTATTTTGGTATGTCAGTCATTGATGTGTGTCGAGTACTATGTTATGTGGATTGTGCCTATTCCATTCCATATTTGAGTAACCTTTTTGTGGTGTAATACAATCTTGAAGTATATACTTGTGTGCTTGTGAATCTGTAGTGTCTTGTGAACCTGATAGGGTGTTGTGTTAGCAGTTCTTGTTGGGCACCCACAATAAGGAATAAACCAAAACTCTTCAAGGATGAAATTTTAAAAGAAATTAAACTAAGAATAATGCTAACGGAAAGAGACTAATGAAATAACAAACAAGAGGGAACTGCCAATCTTCACAGAACCTTGAAAGTTAAAATTTCTACCAAATGTTCCTAAGGCTACCTTGTGACCGTGCTTTAATCAACTAAAATTTTAAACCATAGGGTGTAATTTCTCCATTATATGTTCTTTGTTACGTACCATTTCTTTCCTCTGGGTTATGTCGCATTGAGGACGATGCTTTGTTAAGCAAATGGAGGAGAATGTAATGCCCGCCTTATCACCCTTAAACAATGAAGTGTGGATTCTGTCTTCGCACCTGGAATTTTGATGCAAGAGTGTACTCCTCCAGTTTCTCATATGTCCCTAGAGGTATTCAGATCCAAGTCGTCTTATCTCAGGTGAAGCTTTGACCTTCATGGACACTAGTTTTTTCAGGAATAGTTATTTAATTTTCTTTTCTTTTCTTTGTTTTGGTTGGATAATGGCAATGAGGAGATCATAAACAAATCCAAACAAAATATATAGATTAATTAAATATTGTTTAGCTTGACCCAATCAAATAAATAAATGGAGATAGTTTGTTAAAAGTTCTAAAAGTAAAATTTAATAGCAAGTAAGAAAATATTTATATATGTACCTAAATATATTAAATAGAATATTGGCATTAAAATGCATACATTTACATTATGGAAAATGTTGCGGTGGGTAAGGAGACTACCATTTGCTATGTTGAAGGGCCCATTAAAAGAGCTTTAATGTCGTATTGAGAAGTGGTGGGTGGGCAGAAGGGTATCTTCCTTCCCTGCCATGCAATACTGGAAGATAAGACTCTTTTGTTGGTCAGTTGAGAGTGTGAGGTGATTCCACTCCAACGTCCCTTTCAGACTTGACTTTTTCCTTTACATGAGAATACAAGCAATCTTTTAAGATCAGAATCCGTATCCAATCTGACCCGAGTTAATGTGAGGAGCTGAAAAAATGTGCAGTCGAAGCCATTGAAAGCGGAAAGAGTGATGTAGATTTGAAGTTTTTGTGTCGAAAGATGGACTCGGAGGGGGTTTGGAAATACATGGCAGAGCACAGGAGGGACGTTCAGGTGGTTACAACAAGTTGATGTGTCCTGCACTGGAGAGCTGTCGTTGATCCTGCGAGGCTTGTTTTGGAGGCTATCAAGGGTTTTTATGATAAAAATATTGAGAGCAATAATAGTAAAAATTAGCAGGGCCTTGCGTGACCAGAGAAGGGCATGCTGCGTGCTGTTGGAATCGTTGTTGCCTATTTTGGCGGATCCAATTCTGGGGGAGGATCATCCCATTGTTGCCTAGGGTTTTAAGGAGCGGGCTAAGGCCATTGCAGATATAAATGGAAGTCAAAGATTGTTATGGACGGGGAGCTTGCCAATGCCAAGCTCTTGGAGGTTCAGGACTTCTTGCAGCTTTTGGCTACCTTCGGCATTGCAGCGGAGTTTGAGAGGGATATTTTGCGCAAGCTTTTTATGTCTGTATCATGGCAGCAAATATATTGCTAAACTCTGCGGAACTCTTGGGCTTTCGGAAATAATGCCAGTAGAAGAGGAACGAGTGGCCGCTTTGTGTAGGAGGAATGTCTAGCTAGGCACTATGGTTCTCCTTTCAAGCATCATGGCTCATGGAACTTTAATGTGTGCATGGAACAATATTGCTATTTTCTTGTTGTTTCAAACAGTGGTGGTTTTTTTTATGAAGCTATAAGCTAGTGAAGTAGGCGTGTTACCTCCACTTTTCATTGGGTGCTACGAGGTGTGTTCTTCTGCGAAGCAAGGTCATGTAAACTTTATTAATCTGTTATAATTTATTTTCATCTAGTAAATGCATCGAAATGTCTCAGTAAATGTTTAGATCTGGTTGGCTAGATTTACAAATGTATGTAAACTGTGTCTATCAAGGTTCAATACTGGTTGGTTGAAATTAATTCAGATAAGTTGGAGGGGAGGCGGAGGGGGGGGGGTTGGTTGAAATTAATTTAGATAAGTTCACATGTATGTCACTCATATGCTATAAATCTAGTTATTATTTTTTTGTAAGACAGGGTTCAGATCTATTATTTTCCTTCTTTAATGGCCTCATCCGTTCCTTTTGATTGCAATTTTAGAATAGGGTTTATAAATAGTTTTTGAAGGTAGTCATATATAGTTGTAGTTTAGGGTTATGCACATGATTTAAGATATTTATTTTCGAAGCTAAACACACAAGTTAGCTTTTCCCTGCGTAGATGTAGTATTATTTATAGTTAACGGCCCCATAATTTTTATTGGTCAAGCAGTTTACTACAACAAGGTTTAATGTTGAATATCAGGAGTTAGCCAGGCAGCAGGCATGTTGCAATGTAGTAGAAGCCTTTTTGAGTGCTTCCAACAAGCAGGAGACCTGATGAAATTTATAACAAAGATTCTCTATTGAGACTTTACTTGGTTTACGATGTAACTCATGGAAGAGGCAGGAGGGGCGATGTTTAACTAGGAGGAACAGGCATGAGCTGTTTTTTTTTCCCTTGTCCAGCTATTTCTTTTATATTGATTGCATGATTATTGATTGTTCTCCTGGTAAATGTGTGTTGTATTTGTTTTAGGATAGCTTTGCGTGAGAAAATATCAACTGAAATGATTGTGTGGTTGTGGTACACC
The DNA here is from genome assembly GCA_019776745.2 of Taxus chinensis. Taxonomy (NCBI): domain Eukaryota; kingdom Viridiplantae; phylum Streptophyta; class Pinopsida; order Cupressales; family Taxaceae; genus Taxus; species Taxus chinensis. The sequence continues at coordinate 787,209,401 of CM034149.1, forward strand.
TTTCCCACAAGATTGTAGTTTTTTATGGACAAAATGTGCGTGGAGTTTTACTGGATACATCTATGTTATGCCTGTAAGAGTAGTTTTTTCCTTTCTTGACCTGGTATTGGACCATCTTAAACGTTGCAATGAGTTATTGTTTCCTTAAGTTTTGTCCTCGTTTAAAAATAATAATAATAATAATAATAAATGAATAAAAATATTTACCTCATGAGAAGTTGTGTATTTATTGCCTTTTTTTGTTATCAGATCTGGTATTAATTTTGTCTTGGAAATGATATTGGAGAGACCCTTGCTCATCCTTTTATTTTAAGCAATCTAATTTTGGTATAATCTCATCCCAATTTCAAACTTGGGAGGTCGACTGCAAGGCTGGAACATCATAATTTTTCTATTCTTTTAGAAGCTTTAGCAAACTATGTGTTATGCTCGTCATTTGTGACTGGCTGTGACTAGAAAGTGGGTTTTCAACAATGTCTTATCTGAACGTTTTTCTTGGCGAAATATAAATTGCTTACCCTAAAATTTTAGTACCCTAGCCAAGGGATAACACTGTTAGTCCTACATTTGACTTATCTCCCTAGCTGGTCTTATGAAAGGTCCACCGACTGCTTTGTGACGGAAAATTGGAGGGATTGTTACAGGAAAAACCTTACTCAAACCTTTGGAGAGAATGCTTTCATTACTCCAGGCACTCCCATTTTGTACATGGGATATCCTCTATGCGCCTCACACAACTGTGTAAGTTTTCTTAATTTTTTTCTTTATTGTAAGAAAAGCCTTTCCTTATCGGATGCATCCATGGTAGTGAGTGTATCAATAGAATTTTACCACCCCCCCCTTCTGAGTAATAAACAATGATGTATATGTTGGATGTGGTTAACATGCACTAAATATGTGGCTTGAGATGCTTTTGGGGACCTATGAAAGGGAAATTACGATTACACCAAAACAACAATGTTTTCTGAGACCTTTCTTCGTTATTTCAGCAAGTAAGTTAACAGTGTATAACATTGAAAAATTTATTATGTTGCGAATGAAGGGTTTTTCGTTGAGGGATGTGCGGAGTTGGTGCTTGCAGCTTAATAGTGCTTTCAAAGTTTTAACTTATCATATGTGGACGTTGTTTAACCTTGAATATATATATATATATATATATATATATATATACATATAAACAAATTAAAAGAAAACATCTGCTCAATTCTTTAAGGTGTACGCATGTGCAATGCATTCCTTTTTACATGATCCTTGAATTGGGTCCTTGAGTGTACATAACCCCTAATAGGTGGCATGAGAGTTTTTGGGCTTGTGTGACACTCTTAGTCTGAGAAGGGATGTTCTAAATAATAAAATTAGCTACCTCCTTTTTACATTATTAGTAGAATTTACTATTCCATATATATAAACAATTAAAAAAAAAAACATCTGCTGCATTCTTTAAGGTGTACGCATGTGCAATGCATTCCTTTTTACATGATCCTTGAATTGGGTCCTTGAGTGGCCATAACCCCTCATAGGTGGCATGAGAGTTTGTGGGCTTGTGTGACACTCTTGGTCTGAGAAGGGATGTTTGGAATAATAAAATTAGCTACCTCCTTTTTGCATTATTAGTAGAATTTACTATTCCATATCGGGTGGTTGTCGTATGATTCCTTTATTCTGTTTTGTGAATGTGAAGCTCCTATCACTATATATACTTAAGGATATATATATATAAAAAATATATATATATATATTATGTGGAAAATTTGTTATTATTTAGAATGTATGGTGTAAGAGTAACCTTGGATAGAAAATGTACAATTTTGGCCTTCTTATGTCCTACAGTGTGCCTTTTGTTAAACTAGATATCTATTTTGTTTACATTCATACAAATTACTCTTTCTTATGTCCTAGAATGGAAACCATGCTCTCGTCGTTCAAGTAATTTTGATGAAATATCTAGGGAAGGGGAATGCATGCTCATGCCAGTTCTTTTGAACTCACAAAAGCTAACATGTTTTTGCAGGTTGATTTTCCAAGCTCAAGTATGAAGGAAGTGGCTGTTGTACTTGCATAGATGATAATCATTATGGTGCTTGTGCATTTTTTTTTTATATTGTCAACTATCGACAACATCTAGGTGGAAAATTTAGAAGAGGATCAATGTCTTAGTATTTTGTATCGTCAATTATGTCGTCTTATCTTTGGAACCTTGAACTGTCTGTCTATCTTGGAAAATATAAGAAAATTTTGTTTACCGCTTGTTGAGTGACCTTAATGGACTATCGGTATTCTAAGAGTTGATGTAACGTTATTTCGTTTTCGTAAATGAATAATGCTAAACTTTACCCCCACCGCCCCCCCCCCCCCTACGATTAAATGTTGAGTTAAACCTTTCTAAGACTTAGTAATAGTGTGTTATAAGTAAAATAAAATAGGTTGTTTAATACTTATAGAAGTTAAACTAAAATTTATATTGCAAATAAATTTGTGTAGAGGTGACCAACTTGAGGGAGGCATAAGAGTTTGAGGGAGGCATAAGAGACTTGAGGGAGGCATAAGAGACTTGAGGGAGGCATAAGAGTTTGAGGGAGGCATAAGAGACTTGAGAGAGGCATAAGATTTTGAGGGAGGCTTATGATATTTGTCTGTATGGTTGATGTTTCAGGATATATGTTGAGTTATTGTGATGTTTGGTAGTGGTATTTTGATGTATGTGTTACTCATGTCAGATGGATATGTGTTGTGATGTTGTGGATATGTCATTGATTCCCTTGTGGACACTATGTACCTGTAGCAAGGTTTGGTGTTATGTGAATTTTTTCATTGATGCAAATTGAGGAAATGTCTGGTGGATTGTAGTACTGTTTTGGTTAAGTATTTTGGTATGTCAGTCATTGATGTGTGTCGAGTACTATGTTATGTGGACTGTGCCTATTCCATTCCGTATTTGAGTAACCTTTTTGTGGTGTAATACAATCTTGAAGTATATACTTGTGTGCTTGTGAATCTGTAGTGTCTTGTGAACCTGATAGGGTGTTGTGTTAGCAGTTCTTGTTGGGCACCCACAATAAGGAATAAACCAAAACTCTTCAAGGATGAAATTTTTAAAAGAAATTAAAACTAAGAATAATGCTAACGGAAAGAGACTAATGAAATAACAAACAAGAGGGAACTGAACTCACAGAACCCAATCTTCACAGAACCTTGAAAGTTAAAATTTCTACCAAATGTTCCTAAGGCTACCCTGTGGCCGTGCTTTAATCAACTAAAATTTTAAACCATAGGGTGTACCTTTCTCCTTTACCTGTTCCTTGGTTACATACCATTTCTTTTCCTTTGGGTTATGTTGCATCGAGGACGATGCTTTCTTAAGGGGAGGAGAATGTAATGCCCCGCTTGCAATCGCCCTTAACCAATGAAGTGTGGATTCTGCCTTCACACCTGGTTTTCGATGCAAGAGTGTACTCCTCCAGTCCCTCATATGTCCCTAGAGGTATCAGATCCAAGTCGTCTTATCTCACTAAAGCTTTGACGACCTTCATGGACACTAGTTTTTCTGAAGTTATTTAATTTTCTTTTCTTTTCTTTGTTTTGGTTGGATAATGGCAATGAGGAGATCAATAAACAAATCCAAACAAAACATATAGATTAATTAAATATTTTTTAACTTGACTGAATCAAATAAATAAATGGAGATAGTTTATTAAACAAAAGTAAAATTTAATAGCAAGTAAGACAATATTTATATATGTACATATATTAAATAGAATATTATTAAAATGCATACAATTACATTATGGAAAATGTTGCGGTGGGTAAGGAGACCTGCCATGGGATTAAAAGAGCTTTAATGTCGTTGAGAAGTGGTGGGTGGGCAGAAGGGTATCTTCCTTCCCTGCCACGCAATACTGGAAGATGAGTCTTTTGTTGGCTGAGAGTGTGAGGTGACTCCACCCCAACGTCCCTTTTGGACTTGACTTTTTCCTTACATGAGAATACAAGCAATCTTTAAAGATCTAGAAGCCGTATCCGATCTGACCCGAGTTAATGTGAGGAGCTGAAAAAATGTGCAGTCGAAGCCATTGAAAACGGAAAGAGTGATGCAGAGTTGAAGTTTTTGTGTCAAAAGATGGACTCGGAGGGGGTTTGGAAATACATGGCGGAGCACAGGAGGGACGTTCAGGTGGTTACAGCAAAGATGCGTCCTACACTGGAGAGCGTCGTTGATCCTGCGAGGCTTGTTTTGAAGGCTATCGAGGGTTTTTATGATAAAATATTGAGAGCAATAATAGTAAAAATTATCAGGGCCTTGCGGACCAGAGAAGGGCATGCTGCATGCTGTTAGAATCGTTGTTGCGCATTTTGGCAGATCCAATTCTGCGGGAGGATCATCCCATTGTTGCCTAGGGTTTTAAGGAGTGGGCTAAGGCCATTGCAGATATAAATGGAAGTCAAAGATTGTTATGGACGGGGAGCTGGCCAATGCCAAGCTCTTGGAGGTTCACGACTTCTTGCAGCTTTTGGCTACCTTCGGCATTGCAGCGGAGTTTGAGAGGGATTTTCTGCGCAAGCTTGTTATGTCTGTATCATGGTGCAAATATATTGCTAAACTCTGTGGAGCTCTTGGGCTTTCGGAAATAATGCCAGTAGAAGAGGAATGAGTGGCCGCTTTGTGCAGGAGGAATGTCTAGCTAGGCACTGTGGTTCTCCTTTCAAGCATCATGGCTCATGGAACTTTAATGTGTGCATGGAACAATCTTGCTATTTTCTTGTTGTTTTCAGACAGTGGTGGTTTTTTTTTATGAAGCTATAAGCCAGTGAAGTAGGCGTGTTACCTCCACTTTTCATTGGGTGCTACGAGGTGTGTTCTTCTGCGAGGCAAGGTCCTATAAACTTTATTCTTCTGTTATAATTTATTTCCATCTAGTAAATGCATCGAAATGTCTTAGTCAATGTTCAGATCTGGTTGGCTAGATTTACAAATGTATGTAAACTGTGTCTATCAAGGTTTAGTACTGGTTGGTTGAAATTAATTTAGATAAGTTCACCTGTATGTCACTCATATGCTATAAATCTAGTTATTATTTTTCTGTAAAACAGGGTTCAGATCTCTGTTTTCCATTCTTTAATGGCCTCATCCGTTCCTTTTGATTGCAATTTTAGAATAGGGTTTATAAATAGTTTTTGAAGGTAGTCACATACAGTGTGTAGTTTAGGGTTATGCACATGATTTAAGATATTTCTTTTCCAAGCTAAACACACAGGTTAGCTTTTCCTGCGCAGATGTAGTATTATTTATAGTTAACGGCCCCATAATTTTTATTGGTCAAGCAGTTTACTACAACAAGGTTTAATGTTGAATATCAGGAGTTAGCCAGGCAGCAGGCATGTTGCAGTATAGTAGAAGCCTTTTTGAGCGCTTCCAACAAGTAGGAGACCTGATGAAATTTATTACAAAGATTCTCTATTGAGACTTTACTTGTTTTATGATGCAACTCATGGAAGAGGCAGGAGGGGCGATGTTGAACCAGGAGGAACAGGCATGAGCTATTTTTTTTCCCTTTTCCAGCTATTTCTTTTATATTGATTGCATGATTATTGCTTGTTCTCCTGGTAAATGTGTGCTGTATTTGTTTTGGGATAGCTTTGCGTGAGAAAATATCAATTGAAATGTTGTGTGGTTGTGGTACGCCTTTCCCGCAAGATTGTAGTTTTTTCTGGATAAAATGTGCGTGGAGTTTTACTGGATACATCTGTGTTATGCCTGTAAGAGTAGTTTTGTCCTTTTTTGACCTGGTATTGGACCATCTTCAACGTGGCAATGAGTTATTGTTTGCTTAAGTTTTGTCCTCCTTTAAATAATAATAATAATAATAATAATAAATGAATAAAAATATTTACCTCATGAGAAGTTGTGTATTTATTGCCTTTTGATGTTATCAGATCTGGTATTAATTTTGTCTTGGAAATGATACTAGAGAGACCCTTGCTCATCCTTTTTTTTAAGCAATCTAATTTTGGTATAATCTCATCCCAATTTCAAACTTGGGAGGTCGACTGCAAGGCTGGAACATCATAATTTTCTATTCTTTTAGAAGCTTTAGCAAACTATGTGTTATGCTCGTCGTTTGTGACCGGCTGTGACTAGAAAGTGGGTTTTCGACAATGTCTTATCCGAACGTTTTTCTTGGCCAAATCTAACTTGCTTACCCTAAAATTTTAGTACCCTAGCCAAGGGATAACACTGTTAGTCCTACATTTGACTTATCTCCCTAGCTGGTCTTATGAAAGGTCCACCGACTGCTTTGTGACGGAAAATTGGAGGGATTGTTACAGGAAAAACCTTACTCAAACCTTTGGAGAGAATACTTTCAGTACTCAAGGCACTCTCATTTTGTACATGGGATATCCTATGCACCTGACACAACTGTGTAAGTTTTCTTAAATTTTTTTCTTTATTGTAAGAAAAGCCTTTCCTTGTCGGATGCATCCACGGTAGTGAGTGTATGAATAGAGTTTTACTCCCCCCCCCCCCCTTCCGAGTAATAAACAATGATGTATATGTTGGATGTGGTTAACATGAACTAAATCTGTGGCTTGAGATGCTTTTGGGGACCTGTGAAAGGGAAATTACAATTACCCCAAAACAACAATGTTTTATGAGACCTTTCTTCGTTATTTCAGCAAGTAAGTTAACAGTGTATAACATTGAAAAATTTATTATGTTGGGAATGAAGGGTTTTTCGTTGAGGGATGTGCGGAGTTGGTACTTGCGGCTTAATAGTGCTTTCAAAGTTTCAACTTATCGTATGTGGACGTTGTTTAACCTTGAATATATATATATATATATATATATATATATATATATATATATATATATATATATATATATATATATATATATATAATATATATATATATATATATATATATATAAACAATCAAAAAAAAAAACATCAGCTGCATTCTTTAAGGTGTACGCATGTGCAATGCATTCCTTTTTACATGATCTTTGAATTGGGTCCTTGAGTGGCCATAACCCCTCATAGGTGGCATGAGAGTTTGTGGGCTTGTGTGACACTCTTGGTCTGAGTAGGGATGTTTGGAATAATAAAATTAGTTACCTCCTTTTTGCATTATCAGTAGAATTTACTATTCCATATCGGGTGGTTGTCGTACGATTCCTTTATTCTGTTTTGTGAATGTGAAGCTGCTATCGCTATCTTACTTAAGGAAAAAATAAAAAAAAAAATGTATTATGTGGGAAATTTGTTATTATTTAGAATGTATGGTGTAAGAGTAACCTTGGATAGAAAATGTACAATTTTGGCCTTCTTATGTCCTGCAGTGTGCCTTTTGTTAACTAGATATCTATTTTGTTTACATTCATACAAATTACTCTTGCTTATGTCTTGGAATGGAAACCATGCTCTAGTCGTTCAATTAATTTTGATGAAATATCTAGGAAAGGGGAATGCATGCTCATGCCAGTTCTTTTGAACTGACAAAAGCTAACATGTTTTTGCAGGTTGATTTTCCGAGCTCAAGTATGAAGGAAGTGGTTGTTGTACTTGCATAGATGATAATCATTATGGTGCTTGTACGTTTTTTTTTTATATTGTCAACTATTGACAACATCTAGTGGAAAATTTAGAAGAGGATCAATGTCTTAGTATTTTGTATCGTGGATTATGTTGTCTTATCTTTGGAACCTTGAACTGTCTGTCTATCTTGGAAAATATAAGAAAATTTTGTTTACCGCTTGTTGAGTGACCTTAATGGACTATCGGTATTCTAAGAGTTGATGTAACCTTATTTCGTTTTCGTAAATGAATAATGCTAAACTTTACCCCCCCCTACGATTAAATGTTGAGTTAAACCTTTCTAAGACTTAGTAATAGTGTGTTATAAGTAAAATAAAATAGGTTGTTTAATACTTATAGAAGTTAAACTAAAATTTATATTGCAAATAAATTTGTGTAGAGGTCACCAACTTGAGAGCATGTAATTCCATAAGTGATCAAAGATGAAACTATCTTCTGTTAAGTAACATTATATAACCTGATATCCCTAGCGACACTAATGAACACTATCCCTTTTATGGTGAAATTCTTAAACGAACTTAAGTGAAATCTATGGTTAGATCTGGAAGATAATAAGATTTAATAAGCAGGAGAAAACAATTTTGAAACCACACAATCTATCTCTCAGCCATTGGAAGGTAAATTGCTTTATTTTTATAAAACTCATTTAGTAAAGCCTAAGTGAAATCTTTAATAATTCTGGGTAAGTCCTCAAGTTTCAATTAAATCTTGGTAATAACAAATGAGGTCTTGAAGATGAATTCAACTCAACCTTCTTCCTCTAACCAGTTTTATTTTGGTGCTTGGTAATCTTTCTCTTGAGTTTGTTGAAAGCGAATCCATATTGTAATAAGGTTATGAGCGAGTTTTAGTAGCATAAGTGAGGATAGATGGCCTTGTGGAATTAATTTACCTCCTTTATTAAATAATTGAATTAAACAAATAAATGTCATAATAGAGAAGATTTAAAGTTAATTACTCAGTGAAAAAGGAATAAACTTAGCTTGGTAAGATGAATTGTATGAATCGTATCCTGAGTCTCCTTGAAAACGTAAGCTAAGAATTGCAAGATGTCTTATTAAAATAAATAACCCTCAAGAATATCTCATTGTGGTTGGCCCTAACTGTAAGTGTGTTTTGTGGTTGGACTTCTATGTTGTCTTGTCTAAAAGAAAAGTAAATTGTCCTTGAAAGGTGTGAGCGTTTCCGTGCTGCCTTTAGGGCCATCCTTGTATCAAGTTGTTCACAGTGTTAGTTGTATCCTTGGTGACGACATGTTGCGTCATGTTATGTGTCAAGCAAGTCAAAAAAAAATGTATCCTGTCTTTTACTGTGTTGTTCATGTGTGTGGAATTTTTGGGTCATTACACTTGGTATCAGAGCGTAGGTTCATGCTCTCGAACCTATGGGCCGGATTGGTGTTGTATGGCTGATGTTACATGGTGGTGAGGGTGTTACATGATGTTACTTCATGGAGATGATGGTATTGCATGATGTTGATTTATATTGGAAGAGTAATGTGCTTTAAGCGTGATGTGATTATTGTCGTAATTGTGATATTGTGAACGCACATGATGTGTATGTCACCTTGTGCGTGTTTGTGATCATGTTGATATATTGGGGATGGGAGTATTCTCTCTCCTTCTTGTGGATTCTATGAAGAGTTCACGTGTGAATTACTGTTTGTGATGTGTGAAAAGAATTATAATGTGGATGACGTAGTGTTGGAGCATTGTGGCATATTGTGATATGTAGGTGTATCAATGTGTTGTATGACTAGATTGATGTTAAAAGAAATGAGTTATATCATGATGTTTTTACCATGTTTTGAAGAAATGTGTATACCACCTTGCTATGTAGCAATGGATGTTATGTTGTGATGTACTATGTTCATCGTATGTATGAATTGTGCAAATATGTAATGCTTCATGTTGTGATTTGGGGTCATACGGTGAGTGTATGAACCCTATCGTATGGTGATTGCACTTTGGGTGCAGAATGTGGTAAAGTGATGTGTTACACTCAGTGAATGTATGATTGTGATCTACCCTGTATATGTACCATATGTAAGACGTTATGGTAGTTATGTGTGTGCCACCATTATGTTAGTGATGTTGTTGTATGTTATGTTGTGAACCTTACGCTAACCGACCCTGAGGGTAATTGGTAGAAGTGTATGTTGAGAGTGAGGAATGGTGTACCATGGGTCAATAACTTGAGCCGAAACTCAGTTTAGTAGATAACAATGTGATTCTTTCCTCTCTCCCTATGTGGTTGTATGTATGCAACCTAAGTGCAACTATGACTATGTTTAGCCTTGTCGAAGTGGTGGCGGGATGATTCAGATGGAGGTGATGACAGTTGTATTATTGATACGTATTTTGCGAGCTGAGGCTCGATGTTCCGAGTGCTAGCAACTCATTGAGTACCCCTTTGGTGGCTAGATAAGGCCACATAGTTATCGTAATGTGACATTATTATAAGTTGATTTTATTCGTAAATTGAGCTTTTTACTTTATTTTGTAAGGACCAACAGCTTTTCTTGATTGCCATGCTTTAAAATTTTGGGCATTTCCTTGGTTTGTGGCACTAACATGGGGATTTTGATACTAACTATGGCTATTTGGCCATTTATTTTGCTTGATTTTGGGTCTTCTTTTAAATTTGGAAATTTTACCGCCTTGCCCAAGGCTTGTACTTTGCCACTTGGCACTTTGGATTGGATTGTTGTGCTGGTTCTATTGTCGTGATGTGTGGAATAGGGTCATGGGATGCACCATGGAATGGTTGGACCTATGGACCCGCTTTTTTGTATGGGGGTACGCCCCAAGGAGTTACAGATAACTAGCGGGTTGTTGAACCACGCGTTATTATGTCACTTGGGTTAGGAGTGTTCGAACTCTATGTGTCTTGGACCATAGGGTCAACCGGCCATAAGAAACTTGAGGGAGGCATAAGAGTTTGAGGGAGGCATAAGAGTTTGAGGGAGGCATAAGAGACTTGAGGGAGGCATAAGAGTTTGAGGGAGGCATAAGAGACTTGAGGGAGGCATAAGAGTTTGAGGGAGGCTTATGATATTTGTCTGTATGGTTGATGTTTCAGGATATATGTTGAGTTATTGTGATGTTTGGTAGTGGTATTTTGATGTATGTGTTACTCATGTCAGATGGATATGTGTTGTGATGTTGTGAATATGTCATTGATTCCCTTGTGGACACTATGTACCTGTAGCAAGGTTTGGTGTTATGTGAATTTTTTCATTGATGCAAATTGAGGAAATGTCTGGTGGATTGTAGTACTGTTTTGGTTAAGTATTTTGGTATGTCAGTCATTGATGTGTGTCAAGTACTATGTTATGTGGATTGTGCCTATTCCATTCCATATTTGAGTAAACTTTTTGTGGTGTAATACAATCTTGAAGTATATACTTGTGTGCTTGTGAATCTGTAGTGTCTTGTGAACCTAATAGGGTGTTGTGTTAGCAGTTCTTGTTGGGCACCCACAATAAGGAATAAACCAAAACTCTTCAAGGATGAAATTTTTAAAAGAAATTAAACTAAGAATAATGCTAACGAAAAGAGACTAATGAAATAACAAACAAGAGGGAACTACCAATCTTCACAGAACCTTGAAAGTTAAAATTTCTACCAAATGTTCCTAAGACTACCTTGTGACCGTGCTTTAATCAACTAGAATTTTAAACCTTAGAGTGTAATTTCTCCCTTACCTGTTCCTCTTTGCTTACGTAACATTTCCTTTCCCTCTGGGTTATGTCGCATTGAGGACGATGCTTTGTTAAGTGGAGGAGAATGTAATGCCGCGCCTTTGATCACCCTTAACTGATGAAGTGTGGATTCTGCCTTCGCACCTGGTTTTCGATGCAAGAGTGTACTCCTCTAGTCCCTCATATGTCCCTAGAGGTATCGGATCCAAGTCGTCTTATCTCACTGAAGCTTTGACAACCTTCATGGACACTAGTTTTTTCTGAAGTTATTTAATTTTCTTTTCTTTTCTTTGTTTTGGTTGGATAATGGCAATGAGGAGATCAATAAACAAATCCAAACAAAACATATAGATTAATTAAATATTGTTTAACTTTACCCAATCAAATAAATAAACTGGAGATAGTTTATTAAACAAAAGTAAAATTTAATAGCAAGTAAGAACAATATTTATATATGTACATATATTAAATAGAATATGATTAAAATGCATACATTTACATTATGGAAAATGTTGCGGTGGGTAAGGAGACCTGCCACGGTATTAAAAGAGCTTTAATGGTCATTGAGAAGTGGTGGGTGGGCAGAAGGGTATCTTCCTTCCCTGCCATGCAATACTGGAAGATAATTCTTTTGTTGGCTGAGAGTGTGAGGTGACTCCACCCCAACGTCCCTTTCAGACTTGACTTTTTCCTTACATGAGAATACAAGCAATCTTTTAAGATTCAGAAGCCGTATCCGATCTGACCCGAGTTAATGTGAGGAGCTGAAAAAATGTGCAGTCGAAGCCCATTGAAAGCGGAAAGAGTGATGCAGATTTGAAGTTTTTGTGTCGAAAGATGGACTCGGAGGGGGTTTGGAAATACATGGCAGAGCACAGGAGGGACGTTCAGGTGGTTACAACAAAGTTGTGTCTTGCACTGGAGAGCACCGTTGATCCTGCGAGGCTTGTTTTGGAGGCTATCGAGGGTTTTTATGATAAAAATATTGAGAGCAATAATAGTAAAAATTAGCAGGGCCTTGCGTACCTAGAGAAGGGCATGCTACGTGCTGTTGGAATCATTGTTGCCTATTTTGGCGGATCCAATTCTGGGGTAGGATCACCCCATTGTTGCCCAGGATTTTAAGGAGCTGGGCTAAGGCCATTGCAGATAAATGGAAGTCAAAGATTTGAGTTATGGACGGGGAGCTTGCCAATGCCAAGCTCTTGGAGGTTCAGGCCTTCTTGCAGCTTTTGGCTACCTTCGGCATTGCAGCGGAGTTTGAGAGGGATATTTTGCGCAAGCTTTTTATGTCTGTATCATGGCACAAATATATTGCTAAACTCTGCAGAGCTCTTGGGCTTTCCGAAATAATGCCAGTAGAAGAGGAACGAGTGGCCGCTTTGTGTAGGAGGAATGTCTAGCTAGGAACTATGGTTCTCCTTTCAAGCATCATGGCTCTTGGAACTTTAATGTGTGCATGGAACAATCTTGCTATTTTCTTGTTGTTTCAAACAGTGGTGGTTTTTTTATGAAGCTATAAGCCAGTGAAGTAGGCGTGTTACCTCCACTTTTCATTGGGTGCTACGAGGTGTGTTCTTCTGCGAGGCAAGGTCATGTAAACTTTATTCTTCTGTTATAATTTATTTCCATCTAGTAAATGCATCGAAATGTCTCAATAAATGTTCAGATCTGGTGGTAGATTTACAAATGTTGTAAAATGTGTTATCAAGGGATGCGTTAAAATAGGCAAGATAGACTAACCATATACATAATATGCTAGTATCTAATAAACCTCTTGAAATGAAACTTTTTTTTCTAGAAATTGGTTTAAAAAAATTTTGTGATTTTGTGGATTTGTGTTCAGTATATGGTTAACAGTTTGTTACTTCTGGATTTGCCTCTGTTGGTTGTTCTTGTTGAAGCGATCAAACCCATTTTATATAAAAAAAACAAAGGTTCTCGGTGTATGCTTCGATTGATTATATGAAAATGTATATATATATATATATATATATATATATAATAATATATTTAAATAAAATTTAAAGTTCCTTCCTTCTGCAAAAAAAAAAAAATGTCGCTGTTCATTTTGTGAATCTGGGTATATAATCGCCTCTGGAAACTTTGCAGCTTTGACTAGCATTGGGTTCCTTTTATGTTACTACCCTAGAGGAAAATATACAAATAAATTTTTTAGTTTTTTTTTTTTTTTTTATGATTATTTAATAGGCGGAATATTCTGTAACTTATGGTCTTATTATTATTGTTATAGGGAAAACCCTTGATCGATTCTGGTTGAGTTTATCCCGGTTTTTTTTAAAAAAAAAGTGGGTCATTAGTCCATATTAATGGAATGATACACTTCTTTTTTTTTTTTACGATTTGGGTCTATTTTATGATAAGCTTGATTTATGCACTTCGTGTATTGTGAAAATTATTAGGGTATTTGGAAATTAGAAGTTCAATATATGCTTGTTAAGAAGGAATTTTTGGACTGAAAATATGTCCTGGGTTGATAGAAGGCATATCTTTGATCTTGCTTTAAATATTTTATAAAAACTCCTGGGTTGTATGGCTTCATATTTATTGTATTTGGTATTTGGTAGGCCGACTTTCACTCAGTTGAGCCTTAATGTTTTTAATCACCCTTAATCGGGTATATGTGTATCATTTCGTTGTTTTGGTGGGCTAAGCCGAGTTGAAGTGCAAGTTTGATTTTTTTGTTACGAGTTTAGAAATTGGCATTTTTTGTTTAAACCCGAACTGAGAACTTTGGGGTCAATTATATATATATATATTGGGTTTTATATTTGGGTTTAGACCTCTGTGTTTTCGATTATGTTGTTAGGTCCTGAATGGGATGGAATCTTAGACTATTATTATTGTTTAAAAGGGCATGATTATTGATAGAATCCCCCATTTGACCCTACTCTCCTTAAGAGTAAAATTTGATAATATTAATGGCCTTTATGGTGTTATGATGTATGATTGGGCTAAGATCTTTGATAGTGTTTTGGGTTTTCCAACTCAAGTCATTCAATGTATAGAATATCATATATTTTAGGAAAGTGTAATCTAGGGCCTACATTGAAGCACAGGTGCTAGTAAAGAAACAATTTTAGCTCTATGTGGCATTATGTTTGTTTAGTCTTCAGTTGGACAAAAGTTTTAAAAATTTGGTATACTCAAAACTGTACCTGTTCACCTCCACCAAATCCATCCAAATAAAACTCATCCTACCCATATACACATGTTCTTCATGTGTGTATACAAATGGTATGAATTTTACTACCAAAGCATGTAGAAACCAATCAGCGGATTCAAATGTCTGTAGTAGCTTGAAATCTTTGCTTGGAGAATCTATCCACTATCTAGAGTGACAACTCGTGAGAGTTATATTTTGGTTGCATTATCAATTTCTTCAAGGTTCCTAACAACTTCATTAGAAGGATATATCCAGCTCCTCCCATAAAACAACAGGCTACAAAAAGGGTTCTCTTACCTTGGTTGAAAGGAAAAATCTAAAATATGAGGATAGATCAAATCATCTTGAGGGTGCCATCCATTTCTCCACATATGAGTGATTAAGGGCCAGTTAGATCCCATCCTCATATAGAAAATAAATGACTCATCATTGATCTAATCTATCCTTAAAGCTTCCTGCTAACATGTGTGCTGCTCAGACTTTGAAGGAGAATCAATTTGGGTACAAAAACCTTACTAGGTCATTGCCGATGAAAATAGTGATTCAGGTCGTATTCATACTTGGTAAAACACTTCTGAATGCTCACGGCTAATGACATTTTTCAAGCATCAGCCTGTGTTTAGGCCTTATAAGAGTTCAAAGTTACAAAGGCTATGTGCAATGATTTCATTTTCTACAGTATTTCACTAAGTGTCATTGATAAATCTGAGTAAAGAAGAGTCAAAACTTTCCTTTTCCATTTTATAGTTTGACAGATTCATTGGATAGATCAGATGAGGCATTTGCCACAAAATAAGTGGGAAATCCTTGGCGGCGATCCACTGTTCGATCTTATTCTTACTGAATACCAATGTCGTACTTTGTAATGTGAGATTATTTTTTTACTACCTGCAATGTTGGAAGGAAGAAAGGTCTTCTTTGCTAAGGACCCTACTAGGACATTATTTCCAAAGCTAGGAAAGCGATCCAACAAGCTATATGAGATTTTTAGTGACATGAGTATGTAGATGATGGAGATTATCCTACACATGGAGATGATGAGTGAACTAAAAATCTAAAAAATGGAGCAAAGTAGGTGTATTTAATGATCAACTTAAAATGAGAGTGTTGAGATTGGTTTCAGGTTCCCTTTCCATGGTGGCCCCTATGCTAAGACACTACATCCCGCACATAAGATTTGTTTCATAGATTGAGAATGTACCCTAAACTTGAAATATGGTCAACGAGATAAAGGCTCATGAATACAATGCTAGTTAATCCTGTTAATTGGAAACCCCAAATTACCATCTCCTTATTCCCCTTCCGCATCCCTAATCAATGTCATTTCAACCTAAAACTAGTTTCCACCTTCTTACCTGCTGGCCTGTTAGGTGTAGAGCTTGTTTTCATGTGAGAAAAGTGGTTGAAGATGTACATAAGAGTACTGTAATTTCCATAGTGTCTCATCGGGGGGTTCAGGAAACATGTTTTGTTTTTTTTTCCTTAAACTGAGGCTGATATGACTGGGAAAAATGTTTTTCTTCATATGGGTAGGATTTTTTGACCCATGTTTATGGGACAGTTTTGGCCATGGCGTTTTTGATACCAGTTAGTTTTGTAAAACTACGTAAGTAGTTGTCTATTTATATGGTTTTTTGCATGATGGTAGTATCATGTAACATTAACAGATATGTTTTAAATTCGGAAGATGACAATTAGTAGAGTTTTTGAAACATAGCTCCAAAAAGATCTAGGTATGTATTGAGAGAGAGGTTAGCTTGTTAATGTCAAAATCTAAGCAAAGAGATTCTTGGTGGACGTAGCCAAACTAGGTTGAACCACATTAAATATTGTCTCTTTGTGTTTGTGGTATTTTATTTACACTTTTATTGGATATGTAATATTTTCTACATATTTAGTTTCTACTGTTGCGAGTATGTGAGGGATTATTCCGCATATTTTATCTCTTATGTCCTACAATTGGTATGATTCGAGCCTATTTGGTTGCTGAAGTGTTCAATCGCAGGGGAAAGTTGATTTGATTGGGAGCTATGGAAGATGATGGATGGAAGATTAGGGCTTATAGAAATTCAATGAGAATAAATTCATTCTTGGAAGATGCAGATGAAACATTACTTTATCAAAAGGATCTTAATTCTGCAGTCAATGAAGGTGAACAAACCGCGAGCATGATGGATGTGGAATGGATTTTTTCGGGGCTGGGGGGGATAGTAAGGCACTTGGACAATCGGACGTGTTTGTATCTTGTATTATTTAATGTTTCAAAGGAAAAGAATACAAAAGAAAATGATGGATGAATTAGGGAAGTTTTATGAAAAACCCTCGTGCCTCTAATAAGATATTTTTTAATGATTATTTTTTAATATGAGATGTCTGAGAATGGGTTAGGAGAAGATCATTAAATGATTTAATACAGTTTAAATATGCTAGTTCGGTTACAATAGAATTTGAGAAGAATTTAGGGATTTATTAGGGTGTGCTCTTTACCTGAGAGTTGAATAGCTTGGAAGGGAGGTAAACAACTCATTCCAGCTAACTAAAAGGTAAAGTTTGAGGATGTTGTTAGGGTGATTCATAAGTGAGGAAATGACAAAGAAAAATATCTGGTGAATCTTCTATTTTAGGGAATGCTTTGTTAGAGACATAAACTTGTCGTACGCTAAAATGGTCTCATCCTCGGTCAGATAATGGAGAGAAGTATTATACAATAATGAATTTTAGATTCCGTACTGTTCTAAAGAAATGGAATCCAAAAGAAACATATAGTTCCAGGAACTCCGCTGCAGAATGGGGTGTTAGAAAAGATGAACATAAAAATAATGGAACATGCTAGGAGCATGGGTTACATGTAGGACTGCCCTCTTTCTTTTTGGGCAGAAGCGTGAGCACAACTGTGTACTTGATAAACAGAGGACCCTCAAGTGCCTTGGATGAGGCATACTTGAGGAGGCTTGGTATATGTAAGAAAGTTGATTATTCATTTGCTTAAGAGTCTTGGATGTGAGGTGTTTTTCCATATAGAACAAGGATGATAGGACTAAGCTAGAGGCTAAATCGTAAAAATTTACTTTCATTGGTTATGGTGGTGATGACTTTGGATATAAATGTTGGAGTATTAAGGAAAAGAAAATCATTCGATCTAGGGATGTGGTCTTTAATGAGAAATTCATTTATAAGCAGCAGTTACAGAAAAACATGGAAGAATCCAAGAAATAATATGTAGTCGTAGAGGATCTTATGGATGGGAAAGTGACACATGAATTAGTTGAGGAACCTCCTCAACAGGAACCCCAAACTCCTATATTGAGGAGGTCTTCTAGGGTAAGAAGAGAACCTATTTTTTTTCTCCTTCTCTTTATTATTTATTACTCACTGATAGTGGAGAGCCGGAGAGCTTTGATGAAACAATGCAGGTAGATGTCAGGAAGAAGTGGGAGCAACCCATGGATTAGGAGCGTCAAGATCTCATGGAGAACCAAACATGCGATTTGGTGAAGCTACTCAAAGGAAAAAGAGCATTACATAACAAGTTGGTGTTCAGAGTCAAAGAGGAAGAAGGAGGAAAGAAAAGATATAGGGCCCGGTTAGTGGTCAAGGGGTTTGCACA
The DNA here is from genome assembly GCA_019776745.2 of Taxus chinensis. Taxonomy (NCBI): domain Eukaryota; kingdom Viridiplantae; phylum Streptophyta; class Pinopsida; order Cupressales; family Taxaceae; genus Taxus; species Taxus chinensis. The sequence goes on from CM034149.1 coordinate 787,227,490, forward strand.
GAAAAAAGGTATAGATTTTTATGATATTTTTTCTTTTGTAGTAAAAATTACTTCTATTAGAACTTTTCTTAGAATAGTGGAAGCAGAAGACTTGCACTTAGAGAAACTTGATGTAAGGACTACATTTCTCCATGGTGATTTTGATGAGAAACTATATATGCAGCAACCAGAGGGATATGAGGTCAAAGATAAAGAGGAGATTGTGTGCAAACTGACAAAGATCTTGTATGGCTTGAAACAAGCTCCACGCCAATGGTATAAGAAATTTGATAGCTTCATGATGGAGCAAGGTTATATTAGATGTCATTCTGACCATTGCATGTATACAAATAAATTTGACGGTGGAAGTTATATTATCCTTTGTCTGTATGTGGATGACATGTTGGTTGCAGGTAAAAACATGTAGGAAATAAAAGTACTCAAGAAACAACTAAGTAAATCCTTTCCTATGAAGGATTTGGGGTCAACCAAACAAATCCTTGGTATGAGGATATCTTGAGATAGGAAGAAAAAAAAGATAACTTTATTTTAGGAAGAGTACATTAAGAAAGTCTTGGAGAGGTTTAATATGCAGGATGCTAAACCGTTTAGGACTCCTTTGACAGGCCATTTCAAGTTATCAAAGGAGCAGTGTCCCAAGATATAGCAGGAGAGATACCAGATGTCCAAGGTACCTTACTCATCAGAAGTTGGCAGTTTGATGTATGCCATGGTGTGCACCAGGCCTGATATTGCCCATGTAGTGGGAGCGGTTAGTAGATTTATGAGTGATCTAGGTAGAGATCACTAACAGGCAGTAAATTGGATCCTTTGGTATTTGAGAGGGACCATGGGGACAGTTTGTTGATATAATAGATCAGACACCACTTTGTGTGGTCATGTTGATTCAGATATGGCTGGAGATTTAGATAGTAGGAGGAGCACAACATGTTACATTTACACTATAGGTGGGATAGCAGTGAGTTGTATTTCATGACTACAGAAGTTGGTGGTTTTGTCAACCACAAAGGCTGAGTATGTTGCTGCCACAGAGGCAAGCAAAGAAATGATTTGGTTATAGCAATTGATTGAGGAGTTAGGGAATAAGAAAGAGGAAGGAAAGTTGCATAGTGATAGTCAAAGTGCTATACACCTAGCTAATAACTCTACTTTCCACTCTAGGATGAAGCATATACATTTAAGGTACCGTTTCATTAGGACAACTTTGGAGGAAAATAAGTTGAAGCTAGAGAAGATCGATACCAGTCAGAATCCTACAGACATGTTGACCAAGGTGGTCATAAGGGAAAAAATGAGGTTCTGTTCAAATTTGGTTGGTGTTCACAGAAACTAGCGAAGGGTTGAGAAGCTTGCTCATAGGAAAACTAGTCTCCAAGTGAGAAATTGTTAGGTTGTGGAGCCTTTTTCATGTGAGAAAGTGTTGAAGAATATACACTAAGAGTAGTGTAGCACTTTGAAATGTGCTCGATATAATCCGGGAAATGTGTTTTTTCTTAGAGCAACAACATATTTGCATAGGAAATAACACACAATAATATTATATTTTCTGTATTTTTCACGCAATACAATAGCCTAATATATAGGCTAGAGTTTCCCTAGAATATAGGAAACTAACACAACTATAAAATCTCAACTAAGCCTAATTATGTGGGGTGAGAATAACTCACGTAACCCCACACATAACAATAAATATAGTAATATATTGTTGAACCAATTTACTATAACATCTCTAACAATATTCTCTCAACAATAATAATACATCACGTAATTATTATTCACACACATAAATATGTGAAGCACTATAATTCCTAACATTCCCCCCCTTAGTGCGAACATGGGGAAAACCTACCAAGTTGTACTTGCACTGCTCATGATCTGGTGATTTTCACAGGATGATCAACAACCTCATGGATGGTTTTGTAAACGGTTAACCATAACTGAGAATGGTGGTTTTGCAATTGGTTTACCACAAACCACAAGTGATTGTTTTGCAATGAATTACCAACAACCAAGAATGGTGGTTTTGCTATTGGTTTACCGACAAACCACAAATGAAGGTTTTCAAGTGGTTTTACGTACAACCCACATCATGATGTGCCAAGGACTATCATCAACCCTCAGCACATCTCACTGTAGGGAATAACATAGGAAATTCTGCTGACATCTGTTGCTCATACATACATAGAAAAAACTGACATACTGGAAATGGAACATTGGAATGATGTTCCCCCCATCAATGTGAAATTTCCACTTATTGAAAACAAGATCACTGCAAATTGAAGCAAACACACAACTGAAAACAAATGCCACCAAATCATCTGTGCGGCCCCGTCATTGGCAACTGACGAGAGGTCATTGAATGACCTCTAACCTTCGATGCCTCCTACCTCTCGTTTCATGCTCAGAACAAGAAGTATTCAGAACCAATGTCTTCATTTACTTGTTCTTCCTCATTCTCTGATCTTTCTTCAGTAATAAAGTTGGCCTCAATTCCTTTGAGTTTTCCATTAAGTATATCTTGAGCTCGAGCTCTACAAAATGAAGATATATGCCCCTTTTTCTTACAGTAGAAACATTCTCTTTCCTCTTTATATTTAGAAAAAAAATTGTACTTCCTTTTTACATACATTGTTGTTTCTTCTTCTACATCTTCTTTGGTCTGTTTTTCCTCAACTAGGAGAGCTGATATCATATCTTCCAATGAGTTATAAGGTATTTGACCAAGATTGAAAACAACATTACTGTATTTGGGTGGTAAACTATTCAGTAGAATAGCTTTTTCATCCTCGTTGTCTACTGGAGCTTTTACTTCTGCAAGTTGTCTCAGAAGAGATCGTAAATTGTTGATGTGACCAGACATTGTATCTCCATCACTCATTTTGAGCTTGAACAACTGAAGTTTTAGAGAAAAATTTTCATTGACTACTTTTAAACCAAATAATTTGCTCAAATTATCCCAGATGTCCTTCGATTTTTTATCTAGATCAACATAATGTAATTCAAAGTCTGAAAGGGCAAGGCCAATAATAGCTTTGGCTTTATCATCCCGTGTTTCCCATTCTGCCAATCTGGTCAGATCTGAAGGTGCTGGTTCTTTTCCATCTACTATTCTCCAAATATTTTTGTTCATCAACTGCATCTGGATCTTGACTTTCCATGTGTGAAAATTGAGACCAATTGAATTTTCTAGTGGAATGTCCATTATATCTTAGAGTGTCGGTTTCAACCGAAAATGCACTCTTAGGGGAGTCGGCTTTAACCGATATTGCTCCCAATTTACACTATATTTAAAAATTAATAAAAACAAATTACTTTTTAAATTCTACATGGATATTTACTAAAGACTTAAACTCAGAAAGTAATATTTAATTACTTTCTATATTTAAATATTTTGATACACAAATTAAACTAAAAGACACATGATTACAAATTATAGACCACCCTCTACTATTGACACACTACGAGATTTAATCCCTTGACTAATAAATTACAAATAATCTTATTCTAAGATCCGTGGCTTTTGTAATTCAAAAGAAACCGCACCTTTTTATTAGAATCCCATGCATATTTGCGAGCTTGAGCTGGAACGATAAGCAAGCATTCACGTCCATGATCTAACCATGGTTCTGATTTTAATTTCCAGTGAAGAAGACTTGTAGGAGGCGGTTTCAATGTGACTTCAAAGATTGCTTCAATAGCGGACAATGAGGATCAATGAATTGAGGTGTTTCATTACAAATATGTAGACCAAGACATGGAAGAAACGTGAGATCCACACTGTGGAATGGAGAGTGAAAAGGGATGTTAGATGCAGAAATATGAGTCACCAGTCACCATGCTTCAAACTCTAGATTAGAGAACAATGTTTGAACCTTTCTTATCGCTGCACCATCTAACCACTACAATGACACGTACAGAATTCTCAAATTACTTAGTGTTTGCTGGATATATCTAGGAATGCGGCTCAATTACATGAAATGACACCACTTTCTACTCCTTGTAATTATTTAAAAAATATATGTATCTTCAAATTCTTTGTAATCACGCAACAAACTTATAAATCCTCTCATTATTGAAGACTGCACATGGACTTGATAAAGGAGATAAGCAATTAGGTTGAGGGACTTAGATCTGATAACTGGCGAGAATGCCTTTCCAAGTCTGTTGCTCCACTATGATTTGTAACGTCTCAACAATCTGACTCATTTCTTCAAGCTAACTGAAGAGAAACATGCTTCGAATAATAGATTGAGATAGTCACGATGATCTACGCTTGATCAGGAGTGAGCACACTCAAAAATAAAATTAATCTTCATTATTCAGGTTAGCCAATAACTATAGTGGCTCTACCCCATACAACATATCATATCTCCATTAAATAACTGATCTGACCGCTCTGATACCAAATATTAGAGCAGCAACAGATTTGCATAGGAAATAACACACAATAATATTATATTTTCTATATTTTTCACACAATACAATAGCCTAATATATAGGCTGGAGTTTCCCTAGAATATAGGAAACTAACTCAACTATAAAATCTCAACCAAGCCTAATTATCTGGGGTGAGAATAACTCACGTAACCCACACATAACAATAAATATAATTTAATATATTGTTGAAACAATATATTATAACATCTCTAACAATAATCTCTCAACAATAATAATTACACACGTAATTATTATTCACACACATAAATATGTGAAGCACTATAATATTCCTAACATTTTTCTCATATTGGTAGAGTTTTTTTATCCATAGGTTTATGGGACAGTTTTGGCCCATGGTTTTGTACAACTACTTATGTAGTTGTCTATTTATATGGTTTTTTCCATATGGTAGGTATCATGTAACATTGCAAATGTGTTTTGAATTCATCTATGAATTCTGTAGAGTTTGTTGAACATAGCTCCAAACAGATCTAGGTATTGTATTGAGAGAGCGGTGGCTTGTAATAAAATCTAAGCAAGTAATTCTTGGTGGACGTAGCCCAAATTGGGTGAACCATGTTAAATACTATCTCTTTGTGTTGTGTTACTTTATTCTGCACTTTTATTTGAGACCTGTAATATTTTCTACATATTAGTTTCTACTCTTACGAGTTTTTGAGGGATTATTCCGCATATTTTATCTCTTATTTCCTAACACTGCCCTAATTATGGAGTTCATTTCCCCCTCTTCCTCTCTTCCACCCCATCTTGAATTCTTGATGTGAATCCAACTACAATAGGTTGAAATACATCCAAAACACACATAAACAAATTTGCAAATAAAAAAAAGGAGTTTCAAAATCTAGCTTTCTTCTCATTCTATAATCCACACTAATATTTCACATCATTACAATCCACCTTTTATTTCACGTTTACTCTAAAACCCCTAAAATGCTAAAAAACTCTAAATTGTCAAAAAAAACCCTAAAATGCCAAAAATTACCTACTAGAAAAACAACTTGGATGGGCCCCAAAAATTTTGTGCTTAATATTCCTTCATAAATTAAGGCTCACATGAAATTTTGACTTATTCTAACAAGAACAACAAAAGTTATTAAAGTTCTAAGACCTAATCAAAAGTGAAAAAACATTTGAAGCCAATTTTAGGCCACTAGATGAAGGAATTCGGACTTGAAAATGTGTCGTAGCAGCCACAATGTTATAAGAAAATTTGACCCAAGCATAGTACTAATGTAAATCTACCACCCTATAAAATTTCAAGACAATCCAACGGTTGGATCAAAAGTTATGGTCTCTAGAAGTTATTCTCCCACATCAATTCTCTGTCATTTTCCTTTCTAAACCTAAGTCCCCTCTACCATAATAGAATATAAGGCCTTCCATACCATCCATCGATGTGAAGGATCAGTTATCTTTAGATGAGAAACAAAGAGGAAATAAGCTACAAACAGTCACCTTTTCCAGGAAATTCTATAGGAAGACTTTCTATTTAGATTTGAACACGGAGCAGCAGTGGGAAAATACAACAAACTAGACCTTTTCCCATCAAGAACTTAGATTCATTAGAGCTGGAGGAGAATCCAAAATTGTTCATGCCAACTCTAGGACATAAGTATGAATTTTAGGATACCAATGATTAGCTGCAACACCTCTAGGAGTCCAGTGCAAATCATCTAGAGGAAGTAATTTTCTTGTTTGTTGTTGGTACTTTGGGTCCTAGAATGGAAGGCCAACTTTAGGAAAAATATCCGTGGTTATCCATAGCCATGTTTAATGCAAAATCAGTTACATGCTCTCAAATTTTGAGGAATGGAAACTAATTCGCCTCGCCATTATCAGGGTTTGTTTGAAGTTTTCCTTATTTTTGGTTAAAATAGGGTAGGAGTAGCTTTGTTTTTCAGTGGAAGAAGTGATTTTATGCACACTGCATGTCTCACTTAGGCATTTATGGTTTTATATATATAGTTTTTTTTTCGTGGTCGTTCCAACACGGTACACCATGTTTTAGTTAGACCTCTTGGAAATATCTTATAACATGAAGAAGCTCACAGTTACATAGAACAGTTACAATTCTCAAGGATTTCAAATGCAGAGCAACTAAAATTAAATTTAGGGACTAATTTTAATGATTTCCATTCTCTCATCCCTTCAAACTAATCACATTTGAGATTCTAGTGTCCCTTGCAAGATAACAAAATTCATTTTGCAGGTAACTTTTTGTATTACTATTGATAATCCTAGTGGCAATCTGCATATTTCCAAACTTAATAAGCAGCTCCCCAAATCCATTCAAGGTCCTCCTAGGATTCAAGTAGAAGATCAACCTCAAATCCTTGTTGATTTTGTTTTAATTGAAAATCTTATGGATTTGTAGGAAGTCCCAACCTTTAATAGTGTCCCAAGTAGCATTTCAACATGAGGAAATTCAGTTTGGTAATGGTTACCAATTGTGTCCCAAATGAACATAAGCTTTCAAGATCTACATTGTTTCTTCCTTTTTGAGGCATTAATTAGCTCAGTGTTTCATTCTAGGAAATTTTTCCTCTTCTAGGTTTTGAAAGACTCGGTGGTTGCCAAAGAATTAAAAACTGGGTTCTAGCTGACCCACATCAAGAAAAACAAGATCACAAACACGAACAACACAGTAAAAGACAAGATTTTTTTTTTGACTTGCTTGACACATAACATGACGCAACATGTCGTCACCAAGGATACAACTAACTCTGTGAACAACTCGATACAAGGATGGCCATAGAAGCAACACGGGTTCACACCTATCAAGAACAATATACTTTTTTTGACAGAACAACATAGAACACCACATGACACTCTCACAGCTAGGCAAGCCACAGTATAATGATTGGAGGTTATTTATTTTGATAAGACACCCTTTAACTCATGACTTAAGTTTTCAGAAGGATTCAATATATGAATCCACAAATTCATCTTACCAACTGAGTTATGTTCTCTCACTGTAGAGTAGGGCTTAAAGTCTTCTCCACATTATTTGATTTATATAATTAAATGATTGGTAATTTAATTCCATAAGGCCATCTATTCACACTTACGTTACTAGAACTCGTTCATGCCCTTATGACAACATCGGTTCACGTTCAACAAAAAGATAAAGAAGAAGGTCAAATGAGTTCACCCTTAAGACATCATTAGCTCTTACTAAGGTTTAATTGAAGCTTGAGGTTTTATACGTAGTTAAATAGTGCTCTTACTTAGGCTTCACCGAAAGAGCTTATCAAGAGGAAGCTACTTACTTTTAAATAGGCTGAGAGATAAATTGAGTGGTTTCAAAATTTTCTTCTCTTACTTGTTAAATCTTATTAGAAACTAACCATTGTTTTCCTTTAAGCTTGTCTTTAGCATTCACCAAAAGAGTAGTGTTTACTAGTTCAGTTAGGGATAACACGTTATATAAAATCACTTTGCAAGGATAGTCTCACTCTTGATTACTTAAGGTATTGTTTGTTTACAAGGGGATCTAAACCACAACATATTTCTTTGAATAAAACTTTTAGGTAACTTCTGTAAGGAAAAGCCACCCCATTAAAGCTTACATATAACCCATCAATACAAAGTCTTAGAAAGATTTAAATTAACACTTAATTCTCAAGATCAAAGTTTTACAATGCTTATGCCAGTGAAGAGATGGAATATTATTTCTCACTAAGAAGAGTTACCAGCCGAAATACAAAAAAAAGAACAAAACTACTACTTCACGTAATTCTCCGAACAATTCCAGGAAAGAGGTCATATAAACTCTCTTTACAAGCAATGTTACACAATTTACAACACATTGGACATTTTTACAAGGAACTTCATAAATTGTACAGATGAACCTTTAACACTCTTTTCCTCTAGTCTACTCGCATAATCCATCTGCACAAATATTAACTAGAGTCAGTTCGCTAGAACTGAGCATGTTAAGACTACCCATTGCAACAGTAAGCTAACATTTTATAATATCATGAAAGTAAAATTCTAAACTCAAGAATGGATCAAATCACAAACCACTAATCAATATGTTTCACAAGATGAAGAGATTTATACCAGCCAACAAGGAGGAATCCCAATATTCAAGTGAGAGAGATATTCCAAAGATAATCAAGGTGAGACCTTATTGGTGAAGACAACAAGGCTGAGAGTATTGAGATTTCAGTCATGTAATCCTATGGATTACGTGATTGAAATCTAACACCCAAACATCATTCTATTATTATTAACCAAAAAGATAAAGATCAGTCAAATGACTTAACATATTCAAAATTACTTGGTAACAAGACTGCATTAACACACATCCTTGTTTTAGGAAGAATATAGGCCCCAACCATATATGAACACAAATCAGTCAAAGATTAAAGTTAACTTCACTCAACTGAATAAACCAACATACATATAATACTCACAACACAAAAACTGATCTGAAGATTCAAAATACCAAGTAATTCTCACCGAACCTAATTATTTTTCTTCAAGAAGTTAAATAAATTAGATTCTATCCAACTAAATTACATTCAACAACTATAGTTGGATTACACAAGCAAGGATCAAGAAGAAGTCTTTTCACCAAAGGTTGTTATTATCTTACATCACATAAACAGTAATAAACCCGTAATCCACCACTCGTATGATCGTTGTAAGAGTTAAGGACTTAGCTCACTAAAATATGTAACTGAGTCGATTCCTACCTTTTCCATTTTCATACAAGTCTAACCCAATTCGAAGAAAGGTAACCATTCTATTTTCATACATGCCTCAGTCAACACTTACTCAGAAAGTCCCTACCTGAATTATTGAAGGTTTGCTAAGCTACATAATGGATTTAATAGAAACCCATTTCATTCGATACTTGAATTTAAACAAGCAAGGGATAGTCTGTTGAAAATATAAGTGAATCGACACAAGATCCTCTACCGTGACCCAACTCGAGTCACCAATCACAAGGTTTACAGTCAGCGAAGGAGGAATACAAAGTAAAATACTCTTCCTACGAACTATGCCTTCTCTTCCGTCTCTAAAACAACATATGAATAGCTTGGGCATACCCATCTATTTCACGACTGTCTACTCGACCTATCCTCATAGTCGCTCCAAAGAAAACATCTGCTACTACAGAGTTTGATTGAACTCTTTTATCTTATGATACAGTGACTCACGTCACAGGATCTGCATTGAGTAGTCAATATTTCACTCACGTAGGCCTCTAAGAAAACATCATGCTCACTATGCGAGGTCTACACACAGATTCAGCCCAAGAAAAGCTTTTACCAAGACAAAAACAAACATTTAGCCTAAAACTGGCCATGAGTCGACAAATCTACAAATATCCACTAATGTTATTCATGGCTCAAGTTTATATCTGCTACTGCTGGTTTAGAAATCGAACTCAATGGCCATTGTTCACTATTGTCTCTAAATGTCACCCGAATTTTAAGAATTAAGCAGGAAAGCACCCAGGTTAAAGATCTAACACCCACAGTATAAAACTTCAACCATTATTTTGCTATCACATAGCAGTTACTCTTTTATTTCGAAAAGAAAAAAAAATGAGGCAGAAAGGAATGTATACATGCTATCACAGTTGCTATCAGGGTATGAAAAACAAACAACTCCCAACAGTCCTTCCTTTCCTTCAATCTGGGTCGATTCACAAGGAAAAAGTAGAAGCCCATTCTAAATGCCATAACAGATAAAAAAATAGAAGGACATTCAATTCATGACATAATAAAAGGGTAGCAGAAGATTGCAAGGGGCAGGTTTAACATGCCTGGTTTAAAACGCCATCTCCATATGCATATGATTGTTTCAATGCCGCTGCTTGCCCTTAACCCAAAGTGCTCTGCGAGCTCGTGCTAGCGCCACATTCACGCGGTGAAAAAAAGCTACAAACCAACCCCATGATTTGAAGCTCGGACACAAGACATACTGATTACATCACGCTCCTGGCTCTGGAAGGCATCTACCGTAATGATAAATAAACCTTTTCCTTCATCAGATTGAGGACAGCATCAAACTCTCGGTGCAAACATTTCAGCTGTAGCTTGTAAGGTGTGATAATTCCAACAGAAAACTTTATGCCTGCCAACTTGGTGACTCGTTGAAGAAGCTCATATAATTGCAAAGCAAAACATGTTTCATGAATATTCTGATATGAAACAGATCCGCCTCTATGAGGTTCTCTTCCATGAGTTACATCGTACAACAAGTAAGATCTCAATAGAGAATCTTTGTAAATAAATTTCATCAGGTCTGCTGGTAACACTCTTGCTGTCACTTAATCGATCTTGAAGATACAAACTCAGTCATGATCTTGATCTGAAAAATATCCTGCTACCTTCATCTCCCAAGACATTTTCTCCAACATTGCATAGATCTCCTGTGCCTGTGGGTGTGATCTGTCACCTTGAAGGAGAATCCCGAATTTGAGGATGCAGTTGATACTGAACAGATAACAACATAGTTGGACAACCTGCTTGTTGGAGGCGCTCACGAAGGCTTCATTACTATACTGTAACGTGCCTGCAGCCTGGCTGGAAAGTAGTGGCAGGTCTCTGCTGTGGATCCCCGACAAGAACACATCTCACAATGCCCAAGGAAGTGGAGGTAACACACCTACTTCCCTAGCTTGTAGCTTCATCTATAACCACCATATCAACCCATGGGCTAGGCGCTGGAATAACTTCCGGTCAGAACTAGAAACAATAGTGAACGCAATCTCAGCCTCACTTGCAAAACTTGCCTCAAGATTTGATCAAGCTTCTTCCATGTTAAATTCATCACCTGGAAGAAGCGAATTTCCAAAATGAAAAGGCAAGACAACTCAACTAAAACTTTATCTCGTTCTTCTACTACAGCTGCAAGATTTTGCAACAACTGATCACCACTGTGGTCGCGTGCAACCAAAACATCAGGATCAACACCAACGGTTCCTTGGGATCGCCCTGCGGCAGCTATCGCACTTAACTCTCTCTGGAGGCCACTGATTTTCTGAGATAAGTTTACTTCTCTACCCTATAGCTGCTGCATATAGCCAATTACTTCCTCACGGCACTTTCCTAGGAGAATTTCAGTTCTACGCTCCACTGATACTACCTGTGCAGCACGATTTTGAGAACCCACACCCACCCTCACAACATCAAGGCGATAGACCTTCATTTCACCATCAATGAATCCACTATCCAGAACACACTGTAGCAATTCATCTCAAATCCCAACAAAAACACTCCTCCCTGCTCACGCGGCCAGAACAGGTCAAGGAGAGCAGGTAGCAAAAGACGCAAGTTAGATTTGCAAATCAAAGGAATTAAAGAAGGTGGGGCGGCTGGCAGAGGTAAGGCCAGTGGGAGATGGCCACGTACCAAGTCTAGATGGCAGGAAGGGGGGGGGTGAGGGACAGTAGGGCCTTAGGCACAAGCAGATAGAATTTTGACTTTAAAACCACGTCCCCTCCAACCTGCGCCACACACCTACCCCCCCATCATTCCACGCAACCCCTCCATTCCTTTATCTGTTTATTTTCAGTACCCATTGATCATTATATTCCAAACCTTAATCAGAATAGAAATTAAGCCATCGGTATAAATCTGTATTTATTGCATTCAAATCCTACGATTTGTAAAATTATAAGCTACTTGCTTTCACGATGTAAGACCAAGCTAAAGGTTACAATATAATTCTCAACATAACCTAATTGAAAAACACACTAAGTTAAGAGGCTTGCACGGCTTAAGGTCTCATCTATTTCCCCAAACCAAAACATATCAGTTAAAAGCCACACACTCGAATCTAAGGATTCGATTTACTAGTGTATAAATACATATATCGTTCTACACCCATGTCTTCTGGGTATTTTATTTTTAAAAAAATATAATCCCATGTAAATGAAATACGCAACAACAGATACTTAAAAAGGAGTGTATATAATCCAAATTTACCAGAGTCACCAGAACATCTCCAACAGTAACTCAGTAACAAGTTTATACATTGGGCTAAAGCAAGTCGAAAAACCTGAGTCTTTTAATTCTCTGCAACTAACAGTGGGTTCTATCCCAACTCATAACAAAAACCAAACCCCAAGCGATAATAAACCAAACGTCTGAACTCATCAACCCTTGTCGATGGGTTAAAGTCCTTGGCTCGACAACGAATAGGAGCAGGATGGAAATGGCTTCAAGGAAAGTTACTAGCCCAATCAACCTTCGAAAAGGGTTTACCGCCAAATGGGGCATTACATTCTCCTCCCCTTAAGAAAGCATCGTCCTCAATGCGACATAACACAGAGGAAAAGAAAATGGCACGTAACCAACAACATGCAAAGGAGAAAGTACACTTTATGGTTTAAAATTTTAGTTAATTAAAGCAGGGTCACAAGGTAGCCTTAGGATCATTTGGTAGAAATTTTAACTTTCAAGGTTCTGTGAAGATTGGCAGTTCCCTCTTGTTTATTATTTCATTAGTTCCTTTCCATTAGCATTATTCTTAGTTTAATTTCTTTTTAAAATTTCATCATTGAAGAGTTTTGGTTTATTCCTTATTGTGGGTGCCCAACATGAACTGCTAATACAACACCCTATCAGGTTCACAAGACACTATAGATTCACAAGCACACAAGTATATACTTCATGATTGTATTACACCACAAAAAGGGTTACTCAAATACGGAATGGAATAGGCACAGTCCACATAACATAGTACTCGACACACATCTATGACTGACATATTAAATACTCAAACAAAAGAGTACTACAATCCACCAGACATTTCCTCAATTTGCATCGATGAAACAAATTCACATAACTCCAAACAAATGCTATAGGTACATAGTGTCCACAAGGGAATCAATGACATGTTCACAACATCACAACACATATCCATTTGACATGAGTAACACATACATCAAAAGACCACTACCAAAACATCACAATAACTCAACATATATCCTGAAACATCAACCATACACACAAATATCATATGCCTCCCTCAAACTCTTATGCCTCCCTCAAGTCTCTTATGCCTCCCTCTTATGCCTCCCTCAAGTCTCTTATGCCTCCCTCAAGTCTCTTATGCCTCCCTCAAACTCTTATGCCTCCCTCAAGGAGGCCGGTTGACCCTATGGTCCAAGACACATAGAGTTCGAACACTCCTAACCCAAGTGACATAATAACGCGTGGTTCAACAACCCGCTAGTTATCTGTACTCCTTGGGGCGTACCCCCATACAACGAAGCGGGTCCATAGGTCCAACCAATCCATGGTGCATCCTATGACCCTATTCCACACATCACGACAATAGAACCAGCACAACAATCCAATCAAAGTGCCAAGTGGCAAAGTACAAGCCTTGGGCAAGGCGGTAAAAATTCCAAATTTAAAAGAAGACCCAAAATCAAGCAAAATAAATGGCCAAATAGCCATAGTTAGTATCAAAATCCCCATGTTAGTGCCACAAACCAAGGAAATGCCCAAAATTGTAAGCATTGGCAATCAAGAAAAGCTGCTGGTCCTTACAAAATAAAGTAAAAAGCTCAATTTACGAATAAAATCAACTTATAATAATGTCACATTACGATAACTGTGTGGCCTTATCTAGCCACCGAAGGGGTACTCAACGAGTTACTAGCACTCAGAACATAGAGCCTTAGCTCGTAAAATACATATCAATAATACAACTGTCATCATCTCCATCTGAATCATCCCGCCACCACTTCGACAAGGCTAAACATAGTCATAATTGCACTTAACAAGGTTGCATACGACAACCACATAGGGAGAGAGGAAAGAATCACATGTTATCTACTAAGCCTGAGTTTTGGCTCGAGTTATTGACCCATGGTACACCATTCCTCACTCTCAACATACACTTCTATGATTTCCCTCAGGATCGGTTAGCGTAAGGTTCACAACATAACATACAACAACATCACTAACATAACGGTGGTACACACATAGCTACCATAAGGCGTCACTACGTATGGTCGTATACAGGGTAGATGATCATACATTCACTGAGTGTACACACATCACTTTACCACATTCTGCACCCAAAGTGCAATCACCATACGATAGGGTTCATACACTCACCGTATTTCCCAAAATCACAACATGAAGCATTACATATTTGCACAATCATACATACGATGAACATAGTACATCTCAACATAACATCCATTGCAACATAGCAAGGTGGTACACACATTTCTTCAGTAACATGGTAAAAACATCATGGTACAACTCATTTCTTTTAACATCAATCTAGATACAACACATTGATACATTCACATATCACAATATGTCACAATGTTCCACCACTCCTGTCATCCAAATTATAATTCAAATTTTCACACATCACAGGGTTCAACAATTCACACGTGAAATCTTCCTAGAATCCACAGAAGGAGAGAGAATACTCCCATCCCCAACATATCAACATGATCAAAAATATGCACTAAGTGACATACACATCACGTGCGTTCACAATATCACAATTAATTGACAATAATCACATCAGGTTTAAAGCACATTACTCTTCCAATATCTACCACCATAATGCAACATCATCATCATCATGCAGTATCATCACTTTACATCATGTAACATCATCATACAACACCAATTGACCCATAGGTTTCGAGAGCATGAACCTACGCTCTGATACCAAGTGTAAACAACCCAAAAATCACAAACACGAACAACACAGTAAAATCCACAGGATAACTTTTTTTTTTGACTTGCTTGACACATAACATGACACAACATGTCGTCACCAATTATCAACTAACTCTGTGAACAACTCGATACAAGGATGGCCATAAAAGCAGCATGGAAACGTCCACACCTATCAAGCACAATATACTTTTTTTTGACAGAACAACATAGAAGCCCAACCACATGACACTCTCACAGCTAGGGCAAGCCAAAGTCAGTAATGATTGGAGGTTATTTATTTTGATAATCACACCCTTTAACACATGACTTAAGTTTTCAGAAGGATTCAATATCCTGATTCGCATAAATTCATCTTACCAACTGAGTTATGTTCTTATACACTGTAGAGTAGTTCGCTTAAAGTCTTCTCCTTTATAACCATTATTTGTTTTATATATTTATTTCATAAAGATGGTAATTTAATTCCATAAGGCCATCTATTCACACTTACATTACTAGAACTCGTTCATGCCCTTATGACAACATCGGTTCACGTTCAAAAAACTTAAGAGAAAATTACAAGGTACCCTGGATAAAGTTAAAGGAAGAAGGTCAAATGAGTTCACCCTTAAGACGTCATTAGTTCTTACTAAGGTTTAATTGAAGCTTGAGGTTTTATACGTAGTTAATTAGTGCTCTTACTTAGGCTTCACCGAAAGAGCTTATCAAGAGGAAGCTACTTACTTTTGTTACTGAGAGATAAATTGAGTGGTTTCAAAATTTTCTTCTCTTACTTGTTAAATCTTATTAGAAACTAACCATTGTTTTCCTTTAAGCTTGTCTTTAGCATTCACCAAAAGAGTAGTGTTTACTAGTTCAGTTAGGGATAACACGTTATATAAAATCACTTTGCAAGGATGGTCTCACTCTTGATTACTTAAGGTAATGTTTGTTTACAAGGGGATCTAAACCACAACATATTTCTTTGAATAAAACTTTTAGGTAACTTCTGTAAGGAAAAGCCACCCCATTAAAACTTACATATAACCCATCAATACAAAGTCTTAGAAAGATTTAAATTAACACTTAATTCTCAAGATAAAAGTTTTACAATGCTTATGCCAGTGAAGAGATTGAATATTATTTCTCACTAAGAAGAGTTACCAGCCAAATTACAAAAAAAGGACAAAACTACTACTTCACGTAATTCTCCGAACAATTCCAGGCAAGAGGTCATATAAACTCTCTTTACAAGCAATGTTACACAATTTACAACACATTGGACATTTTTACAAGGAACTTCATAAATGGTACAGATGAAACTTTTACACTCTTTTCCTCTAGTCTACTCGCATAATCCATCTGCACAAATATTAACTAGAGTCAGTTCGCTAGAATTGAGCATGTTAAGACTACCCATTGCAACAGTAAGATAACATTTTATAATATCATGAAAGTAAAATTCTAAACTCAAGAATGGATCAAATCACAAACCACTAATCAATATGTTTCACAAGATGAAGAGATTTATACCAGCCAACAAGGAGGAATCCCAATATTCAAGTGAGAGAGATATTCCAAAGATAATCAAGGTGAGACCTTATTGGTGAAGACAACAAGGCTGAGAGTATTGAGATTTCAATCATGTAATCCTATGGATTACGTGATTGAAATATAACACCCAAACATCATTCTATTATTATTAACCAAAAGGATAAAGATCAGTCAAATGACTTAACATATTCAAAATTGCTTGGTAACAAGACTGCATTAACACACATCCTTGTTTTAGGAAGAATATAGGCCCCAACCATATATGAACACAAATCAGTCAAAGATTAAAGTTAACTTCACTCGACTGAATAAACCAACATACATATAATACTCACAATACAAAAACTGAATCTGAAGATTCAAAATACCAAGTAATTCTCACCGAACCTAATTATTTTTCTTCAAGAAGTTAAATAAATTAGATTCTATCCAACTAAATTACATTCAACAACTATAGTTGGATTACACAAGCAAGGATCAAGAAGAAGTCTTTTCACCAACGGTTGTTATTATCTTACATCACATAAACAGTAATAAACCCGTAATCCACCACTCGTATGATCATTGTAAGAGTTAAGGACTTAGCTCACTAAAATATGTAACTGAGTCGATTCCTACCTTTTCCATTTTCATACAAGTCTAACCCAATTCGAAGAAAGGTAACCATTCTATTTTCATACATGCCTCAGTCAACACTTACTCAGAAAGTCCCTACCTGAATTATTGAAGGTTTGCTAAGCTACATAATGGATTTAATAGAAACCCATTTCATTCGATACTTGAATTTAAACAAGCAAGGGATAGTCTGTTGAAAATATAAGTGAATCGACACAAGATCCTCTACCGTGACCCAACTCGAGTCACCAATCACAAGGTTTACAGTCAGCGAAGGAGGAATACAAAGTAAAATACTCTTCCTACGAACTAAGCCTTCTCTTCCGTCTCTAAAACAACATATGAATAGTTTGGGCATACCCATCTATTTCACGACAGTCTACTCGACCTATCCTCATAGTCGCTCCAAAGAAAACATCTGCTACTACAGAGTTCGATTGAACTCTTTTATCTTATGATACAGTGACTCACGTCACAGGATCTGTATTGAGTAGTCAATATTTCACTCACGTAGGCCTCTAAGAAAACATCATGCTCACTATGCGAGGTCTACACACAGATTCAGCCAAGAAAAGCTTTTACCAAGACAAAAACAAACATTTAGCCTAAAACTGGCCATGAGTCGACAAATCTACAAATATCCACTAATGTTATTCATGGCTCAAGTTTATATCTGCTACTGCTGGTTTAGAAATCAAACTCAACGTCCATTGTTCACTATTGTCTCTAAATGTCACCCGAATTTCAAGAATTAAGCAGGAAAGCACCCAGGTTAAAGATCTAACACCCACAGTATAAAACTTCAACCATTATTTTGCTATCACATGGCAGTTACTCTTTTATTTCGAAAAGAAAAACGAGGCAGAAAGGAGTGTATACATGGCTATCACAGTTGCTACCAGGGTATGAAAAAACAAACAACTCCCAACAGTCCTTCCTTTCCTTCAATCTGGGGTCGATTCACAAGGAAAAAGTAGAAGCCCATTCTAAATGCCATAACAGATAAAAAAATAGAATGACATTCAATTCATGACATAATAAAAGGGTAGCAGAAGATTGCAAGGGGCAGGTTTAACATGCCTGGTTTAAAACGCCATCTCCATATGCATATGATTGTTTCAATGCCGCTGCTTCCCTTAACCCAAAGTGCTCTGCGAGCTCATGCTAGCGCCACATTCACGCGGTGAAAAACAGCTACAAACCAACCCCATGATTTGAAGCTCAGACACAAGACATACTGATTACATCACGCTCCTGGCTCTGGAAGGCATCTACCGTAATGATAAATAAACCTTTTCCTTCATCAGATTTGAGGACAACATCAAACTCTCAGTGCAAACATTTCAGCTGTAGCTTGTAAGGTGTGATAATTCCAACAGAAAACTTTATGCCTGCCAACTTAGTGACTCGTTGAAGAAGCTCATATAATTGCAAAGCAAATTGTGTTTCATGAATATTCTGATATGAAACAGATCCGCTTCTATGAGGTTCTCTTCCATGAGTTACATCGTAGAACAAGTAAGATCTCAATAGAGAATATTTGTAAATAAATTTCATCAGGTCTGCTGGTAAAACCCTCACTGTCACAGATCTACAAACTCAGTCATGCTCTGGATCTGAAAAATATCTGCTACCTTCATCTCCCAAGACATTTTCTCCAACATTGCATATAATGGGTGTGATCTGTCACCTTGAAGGAGAATCCCGAATTTGAGGATGCAGTCGATACTGAACAGATAACAACATAGTTGGACATTTTGCTTGTTGGAGGCGCTCAAAAAGGCTTCAACCCTATACTGTAACATGCCTGCACTTTTCCTGGCTGGAAACAGTGGCAGGTCTCTAGCTGTGGATCCCTGACAAGAACACATCTCACAGCACCCAAGGAAGTGGAGGTTCACACGGCTACTTCCCTAGCTTGTAGCTTCATCTATAACCACCATATCAACCCATGAGCTAGGCACTGGAATAACTTCCAGTCAGAACTAGAAACAGTAGTGAACACAATATCAGCCTCACATGCAAAACTTGCCTCAAGATTTGATCGAGCTTCTTCCATGTTAAATTCATCACCTGGATGGAAGCGAATTTCCATCAAATGAAAAGGCAAGATCAGCTCAACTAAAACTTTATCTCGTTCTGCTACTACAGCTGCAAGATTTTGCAACAACTGATCATGAAAACTATGGTCGCGTCCAACCAGAACATCAGGATCAACACCAACGGTTCCTTGGGATCGCCCTGCGGCAGCTCAATAGGCACTTAACTCTCTCTGGAGGCCACTGATTTTCTGAGATAAGTTTAAACCCTGTAAAAACATATAGGCCTTACTTCCTCACGGCACTTTCCAAGGAGAATTTCAGTTCTACCGCTCCACTGATACTGCCTGTGCAGCACGATTTTGAGAACCCACACCCACCCTCGCAACATCAGGGCGATAGACCTTGATTTCACCATCAATGAATCCACTATCCAAAACCACTGTAGCAATTCATCTCAAATCCCAACAAAACACTCCTCCCTGCTCACGCGGCCAGAACAGGTCAAAGAGAGCAAGTAGCAAAAGACGCATTAGATTTGCAAATCAAAGGAATTAAAGAAGGTGGGGTGGCTGGCAGAGGTAAGGCCAGTGGGAGATGGCCACGTACCAGGTCTAGATGGCAGGAAGGGGGGTGAGGGACAGTAGGGCCTTAGGCACAAGCAGATAGAATTTTGACTTTAAAACCATGTCCCCTCCAACCTGTGCCACACAGCCTACCCCCCCCCATCATTCCACGCAACCCCTCCATTCCTTTATCTGTTTAATTTCAGTACCCATTGATCATTATATTCCAAACCTTAATCAGAATAGAAATTAAGCCATCGGTATAAATCTGTGTTTATTGCATTCAAATCCTACGATTTGTAAAATTATAAGCTACTTGCTTTCACGATGTAAGACCAAGCTAAAGGTTACAATATAATTCTCAACATAACCTAATTGAAAAACACACTAAGTTAAGAGGCTTGCAGGGCTTAAGGTCTCATCTATTTCCCCAAACCAAAACATATCAGTTAAAAGCCACACACTCGAATCTAAGGATTCGATTTACTAGTGTATAAATACATATATCGTTCTACACCCTCGTCTTCTGGGTATTTTATTTTTAAAATATAATCCCATGTAAATGAAATACGCAACAACAAATACTTAAAAAGGAGTGTAAATAATCCAAATTTACCAGAGTCACAGAAAATCTCCAACAGTAACTCAGTAACAAGTTTATACATTGGGCTAAAGCAAGTCGAAAAACCTCAGTCTTTTAATTCTCTGCTACTAACAGTGGGTTCTATCCCAACTCATAACAAAACCGAACCCCAAGCGATAATAAACCAAACGTCCGAACTCATCAACCCTTGTCGATGGGTTAAAGTCCTTGGCTCGACAATGAATAGGAGCAGGATGGAAATGGCTTCAAGGAAAGTTACTAGCCCAATCAACCTTCGAAAAGGGTTTACCCGCCAAACGGGGCATTACATGAATAGCTCGAGGGGAGAGCCAGGGTGATGACTTGATGTGGCGCAAAGGGTAGAGATCACGCGATGCATAGGGGATGATATCATAGTGAGTTGAGGTGGGCGTAGAGGATTACAAATAGAGGAGCTTGGCAAGCTCTCCTAGCTCGCTGAGGAGAATAGAACGAAGGGGCAAAACAGCTGAGCTGAGGGCCAGGATAGAAAATGAGGCCGTGAAGGGCCGAGCTCATGACGAGCTAAAACAACGAATGGTCGCAAGGGATTAAAAATTGTATACGAGGTGAAAGAAAACTAGATTCAAGAAATGTGGCCATCTCAACATAGGGTCGAGCAAATAACAAGGAACAAATATCATCTAATGAGCTCACGTGGGAGGAAAAAGAGTTTAAACAAGGGGCTCAGCACGGAGAGCTTTGTTGTAGCGAAATGTGGGATAGAAGGGGAATCCAAAGTACTCGGCAAGGTTACAGATGAGCCAGGTCATGGAATGCACAAGCCGCAATGGAGGCTCGCAAGTGGAAGTTGGTCGAATTCAATCCGAGCCACTCAACAGCATAATGCAGAATCCAAGGTGATGGGTGAGTGACTTGCCATGGAATTCAAGGACCTGTAGGGTATTGAGTGCTCATGGAGGGTACGACACAGAGATGGAGGTGTCCCAGGATTCGCAGATGTCTGTGAGTTCACGGGTGAAGTGGCTCGGGCATGAGCCGAAATGAAATCAAAGGCGGGGGATCAGATACGAATTGTGACATGATGAGTAGGAAGCTCGTGAGAAAGTTGGCATGTGGAGGATGATGAACGAAGGACTCAAGTGTGAGTTACTCATCAGGTTCAACGGCAGATTTTTCACAAGTGAACTCACTAATGGATGAATGAAGTAGAGCCATCTGAGAAGGTTGTAATGGCAAGGTGGCCTTAAGATTTTGGGAACCCGGAGTTTGGTTTTTCAAGCATCAGAAAACTGGGTAAAATTTGCAGGGAGAAGTCTAAAGCGGCGCAACTCCAAAATCTGATGAAAGCGTTTCAGGATTCAAAATTCGTGCTCAGATTTGAACTTCAAGGATTGGCCCTTTTTGGGCTTTGTTGCGTGTCAGATGTTGGAAGGGAGGTGAACGAGTTGGTACGTGGGAGGAAAAATTTCCGAAGCCCAAACTCCAAACTTTAAACTTACAGGTTCTCAGAGTTCAGGTTTCTCTGGCACGTTGAGCGATGAACAGTGACAATGCACACAGCATAGAGATCTCCAAATTCCATCGAGACAAATGTCTGAGGTGCTCGGGAGTAGTGCCAAGGTATCACGGAGTTCGGCGAGGCTTGGGGACCGTGCTCATCAAAATATAAAGGGGAGCCCGCCAACGTAAAATGCGTGGAGTGGATTTCAATTTTGAGTTAGGGGAGTCATGTATGCTCAAAGCACGAAGCAGGGGCCTAGGAAAGGGCAGTTGAGTCGACCAAACAAAAGATTGAGGTGGGGAAATGCATCAAGCCCAGTATGTGATGCAAGAACAGTTTGAT
Source organism: Taxus chinensis (assembly GCA_019776745.2). Lineage (NCBI taxonomy): Eukaryota > Viridiplantae > Streptophyta > Pinopsida > Cupressales > Taxaceae > Taxus > Taxus chinensis. The sequence goes on from CM034149.1 coordinate 787,249,806, forward strand.
GCGGGAAGTGGTTTTAAAGCTCATCGTCGAGATTTCAGATCTCAAAGGAGTTAAAAACATGTAATGAAGAAGAGCTCACCACTTATCTCATCGAGTGGATTGGAAAGTTTTTCGGTGAGTTACTCGCCCACAACCTTGCACATATCAAGAATGCAAAATACCCCCCCTTTTTGCTAAAATTTATATAAACTTGAGCTCTGCTTATTCCATTTTTTTGGTAAATTTATAGTCATCGGAAATGGGATTGAGACCCCTACAAGATGGAACCATCAAAAATGGATTTTCGGAGGATTTGAAACTTCAAAATTTTATAAACTCCCCAGGTTGTGAATAGTGCTAGGGTAGGTGGGGAAGCCATTAATAAGGTATGGGCATCCATTTTTCTCACCCACGGAAGATTACAGAAGACATGGGAAACATGAAAAGGCTCCCATGATGTAAGCAATTGTGGTGCCCTTTATGGGTGATCTAATGCTTGGAAATCCCAAAATTCCTCCCTCTCTTGCAAATTTCTTCTATAAATTGTAAAGGGGATGCATTTTTCATAAAGTTAGACATTTTCTTCTCCTCTTGCTCTCCCTCTTCTTCCACAGCTAGACTATTGTGAACTTTTGGGCTACAAGACTTCTCTCTTAATACTGTAATGGTAAATCTTACCTCTCCCTATACAATGATGTACTCTAAATACTTTATGGAGCAATAAAAACTATGTTTGTGTTAATATTTCTTACCTTTCATGGTTTTATTGTTTAATCTTTCATTTCATCATAAATCAGGTGTTTTGTGCATATTATTGTTTCATTATAGGATTCAGTGGTTGTTGTGTTTATTGGAATGGTGTAATTCTTGTGTTTTGGTCTATGGTGCATGTCTGCCCTCTCCAAGTTCATCCTTCTCCATTTATAGGCTTGGGGAGATTGTCTAGCAACCCCTTTTCTTGGTGCTATCACCACCACTTAGTGTAGGATTTCTCTTTTGATACAATCTTTCTTTCTCCATATCCTTGGAAGTGTTAGAATAGGTTTAGTAAGGTGTTTTTTCTTGCATTTTGAGTAGGTTTAGCATTAGGATTAGGAAGTGGAAGCCGACATTCTCCGAAGGTCCATCTCAAGTTCACAAATCCCACAGCTTGATAGATGGTACTCATGTTACCTAATCACACCGACTCGCTCATTCAAAAGCTAGCAATTCGGGGTTTCTATGATTCAGTGATAACAAGTATTATGTAGTGTGCAGGTGATTAATTATTTTTTACAAATCCCATCCCTATTATGTTGAATTTTTATTTGATTTTTTAAATAATTTTGTTTGAATTAGGTCCTATTTTTTTAAATAAACTTTCTATAACATTTTTGCACATAACATGAATTAAGTGACACCTATTTACTTTGTATTTTTTACACTAAAGGAATTTTCCAAAGTATACATAGCAGATGACATGTTATTGATTCTAACACCACTCATACATGTTACTTCTACACAAATTAGAGGATGCAACAACATTTTTTTTGTCGTTCACATATGAATTTTATCACAAATGCGGACGGTTTCTCATCATCGTGCATGAATCTATGAAAATTGATGGTTTCTTTTTTCATATGTCGCTACCCACATAAAAAATGTATGTTCAAACAAGCATGTAACAGGGGTTTTAGATTGCTCGAAATTGCTTAAAATATCATTCACATGAGCGTCCATGTTGGGTGGCAATTGAAACAAGAATGTCATATTATCCATGTTTTTTAGCGATCCCCACTAAGTTTGGTATGATCCATGGTCAAATCGAGATGCCAACATCTTGATCACAAAAGAAAGCATTATCTTAGCCTTTGTAATAGATTTGTGTTGCAACTTAGCGAGAATGAACATGTAATACCTCATATATCTAGCCTTGACTGGGTGCGTAGAATAAGGAGACGTTAGGAGTTACGGCTCAAGAAAGAATGATTTATTCAATGCATGTGTTTTAAACAAAAACAACAAAGCTACATAAAGGCTACGAGGAAGAGAGAGTAGTTATAACTGTATAACTATCCACTAATAAACAATTGTATTAACCTAAACTAATGCTAACATTCCCCCCTTAATACATTGTTTTTACATATGTACCCCCTAAACAAATCAAACTTCACCTTATCGAGAGGCTTGGTGAGAATATCTGCAACTTGAAAATTAGTAGGGCAGTATTGGAGCTGAATTTTGTGGTTCAAGACCTGTTCACGAAGGTAGTGACATTTGACCTCAATATGCTTTGTTCGTTCATGAAAAACATGATTCTTCAGAAGCTTCAACACACCTTGATTTTCGCAATGAATGATGGGAGGTTTCTCTTCAGGAATCCCTATATTTGCAAGAATGTGACGTAACCAAATCGCTTCACACACAGCTCCTCGTGTGGCGCAGTATTCAACCTCAGTGGATGAGAGAGCAACAACATTTTGTTTCTTACTAATCCACGAGATAGGTACAGATCCGAGATGAAAAATGTACCCTAAAGTGGATTTCCTATCATCAATGGATCCTACATAGTTTGAGTCTGTATATCCCTGTAAGAAGAACTGGGTGTTCTTCTAATACTCCAGACTAAAATCAACTATACCTCAGACATATCTCAACACATGCTTTGCTGCTATCCAATGACATTTCTTCAGCTCCTGCATAAATCTTGTGAGATATCTAACTGCAAAGCAAATATCTTCCCTGGTATAAGTCAAATAAATGAGACTCCCCACAAGCTACCTATAGTGAGTGCCATCTACCTGCGATGAATCCTAGAATCTAGATAATTGCAAACCTTTTTCCATAGGTGTGGACATTATTGGTTTACAATCTGACATTCCATACTTTTCCAGGAGTTTCTTGGCATATTTCATCTGGGAGACAAAGATATGATTCTTCTTATGCCATATCTCTAAGCCAAGACAGTAGTGAAGTAGCCCCAAATCGGTCATTTTGAAGGATTTCTTTAGATCATTCTTTATATCATCCACAAGATTGTCTGAACTTCCTGTGATCACAATATCATATATGTACAAAACTAGAATAACAATCTATGTTCCTACCTTCTTGATATACAAATTTGTATCTTAGGGGCTACGAGTGAATCCATGCTGTAATAAGTGATTATCAATTTTTATATACCATGCCCTAGGTGCTTGTTTGAGTCCATAAAGTGACTTTATCAGATGACATACATTGTGTGGTTGATTCTCATCTACAAACCCTTCAAGTTGGGCCATGTATACTTCTTCTTTGAGATCACCATTCATAAAAGCACTCTTGACATCCATCTGTTGAAGTTTCCATCCATTTTGTGTTGTGATTACACAGATAACTCTGATGGTTTTGATCTTCGTTGTGGGTGCAAAGGTCTCATCATAGTCAATTCCTTCTTGCTGAGCATAAACCTTTGCAACAAGTCATGATTTGTGTTTGTTGATCAAACCATTTGCCTTATATTTTGTTTTAAAAATCCATTTGCAGCCAATGGATTTCTTCCCTAGCAGGAAGATCGACAAGTTCCCACGTCTGACTCTGAAGTAGGGAATCATATTCAGCATTCATAGCCTGTTTCCACTATGGTTGGTCTAATGCCTCACGAACAGTGTCAGGTTCAATGCTATCAACAAATGAACTCATAAGTCCAAAATTTACGTCATTTCTGGCTTGACTTCATGTTCTAACTCCCGTAGAAGTGCGTGGAAGTGAGTTTAGGTGTGCATCCCAATAGTATTCTGAACCCATTTCAAAATTTGGTTCTCGCTACTTCTGATGTGAAGATGTGTTCTCCAGCGTGCCTAGATCAATGAATAAGTCTCCACTCAGCTCTTCTTCACTCTAAAAAGAATCATCTTGCCCATCATCTAGATGTGAGAGCAATCTATGTGACGAGGTCAGTACTGGATCTCCATTGTGTGGTAGGGAATCAAAGGATGACTCATCACGCACCACATCTCAACTCTCATATATTTCCTTCATCTCAGGATCCATGAGACGCTATGCCTTTGAGGTAGTACTATACCCCAAGAAAATACATGGCAGTGTCTTTGCGTCAATCTTCTTCCTTTTCTCATCTAGAACATGCATATATGCAGTACAACCAAAAACTCTCAAATGATGGATAGCAGGTTTACGACCAGTCCATACCTCTTCAGGTGTCCTATTCTAAAAGATCTTTGTGGGTGCTCAGTTGAGTAGATACACTATTGTATGGACTACTTTTTCCCAAAACTAATCCTCCAACTTAGCAGTGGAGAGCATATAATGAGCCATCTCCATGACAGTCATGTTGTGTCGCTCAAAAATCCCATTCTGTTGGGGTGTGTAGGGTGTAGTCAGATGTTGCTAAATGCCACATTGCTTCAGGTATGCTAAGAACTTATTTGATACAAATTTCCCCCCTCAATCTGAGCGGAGGAGAAGGAGAGGCTTCCTAGACTTCCTGGTGGATTACTTGTAAAAGGTTTGGAAATTGGCAAATGCCTCACTCTTCTTCCAGAGAAAATATACCCACATTTTCTGTGAGTAATCATCAATGATGAGCTAGAAATATTGAAAACCTTAGAAGCTAGTTGGTACGGGTCTACACAGATCAGTGTGTACAACTTGAAGATGCTCTGTAGAATGATAAGAGCTCTGTTTGAACGGACCTCTATGTTTCTTTCCCGCAAGACATCCTGAGCAAGCAGGTAAGGAATGAGAGAGTGGAGGAAGCCCTCTTACCATTTCCTTAGCACTAAGTTGGTGCAGAGCTCCTGCGGAAAGATGACCATATCGAAAGTGCCATAGTGCAGTGGACTTTACCATTGAAGACAAAGTCACCGCCCTTCATAAATGTTACATGAAGTCACCACATCCAGTGTAAATAGACGGCCCTTCATAAATGCTCGAGCAATAACTGAGTCTCCCTGGGAAATTATGCAGTAGTTGACCCCTTTCTCAACAAAGAATTCAACTTGCATTCGATGGTGAAGAAGTTGACTCATAGACAAGAGATTCGAGGTCAAACATGGAACATATAGCACCTTCCTAAGTGTACATCTTCATGTCCCAAGAGGAATGATGACATAAACAATTCCCGCCATAATATACTCCTGATTATCTGCGATGGTGATCCAATCTCTGGTGGGCCGGTCACTCAGGGTATGGAACAACTTCTTATTTTCAGTCATGTGTTTGCTGGCACCCGAATCAATCAACCAGACACTTTCTGATGGATGCGAAGTCTACGAGACTAGGACAATGTCTAGATGAGTTGTGTCTGGAACTTCTTCATTGGAGGTGGCATCCTGCTGAGCAGCAATATGACCCTTCTGCCTCTAATTACGATCACGCCATTGGGATTTCTTAGAATATCCTTGGTCAGAAGTGCTCTCTTTGCCAAAATTTCCATGCTTGTGACCGTTGTAATAATAGTTCTTAGTCGTGTGCATATCCGTGGAGCAAATGTGGCACCATCGATCCACCTTGTTGTTCTGTTGATTTTGAGGTGGCCATTGTGGTGGCCGCTGAGAAGGTTATTACTATGGGTGTTGCTTCTAATTCTGGGGGGCTGCCTACCCTTTCTAAGGCTTATGCTTTGCCTCATGATGAGAGCCTTGTCTTTGAAGGCTTCTTGAACATTCTAAATGGATTCTTCCTGCTAGAGATAATTCACCAGTTTGGCAAAACTCACCTCCTGTTGAGTGATGGTCAATGTGGTGATCAATGTCTGAAACCAGGAAGGAAGAGCTCGCAAGGTGAGTGGGACTAGCAACTTGTCGTCCATCGATTCACCAAGAGTAGAAAGTTCTACATGTAACTCATCCACATGCTGCAATAAGGCTTCAACTGATTCGCCATCATGCATACTCATCGTGTGAATCTTTGTCTAAAGATGCAGCATCGTCGTTAGAATCTTGGCTTCATAGATTGTACACAACACGGTCCATGTCGGAGAGGAAGTGGGTGCTTCCTAAATGTGAGGTTGAACCTCATCAGAAAGGCTCAAAGTGATAAGCATTAATGCTTTTGCATTGGCCTTTTCATACTTAGCCAACAGATCAGTGTCTGTGGGAGGGGTGTTCATGCCAAAAATGATCCCCTAAAGATCTTCAAACCAAAGAATCATCTGCATCTTGGTTTTCCATGCGGAAAAATTTGGTCCTTTTTGTAACTGGGCATCCGAAAAAAAAATGCGAGGTGCAGACATTTTCAAAAACTCAAAATTCTATTTTATTTATTGATTGTTAAAAAATAGTTACAGTGCTTACTGAAGGAACCTATCATGAAGATGGGCTGTATAAGCTCATCCAGTGAGACAAAGATGCTTCTTTGGGCATTCTACTTCATGTTCATCATCTGCATCATAGCTATGCTCTAAGTCTTCATGGATTCGGTGTGCTTGACAACACACATCAAACCAGAAATAGTTGAACAATCCTTGACACACCAATTCATCAAATAATACATTTTCGGTATTCATCAATTCATTAAGAAAGGAAAAAGAGATGTCGGTGGTGTCCTCTTGGGCTCTCAAAGGTGACCCAGCAGAAGGGTTGCTCGTAGCACTCTCGGCATCGAAAATGTGTGACATGTACGTGGCAAGGATATATGGATTAGCCTCTCATGCCAAGCTCTTCATGCTATAGGTTTCACATCGTCTCCAGCCTCCTCATTGCTTCCACGCAATGTTGGTTTTGCAGGCTGTGATTGCCCTTGCTTCGTAACAGGTGTGCAAGCTTGAAGGTTTCCATGCATGCTTCTTCAGTTGCTTCTTCTTTAATGCAGACCTCCTTATTTTTTACTGGTCTATAACAATGAATTCATTTGTATTGACATATGCACCAAAGGCTCTGTAGAAAAAATGCCAAAATAGATAAACACATCTCAAGCCAAAACATGTCTCCAAAAATCCACATTATAACAACAAGAACCAAAAATAGCTGAGGATGGTCTTCCACATGGTTCTACAAGCGACAATGATTCATTCACTACATATGTTGGTCACTTCAGAGAGGATCCAACAATGTCTCCTTCCCTTGCTCGTTTTTGAAAAAAATCATGAAAAATCGAAGCACCAAAGGAAAGGAACATGCCAAGTACCAAACCGTGCCGCTGGAACACACCAGCATCTCAACTTTCTATATATTATGCATCTGAATTGTGCAGACACGTCCTCTTATGCCAATCACCAAATAGGATATGTGAATTTCCAAACTCCTAATGTGCTAACAGTAGGAAAATTCCAAGTAATGAATTGCACCACACCGTCGCTATGATACCAATGATGGCTTAGGAAATAATGATTTATTCAATCCGTGTGTTTGAAACAAAAACTGCAAAGCCATATAAAGGCTACGAGGAGGAGAGAGCAATTATAACTATATAACTATCCACTAACAAACAAATGTATTAACCTAAACTAATTCTAACAAGGAGGAGGCACAAGTTTTGAGGGGAATTTTTTTATCTCTCACCTAAATTAATTAATCATTACCAAATCTTGGTAAGCTTTGTTTGCATGTAAGAAGGAGGATTTTTAGAGGTGCCAATACATTATGAATTCTGCCTACTCCCCCATCCTCCCTCATAGCGGCCTTTCCTCAAATTATGCCATGCTTGGACCATGACTTGGGCAGTTAGAATGATTTTTTGGAGGATGGGTTTGGTTGTGTCCATTTTGGAGGGAAGCGAACTATGCAGTGTGGAAGCCTGTTGGTTGTATATGTTGAACACGGAGCCATTTAGCAGATCCTTCTTGTGTGTATCCTGTAATCATGGAGATCCCTTGGGGCCACACCTCTTTGAGGAATTTTTTCAAATATTCATCGTGCCTCATGGATGCTTACACTCTATACATACGTGGCTTCTGAAGCTCATACTTCTGCATCTAACAAAAATACGATCTCCATTGTTCTTTGGTGAATGTCCATATTCTACCTTACCGTCCCATTTTGACACAGGTTAGGAGGGAATTGGAGGGGTTGTGGGGTATAGATTTTCCCCTGATAATCGTGTTTATTTGAGGAATTTGTAGCTCGTTGTTTTGGAGCTTCTACCCTAGCCGTGTATCCCTGCAGGTGCCAAAACGTAGCGATGAACAGGTAGGAGCGACCAACATGCTAGGGACAGTGAATTTTACAATGTGTTGCAGCTGCTTGAACCTGGATTAAACATGGCATCAATGAGGAAGCTCCAATCATGCATGTTAAGTATGACCCCTGCAGTATTCTACTACTTTTTCATAATTTCTTGAAATGAGTGTTTTCTTTTCCTACAATGGTGTCTTGAATGGGTTATGTGGGTACCTATGTTTCCTACTATGGGAATAAGGAATAATAAATAAATAAAACAATATAGTTATTTTCAATCCTCCTTGCGCTACAAGCTAGTTTTAGTGTTTTTTCTTTGTGATCTATTGATAAATGGCCTGGCCAAAGGGCATGGATCACTTCTCCCTTACTCTGGGATTCATATCATAAGACATTTGAGAATTTATCTGATGTACATTATTGGGTTTTCCTTAGTATTGCAAAATAAATATTGAATAGTTATAGGCATTGTGTTTATTTGTATATATAATTTATTTCTTATACTATCATTTCAAGAAGCAGTGTATGTGGTTATGACTTTTCTTACTGTATATGCATTTAAGATATGGTAGAATGACTTGGGTTGCAACAAAGTCCACTCTTTCATTATAATTATCTTCTGAGATGAATATCTGTAAGTATATGGTTTCATGTGGGATTGTATGTACCGTATAAAAATATAGTTAATATTTACATTATATGTTGAAGGTTATTGGGAAGGATTAACAACTAGGGTACATACCTTAAGCTGTGCATACTTAGTTAGTTTTCCCCCTTGTATGGATTAGAGAAAACTCACATATCTGTGTAGTATATATCTACTGTATAAATCTTTATTGGTTCAAATAGGTATTTCGAATACCCAGATAAGCAAAGGTAAATACATATATTTAATGTTTATATAGATATTGTGTGTTGCTTCTTAGAGCTGTTAATGACTTTTAAATACCCAGAACATGTTTTAGCCTATATTTGGTTTGGCATTCATGAATATTGTTTCCTAAGCTTGTCATGGATGTCAATTGTCTATATTCATGTCAAATGGATAAAACAATTGCATACTGGTACAAACTCATCTGGGATTTCTCTTAAAAATAGATCACCATATTAATTGGTCGCATGAGTTTTCTCTTCCCTTTTATTGTTACGTTATAAGATGAGTAAATTAATAAATTCTATTTTTCCTTGTGTATTGTTCTTTTTATGAATTATGAGGAATTTGATAAGCAAATGTGAAAAATCGGTTCCTTTCCTTAGAAGGTAAATTGGGTTAACTGTGAGTTGTTTTCTAAGTCAGGGTAACCTGTTTGACTTCGTTTATATTACTGTGTAATAGTGTTATTCTTTAGTTATTCTTTTCTTTAGAGTTTCACCTTCATGGCACCCGGAACTGAAGTTTTTCAAAGTCATTGATTTACACTCCATGCTCGAAAGGCCTATTAAATAGAAGCCATGGTTCGTAAGTGGCTGCTACTTATTTTGTTTTTTTCATTGAAGGGTCTTGCTAGGGTTTGAGTGGGGAGATGTTCTTAAATGTTTTAAAATATATATCTTGGGTTTCTAGGACCTCTTGGAGTACCAAGATGAAGAGGAGTCTTCTTAAGTCAAACCCCATAAGGGTATTACCTTGTACCTAAAAAACATGTGTGGTTTATGGCCTTCATGAAAGAAATTATGGTTTTGGGTTGAAACCGTGACCTAAGAGTGTCCATGAATATTCATAAGTTAGTTTGGTTAGATTTAATCACTTTTTTTCTGTTACATAGAATGTGAGTATAAGAAATGTGTGAGGAGATGGATAGATTATTTGGATGTGTACTATGGTTCGATTTTCTTGAGACCAATGAACACTAGTAGGTTATAGTCCATTAATGATTTATTACTATTAAGTTGTGTTGTTATCATCTTCGGGACATAATCTTAGTGGTCATAGCATCCTTTATTGATGAAGGAATGGGTTCAAAGGTATTGTTGTGTGTTTCATTCAAATGAAAATCTATTGATTGAGTGGTTTGGATCCTTATTAAATCTTGGGTTCTTCATTTAAAAGGAGGGTTTGGGTATTAGATATCAATGACGTAATCCATAGGATTGCATGATTGAAATCTCAATATTCTGAGCCCTTTTTGTTTTAATATATAAGGTCTTGCCTTGATTATTTGAGATATCATTCTTACTAGAATATTTGGCTTCCTTATTTTTTGGATGACGTAAATATTTATCTCGTGTGAAGAATTTTGATTAGCAATTTGTGCTTGATCCATTCTTGAAATAGAATATTCCTTTCATGATATTTTTAAATGTTAGCTTATTGTTGCATTGGGTAGTCTTAAACATTCTCAGTTCTCGCGAATTGACTCAAGTTAATACTTGTGCAGATGGATTATGCGAGTAGATAAAAGAAAAGAGTTCTAAAGGTTTCATCGGTTTGATTTATGAAGTTCCTTGTACAAATGTCAAACGTGTTGTAAATCTTGCAATGGTGCTAGTAAAGGAGTTTCGAAGACCTCTTGCCTTGGATTTTTTGGTATTTGTGAAATAAAGTTGTCTTTTCCTTTTGTAGCAAGACTTGTATTTATTTTTGTGAGGAATAAAAATTGTTCATCACCTTGATATATGTACTTTCTTTATTATATTATTTCAGTCATAAAAATGTTGTAGCATGGTTGACCAATCTTTGAACCTTCTTGTTCTCATCCAAATTCAATCGAATCTTTTGACACATTTGGTTTGTGTGCAACGTTGAATAGAAATTTAATAACCATGTTTAGTTCTATTGATTCGTAATGGTAGTTTCTTCTTTTGATTCTTAAAACTTTCTGGTATATAACCCCCAATTGGTCTTGGCATCAGTGCAATTCTATGCATTTTTTAGTGGCTGGTAAACTTTGTTCTAAAGTTAATCAAAAATACAATAAAATGAATACATAGATGAATAAATGAATAAGATAATAATGAAGTTGTGTTTTTATAGGTAAATTTAGGATTCCTTAATTGGAAAGAAAGGAGTTTTCTACTAGTGTAAAAGAATCCACCCTCACTAACCTTAAGCTAGATATTAAACCTTATCCCCTTTGTTGAACCAAATCAAAAAAATGCTAAATGAGGTTGTTACCCAAATCCTGTTGAACTCTTAAGTCTCTTTAAAAGACCAGTTAATAACTAAGGTGATCATGATGATGAAATCACTTGACCTTTTCTCTCTAACCTTTGCCATGGTTCTTTGTAATCTTCTCTTATGCATGGTTAATTGTTGATCTTTGCACCAAGAGGTTGTATTTCCGAACCTTAATGGTGTTCCACTCTAGTTTGATCTTGAACTCATCGCCTTGTGCAATGAAGGTCTGGATCAATATTTTGTATCTTGGGTATGATTAAGAAACCTTGTGAGAGATGGAAGGTGTCCATTTTGATCAAACGATTTTAGCCAGTTTTTCCAGCCTTTACATGAACCTCATTCCGAAAACTTGTTCTCAAGCCAATTATTCAATAGTATAAAAGTAATAAGTTCACCTTTATAAGAAGAAATGCTCAATTCAAACCTGAATCTTCTAGTTCGTAAAGTCAAGCCTTGAAAGACATTTTTTAGCAAAATGCATAAACTTAAAGGATTTTACACCATGGGGTGCACTTAACTGAGACTGTGTATTGTGGTTGGTCTTGTTTCGTGGTGCCTTGTCAAAGAGAAAATTGAACTGTCCTTGATGGGTGTTGGAAGTTTTGTGCTCCCTATGTGGTCATATTTGTGTCAAGTTGTTTAAAGAGTTAGTTGTAACCTTTGTGTCCTCCTTTAATTTCTTTCTATACTTCGAACAAGTCAAAAAAAATATCCTGTATTTTTCTATGTTGTCTTGTGTGTTTTGAAGGTGGATGTTACAAAACATAATGTGGCTGCCATTAGAGGCAAGCTTTGTAGTGAGCTACATCATAGGAATGATGAGGCCTTTCCCGCAAGATGGAGAAATATCGAGATAATACAATGGAGAAAATGTAGTAGATGTCTTTTGTATAGGAAGAATTTGATTGTTGGAATAGGTGCAAATCATGTAAGGTTTTAATTATGACATTTTTTTTCTTACTTTCCATCTATGTCTTTTTCATATCTAGCAAATTAAATGTGATGCAACCAAAATAAATGACACCATCAAAACGTAATGTAACAAAAATAAAAAAACCTCATTCAACAAATAAAATCTTCCCTTTGTCCATATGTCCATCCTCCCAAGGGGCTCAATTATCAATTACTATGTCTTGCATACTTGTTATTTTACAATTTATTGATATTAAAACTGAAAAGTATTCCTGCAATGTACTACAAGAATAAATCATTGTGGTTAAGTTTTGGACTTGTCCCCAGTTGAATTCTCACCATTTTATTTTTTCCCCTTTAATCTCACATTGCGCTGACATGAATAATGCACACATGGTTGATATGACTAGGTGAAGCACATGAAACATATATTATTTACGTAGAAACAATCTTATCTTTCAAGTAGATGTGGGACATACGATTATATGATTCCCTCCTTCAAATTTCCAACATAACATTTATGTATATGTCTAATCTATCTAATTAAATGATTTCCAATCGTAATCCTTAGTGCTATGAAACAAAAAAATAATAAGCTTGATTGATGAATAAAATCCACCTTTCGCTATTCTATCCTATCTCTTGAAGGCCTCTCCTCTTTTTTGGTCCCTTAAAGCACCGAATGCATTCATATGATTAAAGCGAGTTATTTTGACATGATAAAATAGAGCACAAAAAATAGACAATATTTGGGTGGGAACATTCTAAACTGTAGTGTGGGACATGCATGTATTTATTTCCCACCATTTTAGTTCCAGAATTCCTTTCACATATTTTCCTTATCTAACAATTTAAACATTGTCCACTTGACACCATTGATGCTGAAATAAAGATACAGTAGCCCTAATTTTATGCTAGTCATTATGTTGTTGCCACTAGAAACGACGTAGCACATGCCATCGACTGTTTATCAAAACTTCAACATCATATCTTCTACAAATCTTAACTTTCATCTCTTTGTTACATGCTTGGAATGAATGTATGGCTTTCAACTTTCTATTAAAACTTATTTTATGTTGTTTCTTATCTTTATCAGGTTGCATCTACAATTGATTACTTCCCACATGTTCATTTCCAACTTTTCATTTATGTCATCATCAAGTATCTCAAAAAAATAAATGTCGTGCAACCATAAACCTCAATTTTTTTACCTCGATCGACAAATATTTTCTACTCGTCACTCATATGGCCATTCGATATGTGAGATCAACTATTGATGGCTCTTTGTACCTTAGTTGTTTCCGGCATTTGCTTGAGCTCGTAACTAGAAAGGGGGGTTACAAAGGGCTACAAAAATAAACCATCATCACTAGGTTTTTAACTAGAAACTTATTGCAATTCCCTCAATTTTTGTTTTGGACCCTTTAGTCAAAGCGAAATCACATTTATGAAGTTGAGCACATTTACTAGATTGTTGGAGGGTTGATTGTAACATTGTTTCCTTGTTCCATTTTACCCACCCATGCACTTCTCCACCCTTAAACACCTCCTTGTTCACACTTATTCCTTTTCCGTTGTCTCTCTCCCTCCAAGTTGACTATTTCGATATATCTGCTTCCATCTTACATCTTAGGTGTGATTGCTAGTATTTAGCTCGTGGCATTATCTAACAGCATCAATGCCTACTCATTACCGAAATGGCTTTGAATGACCTCCATAATATGTAATTGTTACCTACCATTGAAGTGCTCCGTTGTTCTTCTTTGCATGGCCGTGTCTACACTCGTAACATCAATAGCTAATCGAGTTTAACGGTTTTCTCGCGTTGACAAGGGAGATTGTTTTAACGCTCCCTACGCGTAGCCCGTAAAACTACAGTCAAATAATGATTCTAACCAGTAATCGCAATGCTCTGGTCGCTTCAAGAATTAATATATTCAACACCGTCTCTACAGAACATTACCCTAGTAAATTCAGCGCGTCGCCAACACGCCATCCGACTTTGAATGCTAAAAATATTGAACATGTATTTTTAACTCATCCTATAAACTAACCTCACTCATCACGTACATGAATTGATAATTTCGAAACAGCCTTGTGAAACTCTATAATGACAAGCTCAATGTTTATACTTGTTCTTGTTGTTGTATTCAACAAAATATGTATCGTCCATTATGTTTCGGCCAGATTCAACCTGCCAAATACGTTTCCTCCAACTGTGGAACAGCTATTATATTCCTGTCCTTCGCATCCCCACTGCAGAGGCCATTCTAAGGATCCTAGATGCTGCCCACATTCTAACAAGGCTGAGTTAGGGAATCAGAATTGGTCACATGGACAACGTTCTAGTCGTGATCATATGGCTAATGATAACAATAATGACATTCCACTTGAACGCTCTAATTCAGTTTTCCAGCCTAAAGATAAGAAGCTATCAAATTCATGTCCTTCACATCCCAGTTGCGAGGGAAATTCTCCAGACCCTAGATGCTGTAAAAAGGCTGTGCTAGGAGTTCAGAACTGGTCACATGGACAACGTTTAATTCGTGGTCATATGGCTGATGATAACAATTTCGATATTCCACTTGAACGTCCTAATTCAGTATTTCAGCCTCACCACAATCACTAGGACACACTCTATTTTATTATATTCCATGTCAATCCATGGAGGCTGGAAACCATAAACCACAGCCATCAATTGGCATGGAAGATCTTTGTTTGGTGAAGATATAGATGCTCATGGATCTCATCTTTCCAATATTACGAAGAGTTTATCAATGGTATAAACATATTTGTATCTTTAACATTTTTAAATTAATCATAGGTAATGTTAGAGAAAAATATAATATTTTAAAGAAAAATACAATATTTTATACAAAGTTGCTCATAAGTTAGAATGACATAAATTATGTAGGTGATAGGAATTCCATCTTCAAATAAAACATCATTTTTTTCGAAAAAAAAAAAACCTTTTAGGTAACTTCAATGTTTTGTGAAGAGTTGTATTTGGACAAGATCTACCAATTCCTTCATAAAAAATAATAATAAACATTTTTCCAAAACAAATTGAATAAAGTATTAAATATTTTTTTCTTTAATTATAATCACCTTTACTAACTACAAGAGTGACATTATAAAAAATACATTAACCATTTAAGGTAACAATACCAACAAAATTATATGAGCTCATAAATATGTATTATTTATATTTACATCTAAAAATATTATAGTACTTTTTTTATGTGTATAAATGAAATATATGTTACTATATAATAATATCATGAGTTGATCAATATTACATTTTTAAATAAATTGTTTTAAATTGAAGTACTAAAATTAGTTGACAAATTGATCGATATTAAATTTTCAAATAAATTATTTTAAATTTAAATGCTAAAATTAATTGATGATAAAAAAAATTAGATTCAGATGCCCTTCATTAATAACATCCTAAACTGCCTAGAATGCCTAAGGCTTAATCCTCTACACCCTTTCAAACTACAATCCATGATTAAAATGAGGTGAGATACTAAAATGTGCAAAACTCACACTAATTAAATTCAAACATGCATTCATTTAGCTTGCCCAGAACAAAATCAACATGATTGAGAAGGTATAATTGTAGAACATTCGAAAGATCTAATGATCAGAAATGAGGATCATGTGATATGTTGTTGTTTTTATAATAACACAATTAGTCTTCGTTATTGATTTATTTATAAGTTTTATTTATATTTAATAACAAAATATATTTAAATTGTATATTTCGTGATATTTTTATTTGTGTCATTTTGAGTTTTGTATATATACATAGGTAAGTACGGGGAGAGAGAGAGATGCAATAATCTCAAAGAGTCTGAAATAAAATGAAGATTTTTATTTTTCCGTTTGTAATCTAAAAGCAATTTGTACGTTCAATTTGTATTTAAGAAGGTTTTAATTTTTATTTTTTTACACTTATTATTAAAAACATCTTTATTTTTAAAAAAAATTTAAGGAACATGTAAATATTTTGTATAACATAAGTATTATACTAGAAATCGCATGTGTATAATGCAATGTGAACGCCGAACGGTATATGTTATTAGATTTAGAGGGATAGTTATTACTTTTGTAGTTGATGTTGATAATGGGTGTGATCTGATTTTCTATTAAAGCCAAAACAAATGTTGCAAATTACATTGAAAGGAATTTTAAATAATAGTTAGTTGTGTAATAATCGAATACATATGCAAGTGAGACATGTAAGTTAACACTCGCTTTCGAGAATGTAGTGAATGTGAAGTGTTGACATCAAAGTAGATTGAAATAATGACTAAGTGCCTTACATATTAACTCTCCAAGAAACATAAATGAGACAAAATATGCAAGCATATATAAACGAAGCTTAAATGGTTAGGGTGCATTCCAGAGTGCTTTAGTTCTATCTTCGTCAGGTTCATTTTGTAGGTGTCGACATGATTGAGAAGTCATAGAATTATGGAGTACCACCTGTTGTAAAAAATCCATGCAAATCTACAAGGAACGATGCATTGTTTGATGACATAAAAATGCATAAATATTCAAAATAAATAAACCATATTCAATTGAAATACATGTGGAGTTCCAATGAAAATTACGCATAAGAGGTAAAATTTTGGAATCAAAAATTGCATATGTTGCTAAAGGAAAAGAAAATTAGTTATATGGAAAAATATGGTACGTTCATAAAAAGTATAAATTGTGGCTTCATGGCAGTCTCTCTTAATTGCTTTATTACTTTGAGAGGAACTGTATATGCAAAGTAGTGAATCTTGATCACAATTTCTATCAATGGCATTGTCTTGTTGATGATGTCCTTCCTCATCATGAATAATACATGATTGAACTTGCAAAGATTGTTGTCCTTCAAGTGTCTTTTATGTACTATCACATTTCACCTTTTCTGCATGTGTTATTTCTTCTGAAACTTTTTCACTATAGGGATTCTCTACAGTAGGGGCATTATCTTCCACCATTGGATTTGTCCCTTCTAATCAATTTTTAGAAAAATAAAATATATTTTCTTGAGAAACTTCTAATGCATCACCCCTTTCAATACACTTTTATATTTTATAAGTAAAGGACTTGATCCCTACATCCTCATACAAGGCTATGGGGTTTTTTGAACCAAGCTCAATTTTCTTATTAACATGTTGGCAAAAATCTTTACAATTATTTGTAACAAATAATGCAACATGTTGTAGAATTTTTTGTCGTTCAGATATCTTAGTTGTATCATCATTTATCTCATTTCCTATATTTTTATTTTCTTTAGCAAGCTCTTCAGTATAGGTTTCCATTATTGAAGGGGCCGCATATTCCTCCACTGGTTTTTTTCTTTTGGATCTAGTTTCAAAAGAAGAAAATGAATTTCCCTAGGGAAATTCTAATGTAGTGGAATAACCCCTTTTATTACGTCTTTTCATTGTAGATTTGCTCCCTGCATTCTGAAACAAAGTGGTAGGAGTTGTTGATCCAAACACATTCAGTTGACTAACCTATAAAATTGAAGAAGTAAATGAATGAAAAATAGATGACTAAAGCATTGAAGCTTGTCCAATGACCAATGAACTCAAACTAAATTTCAAGTTTCATCTTCAAATAAAGTGTAATATGGGATGAATGGAAATTGGGGAGGTTGGTTTTCTGTTCACTAAGACATTTCATTTTCCTCATGTTTCTTCTTCTGATCCATGTGATCTAATTTCACTAAATCATTTCTTTGAATTGCTTCAAACAAAGCATTAGTGACAAATACCTTCAATATTGAAATAAGAACATCCGCCATATCATTCATTTGATTTACAGGTATTCCATGTTTCTTGCAGAAATGATGAAGCTCTTTGCAAGACAGGATATGATAATCTAGAATTTCCATCTATGTTTCTGTCCTACTTACAATTACAGAAGACAAAAACAACAAGATCTAGAGCAATGTAGCTTAAACTTCTCCAATATGCCTTAGCTCCAGTGGACGTTGTGTGACTGAGTAAATCAACTCAAAGCCAACAACTGAACTATTAAAGGAACCCAACATATTTAGTCACTAACAAAATGACATGCAAAATTAAAATAGTTCATGATTGATTAATCATTAAAAGTGAAACTCTTCCAATAGACAATAACTAGTCATTGAAAGTTCTATGTTATAAACAAAAAATGTAGAATAACAGTGTGAGTTGTAATGCCCTGTTCTACATTACACCTGTTCATCCTTCGGTGATCGATTGCTAAGCATGGAACACTTCTGCGTTATTTGTGCTCATATGTGGTGTGGTGTGGTGTAACATCACGTGCCATTTATTCTCTTGTTGCAAAGCTAAGCATGAATGTCCTCCTTGCTTTATATTTTCCCATCATTGTGTTCCAATTGCTAAATGAGGAGAGTGTAGTTTAAAAATTTTAATCATCAAGGAGGAGAATATTAAACTAAACAAGGAGAGCTTAGTTTAAGTAATCAAGGAGAAGATTAATGATTATTATTTTATATAGACTGTATTTTTTTATTCTTTATGGTAGTGGTTGAAGCGCATTTTCTTTTCTCCCTGGTTAGCTGGCGGATGGGTGACATTTCTTGTCACTTCTTAAATGAACTGGTAATTTTCCTATTTGGCGTGAGGCAGTGGGAGTCGGTGGAGTCTTGACTTCCTTCACCATGATCTTTATTTGATTTCCTTCTTCAATGCGTTTAGGTGGAGCGTTGGGCGCGTCTTTCTTGAGTTGCAGGCATTGATGGAGGGAAAAACGTGTTTGAAGTGTTGTTTTGGTCCTTTTGCGCAGTGTTGTTCCTGTCCCTGCCACGAACCTTCTCTGTCATGGCGTCTTCTTCCTGGTTCCTCCCTGCGCGCGTGGGGTTTGATGAAGCTTCAGCGAGTGAAGTAGGCGTGTTTCCTCCACGTTCTTTGAGTGTTGTCTCCTGAGTTGAAGGCATTATTCATTGCAGAGAGCTATTGCAAGAACACAGTTTTTTTTGTTTCCAGGACCAAGTCTCGTCAATCACTGGTTTTTCAGAAGCTGGGCACTCTTATTTTGGATTGCTTATGCAATGTCTAATTCGTCTTCTTCATCTGTGAAGAGGCATTGGTGGCTGAGCAGCAGGATGCTTGCAGAGAAGCATGTAAGAAAAGCTTGGCATTTACTTCAAAGTAAAGAATCAGCTGACGTCTTCTCAGCAATAAATCTCCTTGATGCCATTCTCAAACTCGGGCCCAAATGTGAGAAGGCATTGGAACTTAAAGCGAGGGCACTCTTATATCTCCGTAGATTCAAAGATGTTGCAAACATGTTGGAGGAACACATCCCTACCAGAGAGATTGATCCATTGGAAAGCCCACCACTGTCAAGAGAGAGCATAGAACTTCTTCCCAGCTACAATGTAGCTAAACAATCAGTGGCAAAAGCTTTCTTCAAGTGTTTTTTTTGGAACCCAAATTGAAAACACTTCTGTGTGCAGGAATGTCCAACAACTTTGAACGAGAGGAATGGAAGCACCTGATTCTTGGACAGGCATGTTGCCATTTGGGTATGATGGAAGATGCCATGCTTTTGCTCCAAAGTGGTAAAAGGGCTGCCTCTGCAGCCTTTAGACATGAAAGCATAAGCAGAAGTGAAGATTGCTTCTCTTCTGAAATCTATACTTCTGAATCTGATGTTGTAACCCACTGTTTTCACTTTCTGTGGGCGGGGGTGTTGTGCCATATTATCTTGATAGTATTGCAATGGGTGCCTTTGGGGCTGGAGAGGGGTGTGTTTGTGTCTACTTCTGCAGGCTCTGTATAGTATGGATATGTTGAAATGGCTTTATAAACTTACAAGCAAATGCAAAGAGCAGGTGTAAAGCCAAACTCCACAACCTTTGATAGCATCTCCACGCCTATACCAAAGTGGGATTGTTTGAGCAGGGCATGGACGTTCTCCAATGCTTTTGAAAAAAAAGAGATTTTTGTTGCTTGTTGTATCTGCTAGTGTCCTGGGTGCATAACTGTCTTAAGACAGATTTTTACTCCTGATCTGGATGCTCAACAAAGTGTTCGGATGGTTTGGGCAAAAATTGAAAGAAATGTGGTCTTTTGGACAGCAATGATTGTTGGTTGTGGACAAATTGGGTGGGTTGAGACACCTTGGAAACTTGGAAAATAATGGAGAAGGGACAAGGCTGTGTCAAATGCTTTGTTTCTGGGCGTTGGTAGATACTTATGCAAAGTGGAAGCAAGCATAAGACACCCAAACTGTTTGACAAAATGCCTGAGTGAAATATGGCCAAAGGACAACAAGGATTGCATGATATGTTTTGGAATGGGTTTGTTGAGGAGGCATAGGAAGTTGAAACAAATCTGAGTAACTTGGGTAAATCCATCTCCTACAACCTTTGCTTGCCGTGACATCCTTGCTAGGTTCTTCTCTGAAAATATCTCCTCCAGCCTTGTGTAGATCACTTGTGTTTGTGGTAGCACGTATAGGGTATGTGAGTTGGTTGTCGAATCCCACAAGAAGTAAAAGCTCAAGGAAAGCAATAGTTGAGCACAAGTGCATGGAGTCACTTCGGATACAACAATGCTCATGAATTGTTTGACAAAAATCCTCTTCAATTGCATGGTCTCATGGATCGTGAATGTGGACCGCTTAGAACTGGTGCACCCAGATTCCAGTACCTACAGTTCTTATGCTGACCCGTGCGGAGTCTGTACGACCTGTTGAAGCTGGAGAAACAGGAAAGATATTTCTACACTTTTCTACTACTATTATATTTACAATTATTGTGAAATTGAACCACTTTTTCCTTGCATTGATTTGTCAGTTGGATGTCATGATGGGAGATTTCCCCTTTCTGCTTGTTTCTTCTTGTTTTAGCTTTTATCGTTGACAGTATGTTGGTCGAAAGGATGCGTGTGCCCTCTCCTCTGAATGTTATGTTTCTCTTGCTCGAATGATAGACCTTCGTCTGTTTGTTTATGTATTAATTCTTCTCTGCGATTGAGTTGCAAGTTATTATGTTGATCAACTAGTATTTTCGATATTATGGAAGTAAGTTACGATAACTATGAAGCTCCTCCCTAGCACCCAAGTTGTCTTTTGACATTTTTTTGTTAGCCCCTTCGCAAGTCCCTTTGATAACCTTTTGGCATCGAGAAAGAAAGGTTGTAGGATTGTGTGAGCAATGCGTGGGCTAGCCAGCTTAGAGTTTTGGTATTAAAACTGGTAGAATGAAAAGGTTTGTGTGCAATGTGTTTTTCTGTCTCACGTGTTTAGACTCTTATACTATCTTTCATCTTGTTTCTAGGCTTTTAAGGCCATCCTCAAGAAGTACCTTGACCATCCCTATCAACTTGAACCATAACTAGCTTTTCGGATCAACTAAGCTGGAGGTTTCATTGTGCGAATCCAGTACCTCGTTGACACTAGAATAGTTTGGTCTAATCCCCCTCTCAGAATTATTGCTGATGGCGCTCTTCTATTTTTCCTAACTTGCATTATTTTCTCCCTTGTAATGTTAACGCTATTAATTAATATTGGTCGGTTTTTATGCACGTAATTACCGTAATAGTTTGTGATGGAAATTTCCTTAAATGTGATTAATCTTCGGGAAAAACTCAGCTTTCATTTGATAATCTTATGGATTCATAGCGGAAGGTTTTGTTTTGATAATGTCACTTAGAAATTATGTTTGTATCTATTTGTGCGACGGTTGACTGTGTTACCAAGGGTTGCCGTAAAATATGGTTGTTTTGGGATATGGGTAATTTATTTTAAATTAACCAAACATTAGTATTGTAGTGGAGGTTTGCAAATCTTTAGTGTTATAAAAATTTGTTGATGACATTATTGTATACTCTTGTTGGACGGAACCCCCTTCTTCTCTCGCGTGTTTGCTACTAGCCTGTAAGACTTTGACCCTTCTTGGATGATTGGAAAATCTTTGTAGTTAATGGTCAAAACTAATATACTTTGCTTTCGCCTCGAAACTTATGTTGTGTGTATACTTTATTTGATTTCCGGTTTGAAACTCGATTATACATGGCTTTTTGTGTTAATTTTTGAAACCCGTGGTTCCCCTTTCTTGGGCCGATCAACTCTTGTTCTTTTAGAAATATATTAATTTAGTCTATGCGTTGGTACCTTTGATAAATTTCTAGATGGTTGGTGTATATATCAAATCTTAATCTTGTAATTATGGTTTAATTACTTACTTGATGGGAATTCTGTTTTTTGCTAGATTATTTGTTTTCTCCTTATAGGGCCAAGGGCCATTCTCTTACGATTGCTATACTTTCGTTGCTTTTACTCCTAACTGAAGTACAAGGTCTTCTCCTTCTTTGATTGGCATGATGAAGACTTTATTATAACTTGATGTGTTGATAGTGTTTAGAGGTTTGAACCAATTCTTGTAATAAAGTGCTTCCTTTTCGTGGTATTGTTAGATAATAGTTATGGTGGTTTTGTGTAGCCTTATCTTGCTCAGTTCTCGTGAACTGACTCTTGTAGAAAATTTGCTGCAGATGGATTTTGCGTGTAGATGAGGGATAGATTTGTAGACTTTTGTCATCAACCTCAGTTGAGAAGATCCTTTGCTCGAAACCTTTTTATGTTGTTCAACTATTGTTAACGTCCAGTGGAAAGTTTAAAAGAGGATTAATGTCTTAGTATAAAGTATTGTGGACTTTGTCATCTGAACTTTGGAAACCTTGTATTGTTTGACCATCATTGAAATTATAAGAAAATTTGGTTATTGTTGTTGAGTGACTTTGTTGGAGTATCAGTATTTTAAGAATTGATGTAATCTTGTTTTGTTCTTGTAAATGAGTGTTGCTACAACCTTGCCTTGAGAATAAATTTTGAGTTAAACCTTGACATGACTTAGTAATAAAGTGTCATAAGTAAACTAACATGGGATTGTTTAATACTTCTGGAAGTTAAATTAAAAGTTGTATTCAAATAAAGTAACGTAGGGGTCACCAACTTGAGAGCAAGAAATTCTTTAAGTAAACAAGGGCAGGACTATCATTGCAAGTAAACTTTATATCATGATAACCCTAGCTCCTCTAGTGAACATTATTCCTTTTACGGTGAAATTTGTAAAATGACCCTAAGGTGAAATGAACTGTTAGTTGTTTGAAGATGATAAGATTTAATAAGCCAGAGAAAACAAATTGGAGACCTCACCATCTTTCTCACCGCCATTTGGAAAGTAAATTTTTACTCCTTGTTAATACTTTTAGCGAAGCCTAAGTAAAGTTGTTGATAATTCTGGTTAAGAGCCCTAGCTTCAATTAAATACTGGCAATAACTAATGAGGTCCTAAAGATGTTTCATCTCGACCTTCTCCCTCTAACCCTTTTCCAAGGCACCTTGTATCTCTTCTCTTAAGTGTGTTGAACTTAAAACCATGTTGTCTTGTGGGCAAGAACGAATCTTAGTAGCGTTAGTGGTGAGCAGATGGCCTTGTGGAATTTAAATACTCCTTTTTCTTGATAAACGAATTAAGCAAATAAATGTCATAATAGAGAAGATTTAAAGATAATTACTCAGTGTCAAAGGAATAAACTTAGCTTGGTAAGATGAATTATACGAATCATATCTTGAGCCTCCTTGAAAACGTAAGCTAAGAATTGCAAGATGTCCTTTTAAAATAAATAACCCTCAAGAATATCTCATTGTGGTTGGCCCTAACTGTAAGTGTGTTCTGTGATTGGACTTCTATGTTGTCTTGTCAAAAAAAAAGTATTGTCCTTGATAGGTGTGAACGTTTCCGTGCTCCTTTATGTATCAATAGTGTTAGTTGTAACTTTGTGACGACATGTTGTGTCATGTTATGTGTCAAGCAATCAAAAAAAAAAAGTTATCTTGTATCACTGTGGTTGTTCACAGTGTTACTTGGTATCTGTGGTGAGCATAGTTGTTCATGCTCAAGCGAACCTATGGGCTGGATTGGTGTTGTATGGTGATGTTACATGATGGTGATGGTGTTACATGATGTTGTGCATGGATGATGATGATGTTGCATGATGATGGTAGATATTGGAAGAGTAATGTGCTTTAAGTGTGATGTGATCCATGTCGTAATTGTGATTTTGTGAACGCACATGATGTGTATGTCACTTTGTGCGTGTTGGTAATCATGTTGATATGTTGGGGATGGGAGTATTCTCTCTCCTTCTTGTGGATTCTATGAAGAGTTCACGTGTGAATTGTTGTTTGTGATGTGTGAAAAGAATTATAATGTGGATGACATAGTGTTGGAGCATTGTGACATATTGTGATATGTAAGTGTATCAATGTGTTGTATGACTAGATTGATGTTAAAAGAAATGAGTTGTATCATGATGTTTTTACCATGTTTTGAAGAAATGTGTGTACCACCTTGTTATGCAGCAATGGATGTTATGTTGAGATGTACTATGTTCATCGTATGTATGACTGTGCAAATATGTAATGCTTCATGTTGTGATTTTGGGTCATACGGTGAGTGTATGAACCCTATCGTATGGTGATTGCACTTTGGGTGCAGAAAGTGGTAAAGTGATGTGTTACACTCAGTGAATGTATGATCGTGATCTACCCTGTATATGTACCATATGTAAGACGTTATGGTAGTTATGTGTGTGCCACCGTTATGTTAGTGATGTTGTTGTATGTTATGTTGTGAACCTTACGCTAACCGACCCTGAGGGTAATCGGTAGAAGTGTATGTTGAGAGTGAGGAATGGTGTACCATGGGTCAATAACTCGAGCCAAAACTCGGTTTAGTAGATAACATGTGAATCTTTCCTCTCTCCCTATGTGGTTGTATGTATGCAACCTAAGTGCAACTATGACTATGTTTAGCCTTGTCGAAGTGGTGGCGGGATGATTCAGATGGAGGTGATGACAGTTGTATTATTGATACGTATTTTGCGAGCTGAGGCTCGATGTTCCGAGTGCTAGCAACTCGTTGAGTACCCCTTTGGTGGCTAGATAAGGCCACACAGTTATCGTAATGTGACATTATTATAAGTTGATTTTATTCGTAAATTGAGCTTTTTACTTTATTTTGTAAGGACCAGCAGCTTTTCTTGATTGCCATGCTTTACAATTTTGGGCATTTCCTTGGTTTGTGGCACTAACATGGGGATTTTGATACTAACTATGGCTATTTGGCCATTTATTTTGCTTGAATTTGGGTCTTCTTTTAAATTTGGAATTTTTACCGCCTTGCCCAAGGCTTGTACTTTGCCACTTGGCACTTTGATTGGATTGTTGTGCTGGTTCTATTGTCGTGATGTGTGGAATAGGGTCATGGGATGCACCATGAAATGGTTGGACCTATGGACCCGCTTCGTTGTATAGGGGTACGCCCCAAGGAGTTACAGATAACTAGCGGGTTGTTGAACCACGCGTTATTATGTCACTTGGGTTAGGAGTGTTCGAACTCTATGTGTCTTGGACCATAGGGTCAACCGGCCTCCTTTAAGAGAGGGAGGCATAAGAGGGAGGCATAAGAGTTTGAGGGAGGCATAAGAGACTTGAGGGAGGCATAAGAGTTTGAGGGAGGCATAAGAGTTTGAGGGAGGCTTATGATATTTGTGTGTATGGTTGATGTTTCAGGATATATGTTGAGTTATTGTGATGTTTTGGTAGTGGTCTTTTGATGTATGTGTTACTCATGTCAGGTGGATATGTGTTGTGATGTTGTGGATATGTCATTGATGCCCTTGTGGACCCTATGTACATGTAGTTTTTATGAGTCATGGAAAATCCTCATACGTGGAATTGAGGAAATGTCTGGTGGATTGTAGTACTCTTTTGTTTGAGTATTTTGTATGTCAGTCATTGATGTGTGACGAGTACTATGTTATGTGGACTGTGCCTATTCTATTCCGTATTTGAGTAACCTTTTTGTGGTGTAATACAATCTTGAAGTATATACTTGTGTGCTTGTGAATCTGTAGTGTCTTGTGAACCTGATAGGGTGTTGTGTTAGCAGTTCATGTTGGGCACCCACAATAAGGAATAAACCAAAACTCTTCAATGATGAAATTTTTAAAAGAAATTAAACTAAGAATAATGTTAATGGAAAGGAACTAATGAAATAATAAATAAGAGGGAACTGCCAATCTTCACAGAACCTTGAAAGTTAAAATTTCTACCAAATGTTCCTAAGGCTACTTGTGACCGTGCTTTAATCGACTGAAATTTTAAACCATAGGGTGTACTTTCTCCTTTACCTGTCCTTGGTTGCGAACCATTTCTTTTTTCTGTGTTATGTC
This sequence comes from Taxus chinensis, assembly GCA_019776745.2. Classification (NCBI taxonomy): domain Eukaryota; kingdom Viridiplantae; phylum Streptophyta; class Pinopsida; order Cupressales; family Taxaceae; genus Taxus; species Taxus chinensis. The sequence goes on from CM034149.1 coordinate 787,276,172, forward strand.
GCATCGAGGACGATGCTTTCTTAAGGGGAGGAGAATGTAATGCCCTGTTCTACGTTACACCTATTCATCCTTCGGTGATCGATTGCTAAGCATGGAACGCTTCTGCGTTATTTGTGCTCATATGTGGTGTGGTGTGGTGTAACATCACGTGCCATTTATTCTCTTGTTGCAAAGCTAAGCATGAATGTCCTCCTTGCTTTATATTTTCCCATCATTGTGTTCCAATTGCTAAATGAGGAGAGTGTAGTTTAAAATTTTTAATCATCAAGGAGGAGAATATTAAACTAAACAAGGAGAGCTTAGTTTAAGTAATCAAGGAGAAGATTAATGATTATTATTTTATATAGACTGTATTTTTTTATTCTTTATGGTAGTGGTTGAAGCGCATTTTCTTTTCTCCCTGGTTAGCTGGCGGATGGGTGACATTTCTTGTCACTTCTTAAATGAACTGGTAATTTTCCTGTTTGGCGTGAGGCAGTGGGAGTCGGTGGAGTCTTGACTTCCTTCACCATGATCTTTATTTGATTTCCTTCTTCAATGCGTTTAGGTGGAGCGTTGGGCGCGTCTTTCTTGAGCTGCAGGCATTGATGGAGGGAAAAACGTGTTCGAAGTGTTGTTTTGGTCGAAGTGTTGTTCCTGTCCCTGCCACGAACCTTCTCTGTCATGGCGTCTTCTTCCTGGTTCCTCCCTGTGCGCGTGGGGTTTGATGAAGCTTCAGCGAGTGAAGTAGGCGTGTTTCCTCCACGTTCTTTGAGTGTTGTCTCCTGAGTTGAAGGCATTATTCATTGCAGAGAGCTATTGCAAGAACACAAGTTTTTTTTGTTTCCAGGACCAAGTCTCGTCAATCACTGGTTTTTCAGAAGCTGGGCACTCTTATTTTGGATTGCTTATGCAATGTCTAATTCGTCTTCTTCGTCTGTGAAGAGGCATTGGTGGCTGAGCAGCAGGATGCTTGCAGAGAAGCATGTAAGAAAAGCTCGGCATTTACTTCAAAGTAAAGAATCAACTGATGTCTTCTCAGCAATAAATCTCCTTGATGCCATTCTCAAACTCGGGCCCAAATGTGAGAAGGCATTGGAACTTAAAGCGAGGGCACTCTTATATCTCTGTAGATTCAAAGATGTTGCAAACATGTTGGAGGAACACATCCCTACCAGAGAGATTGATCCATTGGAAAGCCCACCACTGTCAAGAGAGAGCATAGAACTTCTTCCCAGCTACAATGTAGCTAAACAATCGGTGGCAAAAGCTTTCTTCAAGTGTTTTTTTTGGAACCCAAATTGAAAACACTTCTGTGTGCAGGAATGTCCAACAACTTTGAACGAGAGGAATGGAAGCACCTGATTCTTGGACAGGCATGTTGCCATTTGGGTATGATGGAAGATGCCATGCTTTTGCTCCAAAGTGGTAAAAGGGCTGCCTCTGCAGCCTTTAGACATGAAAGCATAAGCAGAAGTGAAGATTGCTTCTCTTCTAAAATCTGTACTTCTGAATCTGATGTTGTAACCCACTGTTTTCACTTTCTGTGGGCGGGGGTGTTGTGCCATATTATCTTGATAGTATTGCAATGGGTGCCTTTGGGGCTGGAGAGGGGTGTGTTTGTGTCTACTTCTGCAGGCTCTGTATAGTATGGATATGTTGAAATGGCTTTATAAACTTACAAGAAAATGCAAAGAGCAGGTGTAAATCCAAACTCCACAACCTTTGATAGCATCTCCACGCCTATACCAAAGTGGGATTGTTTGAGCAGGGCATGGACGTTCTCCAATGCTTTTAAAAAAAAAGAGATTTTTGTTGCTTGTTGTATCTGCTAGTGTCCTGGGTGCATAACTGTCTTAAGATGGATTTTTACTCCTGATCTGGATGCTCAACAAAGTGTTCGGATGGTTTGGGAAAAACTTGAAAGAAATGTGGTCTTTTGGACAGCAATGATTGTTGGTTGTGGAAAAATTGGGTGGGTTGAGACACCTTGGAAACTTGGAAAATAATGGAGAAGGGACAAGGCTGTGTCAAATGCTTTGTTTTGTTGGGTGTTGGTAGATACTTATGCAAAGTGGAAGCAAGCATAAGACCCAAACTGTTTGACAAAATGCCTGAGTGAAATATGGCCAAAGGACATTGCAAGGATTGCATGATATGTTTTGGAATGGGTTTGTTGAGGAGGCATAGGAAGTTGAAACAAATCTGAGTAACTTGGGTAAATCCATCTCCTACAACCTTTGCTTGCCGTGACATCCTTGCTAGGTTCTTCTCTAAAAATATCTCCTCCAGCCTTGTGTAGATCACTTGTGTTTGTGGTAGCACGTATAGGGTATGTGAGTTGGTTGTCGAATCCCACAAGAAGTAAAAGCTCAAGGAAAGCAATAGTTGAGCACAAGTGCATGGAGTCACTTCGGATACAACAATGCTCGTGAATTTTTTGACAAAAATCCTCTTCAATTGCATGGTCTCGCAGATCGTGAATGTGGACCGCTTAGAACTGGTGCACCCGGATTCCAGTACCTACAGTTCTTATGCTGACCCGTGCGGAGTCTGTACGACCTGTTGAAGCTGGAGAAACAGGAAAGATATTTCTACACTTTTCTACTGCTATTATATTTACAATTATTGCGAAATTGAACCACTTTTTCCTTGCATTGATATGTCAGTTGGATGTCATGATGGGAGATTTCCCCTTTCTGCTTGTTTCTTCTTTTTTTAGCTTTTATCGTTGACAGTATGTTGGTCGAAAGGATGTGTGTGCCCTCTCCTCTGAATGTTATGTTTCTCTTACTCGAATGATAGACCTTCGTCTATTTGTTTATGTATTAATTCTTCTCTGCGATTGAGTTGCAAGTTATTATGTTGATCAACTAGTATTTTCGATATTATGGAAGTAAGTTACGATAACTATGAAGCTCCTCCCTAGCACCCAAGTTGTCTTTTGACATTTTTTTTGTTAGCCCCTTCGCAAGTCCCTTTGATAACCTTTTGGAATCGAGAAAGAAAGGTTGTAGGATTGTGTGAGCAATGCGTGGGCTAGCCAGCTTAGAGTTTTGGTATTAAAACTGGTAGAATGAAAAGGTTTGTGTGCAATGTGTTTTTCTGTCTCACGTGTTTAGACTCTTATACTATCTTTCATCTTGTTTCTAGGCTTTTAAGGCCATCCTCAAGAAGTACCTTGACCATCCCTATCAACTTGAACCATAACTAGCTTTTCGGATCAACTAAGCTGGAGGTTTCATTGTGCGAATCCAGTACCTCGTTGACACTAGAATAGTTTGGTCTAATCCCCCTCTCAGAATTATTGCTGATGGCGCTCTTCTATTTTTTCCTAACTGGCATTATTTTCTCCCTTGTAATGTTAACGCTATTAATTAATATTGGTCGGTTTTTATGCACGTAATTACCGTAATAGTTTGTGATGGAAATTTCCTTAAATGTGATTAATCTTCGGGAAAAACTCAGCTTTCATTTGATAATCTTATGGATTCATAGCGGAAGGTTTTGTTTTGATAATGTCACTTAGAAATTATGTTTGTATCTATTTGTGCGACGGTTGACTGTGTTACCAAGGGTTGCCGTAAAATATGGTTGTTTTGGGATATGGGTAATTTATTTTAAGTTAACCAAACATTAGTATTGTAGTGGAGGTTTGCAAATCTTTAGTGTTATAAAAATTTGTTGATGACATTATTGTATACTCTTGTTGGACGGAACCCCCTTCTTCTCTCGCGTGTTTGCTACTAGCCTGTAAGACTTTGACCCTTCTTGGATGATTGGAAAATCTTTGTAGTTAATGGTCAAAACTAATATACTTTGCTTTCGCCTCGAAACTTATGTTGTGTGTATACTTTATTTGATTTCCGGTTTGAAACTCGATTATACATGGCTTTTTGTGTTAATTTTTGAAACCCGTGGTTCCCCTTTCTTGGGCCGATCAACTCTTGTTCTTTTAGAAATATATTAATTTAGTCTATGCGTTTGGTACCTTTGATAAATTTCTAGATGGTTGGTGTATATATCAAATCTTAATCTTTTAATTATGGTTTAATTACTTACTTGATGGGAATTCTATTTTTTGCTAGATTATTTGTTTTCTCCTTATAGGGCCAAGGGCCATTCTCTTACGATTGCTATACTTTCGTTGCTTTTACTCCTAACTAAAGTACAAGGTCTTCTCCTTCTTTGATTGGCATGATGAAGACTTTATTATAACTTGATGTGTTGATAGTGTTTAGAGGTTTGAACCAATTCTTGTAATAAAGTGCTTCCTTTTCGTGGTATTGTTAGATAATAGTTATGGTGGTTTTGTGTAGCCTTATCTTGCTCAGTTCTCGTGAACTGACTCTTGTAGAAAATTTGCTGCAGATGGATTTTGCGTGTAGATGAGGGATAGATTTGTAGACTTTTGTCATCAACCTCAGTTGAGAAGATCCTTTGCTCGAAACCTTTTTATGTTGTTCAACTATTGTTAACGTCCAGTGGAAAGTTTAAAAGAGGATTAATGTCTTAGTATAAAGTATTGTGGACTTTGTCATCTGAACTTTGGAAACCTTGTATTGTTTGACCATCATTGAAATTATAAGAAAATTTGGTTATTGTTGTTGAGTGACTTTGTTGGAGTATCAGTATTTTAAGAATTGATGTAATCTTGTTTTGTTCTTGTAAATGAGTGTTGCTACAACCTTGCCTTGAGAATAAATTTTGAGTTAAACCTTGACATGACTTAGTAATAAAGTGTCATAAGTAAACTAACATGGGATTGTTTAATACTTCTGGAAGTTAAATTAAAAGTTGTATTCAAATAAAGTAACGTAGGGGTCACCAACTTGAGAGCAAGAAATTCTTTAAGTAAACAAGGGCAGGACTATCATTGCAAGTAAACTTTATATCATGATAACCCTAGCTCCTCTAGTGAACATTATTCCTTTTACGGTGAAATTTGTAAAATGACCCTAAGGTGAAATGAACTGTTAGTTGTTTGAAGATGATAAGATTTAATAAGCCAGAGAAAACAAATTGGAGACCTCACCATCTTTCTCACCGCCATTTGGAAAGTAAATTTTTACTCCTTGTTAATACTTTTAGCGAAGCCTAAGTAAAGTTGTTGATAATTCTGGTTAAGAGCCCTAGCTTCAATTAAATACTGGCAATAACTAATGAGGTCCTAAAGATGTTTCATCTCGACCTTCTCCCTCTAACCCTTTTCCAAGGCACCTTGTATCTCTTCTCTTAAGTGTGTTGAACTTAAAACCATGTTGTCTTGTGGGCAAGAACAAATCTTAGTAGCGTTAGTGGTGAGCATATGGCCTTGTGGAATTTAAATACTCCTTTTTCTTGATAAACGAATTAAGCAAATAAATGTCATAATAGAGAAGATTTAAAGATAATTACTCAGTGTCAAAGGAATAAACTTAGCATTGGTAAGATGAATTGTACGAATCATATCTTGAGCCTCCTTGAAAACGTAAGCTAAGAATTGCAAGATGTCCTTTTAAAATAAATAACCCTCAAGAATATCTCATTGTGGTTGGCCCTAACTGTAAGTGTGTTCTGTGATTGGACTTCTATGTTGTCTTGTCAAAAAAAAAAAAAAGTTATCATGTATTTCACTGTGTTGTTCGTGTGTGGATGTTTGGGTCGTTACATGAGGGCAAATTGTAATTATTTATTGGTAAGCCCACATAACCATGAATAACTATTTTTGAAGGAAATGCAAGGAACGATTCTGTCTAACTATCAAACATTCTTCTCCTTGTACAAAATTGTACATTTTTAGTATATTAATATATTCAAGAAAGAGACTAAGCATTAAGAGCTTAAAATGAAGTTCTTGAGGCTACTGAGGAACAGGTAACTAAGGACATGTGGAGGGGGCTACCGCTCTTAGTTTTTGTGCAACAGTAGTCCATTGAAATGTTTGAGGTGGAAAAACACTAAGGATATAAATATTCACCTTAAAATGTAGAGAAGGGATTTTTTGGCCAGATAGTTTGAGCAACTATTAGAAAGGCGAGGAGGTGGGTTAGGGTTGGAGGATTGCAGGGTCCTCTCATATTATAAGGATTTTTTTTCCCCTAATAAAAACCTCTCACTATATTAAAAATTTTATATAAAATTTAATATAGTAGAAAATTTGATGTTAAATCCATAACATTTTACTGCAAATCACTTTGAAATTTTCTTAGTAGCACCTACAAAGGAAATGCTAGTAGCCCCACTCCAAGGGACCATTTCCTAAGAAGGCTAAGGGGAAATCAGAAATCTTTGTTCAGTATGGTGAAAATCTTGAAGCAAAGTTTTTAGTTATTTGTTGGTTGAAAATCTCTTTCTGGGAGTGAGAATATACAAGGACATGGAATCCGATATGGTATAAAAACTAAATGAAATTCTCATAAACTCAGGTAATAACCCACACCCAACATATTAGTCAGTTCTTGGCTATGATTCTGGTCACATAAATGCTTGATGTTGTGTGTGTAATGTCTTTTATCATTCCCTCTAAAGTCTTCAGTAAATTATTTGAAGAACGTAATGATATAGAAGTAAAAAGTGAATGAATTTCTCATAGACTCGATTAATACATACACCCAACATAATTTTTAGTGCTTGGGTACAATACTGGTTGCATAAATGCTTGATGCTTGTGTGGCTTCTCTTTTCTCATTCACTTTGCAGTAAAGAATATGAAGAGCATAATGATAGCCCAATATACTGCCATTTCAACTTTCCTAAAAGAACATCAATTCTACCCATATATCTTTGACAATGTTGTCAAGAAGCTTGTGGAAAGTGTAAAGATTAAACTTCTTGAAAAACTAGATCCTCATTTTTCTCCCAAAGATTATTTGGATTCATATATGTTTCATGCTTCAAAATTTTTATAGCACTTGTAATGGCATGTCATAGCCTTCATCTTTACTTGCCTCAGTTAGCCATAAGGGTGATTTTTTTCGGATCAAAAAATTGTATGCTGCAATTGGGAAAGGAAGTCAACTGTGTAGACCTAGTTTTGGTGTCAATGGTAGAATTGCAAGTCTTATAAATTTATTCTTACCTCTCAGATTTTTAGGTTGCTTATGTCAATCATTGTAGTTGATATATTGTGTGTTTCACCATAATAGGAATGTGTGTCCAATAGATTATGCCACTTAAAACCAAAAAATATTTTCAAGCAGTAAACTTATCCAACCTCAATGCATCAACCGCTCCAACCACATTAAGAAGTGAAAAACTCAACACTTCACAAGATTTATTTAGAAGAATAAGGGAAAAGATATTTTTGAATATTGAAATCTTGAGATTTTCAATAAAACCCTTATCATTGAAAACAAGATAGTATAAGGAATCAGAATAAGTACTAACCAACCCTTGTACACATTGGCAGTCTATATAATGCTAAAAAAATATTAAAATACAAGATAAGTGATTGTAGTCAAGAAATTACGCACAACCATTATATTTTTTTCTTCCTTCCGCATTTCTTCCCAGCACTTCATCAATTTTATGGAACTGCCCATATATACAAAAGAACATTTTTGTAAATTCACTATTCTCTCCATTGTGGCCCCATCCAAAATAGGACAACTGGTGATATCAAGATGCAAAAAGGATACCATGTTTTCAAATTCACACAACAATGTTGACAATGACATTTTTTCTAGATTAATTGATGCAGATATGGTAATGTTTGAAATCCATGAGGAGACTCATTTAGACCTCAGCTATCTATTAAAAAAACATTCCTTCAAGAAACTTACCAGCCAAAATCACCTGACAAAGCACCAAACCTAATGAAATATTTTATTTGCAACTTCTCTAACTTCTTAGCTATCAGGAAGACAAGTAAATAAGCTGCAGGAATCTAATGAGAGATCTGAGAGGTATAGAAAGTTTTCAATACTTTGAGGAAGTTCTGCTAAATTGTCAAGTGAGTCAGAATGGAGGACTGCATGTAAAGATTTCCTAAGCTTTCTAGAAATCACTGCAACTTTATTGATCTTTTGAAATCAAGTGTTTGTAAATAAGATAACCCACTCGGGTCCTCAGGTAGTTCCATCAAATTCTCACACTTTGAGATGTCCAAGACTTGTAATGAATTCAACATTCCAAGGTTACCAGACTTTTCCAGATATATGCATCCATTTAAATTCAATATTTGCAGACAAGATAATCTAGCTATGGCTTGAGTTAGTTCCATCAAATTCTCATAGCATGAAATGTCCAGTTGTTGTAGTGCAGGCATCTTTCCAAAGTTAGCAGGTAATTTTTTCACACTATTGCATTTCCTTAAATTCATTTTTAGAAGAGAAGATAATTTTCCCATGACCTTAGGTAGTTCCATTAAATTAGTACAGAATGAGATATCAAGTTAGTATAATACTTTGTATTCATAAGCTCTAATATAGCAAGTTGCCCCAATCCTTGCAGTGAATACTCCCATTCACGTCCCCATAGATCTAGTCTCTCAATAGTAGTGAGGTGACCCAATCTTTGAGGCATCAGGCTGCAGTTACTCATCTTCAGAGTTATCAGAGGTACTGGAAACTCGATGCTTGTTAAAGTATAAAACACTTAAACCATTTCCCAAAAAAAATGAAGAATCAAAGAATGTGTAGCATTAGGTTTTTACTTAGGGATTCTAGCTAAGTTTGCATTCCCAATAATTCTGATGGAACTTCAAAACCATAAATTTACTTAGAGATGCTTCAAAAAAGAAGTCTATCACATTGCCCAATACATCAATTAATATAGTTTAATGTATTGCACAAGCAACGACTCCAGATGTAATATGAAAGCATTAAAAGTTGGCCATAATTATATTTTCAAGGTGATCAATCATTAGAATTGGTGCGGAAGGGAGATGAGTAATCTGCATGGTCAGGGAATCTTATCAAAAATCAGGTTTTAATTTTTATTGGCATTTTGGATATTGGTGGGTTTGCCAAATAATCTTCCAGGTTAATTACAATAGGATATCTAACTGCATATAAGCTTCCATATAATCTTGTGTGAAATCTTTTCTCTGCCTCTATTTCATATAATAATGTATTGTTTGTGTTCCCTGAGACCAACTTGATGTATCAGAGTTATAAAACCAAAAACCACCAGAACTATGCAAAATACAGATTTGGCATATTTGAAACCATCATATCATAACATGATGGATTTTCACTATCCCAAACACCATCTTGGTCTATCAAGCCACCTAAACTGTAACAAATATTGGAATTAACAACCTATAGCAAATTCAGTGTTGAGAATTTATATAACAATACCAATATAGATAGTCAACGAAGTACAGATATGGATACACTTTGATAAGTTCTGCATGTCAAGATGTTAGAAATATCCATCTCAATTATGATTTATAGCATTACTTTTATATATGCATATTAGAATTAAACCACTTCTTTTGATTTGGGTGAAAGTAAATTCTAAAATGTATAGAGTTGTTGGTGATATTAGTAGTTCTGATATACTCTAATTTTGGGCCAGAGGTTACTAGAGGAGCCTGAGGAGGTAGTGATCCTTTAAGCCACATTAGCCATGATATGGGCAAGAAAATTAAACAAAAATTGGATAAAGTGGAGGGGAGCACTATTTTTTTCTTGTTTTACCTTGGGGATGCTCCAAACAACACAAATTTGGTGAACAAAGAAGGCCTCTTGATGGAAGCCATGCAGCCAACCATGGCAGACAGAGAGTGGCCTACAAATGTATAGTTTTCCACACCCAGCTTGTCCAAAATGGTTATAAGGTCTTCTGCATAGGCTTCCACATAGCCATATCTTTGGAAATCAAAGTAGTCAGGATTCACACTCCCAGCACATATTAAATCAAATAAGACAATCTGAAAATATTTGTTCCTTGTGAACATTTTAATAGGTTTTATACTTAATTTTAACCTTCAGGCTTAGAAGTGTGATATTTTTGGACAAGAATATCATCTCAAATGGTATAATACTAACATCCATTTCACCTACAGAATATGCATATTCCTGTAATGTCATGGAGAAGAGTGACGTCTATAGTTTTGGGGTGGTTTTATTGGAGCTTGTAACTGGAAAACAACCAATTGAGCATGAATTTGGTGATAGCAAGGATATTGTTTACTGGATTTCACATAAAATATGTTCATAGTAAAATGCCTAAAATCCCAAAGCAAAGTCAAACAACCACCCTCCTAACATTCAAAGTGAGAAGAAGTAAGTGATAGGGTTCAAATTTAGGAAAAATGAGAACATTTATTTCAAAAATAGGGGGAAAAGACAACGAAATCCAATTAAAAAATGATACCCCTTTTTACATAATAGGCATCCACAGTATGCACATAGACTACAAACATCTGAGGGACATGACAACCTGAAAAATATCAAAAAAAATCCTTGGGATCAAACTGGCTTCTATCTGAGAGTCCTCCATCATGGCTGATCTATGATTTGTCTGTCCGTAGCGTGACTCAAGCCTCCGACCACAAGATCCCTAAGTCATTCTCCTTCCTCTTCTTCAAACCTTTATGAAACAATCGTTGCATGGGTGGAGTCAACAACTACTATCGTTACATGGGAAGAGTGAACAACTAGCGATATTGATGACCTATTACCACCCCAACTTTGAAACAACCTAGAGGATTCACGCTTTCTACATGCAACTGTGAATGATTTGGGGCCACTGTTTTGTGGAACTGCTAAAAATAGCTAAATTGTCAAAACAAATGTCAACTTTAACACAATCAAAGAAATGTTTGGAAGAGCCTTTCCCTATAGGGGGAATGCCTTCGGCGTAATAACATTCATAAATTAAATTTATTTATAGATTAAGTTTTATCTAATATAAAATTTATATTATTAATAAAAAAATTAATAATATTTCTATAATTATTTTTTTAATTTACACTATTACACCAAAAGCGTTCCCCCTATGGGAATGGGCTTACAGTCATTTCTTTCGACTAAGTTAAATTTGACGGTCTTGCGGATGTTTTTAAGACGTTCAATTTTGATGTCCGTTTGGACGTTTTCACACTATTCGACTATTTTTAACATTGCTTTTTAGTGGCTATTTTTTAAACAGTTACTTTTCATTTTTTCTATTTTTTAGATTTTGGTTTCCCTACATGCTGAATTGTCTTTGGAATAGCCTTTAAATACTCAACAACAACCAAGGAAAATTATTACACATCTAGCATTGAGCTTTGTTTCGTTCTACATTGAGCATTATTTTTGCTGCATCGAGGTCTTGTGTTCGAGTCTGGGAAAGAACAGTTCCTATCACCCATCTCAAGGTGGTAAAGGCTTAAAAGGAAGTATTGGGATACATCTACAGAGAAGAATCATTAGTGTCAGGTTTCACCCTTAACCTCATTCAATATTGTATCTTTGGGTATGTATTTGGTTTCGACAATGGTTGTCTATGAACTGTTAAAATAAGATTAGGTTATAAGGTTGATACCTACAAGAGTGGAAACATGAGGAAGCAAAGCTTCCGGTCATTTCCTTGACTAAGTTAAATATGACGGTCTTGTGGATGTTTTTAAGACATTGAATTTTGACGTCTCATTTGGACATTTTCACACTATTCAGCTAATTTTAACATTGCTTTTTAGTGGCTATTTTCTAAACAGTTTCTTTTCACTTTTTCTGTGTTTATATTTGGTTTTCTCCTACATGTTAAATCATCTTTGGAATAGCCTTTAAATACTTGAACAACAATCAAGGAAAATTATTACACATCCATCTCGAGCTCTGTTTCATTCTGCATTGAGCATTATTTTCACTGCATCGAGGTCTTGTGTTCAAGTCCGGGAAAGAGAAATTCCTATCACCACAACTCAAGTTGGCAAAGGCTTAAGAGGACATATTGAGATGCATCTACAGAGAAGAATCATTAGTGTCAGGTTTCACCCTTAACCTCAATCAATATTGTATCTCTGGGTATGTATTTGGTTTCAACAATATTTGTTTATGAATTGTTAAAATAAGATTAGGTTATAAGGTTGATACCTACAAGAGTGGAAACATGAGGAATAAAATCTTCCAGATCATTTCCTTGACTAAGTCAAATTTGATGGTCTTGTGGACGTTTTTAAGACGTTTAATTTTGACGTTCCATTTGGACATGTTTTTGCACTATTCAGCTATTTTTAACATTGCTTTTTAGTGGCTATTTTTTAAACAGTTGCTTTTCAATTTTTTTCTTTGTTTATATTTGGTTTTCCCTACATGTTGAATCATCTTTGGAATAACCTTTAAATACTCAACAACAACCAAGGAAAATTATTACACATCCAGCTCGAGCTCTGTTTCATTCTGCATTGAGCATTATTTTCAACGCATTGAGGTCTTGTGTTCGAGTCTAGGAAAGAAAATTTTCTATCACCAAACTCAAGGTGGCAAAGGCTTAATAGGACGTATTGAGATACATCTATAGAGAAGAATCATCAGTGTTAGGTTTCACCCTTAACCTCATGTACAATATTGTATCTCTGGGTATGTTTTTGGTTTCAACAATGTTTGTCTATGAACTGTTATAATAAGATTAGGTTATAAGGTTGATACCTAAAAGAGTGGCAACATGAGGAAGCAAAGCCCTCCTCTCCAACATATGTTGTCTCATTGTGAAGCTCAACAAATATTTTTATGTCATAGGTCCCCACATAAGCTCTTTAAAGGAGTCTGTCAAAATTTCTAATGTATCCTCCATATGCTCCCTGCCCATACGTTCAACCACCAAACAACATTTAACCATTTCTCTTGAATATCGCAATTTAATAAATTCATGAAAAAAGACTTTATTGAAAAAGCATAATGTTGTGAGCACCTTTGTGAGGATATCTATGTGCGAATCTTGTTTCATTTCCTCTTTATGGTCTCTAGAAACCTCCTTTAAAAAAATTGTAAATGAAATTTCATGGATTATTCATTATTTTGAAACAATAGAAGTCAATTAGTGTTTGAATTTAAATAGTAAATATTAGTATATTTAAAGAGTAAATACTAATACTAATAACAATATCATATGTAGAGCCAACACCCTGGCAACGGAAAAAGAATTCCAAGGGTTCCTTCATAGTTATTTCACCAATGTATATATCATGTTGACTAATGTAAGTTGATGTCCTTTGAGGGATGAACTCCTTCCATGCAATGTTTGTTCTACGTTATTGATCCTTCAACCTAAGCCAGTAAGTGTCAAACTCAATTACTTGGTGAAGCCTGTGCAGGCTTGCAACTTTGACAAGCCTATCAAAAAATTGTTGTCGATCCTCTAACTTTGTATTCCTCACATCAATTATTTATGTACATTATATTTACCATATCCATTATCACATATGCATTTTGACATACACAAACATATCCCTCCTTTATCATTTGTTCAGCACGCGCTGCCACCAAATCAATTTATGCCACCACTACATGAATATTAACTAGAGAGATCTTAAGTGATTTGTTTACAAATTTATGATAGAATGTATTCGTTTCAATCTCTATTGAAATGGATTTTGGTTGTAGTTTAAAAGTTAAGTAATGTAGAGTCTAAAATTATGGCTTGAATCTTCATGTTATAGTAATTAAAATATATTATTTTAGTCGTGGTTATTAGATGAATAACTGGCTTTAGCTTTCATATTTTCTGTTATAGTAACTTATGGTGACTTAGAGGATTAGTTCCAAGCTTCAAGAAGTATTACTCAAGGAAAATGATATATGGCTACAATATCTTATTTTAAGAACTGAGAAGATCATTGTACAATGAAAACAAAATGCCACATGGGCAGAGAAAAGCCTTAGAATCTTCACAAATGACACCACCTACTAGAAAGAAAGTAGAGTATGCATACTAATGCAAATTGCCTAATATGATGGTGACATCTATAATTTTACCTAATAAAGTACTCATGATAGAGGAATTTATTGAGACAAGGTTGATAGAACAAAATCATCTACCTTGGCCATAAGATCCTTAATTGAATTATCATCTATCTTTTCTCTCCTATATTCTAATACTATACACAATCTATGGTTCGATAAATTGCTCAAATCTACCTCTTAATTTAGATAGGTCATAAAGGTATTTAGATAGGTCATACACAATTACAGGTTGATAAGGAAGGAGGGGAAATCCATTTAACCTATTTTAATGAGGCCACATAAGCATTCTCTTAGTAGATTGAGAATGGGAAGCTATATACAATTTCCAATGGGAGGATTTTGAGGATTGCTGATGTAAAGCTATGTTACAACCATTTGAACAATGCTTTGAAGATTTTTCCTGTAACCTTCCTCAACCATATTGTTATCACCAAATCACAGCACCCCTATGCATATATTTTAACTCACAGTGTGATTGGATAACATGGGTACTATCTCCAAGTTGTGGGACTTGCTACTTGAGATAGACCTCCAGAGAAAGCTGGTTCTTGCTCCTAAACTACCTGCCACAATCTACTCTAATGCAGGATAAGCTAACTATTCTAATCTAAATTTCCAAGGAACTAGGGAGAGAGAATGCATAAAATGAAATCCTACACTAAAGCGGTGATACACCAGAAAAGGAGGATGTGAGAGTAGTCTCCAAATGTGTGAAATATAGAGGCAAAGTGCACACTAGAAGAGGTGATGACAGTTCTCCATAATCTAGCAAAATGCATTCACGACAATATTCCAAGCACACACAATGATAATGAATTCCTGCAAGAACATAATAATAGACACAATATTCTTGTAGAAAGATAAAAGCGGTAAGAAGAATGCAGAAAAACACAGCAGGGGAAGATACATCCACAAACTTGTATTTTATTGCTTCCTGGTATGCACAGTTCAGTCTATTACAAGATAAGGGTCTGGATCACCATGCAAGGAGTCCACTACAAGGGCCTGCAACACACTGGCTTCAAAAAGAAATTTTGGCAGAGCTTTGTTACCCAAAAAACTCTCTCTTTACAATGAGCCCAACACTCCAATTTATAGAAAAATGGGAAGGAAAAGAGAAGGGAAAATGGAAATCCCGAAATCTGTCCTTCAACCACCTGTAAGAGGCATTAAATTAAGTGAAATGGTTATACATTACTTTCAAAAGGCTCCCCATACTATCCCATGTGCTGCAGCAGAGAAAGAATGATGATCATGCCTCTTAATTGCACTCCCAGCTACCAAATAAAACACTATTCTGAACCTGGCCACGTTTTGTTAAAAAAAACAGTCAATTTCTGATCAAATCTAGAATTTCTTCATTTCTGTGCATCAGGCTCAGAACCACGATTCCAACGGTACCAATTTTGTGTGATTTTGTTGAGAAATGCAAAATTTATGGCCTTCTGAGTGCGGGAAGCTATTTTGGGTCTGGCAGGTAGTTTTCTGTCATTTGACGGGAATGAGCATTGACTGAATGGAGCCGAATATGTTTCTTTTATTTAAATATATCTACCCTCATCAAAAAAAAAAATTTATTGATTTTGTGCCGTAGAGGACGTCGTGCTCGTTCCAGAAAGTCCAATTTTGTGAAAGTCAGAGCTCGGAGTCAAAAGCTATGGCCGTTTGAAGTTTCATGAGTCAAACGTTGACTTTTCTTCTCTGCCTTCAGCCCGCTTTGGCTTTTCGCACCCTTCGCATCCTTTTTTCCCAAATGTCCCAATGTTGAATGGGACAAATTCTTCCGAACTGCCCGAAATGGGCTTCCATGTCCCTTTTCTGCCGGTGATACGTGGTGTGATCTGGTTGGCTTTCGGCTCCTTCGGCTATCCACGTCCCACGCGTCCCTTTGTCCCATTTGTCCCAATGTTGAAGTTCCATGTTTCAGCTGAACCGGCCGGTTCACGTACTCGCGGCCCCAGATGTCCCATTTGCTTTCGGACCGCCTGGGACAAATTTTTTCGATTCGCCCGGTTCGGCCGGTTCGCGCCGTTTTGTCCCAACTGTTCTGGGACAAAAGTTCTAATTTTGGCCGATCCGGCCGGTTTGCATACTTTTTGGCCTGCGCATCCCATACTGTTTTGGGCTGCCTGGCAGCCTTTCAGCCGGTTCGTGCCCTTTTGTCCCTCATGTCCCGACTATTTAGGAGGACTAGGACTTAGCCATTTTTCCTGATTTTTTCTAGCCCGAGCTGTTTTTGCAATTTTTTTCGCATTTCCTTAGAACTTGCTCTCTTATTCTTGGACAGGGGAGTTAGAAAAATATGAGGGGACCCTAGAAACATGACTTTTCACCCTGAACTCAACATAATTGCTTGGGACTAAAGAATTTGATGCACGTTATCAAAATTACCTTGAGGGGTGAATTTTGGATAACAATTTTGGCGACTCAGTGGGGTCATCTACCCGCCAGATGAAAAACGACCTGCTGCTTATAGTATTGCCATTAGGGCTGAAAAATATCTTATTCAAGCTGGTAAGCTAGCTCCTAGGCCTCCCATTCCCTTGTATCCTAACTTAGAAAATCCAAGCGCCAGTCAAGCACCCACTTTGGCTCATATTCCCACTCCTAGAAATCAGAGTTCCAATGAGACTTCTACTTCATCCTCTAGTGCTTCAAATGAACTCCAAGAGGTCATGAAACAATTGCAAAATTTGGGAAATGAGCTAGTTACTATCAAAAGACAGCAAGCTCAAAGTGCTAGACCATATCAGCCTCAAGCACAGTACCAGGCTAGGCCCCCCATACCAACAAAATAGGTCACCAACTTAGGTTGCAAATCAAAATCAAAGCCAAGTAAGGCCTCCCACTAATAGACCATTTCAGTCCTATAATCCCAATGCTACATCTACATCCAGAGCTTTGGTGCCAGTCCAATATAACATGGCCCAAGAATATGATTGGTGTTTCCCATGTAGTCAGCCACATAACCAATCAATGTGCTTTAATGATGCATTAAATCAGGCTCTAATGGTGCAAAGAATTGGTGGGTCACAAGAATCTAGCCACAAAGAAGACCAGCAGCAAGGGGCACCTCAGCAAGGAACATCTCTGAATGAAACTACTCTTGTCAATTGGCAGGCTGAAGATTTTTGTGGTATGAATCAAATACCCTCTCAAAGTGTTGCAGCCAACACAAGGTCAAAGAGGAGAAATTTGGGTGAAGAATATCCATTGGCTTCAAGTAATCCACAGCCTTCTACCACTCCACAAGCCACTGGCAAGCAAACTGTAGTTCTAAACATACAAGGAGCATCCAAACCAGCTCCTAAACCAACCCATATGCCAGCTACTGCCGTTCATTTGCAAGGAATGAATGCGCAAGCCAAGGGAAAGCAGAGGAATACTTCATCTCCATTCAATATCATTGATCAGATGAAGAAGACAAATGTAAACATATCAATGTGGGAATCACTATCTATCCCAGGAAAAAGAGATCTGCTACAAACTGCCATGAAAGACTAGTCAACTCCAAATCAACAGGTCCAAATGCAAGAGAAGGCACTCACAAATGCTTCCCAACCTGAAGGAAATCATGGAGGACTGCAAGGTAAAACGTTGAAGACCCCCTCCATTTTATGTTTCATTGATCGTAGGAGATAATTTGGTGCATAATTGCATGATCGATTCGGGAGCAAGCAGCTCAGTCATGCCAAAACAGATAGCTGATCAGCTAGGACTCCAATATGAAGTCATCTCCAAGGGTGTAGTGCCATTAGAATGGGATAGCAGTGACAACGGTTGGAGTAATCAAAGGTCTGAGCCTCACACTGCACGCATGTCCTAACGTAATAGTGTTACAAGATGTGTCAGTCATAGACCTGCCACCACTCTTTGCGTTGTACTTGTCAATAGACTTCACTGCTAAAATTAGAGGCTATCTTTCGGCGGATTGGTCACACATGTTGTTCAAATCAAGGTATGGAACCAAAGCCACAATCAGGTCTGAACCTATTGCGAACTTTCATATTGAGCCTTACACTCCAAGCCAAATCAATACCAACTGTTCAGCGTTTGATCAAGAAGATTATCCAAGCACTGATGAAGCTGACACCAAGGTTGGAAGCATCCCAGATTTGACTCTTGATGAATGGGCAAGCAAGGTGCATGCTTTTGATCCTTATCAAGAAATAGAAGAATCTGAGCTGGGAGTCTATTGTTTACATGAAGAGAATCAACCTCTTCCTAGCATCACCAAGCCAGATCATAAAGACAAGAATGAAGTATGGCAATTGTTCT
This sequence comes from Taxus chinensis, assembly GCA_019776745.2. Taxonomy (NCBI): domain Eukaryota; kingdom Viridiplantae; phylum Streptophyta; class Pinopsida; order Cupressales; family Taxaceae; genus Taxus; species Taxus chinensis. The sequence goes on from CM034149.1 coordinate 787,294,306, forward strand.
TTGATGGGTCAAGGAGTAGACAAGGTGCAGGAGGAGGAGCTATGCTCATTTCACCGCAAGGTATAAGGTATTACTCAGCTTTCTGTTTCCAGTTTTCCTGTTCAAACAACACAGCTGAGTATGAAGCCTTAATTCATGGACTGCACTGGGCAAGGAAGAAAGGCATTAGGAGTTTACAAGTATTTGGTGATAGTGAGCTGATCGTAAACCAAGTCAAAGGAAAAAATGCTGCCAAAAAATGATCTGTTGAAGAACTACAAAAATCAGGTATGGGATCTTATTGAAGATTTTGAAGCTTTTAGCATCATTTCCATCCCAAGAAAAAAGAATGAAGCCGCTGACAGACTGGCAGCAATTGGGGTTGCGTTTGATGTTGTAGAAAGTATCAAAAGTGAGAAAACTTAGCCTCATATCAAAGCGGTTGTGAGACCAGTTGTTCCAGATAACAACACAAGTTGGCAAGTCTTCGAGAATGATCAGTAGATTGTTAATTTCCTACAAGAAGAAGCTAAGTTCTCCATGAGAAATCAAGACAAGCTGGAGCAGTAGTATGGTGACCAAGTGGTGCAGCTTAGGACTAACAAATTGACAAAAGGCCTCATAACCTTGGAGTCAATCTTCAACCCGAATGATCAATTCCGGAAGGAGAAGGCGAACATTCAAGTAAAGGGTGAAGATTCAGAGCCTATTTTAGTGGAAGAAGGCAAGACATTGCAAATCGGAAAAGTAAGTACTCCACAAGAGAGATCTGATTTTGTTCAGCTTTGTCAAGAATTCCCAGATGTCTTTGCTTGGACTTACAAAGATTTAAGAGGTTTCAACCCAAAATTGGCACGACATACTATTGAATTGGATCCGGAATCCAAGCCTGTCAGGAAAAAGCAAAGGCCAGTAAATCCTCATATCGAGCCTCTCATGAGAAAAGAGTTAATTAAGCTCATTGAGGCTAGTATCATCTTTCCCATCAAACACTCAAGTTGGGTTGCAAACTTAGTGCTGGTAAGAAAGAGAAACAGAGAAATAAGATTTTTTGTGGACTTTCACGATCTAAATAGAGCGTCACTCAAAGATCATTATCCGCTTCCATCAATGGAAACAAATATTGCAGGTTGTAGCTGGTTCAGAAAGGTTTTCATTGCTAGATGGATATTCAGGCTATAATCAGATAATGGTGAAAGAAGAAGATCAATTCAAAACGGCCTTCACTACAAAATGGGGCACATATGCTTACAAGAAGATTCCATTTGGACTGTATAAAGCCGGAGCAACATTTCAGTGAGCTATGCATATGGCGTTCAAAGGCTTGATCAACAAGATAGTGCTGGTATACCTAGATGATATCACTGTCTTCTCAAAGAATGCAGCAGACCATCTCTTTCACCTCAGACAAGTGTTTAAGAGGTGTAGAAGGTTTGGAGTGTCATTGAATCCAAAGAAGTGTGTATTCTTGGCACACGAAGGCAAACTGTTGGGCCACATTGTCTCTAGGGAAGGGCTAACAAATGATCTTGAAAGGGTTGACAGCCATCTGAATGCTTCCATTCCCACACCACAAGAAATCTCTCCAAAGCTTCTTAGGAAGGATAAACTTTGTCCGCAGATTCGTGCCTAATTTTGCCACTCTTGTGAAGCCTCTAACTATGATGTTAAAGAAGAGTCTAGCATTCAAATGGACAGCAGAAGGCAAAGAAAGTTTTGAAGACATCAAGCATGCGATATCATAAGCTCCAACTCTTATCAACCCAGATTTCTCAAAGGACGTCATGTAGATATGCATGTTGGAGGATGTGCAGCCTTGCAATATAAAATCCAATACGATCCCTATTTAAAATATGTCTTAATCGACGATGATGCCCTTTCCTCACTACCATCTGGGTCATCGGGTGATGGAATATGATATTGAAATCAAAGTGACCAAGTTCGTTCGTGGCAAAGGCTTGTGTGAGCAGCTCGCTTCCAAACAACCAAACGAGTCAACAAGTGAAGAGGATGTTGTCTTGCTACTACAGAACGATCGAGACCAACCAGCTGATGCTGCTACCCAACTCATGTTGGACTCAAGACTTGGTGCATTACCTCAACCCAGGCTTGTGCCCTCCAGAAGTGAGCAAAGCATATGAGGAGATACTTCAGATTACAAGCCATTCCATATGTGCTTGTTGACAGAGTTTTGTTTAAAAAGGACATCAATGGAGTTCTATTAAGATGCAATGGAATAGGTCAAGTTAAGAAGATCCTACACGAGTTCCATGACGGGGAATCAGGAGGCCATTTAGCTTCGCGAGTGACAGCTCTCAAAACCATGAAAGCTGGTTACTATTGGCCTACTATGTTCAATGATTGCTACTCATCGGTCAAGAAATGCAAGAGATGTGCATTCTTCACAGGGAAGGAGAGCTTAGCAGCATTGCCCTTTCATCCAATTTCAGTAAATCAGCCATTCATACAATACGGATTAGGCTTCATTGGGGTTATCAATCCCAATTCATGTCAGGGCCACAAGTGGATAGTTACAGCAACAGATTATTTCACCAAGTGGACCGAAGCAGTGGCACTCAAGGAGGCAAATGAATCTAATATCTTAGATTTGGATCCTACACATATCTCGACTCATAGCAAATGAGGATACAATACCTTCCCATAACTTTCAGTTCACTAAAATCAAGGACTTACCTGCAACTGTTGAAGGTTCTACCCTTCATTTGATTGGCATTGTTGTTACCATGTCAACATGGGCAAAAATTTGTTTGTACGAAAAGTCTGAAACAAAGAGAAGAACACTGCAATTAAAGGACATGTCAGGTTTCAGTGTAAGTTTCACATTCTGGGGACAACACTTAGATGATATAAGCAATGAACATGAAGACATGCTTTCTATGCATCCACTTCCATTGATTTCCTTAAAAGTTTCTCACGTCTCGAGTTTCAATGGGAACTCAATTAACACTGTTTCAAGTACCAAATGTTACATCAACCCTCTAATTTCATAAACCATTAGACTTCATAGCATGTGTAGATTCTGATAACTACTCCGAATGCTGGCACCCTCTATCACAAGCCAGTTTATGGGCCCTCCAAAGAGCTTGACCTCTGTAACAATTATTTTGGAGGTACTACATATGGGGAACACAGAGAGAAATGAATGGGCCATGGTTTCTGCAGAAATCACAAATATCAACAGGGACAATTTTTTTACAAGGCATGTCCTCTTCAAAAAGGTGAAAACAAATGCAGGAAAAAGGTGAGAGAGCAATGCTAATGGTTCATGATTCTGCTCAAGTTGCAACGTACAAGTTCAGAACTATGATTATAGATATGCATTGAGGATCGATCTAAAGGACCCAACAGGAGAACTTCAATTAGTTATCACTTCTAATGATATAGTTGTGTTACACTAATGGGTGTTGTAGCCAGCGATCTCCATACATTATCTATAGATGAAGATACGACTCATGAAATTATAAGTAATGTCATAACCAACGGATATTGCTTCACACTTTCACTGAAAAAAGAGACATATTGCAGAAACAACATATTGAAATGTGTCATCCTCAGTTCAAAGAAAGTGGAAAATATTGCAACTCCTCCATAACCTTTACACAAGGATTTCTAACCCACCCGTCCCTTCAAACGCTACACCCTCACTCATCTCATTCTATACTTTGAACTATCACTGCTATGTTTCTTATTTCATATCTATGTTTCAAATTTTTCCCTGCTTCAAAAGAAAATTGGTGTATTCCCTTATACACTGACATACTATTGTCTCCTTCTATTATACGGATTGTTAGTACTTTTAAGAAAATAAATATAAAATACATGCACTTTTGTTATGTACATATTTATATCCTTCTGTAGTATGTGAACACATTGTATGTTTCTATATATCTAATACTCTTTTCTTTGATAAAAAAGGTAATTTCTCGATACTCAATTGTTACATCTTATGCGTATTTCCCATTGGAACTCTGCATGCATTACAATTGAATTTAGTTTTACATTTTGACTTATTTCTGCATTTGTATGTCATCAAACTATGTATTTCTTTTTGCTAACCCAAAATGATCTTTATCCAACATGTGGTACTCCATAATCATGTGACTTCGCAATCATGTCAAATTCTGCAAAACGAGCCCAATGAAGAGAGAACTACATGCAAAAAATAAAGTACACATAACTGCTAAGAAATGACGTTGTAAATTAGAGCATAGAAGAACAAAAATCTTTAATATCTTTCAACTTACAATGACCAACAACATTATGATCCCCATGACATTCCAATATTGCCATCAAATACAACTACTGAAGAATTTCCAACCAACATTCTACATGTAACTTCCATGGAAACCAACTTTCAAGAGCATACCACTTCCTTTGTATGAAACCCATCTTTGCTAACAACTGTCACTTTCCTCCAAATGTCTGGGATGCCACATGAAACTGTCTCAAGTAACAACCTTTCTTCAGTTCATCACACATATACAAATAGTTTCTCCTCTCCTTCTGAATTCTTTCCACCTTGCAATCCACAAACGACTCAAACAGAACACCCCACCCCTTCTAATACACACAGATATCCAATATTCCCACCCTCGATGATGACTATTGAAGCCCAATGCTAGTTTTGCAAAAGAATAGATTTACTGGCGACCATTCAAACTTGCTCAATCTGCTTGGAAAAATACCCAAGAATTAAAACAATTTCCTTTGAAGGCTTTCCCTCATGTAACAGATGCAAAAGTGAAAAAACAAGGCCACCTGCTTCCCTTCATGGAACAACATGGACCCTAAAAAATAGCCTATCATTCTTGCATCTTTAACCCAAATTGAGGATATACTTATTACATGAGTTAATCCATTCATGCAAGTTGCCCAAGTATGTGAGCGGGAAATACAAATACTCAGGACACACCATAAGCTTCCCGCAAAACATTACTTCAATAGCAAAGACCCTACCCCACCACCTTGGAGATTTGGACATAGTTCTCATACAAAGGGAAGGATCTAATTTAAAAAATTATGATTTCTACGTCAGTAGATATCATGTTTGTGCAGCCTTGCAATATTAAATCCAACACGATCCCTATTAAAAAGATGTCTTAATCGACGATGATGCCCTTTCCTCACTACCATATCGATTCATCAAATGTTTCCTCCTCTCTCAACACAGCCACAATGGAAATGCGCCCCAAAATGCAAACTTGCTCTACAACTCATGGTAGTGGTGTTCCCACCCACTTTGATGAAACATATGAAGACTCATCATCTTTTGTGCCAACACCTCACAATATAGGAACAAAAGAAGAGGAAATTGAATAGTTCTTGCTCAACTACATGATAATAACACTCCATTTACCATGCCATGGCCAAATGCTTGGGCTTTCGCCAGTAAATGAATACAATATGGAAGGCCTGTTCTCAATGGATTTCCCAACTTTATTTCTGACAAGAAAAGGAATGTGGCAACAACCTAGCATTAAAGAAGTTCCAGTGCATGAATACATCCATCATTTGATGTGTTACCATGATGGGCGTTTTGGTTCCCACCCATGATTTTGTTATTTCCTTCTAAATCTCATAATGCGACACAGAAGCCAATCCACGGCAGCAGTTTTTATGAAACAGAACACCGAATATGGAATCCCTCTGACAATTAGAGAGCTGCGAACGAAGATAACTACTAGAATGCCCCCAACACAACCTCCCAAAGATGGCTTAATGAACTTTGGATCAAGCCTTCAAGGGACACATTCATTCTGGGTAAAAAGTAGAAGAAGAGCTTTTAGATATGGTGGAACAATTGGGGACACCAACCTTATTCTTCACTCTAAGTGTTGTAGTACACTAAATGGCCAGATCTCCACAATATTATGCCTAGTGAATGTCCAACAGATCCTTGAGCTGCACAACGTTGGACAACACTTAACATTGTCTCTAACCCTAATTGAGTATCAACATACCTGCATCATAGATTCACAATATTTTGGGAAGAAATATTGTAAAAGGAACTTTGATCAGTAGACTTTTGGTACAGGTAATCAAATATACTTATTTCAAAGTTTTTTCCAGACTACATATCTAATATTTATGTTCCCTCATCTTGCAGGTATGAATGGAAACATAGAGGCTCCGCACATGTCCACAGTTTATTGTGAGCTCGAGAATGTGCCAAAAGTTGACAAACTGGACTGGGAGGACAAAAAAGTTATTGAGGCAACAAAACAATACTTTGATAAGTTCGTGTCTACCTAGAACCCCTTCACCGGGCTTGCAACCACTTGGATTTTGTTCGCAGGTCACTCCTAGATGACCCGTGCTTGCTAGATACAACATAAATTCTATCCACTTCCTTACATGCAGACCTTGAAGAACTTCTTAATCAAGTTCAACGTCACACTAAATGTTTAGAGAAGACATGTCTATGTAGAAATAAATCATAGCTACAATGCAGGTACAACGCTCCCTAGGCCACACAACCTACTTCTTCCTTACACATTGAAAGTGATGGGAAAATAAAGTACCTCCCTTCCAAAAACGATGAAAGATTGAACATTCATAATCGAATAATGATATACATATGGAGAGTAAATGTCAATTGCCAACCGGTACTTTCATGTCATGCCTTTCTTAAGTATATTGCAAATTATGCTTCGAAAGTTGAGCAACGTTCAAAAACATATCACCAAATGCTATCTAGATTTTCAAGAGACACAGACGTAGATTCTCCAGCACATATCGTGATCTGTAAAATGCTCACAAGAAAGTGTTGCTAAACATGACATAAGCACACAAGAAGCATGCCACATGCTACAAAAAATTCCACTTGTTATGTGCTAGTTATCCATTTGTATCATTAAAAGTTGGCAAAAAAGATTCTGAGACGTGTCATTGAAAGTGATGTTGGTGCACAACAAACAACCGCTTTCTTGGATGCATATAAAGTTCATCCAACAACCATGGAACACCTATCGCCTATTAAAGCTACTCGACATTTGAGCTACAAGAATAACCATAAATGTGATAAATGGAAAAAGTGATCGACATAAGCAATTGTTTGGGTGCACCCTAGATTTGTGAATGTCCCTGCTCAAGAATCAACATCATATGACCTTTTTTGTTAGTTAGAACTCATATTATACAAGCCTTTTAGAAATATTATGTCTGAATTCGGCTCAAACCATCAACGGCACTTTGTACAAGCACAACTACAAACCATGGCATGTTCATGCACTACCACAGACAAGATGCTATAGATGTTAGTTCTAACTCACCTGAATGTAGGCACCTTGCAAGAATGACAAGCACAACTACAGACCATGGCATGTTCTATGCACTACCACAGACACAGGACTTGCTATAGATGTTAGTTCTAACTCTGAGCCTGAATGCAGTATTCAACAAGAACCATTGCAAGAATGGCAGGTCTTCACACAACTTCATCACCATGGAAAACTAACATGGGTCTAAATGTTAGTCTTGAAATGTTCAACAAGGGAAACAATATTTCAACCCAGACATACATGGGTCTAAAATAATTGGGGACAATATTTTGACATACACATAGACCATACATGGTGTTTCCCATGATTTACAGATAACTGGTTCATCATTCATCGAGAGAGAGAGAAGGCAAACACAATTAACATAATATACATGCCACACCACCATCTTCCACACTTCCTTTGTCTCCAGAACAACAAATAGCTCTTGATACCATACTACACCATTCAGCAAACAAAACCCTTCTACTTCCACTAAGATTGATAATTCAAGGAACGACTGGCACAGGAAAATCATTTCTAATAAATAAAATCCAGAATTCATTCACAGCATCAACCACATCTCCCTCACCTCTACTTGTGCTCGCCCCTACCAGTGTTTCAGCATTCAACATCTCCACATCCACAATCCACACAGCCATGTACATTCCAATCAAAGAACTGAAACCCCTTGAAGGTAGTGCATTATCGTCTTTTCAATAGTCGTTGAAACATATAGAATATGTTCTTATTGATGAAATAAGTTTCATCGGGCTAAAGTTGCTAAGAAAAATTTACAGTTGGCTCACGTGAATCTTTCCCACACTCAAGAACATCTGAATTTGGGAACATATCAGTCATCCTCCTCAGTGACGTCGAGCAATTACCACCGGTTTTGGACAGTCCTCTTTATGCAAGTACTTCCTACAGAGCAACCCTTTGGAAGGGATTTTAGTCTTCCATTACATTGCAAACAATATTTTGGCAACAAGGAACAACCAATGCACAGGTTTCATTCTAGAATTTACTGCTCCACATGCAAGATTCAACCCCTCTAATTGAGGATTGGGAGCTCTTAATGTCTCGCACAGACACACACCTAACTCAGCAGGAGCTCAAAATTTTTAAAGACACACCACATTTGTTTACAAAAAATGATCTGGTCAACTCCCACAACCTACAGATGTTGAAGGCATTGAACGTTCTCGATCACCCAATCCATTACTAAAAGTAACAGGCATAATGGACTAGGAAATCCTAATGATGATCAGCTGGAACACAAAGTTCTGTTGTGCAAACAACAAAAAATCATGCTTATTGCAAGTCTATGGGTTGATGCAGGCCTTTTGAATGGTGCCATAGGAACAATCACCAACATTGTCTACGACGCATCAATGCAACCACATGCATTACCTTTATTTGTTGTAAAATTTGATAGATACAACAGCCCATGTTGGGATCCCTCCAACCCGTTACATATTCCCATACCCCCTATTTCGAGGGGGAATCAAAGACTGTTGCCGATTAAAATGGCCTAGGGATTAACTATCCACAAGTCCTAAGGAATTACTTTGCACAAAGCAACCATCGACATTGGAACCAATGAATGGTAGGATTTGACATTCACAGCTTTCTCCAGAGTTCCCTCGCTTGCAAATCTACACATTTCACCTACTTTTTCATTCAATAGATACTCAAATATGGTGCACGTACCAGCACTTGGAGCAAGAAGAAAGGAGGAAGCAAGACTACTATCACTCAACCCATTGTAAATACTACCCTCTACTTTGATAGCACCTCCGCTACTACTATACTCAATACTTATTCTATCCAAAGCCACACTATCGTTCAAGGGATATCAAATGTAATCATGTTTATTGAAACTAAAAGTGCCCACTAAAGGCTACCATTCAGGATATAAATACTGCAAATGTATACATGTCTCATTATGTGTATGTATACCTTCATTTATTTTATGTTTTCAAATATGATATGCAACTTTAAATGTATGAATCTGTAACATAATTAAATGTACACATACAACATTTCAATGTAATGTTTCAACTAAATTCCTACACTACAACTATCAATCGTACACATTATCAATTGTATAATAAATGTTTCTCCAGCAAAACACCAACTGAAAAATTGGTGCACAACTAACAACATCAACAATAAAATTAATTAACTATCAAAAACAGTATCACAAGTAATCATGTATGAATTTATAACAAGTTTGAAATGTAGAAACAACCTTCAAATTAAGTGGATCAACTATATTTCTACAATTACAACATCACTCGAACCCCTTAACAACATCAAGTACAAAATTAATAACTATACCTCTCACCCAACTCAAGGTGGCAGAGGCTTAAGAGGACGTATTGAGATACATCTACAGAGAAGAATCATCAGTGTCAGGTTTCACCCTTAACCTCATTCAATATTGTATCTCTGGGTATGTTTTTGGTTTCAACAATGTTTGTCTATGAACTGTTAAAATAAGATTAGGTTATAAGGTTGATACCTACAAGAGTGGCAACATGAGGAAGCAAATCCCTCCTCTCCAGCATATGTTTTCTGATTGTGAAGCTCAACAAAGCTTTGTATGTCATAGGTCCCCACATAAGCTCTTCAAAGGAGTCTGTCAAAATTTACAATGTATCCTCCATATGCTCCCTACCCATACGTTTAACCACTAAACAACATTTAACCATTTCTCCCGAATACCCCAATTTAATAAATTCATGAAATAAGACTTTATTGAAAAAGCAGAATGTTGTGAACACCTTTGTGAGGATATCTATGTGCGAATCTGGTTTCATTCCCTCTTTCTCTTGTCTAGAAACCTCCTTCAAAAAAATTGTAAATGAAATTTCATGGATTATTCATTCATTTTGAAACAATAGAAGTCAATGAGAATTTGAATTTAAAGAGTAAATACTAATACTAATAACGATATCATATGTAGAGCCAACACCCTGGCAGCAGACAAAGAATTCTAAGGGTTTCCTTCATAGTTATTTCACCAATGTATATATCATGTTGACTAATGTAAGTTGATGTCCTCTGAGGGATGAACTCCTTCCATGTAATGTATCCATTCTACATTATTGATCCTTCAACCTGAGCCAGTAAGTGTCAAACTCAATTAATTGGTGAAGCCTACATAGGGATGCAACTTTGACAAGCCTATCCAAAAAATGTTGTCGAGCCTCTAGCTTTGTATTCCTCACATAAATTGTTTATGTACATTGTATTTAGCATATCCATTATCACATACGCATTCTTACATACACAAAATTGTCTCTCCTTTATCATCTGTTCTAGCAAGCACTGCCACAAAATCAATTTATATGCATCGTTTTCATCTGTAAAGTATATACACATTTAAAAAATTACTTTTCCTTGGTCAAAGAAGGGGTTTGAATCCCTGAGCATATGTATTACAGTGGTGTATGGCTTCTTGTTTTAGAAATCCAATTCCTTTTTCCCAAAGAAATGAATTACACACCATGTCCTCTCATCTCCCTCTTCCTGTTGGAGAGGACGCTGACATGGTTGTATTCATAGTGTGAATATTTCATGCATAGTTTTCGTATTCAGTGATTACTCATCAAGTTGGCAAATAGTCACTTTATTTTCTCCATGTTGAATATTTTTCCATAAAAATCTCGACCCCGAGATCGCGAATATTCCCCAAGACTCGCCATGAATATTCACCAAAGCTTGGTGAGTTCTAGCCCACAACTCACCATATGGAGAAGGGACGTAGAACAATCCAAAAAAAATATGTATTTTATGTTGCAAAAATGCTACTTTTTGTCTTATAAATGCTTCACACTCCCTAACTTGTAATCACACAACTATTTCTCCCAAATGTTTCTTTAGAACGGGGAAGAGGAAAATGTAAATTATTGTAAACTGTAACTTGCATAGATATGTAATTTATGATGATAATTTTCAATGACAGTCATCATTAATTCATAACACTTACCAGATGGCTCTTGTATTCACATGATGATGCAATTTTGTATTGTATTGGTATTAAAATCTAATAGAAAACACTTCCCTAACATTTTATGGACTCATTTGATACATTTTGTAGCGATATTTTACATAATTTATGTTTTTAAATAAATTTACACATTTTTTAAGTGGCTGAATTTGGTTTTCTTGGCCATGTTGTGGCATGAATTCAAGACATGACAATATTCACAAAAGTGATGAATCATATTCTTCATTCGGTTGTTTTATCTTTTCATAAGAGGGAGCTATGGTGTTCATGCTAATGCATATGATAAATAGTCAATATGTTCCTTGTCTGGATTAGACTATGAGTTACTTAGATAAATTTTCTAGAAACAACTCCATTTGATTAGAATTTTTCCTCCTATCAAAACCTATTGGTATCTCTTTTGTGAGTTGAAACCTATATGCCACCACTACATGAAGATTAACTAGAGAGATCTTAAGTGATTTGTTTACAAATTTATGATAGAATGTATTTGTTTAATAATAAAATTATGTTTCTGACATCATGTATGCCCCAAAAAAATTGTTATCCGATGCTCAACTCTTGAAAGGGCCTAATTATGCCACATGGAAGAAAAAATATGAGAACCATCCTCCTCTTTGAAAATCTATGGGAGATCGTCACTAGCACAGTCACTTGGCCCACCGACATAGATGAGAAAATGAAGTATGACATGGCTGATGTAAAATCTTTGATGTTGATCACTCTGAGAATTTTCAATGACGTGTAACCACACATACAGAATGCAAAAACTTCAAAGGTGGCCTGGGATAATCTCTCCACCATCTACGAAGCAACAATTTTGACAAAGATCCTCCATCTCTAATAAAAATTTAATACCATGAGTATGAAAGAAGGTGAGAAATTTGAGGAATTATTGTGTCACATGGAAGAACTATGAACTAAGCTTGGAGCACTTGGAGAAGTGATAAAAGATAATTTTTTTATCCCTCTCACACTGTGAGCTATCCCTTCCAAGTTTTAGGACATTTATCACCACATTGACCATCACAAATAAAGGGGTGACCTTTGCTGAATTTTTGAACTTTATACAAAAATAAGAATCCATTCAGATAGTGCATGAAGAATTTGAGAACAAAGCATTGATCTCAAGGCATAAGAAGAGTCAGAACCCTCACAAGAGACAAAAGGAGAAGCAAACACAAAAGCAACCACAGAAGCATAAGTCTCTAAAGGTGAATCGATTTTGTAACAATATGAACCACAAATATGCATGAAACTATGAACTATTGGTAAAATGGTCACACACAACACAATTCCAGAGAAGAAAGAACATTTGGCTGAGGTGCTTCATAGAAATCCAAGTGGTGTCCTCATCAAAAGAAATAGAAAGGACATGTCGCAGCCCATCCATATGTTGTACTTCATATATGCATGTCTCATATAAGAAGAGGAAGAAGATTGATGTAAAAATACTCCAGTACATATATTTGGGGTACAGTACTACCTCAAAATCATATTGTCTCATGTATCTGTAGACAAAGAATATATATGAGAGTAGAGATGTGGTTTTTGATGAGTCATCATTTGAATCTTTTCCATAGAAAGAAGAGTCAGCACCGACCTCCTCTCCTAGATTTATCTCATTGCCAGTTGATGAGCATGAGGATTATTCAAAAAATAAGGATGAGCTACAAGGGGAATGGTTCATTGATCATAGAAATATGGAAAATAATTCTTCACATCAGGAGCAACGTTAACATCTAAAGTGGGTCCAAAGCACCATGAGAGACTCCCACTTAAACTCTCTTCCAGAAAATTCATCAGGAGTTTGATATCACACTCATGAGTTCAGTGGTTGATAGCACCAAACCTGATTTAGTTTGTGAGGCACTTAGTCAGCTATAGTGGAAGAAGGCAATGGATGTAGAATATGACTCATTGATACAAAATTATACATGGGAACTTGTTGATCTAGTTACATGTAAGAAGTCCAGTGGGTGTAAAATGATTTTCAAAACAAAATACATGGACCATGGATCTATCAACAAGTACAAAGCACAATTAATTGTAAATGGTTATGCTCATCAAGAAGAAATTGAATATGAGGATAACTTTACACCCATTTTGAAGATCAAAACCATCATAGTTTTTTGTGCACTGGTAGCACAAAAAGGATGAAAACTTCAGCATATGGATGTAAAAAGTGATTTCTTGAATGGTGATCTCAAAGAAGAAGTATACATGACCTAGCCAGATGAATTTTTTTAATGAGTAGAATCTTCAGAAGGTACGTCGTCTAATTAATTCTCTTTATGGACTTAAATAGGAACCCAGGGAATGATACATTAAAATAGATGATCACAAATTCTAGCATGTGTTAACTTATAGCCCCTTTGATACAAATATGTATAATAAGAAGATAGGAAGTGAGATTTTTATGTTGGTTTTATATGTGGATGTTCTTGTGATTACAAGGAGTTCAAATAATCTCCTCGAAGATGTTAAGAATGATTTGAATAAATCCTTCGACATGAAAAATTTGGCGCTACATCACTATTGTCTTGGATTGGACATATGGAAAAAGAAGAATCATTTTTTATCTCCCAAATGAAATATGCCAAGACACTCCTAGAAGAGTATGGCATGTCTTATTGTAAACCTATGTCCACTCCAATGGAAAAAAAATTACAACTTTCTAGATTCTAGGATTCACCTCAATTAGATGGTTCTCACTACATATAGCTTATTAGGAGTCTCATTTACTTCACATATACCAGACCATATCTTTTCTTTGATGTTAATTATCTTTCCATATTTATGCAAGAGCCAAAGGAATGTCATTGAGAGAGAAGCATGTGTTCAGATATGTGTGAAGTACAACTGACTATGGTATGGAATATCAAAAGAACTTTCAGTTCTTCTTACAGGGATAGATAGACTCAGACTATGTTGGATCTGTTGATGACAAGAAATCAACTTCAAGTTATATATTTCATCTCAAGTCTAGAAATATCTCGTGGATAAGTAAGAAGAAAACTATTTTTACTCTTTCATCTAGTGAGGTAGAGTGTCGCTATGTACAAGGAACTATGTGCAAAGTGATTTGGTTACATCACATTTTAGGAGATATTGGAATACCTAAAGAAAATCCTTCCATCATTCATTGTGAAAATATTCAAGGTGTGTTGAAGCTTGTGAAAAAAACTAAATATAGCTTTTCCATGAGATTTTTCCACAACAAAACACATTGATGTCGAATGTCACTACATTTGAGAACAAGTCTTAAACCACCACATCCAGCTCCAGTACTGCCCCAAAGTTTCTCAGATTGCATATATACTCACCAAGTCTCTTGGCAAGGTAAAATTGTAAAAAATAATTTTTTGGTTTCACAACCCAATTATAGTGGTACATTTGTAAAAAATCATAATCACTATTAAAGGAAAATTCCATTGTGTATTATTCCTCTTGATAACAATGGGATGGATACTTAATTTTGAGCTCTAACAGTTTTTGGCACACAATTTCATAATACTCTAATATAAATTTGTGGGATGAGTATGATAATCTTCATATTTCATTATTGTTAAGTTTTAATTGTGTGAATTAGTGATTTCCAACTTCTATAATATAATTTTTTTTTATAAAAAATTTTAGATGGCAATTTATTATTCTATATATTGTTTTAACACATTTTGTTCCTAATTTAACTCAGTTTACACTCATATCTATTGTTTTTTCAATAATCACATACCATTTTTTCAGTAATTTTTTTTGTGTTAACTCAATAATAATTGTGGCACACCTTTTTCATGAGAAGAGTACATACCAAACAGTTATATCACAACAATATGAAGAGTCCTTTGAATACAATTCAAATTTCTCCAAGAATAAGAAGCATCAGAACAACCATGTGTAGATTTCCATCTCATATTTTATGCTTCATGCAATTTCTACACCACCTCTTGATTAAAAAATTTCCTTCCTTATATTCCTTATAGAGTTCTCAGACCTATCATTATGGTAAAACAGTAAAATCAACCATTTGTTTATTTTACTAGTAACATTCCTCTTGCTCTCAACGTTTACCAAAATCCTATTCTAGCATTTCAAATTTCTCCCTCACTTAAGAGTATCCATTTCTTCACTATTTTGGAAAATCAAACCACTCCAGTAGACCATATCCAATACATTAGCCAATGTATAGATTTTTCCGTTATCCACCAAATTTTTGAACAAGATGTGGTTGTTAGGCTATTAGATTCTTCATTCAAGGGATATATTTATAATGGTTCAGAAGTATGTCAGCTTAATAAATTAGAAATTGGAATCAGTTGAGGGTATCCCTTTGCAGTCAATTTGGAGAGAAGGAAGATAACCTCTCTTTACTTGAACAATTGAAAACCATAAATAGGGCTCCCAATGAGCTCATGACATACTTTAATTCATATTTCATAAGGAAATTACATGGGAGGGGATTCCAACCCTGGTGAGACTTACTCCAAAAGGTGAAAAAAAAAATTTCCTTTACTTTTTAAGGGCTTTGAATTATGATATTGTTGTCATGATCTAATCTATGGGGGTGAAACATTTCATGGGGCCTATGCATTACCCATAAGGGCTGAAAATTGTCTAATACAAGCAGGGAAGTTAGCCCCTAGGGTGCATGTGCCCTTTTTTCTAGAAATGCCTCAAGTGCCCCAACCTTCCATTGCCCCTATTCCTAAGCATAGTGCTCAACATGTTGCCTCCACGTCTTATTCGGTCTCTTATGCAGAAGCTCTAAAGGAGGGTGAAGAAGTGAAGGTCCTGATTAGAAATGTGTCCAATAAAGTCAGTAGCTTTAGAAAAATAACATATGCAAGCCTTTAGAAATAATTCCAATCAAGGGTGTAACTAGATCCATCATCCCTTCATAAATTACTATCCAAATCAAATATATGGGAAGAATGATCAGATGTCATGCTAATCTTGCACAACTCCTTCTTTAGATTGTTTCCCTCACGTAAACCAGTCCAGCACCCAGTTCTAGTCAAGCACTTGTTCTATTTTAGAACAATTCGGTCCAAGAGATCAGAGTGGTGCTTACCTTGTAACATGCCTCATAGCCAGTAAAATTGTGCTAATGCCTTGCATGCGTAGGCCTACATGATTCAAAGTGCTTCAGGTGGTGATCCCTACACCAATGTGTGTGAACCTGAAAATAAAGAAGTTCCATAATTTGTTCTTAACTCGTTTCCTCCACATCTTATTCTCTTACGTAGAAAAAGGGTGAAACTTTTAGAAATGTGTCCAATAAAGTCGTAGCTTTAGAAAAATAGTAGACGCAAGCCTTTAGAAATAATTCCAATCAAGGGTGTAACTAGATGCATCATCCCTTCATAAATCACTATCCAAATCAAAGATATGGGAAGAATGATAGATGGCATGCTAATGCACAACTCCTTATTTAGATTGTTTCCCTTGTTTTTGTGTCGAAGACTTCTGTATAATCAATCAAGTTATGGATATCCAAAATGGACTGTGCGCTTATGTTGTTTATAAAACAAGATACAAGAAGAGTATTCTTGTAACAAATCATATCAATGTTTTAGCTTCCCACTCAGGTATGAGATACTTCATCATGGGATCAAAAATCAATGAGAAAAGAGAAAGATGGGTGACCAAAATCATGGAGTATGATGTGACTATCAAAGACACTAATCTTATCAAAGGCAATGCACTTTGTAAACAACTTGCAGAGGACGTGCATTTTGAACCTGAGACTTCATTTTTTTTAGATGAAATCCCCCTACGTGTTGAAACTAAGCAGAATGAAGATCTAAGCACACACACCTGGATAAAGGACATGGTCACATTCCTTTCCTCTAGTGCATATCCTCCTGATTTCAACAAAGAAAATATAAAGCATATAAGGTTACAGTCTATTCACTAGCACTGATTGATGGTGTTATCATTAGAAGAAACATTGATGGCATGTTGCTAAGATGTATTGATGACGCGTAGGTTGAAAAAGTGTTAGCAGAATTTCATGATGGATTCTCTGGTGGACACTTCTCTGTCAAAGAAACAATGATGAAGATCATCAAACAAGGATATTTTTAGCCTACCATGTTCATGGATGTGCACATGTGTGTAATGAAATGCAAAGAGTGCACTTTCTTTGTAGAAAATAATAAATTGGTAGAACTTCCCCTCTGACCAATCTAAGAGGATCATATTTTTTGCATAATGGGGTTTAGACTTCATTGGCATGATCAATCCTACTTCGAGTGCTACCCAAAAGTAGGCGTTGGCTATGGACTACTTCACCAAATGGACAGAAGCTCTCACGCTCAAGGAATCAAATGATTCATTCATCCTTGAATTTCTCAAAGGCATTGCAATAAGGTTTGGCATTCCTCAAACCATTATCTCTAATAATGCAAAATACTTCCTTCGTACTAATATTTCTAATTGGGTGCTAAATCTTGGAATATATTTGAAGAATTATTCTCACTATTACCCCCATGGTAATGGCTTGGTAGAGTCAACTAATAATAACCTAATCAGAGTTTAAAACAAATAATGAATATCAACTAGAGGTAGTGATATACTTGCACTTCTAGGAAAAAAAAATCATGATGAAGAAGGAAATAGGTACTTCACCTTATAAACTTGTTTATGGTAAGTAAGTTATACTTCCTTTATCTTTGGAATTGACTTCATTGGAGCTTGCCTAGTTGTTGGAGTTTGAGGGCATAGATCAATGATAAATCAAAATGGCAGAGCTGGCTGAAATTGAAGAATCGAGAAACTCTACCATAATCAAAATAGAAAAATGTCACCAATCGAAAAATGACTGGCTTGACAAAAATGCTAGACCTTAAGATTTAAAATTTTTTGATTTGGTCTTTAAATGGGATGCTAATAGAGCTAAACCAAGGCGTCATTCAAAGTTTGATGCACTTTAGAGGGGTTCATACACTATCATTTCCTACAAGGAGGCTAACTCTTTTGAGTTGTCTCACCTTTATGGATGCGTACTACCAATCCTAGTTAATGGGATTCATCTCAAGTTCTTTCATTAAATATTCTACATCATTGTATATATTAGATTAGTTTCAATTCCTCCAAGTACACTCTGTGCACATTGTCCTGTTTGTTTATAGTTATTTCCTTTCGTGCACTCTCTTTTTTCTTACATGATGCCAAGATCTTCTAAAACGTTTTCAGCAGTTTTCCACTCTCATAAAATCCAAATCATAACATCTTCATATGAGAGTAACAGTTATTCAAAGTTCTGATAGTGCTTCAAGTGACTTCAGGGGGTAGTTCTTCAAGTTGTAGATTTGCATTTCAGGTTTTCAGGCTCACTCCATGCCTAATGGATGCTTCAAGGCTATTGATCTCCTTCATCTAGTAGGAAGATGGCCCAGAAAGTTGCCAAACTATTTTCCAAAATAGCTTCCATAGTTATTTTGACAACATACATTTTCATTCTCACTCTAAAGTTCAACATTACAGGTTACGCGTACTCTAGTTGTTCTCTTGCCACTTTGGTTGGTCAAAATCCTTCCGCGTGCCCCGTGTTACCTTCCTTCTCCATTCATCTATCTCCTTCCATTCTCCCTTTGTGTGCACCCATTTTTCATGCCCACTGGCCTTCCCACAATTCACATATCCTCCATGTGCACCCCCTTGAGTCGCATTCTAAATTGGCTAAGTCCCTTACATACTTCTTTTGCATTCTTCCCTAGTGCATCTTGCCTTCGCATTTTTCTCATCCCGTGATTCCTTCCTGGCTTGTTCCATGTGTCTCTTCTTTTCTTTCCACTGCACATTTCTCAATTAAATTCTCGTGCATGCTTTCATACTTATACCCTTTTTTCAAATATACACCTTTATTCACTTTTACGTGTACTCATTTTGTGTGTGTCTTTTAATTTCTCACGCCCCTTTCTCGTGTGCACATTATACACAACCCTTCCCAGCCACTCATTATGCCATGTGGCAACCTGTCATACTTGAGTATGTAACACACAACCTATCAAAACATGCCAAATTGGTGTCAAATCCTTGTGATGAACCATTGTGTGACATGTGGAAGAAACGACAAAATAAATGAGCAGTTGGTTGATCCTTTAGCGAATCAACGTGTGCCACATGTCATTGTGTGTTCTTCTTGCACTGTAGACTTTAAAATGTGATAAATTTTGCTACATGACTATGATCTATGAACTCTTGGTATTTTTAGAGAGCTTTTGATGTGGGATAGACTATAGATCATGCAAAATCATATTTAGACTTTCTTATTTAGATTTGAACATGGAGCACTGGGAAAATACAAAAAACCAGACCTTGTCCCATCAAGCACTTAGATTCATTAGAGCCGGAGGAGAATCCAAAATAGTTCATCCCAACTCTAAGACATAAGTATGAATTTTAGGATACCAATGATTAGCTGCAACACCTCTAGGAGTCCAATGCAAATCATCTAGAGGAGGTAATTTTCTCTTTTGTTGTTGATACTTTGGGTCCTAGAATGGAAAGCCAACTTTAGGAAAAATATCCATGGTTATCCATAGCCATGTTTAATGCAAAATTAGTTACATGCTCTCAAATTTTGAGGAAGGGAAACTAATTCACCTCGCCATTATCAGGGTTTGTTTTAAGTTTTCCTTATTTTTGTTTAAAATAGGGTAGGAGTAGGTTTGTTTTCGGTGGAAGAAGTGCTTTTACACACTCTGCATGTCTCATTTAGGCATGTATGATTTTACCTTTTGTATATTTTTTTTGTTCGTGGTTGTTCCAACACGATACACCATGTTTTAGTTAGACCTCCTACAAAGATCTTATAATAGGAAGAAGCTCACAGTTACATAGAACAGTTGCAATTCTCAAGGATTTCAAATGCAAAGCAACTAAAATTAGATTTAGGGACTAATTTTAATGATTTCCATTCTCTCATCCCTTCAGACTAATCACATTTGAGATTCTATTGTCCCTTGCAAGATAAGAAAATTCATTTTGGGGGTAACTTTTTTTAGTACTAGTGATAATCATCGCGACAATCTGCATATTTCCGAACTTGATAAGCAGATCCCCAAATCCATTCAAGGTCCTCCTAGGATTCAAGTAGAAGATCAACCTCAAATCCTTGTTGAATTTGTTTCAATTGAAAATCTTATGGATTTGTAGAAAGTCCTAACCTTTAGCAGTGTCCCAAGTAGCATTTCAACATGAGGAAATTCAGTTTAGTAGTGGTTCCCAATTGCCTCCCAAATGAACATAAGCTTTCTAGATCTACATTGTTTCTTCCTTTTTGAGGCATCAATTAGCTCAGTGTTTCAAATTTTCAAGAATCATATTTAGGGAACAAGTTGAGAAATACATTCCTAGTCCTAACAGGTCAATTTGTAGAGAAGATAAGGAAGAAATTCCATATTTAAGACAATTTTCCACTCTCACAAAATATTGTAATTCAAAAATCTTGTAAATGAGATGCTTAATTCATGTCAATGTTCAGGTCCAGCAAAGTTTCAAGCAAATTTCGTGGACAGGATTTAGAGATTTGGATCAGTTTAGGGCTATCAACAATGACTCTATGCCCAATGGAGGCTTTAGGCTACTAGCCAATCACATCTAGTAGGAAAATGTCCCTTGAGTCACCAAAATTGTTATCCATTTCTTCCCCCAGGAAAACTGGACAACTGTGTAGGATCGGACCAAAAAACTGAGCATGGCCTTCATAATAAATTTGGGTTTCCACACGCACAAAAGCATGTTTTTGGATCATTTGTAGTTTTTTTTGGAAGAATTAGATTCATTCCAGGAATTGTTTCCTATTCTAGGTTTTGAAAGACTTGGTGGTTTCCTAAGAATTAAAAATTGTGCTCTAGCGGACCCACATCCAGCAAAACAAGAGAAATGGATAAAAATGAAGCTCGCTTCTTAAAATCATCTTCCTCATTCCCTCATGGCCCACTGACATAGAAAAATTCTAGAAAGACTCAAAGAAAAATACAAAAATGTAGAAAAATGGGAAAATAACCCATTAAGGGCACTGAGATGAAAAACAGCTCGACGATCTCCTCAATGAGAAGTTAAGTGAGCTACATTGGATTAATGGGGTCACAAGTTGTAGGTTATCTTGGGTGAGCTCAAGGATCTTGGTGGACCAAGGCACGTTGAGAGACCAACTCGGCAGCATAGCTCGATGAGCTATACAAGGAGCTTCTCAGTTCCCATTAGATGGCACTGCAGGAATAGGTCGGGGGAGAGCCAGGGTGATGGCTTGGTGTGGCGCAAAGGGTAGAGGTCACGCAATGCACAGGCGATGATATCATAGTGAGTTGAGGTGAGTGTAGAGGGTTATAAATAGAGGAGCTTGGCAAGCTCTCCTAGCTCGCCGAGGAGAATAGAACAAAGGGGCAAACGGCCAAGTTGAGGGCCAGGATAGAAATTGAGGTTGTGAAGGGCCAAGCTCACAACGAGATAAAACAATGAATGGTCGCAAGGGACTAAGAATTATATACGAGGTGAAAGAAAACTAGATTCAATGAATGTGGCCATCTCAACATAGGGTCGGGCCAATGGCAAGGAATAAAGATCATCTTATGAACTCATGTGGGAGGAAAAGGAGTTTAAACAAGGGGCTCATCATGGAGAGCTTGTTGCAGCTAAATGTGGGATAGAAGGGGAAGCCAAAGTACTCAGAAAGGTTGCAGATGAACCAGCTCATGGAATGCACAAGCCGCGATAGAGGTCCCAAGTGGAAGTTGGTCAAGTTGAATCCGAGCTTCTCAACAGCATAATGCAGAGGCCTAGGTGATGGGTGAGTGACTTGCCATGGAATTCGAGGAACTGTAGGGTTTTGTGTGCTCATGGAGGGTATGACACAAAGATCGAGGTGTCCAAAGATTCACAGATGTTAGTGAGTTCATGGGTGAAGTGGCTCGGACATGAGCCGAAATGAAATGAAAGGCAGGAGATCATATCCGAATTGTGACATGATGAGTAGGGAGCTTGTGAGAAAGTTGGCATGCGGAGGGTGATGAATAAAGGACTCAAGTGTGAGTTAATCATCAGGTTCAATGGCGGGGTGTTCACAAGTGAACTCACTAGTGGGTGGATGAAGTTGAGCCATTCGAGAAGGTTATAATGGCAAGATGGCCTCAAGATTTTGGGAACCCGGAGTAAAATTTTGAGGGAGAAGTCTAAAATGGTTTAACTTCAAAATATGATGAAAGTGTTTTAGGATTCAAATTCGTTCTTGGATTTTAACTTCAAGGATTGGAAATTTTTGGGCTTTGTTACGTGTCAGATGTTGGAAGGGAGGTGAACGAGTTGGTACATGGGAGGAAAATTTTCCAAAGCCCAAAGTCCAAACTTTAAACTTACAGGTTCTTAGAGTTCAGGTTTCTCTAGCACGTTAAGCGATGAACAGTGATAATGCACACAGCATAAAGATCTCTAAATTCCATGGATACAAATGTCTGAAGTGCTCAGGAGTAGTGCTAAGGTATCAGGGAGTTTGGCGAGGCTTGGGGACAATGCTAATCAAAATATAAAGGGGAGCCCGCCAACGTGAAATGTGTGGAGTGGATTTCAAATATGAGTTAGGGGAGTCATCTCTGCTCAAAGCATGAAGCAAGGGCCTAGGAAAGGGTGGATGAGTCGACAAAATAAAGATTGAGGTGGGGAAATGCATCAATCCCATCATGTGATGCAAGAAGAGTTTGATGCGGGAAGTGTTTTAAAGCTCATCGTCGAGATTTCAGATCTCAAAGGAGTTAAAAACATGTAATGAAGAAGATCTCACCTCTTATCTCATCGAATGGATTGGAAATATGCTGGGTGAGTTACTCGCCCACAACCATGCACATATCAAGAATGAAAAACACCCCCCTTTTTGCTAAAATTTATATAACTTGAGCTCTACTTATCCGTTTTTTGTAAATTTATAATAATCAGAAATGGGATTGAGAGCCCTACAAGATGGAACCATCAACATGGATTTTTGGAGGATTTTAAACTTCATAATTTAATAAACTTTCCAGGTTGTGAATAGTGTCAAGGTAGGTGTGGAAGCCATTAATAAGGTATGAGCAACCATTTTTCTCACTCATGGAAGATTACATAAGACATGGGAAACATGGAAGGCTCCCATAACATGATGTAAGCAATTTTCATGCCCTTTATGGGTGATCTAATGCTTGGAAATCCAAAATTCCTCCCTCTCTTACAAATTTCTTCTATAAATTGTAGAGGGGATGCATTTTTCAAAAATTTAGACATTTTCTTCTCCTCTTGCTTCCCTCTTCTTCACAACTAGAATGTTGTGAACTTTTGGGCTACAAGACTTCTCTCTTAATACTCTAATGGCAATCTTGCCTCTCCTTATACAATGATGTACTCTGCATACTTTATGGAGCAATAAAACTATGTTCGTGTGAATATTTATTACCTTTCATGGTTTTATTGTTTAATCTCTCCTTTCATCATAAATCATGTGTTTTGTGCATATTATTGTTTCATTATAGGATTCACAGTTGTTGTGTTTATTAGAATGGTGTACTGCATGTGTTTTGGTCTATGGTGCATGTCTGCCCTCTCTAAGTTCATCCTTCTCCATTTACAGGCTGGGGAGATTGTCTAGCAACCCCTTTTCTTGGTGCTATCACCACCACTTAGTGTAGGATTTCCCTTAAATTCATACAATCTTTCTTTCCCCATATCCTTGGAAGTGTTAGAATAGGTTTAGTTAGGTATTTTTCTTACAATATTGAGTAGGTTTAGCATTAGGATTAAGAAGAGGAAGCTTACATTCTCCGAAGGTCCATCTCAAGTTCACAAATCCCATAGCTTGACAGATGATACCCATATTACCTAATCACAATGACTTGCTCATTCAAAAGCTAGCAATTCGGGTTTTCTATGATTCAGTGATAACAAGTATTATATAGCATGTGAGTGATTAATTATTTTGTACAAATCCCACCCCTATTATGTTAAATTTTTATTTGATTTTTTAAATAATTTTTTTTGAATTAGGTCCTATTTTTTAAAATAAACTGTCTATAACATGTTTGCACATAGCATGAATGACGTGATGTTTATTTACTTTATATTTTTACACTGAAGGCATTTTCCAAAGTATATATAGCAGACGACATGTTATTGATTCTAACACCACTCATACATGTTACTTCTACACAAATTAAAAGATGCAATGACATTTCTTTTTTCGTTCACATATGAATTTTATCACACATGCGGACGTTTCTCATCATCGTGCATTAATCTATAAAACTTTATTTTTTCTTTATTTTTATGTGTCGCTACCCACATCAAAAATGTATCTTCAAACAAGCATGTAACAAGGGTTTTAGATTGCTTGAACTCGCTTAGAATATCATTCACATGAGCTTCCATGTTGGGTGGCAATTGAAACAAGAATGTCATATTATCCATGTTTTTTAACGATCCCCACTCAGTTTGGTATGATCCATGGTCAAATCGAAAGGCCAACATCTTGATCAGAAAAGAAACCATTATCTTAGCCTTTGTAATAGATTTGTGTTGCAACTTAGCACGAATGAACATGTAATACCTCGTATATCTATCCTTGGTTGGATGTGTGAAATAAGGAGACATTATGAGGAGGCACAAGTTTTGAGGGGAATTTTTTTATCTCTCACCTATATTAAATCATTACCAAATCTTGGTTAAGCTTTGTTTGCATGTAAGGAGGAGGATTTTTGGAGGCGCCAGTACATTATGAATTTGTCCTACTCCCCCATCCTCCCTGGTAGTGGCCTTTCCTAACACATGGCCCCACCCACCAAAATTTATTTGACATGCTTGGCATGGGCTGTGGAAGGCATTTTTTTATATTTTTTTGGGGGGCCTTGTTCTAACTAGAACATCCTTTCTAATGTTGGCCACCTATTGTTTCCCTAGTTTTTATTTTATGACATGCCTAGACCACGAATTGGGCAGTTAGAATGATTATTTGGAGGATGGGTTTGGCTGCATCCATTCTGGATGGAAGCAAACTATGTAGTTTGGAGGCTTGTTGGTTGCATACACTAAACATGGAGCCATTTAGCAGATCCTTTTGTGTGTATCCTTTAATCATGGAGATCCCTTGAGGCCACACCTCTTTGAGGCATTTTTTTCAAATAGTCATTATGCCTCATGGATGCATCCAATATGTACATACGTGGCTTCTAAAGCTCATACTTCTGCATCTGACAAAAATATGATCTCCATTGTGCTTCAATGAATGTCCATATTCTACCTTAGCGTCCCATTTTGACATAGGCTTGGAGAGCGTTGGAGAGGTTGTGGGATCTGCGTTTTCCCCTGATAATCATGTTTATTTGAGGCATTTGTAGCTCATTGTTTTGCAGCTTCATCTCTAGCTGTGTATCCCTACAGGTGCCAAAATGTAGCCATGAACGGGTAGGAGCAACCAACATTCTGAGGACGATAAATTTTAGAATGTGTTGCAGTTGCTTGAGCCTGGATTCAACGTGGCATCATTGAGGAAGCTCCAATCATGCATGTTAAGTATAACCCCTGCAATATTCTACTAATTTTTCATAATTTCTTAAAATGAGTGTTTTCTTTTCCTGCAATGGTGTCTTGAATGGGTTATGTGGGTATCTCTGTTTCCTATTATGGAAATAAGGAATAATAAATAAATAAAACAATATAGTTCTTTTCAATCCTCCTTGCGCTACGAGCTAGTTTTAGTGTTTTTTCTTTGTGATATATTAAGAAATGGCTTGGCCAAAGGGCATGGATCACATCTCCCTTACTCTGGGATTCATATCATAAGACATTTGAGTATTTTATCTGATGTATATTCTTGGGTTTTCCTTATTATTACGAAATAGATATTGAACAGTTATAGGCATTGTATTTATTTGTATATATACTTTATTTCTTATACTATCCTTTCAAGAAGTAGTGTATGTGGTTATGACTTTTATTACTGTATACGAATTTAGGATATGGTAGAATGACCTGGGTTGCAACAAATTCCACTCTTTCATTATAATTCTCTTCTGAGATGAATATTTGCAAATATATGGTTTCATGTGGGATTGTATCTACCGTATAAAAATATAGTTAATATTTACATTATTTGTTGAAGGTTATTGGGAAGGATTAATGACTAGGGTACATACCTTCAGCTGTGCATACTTGGTTATTTTTTCCCCCTTGTATGGATTAGAGAAAACTCACGTATCGGTGTAGTATATATCTACTGTATAAATCTTTCGGGGCTCGAATAGGTATTTTGAATACCCAGATAAGAAAAGGTAAATACATATATTTAATGTTTATATAGATATTTTGTGTTGCTTCTTAGAGCTGTTAACGACTTTTGTATACCCAGAATATGTTTAAGCCTATAAGTGGCTTGGCATTCATGAATATTGTTTCCTAAGCTTGCCATGGATGTTGAATGTCTATATTCATGTCAAATGGATAAAACAATTGCATACTGGTACGAACTCATCTGGGATTTGTCTTAAAAATAGATCACCATATTAATTGGTCGCATGAGTTTTCTCTTCCCTTTTATTGTTACGTTATAAGTTGAGTAAATTAATAAATTCTATTTTTCCTTATGTATTGTTCTTTTTATGAATTATGAGGAATTTGATAAGAAAATGTAAAAAATCAGTTCCTTTCCTTGGAAGGTAAATTGGGTTAACTGTGAGCTATTTTCTAAGTCAAGGTAACTTGTTCGAATTCATTTATAATACTATGTAATAGTGTTATTCTTTAGTTATTCTTTTCTTTAGAGTTTCACCTCCATGGCACCCGTAACTAAAGTTGTTCAAAGTCATGTATTTGCACTCCATGTTCGAAAGGCCTAGTAAATAAAAGCCATGGGTCGTAAGCGGCTACTACTTATTTTGTTTTTTTCATTAAAGGGTCTTACTAGTGTTTGTGTGGGGAGTTGTTCTTAAATGTTTTAAAATAAATATCTTGGGTTTCTAGGACCTCTTGGAGTACCAAGATGAAGAGGAGTCTTCTTAAGTCAAACCCCGTAAGGGTATTACCTTGTACTCAAAAAAATGTGTGGTTTATGGCCTTCATGAAAGAAATTATGGTGTTGGGTTAAAACCATGACCTAAGAGTGTCCATGTATATTCAAAAGTTACTTTGGTTAGATTCAATCACTTTTTTTCTATTACATAGAATGTGAGTATAAGAAATGTGTGAGGAGATGGATAGATTATTTGGATGTGTACTATGGTTCAATTTTCCTGAGACCAATGAACACTAGTAGGTTATAGTCCATTAATGATTTCTTACTATTAAGTTGTGTTTTTATCATCTTCGCGACGGAATCTTAGTGGTCAAAGCATTCTTTAATGATGAAGGAATGGGTTCAAAGGTATTGTTGTGTGTTTCATTCAAATGAAAATATGTTGATTGAGTGGTTTGGATCCTTATTAAATCTTGGGTTATTCATTAAAAGGAGGCTTTGGGTATTAGATTTCAATGACGTAATCCAAAGGATTACATGATTGAAATCTCAATATGCTGAGCCCTTTTTGTTTTAATCTATAAGGTCTTGCCTTGATTATTTGAGATATCGTTCTTACTAGTATATTTGGCTTCCTTCTTTTTTGGATGGCATAAATATTTATCTCGTGTGAAGAATTTTGATTAGTGGTTTGTGCTTGATCCATTCTTGAATAGAATATTCCTTTCATGATATTTTTAAATGTTAGCTTACTGTTGCATTGGGTAGTCCTAAACATGCTCATTTCTAGTGAACTGACTCAAGTTAATACTTGTGCAGATGGATTATGTGAGTAGATAAAAGGAAAGAGTTCTAAAGGTTTCATCAGTTTGATTTATGAAGTTCCTTGTACGAATGTCAAATGTGTTGTAAATCTTGCAATGGTGCTTGTAAAGGAGTTTTGAAGGCCTCTTGCCTTGGATTTTTCGATATTTGTGAAATAAAGTTGTCTTGTCCTTTTGTAATAAGACTTGTATTTATTTTTGTGAGGAATAAAACTCGTTCATCACCTTGTTATGTGTACTTTCTTTATTATATTATTTCAGTCATAAAAATGTTGTAGCATGGTTGACCAATTTTTGTACCTTCTTTTTCTCATCCAAATTCAATCGAATCTTTTGACACCTTTGGTTTGTGTGCTACGTTGAATAGAAATTTTATAACCATGTTTAGCTCTATTGAATCGTAATGGTAGTTGCTTCTTTCGATTCTTAAAACTTTCTGGTATATAACCCCCCAATGGTCTTGGCATCAGTGTAATTCTATGTATTTTTTAGTGGCTAGTAAACTTTTTTCTAAAGTTAATCAAAAATACAATAATATGAATACATAGATGAATAAATGAATAAGATAATAATGAAGTTGTGTTTTTATAGGTAAATTTAGGATTCCTTAATTGGAAAGAAAGAATTTTTCTACCAGTGTAAAATAATCCACCCTCACTAACCTTAAGCTAGATATTAAACCTTATCCCCTTTGTCGAACCAAATCAAGAAAATGCTAAATGAGGTTGTTACCCAAATCCTGTTGAACTCTTAAGTCTCTTTAAAAGACCAGTTAATAACTAAGGAGATCATGATGATAAAATAACTTGACCTTTTCTCTCTAACGTTTGTCATGGTTCTTTGTAATATTCTCTTATGCATGGTTAATTGTTGATCCTTGCACCAGGAGGTTGTGTTTCCGAATCTTAATGGTATTCCACTCTAGTTGGATATTGCACTCATCACCTTGTGTAATGAAGGTCTGGATCAATATTTTGTAGCTTGGGTATGATTAAGCAACCTTGTGAGAGATGGAAGGTGTCCCTTTTGATCAAATGATTTTAGCCAGTTTTGCCAGCCTTTACATGAACCTCATTCCGAAAACTTTTTCTCAAGGCAATTATTCAATAGTATAAAATTAATAAGTTCACCTTTGTAAGAATAAATGCTCAATTTAGACCTGAATCTTCTAGTTCGTAAAGTCAAGCCTTGAAATACATTTTTTAGCAAAATGCATAACCTTAAATGATTTTACACAATGGGGTGCACTTAACTGAGACTGTGTATTGTGGTTGGTCTTGTTTCATGGTTCCTTTTCAAAGAGAAAAGTGAAATGTCCTTGATGGGTGTTGGATGTTCTGTGTTCCCTATGTGGTCATAGTTGTGTCAGGTTGTTTAAAGAGTTAGTTGTAACCTTTGTGTCCTCCTGTAATGTCGTTCTATACTTCGAACAAGTCAAAAAAAAATATCTTATATTTTTCTATGTTGTCTTGTGTGTTTTGAAGGTGGATGTTACAGAACATAATGTAGCTACCATTAGAGGAGAGATTTGTAGTGAGCTACATTATAGGAATGATGAGGCCTTTCCCGCGACATGGAGAAATATCAAGATAATACAATGGAGAAAATGTAGTAGATGTCTTTTGTATGGGAAGAATTTGATTGGTGGAATAGGTGCAAGTCATGTAAGGTTTTAATTATGACATTTTTTTCTTACTTTCCATCTATGTGTTTGTCTTATCTAGAAAATTAAATTTGATGCAACCAAAATAAATGACACCATCAAAAAGTAATGTAAAAAAATAAAAAAACCTCATTCGACAAATAGTATCTTCGCTTTGTCCATATGTCCATCCCCCCAAGGGGCTCAATTATCAATGACTATGTCTTGCATCACTTGTTATTTTACAATTTCTTGATATTAAAACTAAAAAGTATTCCTGCAAAGTACTACAAGAATAAAGCATTGTGGTTGAGTTTTGGACTTGGCCTCAGTTGAATTCTCACCATTTTTATTTTTTCCCCTTTAATCTCACATTGCGCTGACATGAATAATGCACACATGGTTGAGATGACTAGGTGAAGCACATGTAACATATATTATTTGTGTAGAAACAATCTGCTCTTTCAAATAGGTGTGGGACACATGATTATATGATTCCCTCCTTTAAATTTCCAACATTACATTTATGTATATGTCTAATCTATCAAATTAAACGATTTCCAATAGTAATCCTTAGTGCTATGAAATGAAAAAATAACAAGCTTGATTGACGAATAAAATCCACCTTTCGCTATTCTATCTATCTCTTGAAGGTCTCTCCTCTTTTTTGGTCCCTTAAAGCACCGAATGCACTCATATGAATAAAGCAAGTTATTTTGACATGATAAAATAGAGCACGAAAAATAGACGATATTTGGGTGGGAACATTCTAAACTGTAGTGTGAGACATGCATGTATTTATTTCCCATCATTTTAGTTCCAGAATTCCTTTCACATATTTTCCTTATCTAACAATTTAAACATTGTCCACTTGACACCCTTGATGCTGAAATAAAGATACAGTAACCCTAATTTTATGGTAGTCATTATGTTGTTGCCACTAGAAACAACGTAGCACATGCCATCGACTCTTTATCAAAACTTCAACATCATATCTTCTACAAATCTTAACTTTCATCTCTTTGTTACATGCTTGGAATGAATGTATGGGTTTCAACTTTCTATTAAAACTTATTTTATGTTGTTTCTTATCTTTATTAGGTTGCATCCACAATTGATTACTTACCACATGTTCATTTCCAGCTTTTCATTTATGTCATCATCAAATATCTAAAAAACATATATGTCGTGCAATCATAAACCTTGATTTTTTGACCTCAACCGAAAAATTTCTACTCATCACTCATATGGCCATTCGATATGTGAGCTCAACTATTGATGGCTTTTTGTACATTAGTTGTTTCGGGCATTTGTTTGAGCTCATAACTAGAAAGGGAGGTTACAAAGGGCTACAAAAGTAAACCATCATCACTAGGTTTTTAACTAGAAACTTATTGCAATTCCCTCAATTTTTATTTTGGACCCTTTAGTCAGAGCGAAATCACATTTATGAAGTTGAGCACATTTACTAGATTGTTGGAGGGTTGATTGTAACAATGTTTCCTCATTCCATTTTGCCCACCCATGCACTTCTCCACCCTTGAACACTTCTTGGCTTTATGTGGACATTAATATCTAAATTAAATTAAATTAAACTTGTTCCTTTTCCGTTGTCTCTCTCCCTCCAAGTTGACTATTTCGATATATCTGCTTCCATCTTACATCTTAGGTGTGATTGCTAGTATTTAGCTCTTGGCATTATCTAACAGCATCAATGCCTACTCATTACCGTAATGGCTCTGAGTGACCTCCATATTATGTAATTGTTTCCTAACATTCAAGTGTTCCGCTGTTCTTCTTTGCATGGCCGTATCTACACTCGTAACATCAATAGCTAATCGAGTTTAACGGTTTTTTCGCGTTGACGAGGGAGATTGTTTTTTCGCGTAGCCCGTAAAACTACAGTCAAATAATGATTCTAACCAGTAATCGCATTGCTCTGGTCGCTTCAAGAATTAATATATTCAACACCGTCTCTACAGAACATTACCCTAGTAAATTCAGCGCGTCGCCAACACGCCATCCGACTTTGCATGCTAAAAATATTGAACATGTATTTTTAACTCATATCCTATAAATACAATGGCGCTTTCATGGATTTTATTACTTGCAAACTAACCTCACTCATCACATACATGAATTAATAATTTCGAAACAGCCTTGTGAAATTCTATAATGTATCGTCCTGTATGTTTCGGCTAGATTCAACCTGCCAAATTCCTTTCCTCCAACTGTGGAACAGCTATTATATTCCTGTCCTTCGCATCCCCACTGCAGAGGCCATTCTAAGGATCCTAGATGCTGCCCACATTCTAACAAGGCTGAGTTAGGGAATCAGAATTGGTCATATGGACAACGTTCTAGTCGTGATCATATGGCTAATGATAACAATAATGACATTCCACTTGAACGCTCTAATTAAGTTTTCCAGCCTAAAGATAAGAAGCTATCAAATTCATGTCCTTCACATCCCAGTTGCGAGGGAAATTCTCCAGACCCTAGATGCTGTAAAAAGGCTGTGCTAGGAGTTCAGAACTGGTCACATGGACAACGTTTAATTCGTGCTCATATGGCTGATGATAACAATTTCGATATTCCACTTGAACGTCCTAATTCAGTATTTCAGCCTCGCCACAATCACTAGGACACACTCTATTTTATTTTTTTCCATGTCAATCCATGGAGACTGGAAACCATAAACCACAGCCATCAATTGGCATGGAAGATATGTAAAGTTACGTTGGATACCTCTTGTGTTAAATAAAACCACAGCCATCAATTGGCATGGAAGATCTTTATTTGGTGAAGATATAGATGCTCATGGATCTCATCTTTCCAATATTACGAAGAGTTTATCAATGGTATAAACATATTTGTATCTTCAACATTTTTAAATTAATCATAGGTAATGTTAGAGAAACATATAATATTTTAAAGAAAAATACAATATTTTATACAAAGTTGCTTGTAAGTCCGATTTACATAAATCATGTAGGTGATAGGAATTCCATCTTCAAATAAAGCATCGTTTTTTTCGAAAAAAAAAATACTCTTAGGTAACTT
Source organism: Taxus chinensis (assembly GCA_019776745.2). NCBI lineage: Eukaryota > Viridiplantae > Streptophyta > Pinopsida > Cupressales > Taxaceae > Taxus > Taxus chinensis. The sequence continues at coordinate 787,327,088 of CM034149.1, forward strand.
CAATGTTTTGTGAAGCTGAGTTGTATTTGGACAAGATCTACCAATTCCTTCATAAAAAATAATAATAAACATTTGCCCAAAACAAATTGAATAAAGTATTAAATATTTTTTTCTTTAATTATACTCACCTTTGTTAACTACAAGAGTGACATTATAAAAAATACATTAACCATTTAAGGTAACAATGCCAGCAAAATTATATGAGCTCATAAATATGTATTATTTATATTTACATGTAAAAATATTATAGTACTTTTTTTATGTGTATAAATGAAATATATGTTACTATATAATAATATCATGAGTTGATCAATATTACATTTTTAAATAAATTGTTTTAAATTGAAGTACTAAAATTAGTTGACAAATTGATCAATATTAAATTTTCAAATTAATTATTTTAAATTTTAATGCTAAAATTAATTGACGTTAAAAAAAATTAGATTCAGATGCCCTTCATTAATAACATCCTAAACTGCCTAGAATGCCTAAGGCTTAATCCTCTTCGCCATTCAAACTACAATCCATGATTAAAATGAGGTGAGATACTAAAATGTGCAAAACTCACACTAATTAAATTCAAACACGAAATCATTTAGCTTGCCCAGAACAAAATCAACGTGATTGAGAAGGTATAATTGTAGAACATTCGAAAGATCTAACGATTAGAAATGAGGATCATGTGATATGGTGTTGTTCTTTTAACAACACAATTAGTCTTCATTATTGATTTATTTAGAAGTTTTATTTATATTTAATAACAAAATACATTTAAATTTTATATTTTGTGAGATTTTTATTTGTGTCATTTTGAGTTTTGTATATATACATAGGTAAGTACGGGGAGGGAGAGAGATGCAATAATTTCAAAGAGTCTGAAATAAAATGAATATTTTTATTTTGTCATTTGTAATCTAAAAGCAATTTGTACGTTCACTTTGTATTTAAGAAGGTTTTAATTTATTTATTTTTCCACTTATTATTAAAAAAATCTTTATTTTTTTTATTTTTGTAAGGAACATGTAAATATTGTGTATAACATAAGTATTATACTAGCAATCGCATGTGTATAATGCTGTGAACGACAAATGGTATATGTTATTAGATTTAGAGGGATAGTTATTACTTTTGTAGTTGATGTTGATAATGGGTGTGATCTAATTTTCTATTAAAGCCAAAACAAATGTTGCAAATTACATTGGAAGGGATGTTAAATAATAGTTAGTTGTGTAATAATCGAATACAAATGCAAGTGAGACATGTAAGTTAACACTCACTTTCGAGAATGTAGTGAATGTGAGGTGTTGACATCAAAGTAGATTGAGAGAACGACTAAGTGCCTTACATATTAACTCTCCAAGAAACATAAATGAGACAAAATATGCAAGCATATATAAACAAAGCTTAAATGGTTAGGGTGCATTACAGAGTGCTTTAGTTCTCTCTTCATCGGGCTCATTTTGTAGGTGTGGACATGATTGAGAAGTAACAGACTTATGTAGTACCACTTTTAGTAAAAAATTCATGCAAATCTGTAAGGAACGATGCATTGTTTGATGACATACAAATGCATAAATATTTTAAATCAATAAACCATATTCAATTGAAATACATGTGGAGTTCCAATGAAAATTACGCGTAAGAGGTAAAATTTTGGAATCAAAAATTGCATATGTTGCTAAAGGGAAAGAAAATTAGCTGTATGGAAAAATATAGTACGTTCATAAAAAGTATAAATTGTGGCTTCATGGTAGTCTCTCTTAATTGCTTTATTTCTGGGAGAGGAACTGTATATGCAAAGCAGTGAATCTTGATCACAATTTATATCAATGGCATTGACTTGTTGATTATGTCCTTCCTAATTATGAATAATACATGATTGAACTTGCAAATATTGTTGTCCTTCAAGTGTCTTTTATGTACTATCACATTTCACCTTTTCTGCATGTGTTATTTCTTCTGAAACTTTTTAATTATAGGGATTCTCTATAGTAGGGGCATTATCTTCCTCCATTGGATTTGTTCCTTGTAACCGAGTTTTAAAAAAAGAAAATATATTATCTTGAGAAACTTCTAATTCATCACCCCTTTCAATACACTTATATTTTATAAGTAAAGGACTTGATCCCTACATCCTCATACAAGGCTATGGAGTTTTTTGAACCAAGCTCAATTTTTTTATTAACATGTTGGTAAATTTCTTTCCGATTATCTGTAACAAATAATGCAACATGTTGTAGAAATTTTGTTGTTCAGATATCTTAGTTGTATCATCACTTATCTCATTTCCTATTTTTTTTTTCTTCAGCAAGCTCTTCAGTATAGGTTTCCATTATTGAAGGGCCCGTATCTTCCTCCATCGGTTTTGTTCTTTTGGATCCAATTTCAAAGGAAGAAAATGAATTTCCCTAGGGAAATTTTGATGTAGTGGAATAACCCCTTTTATTATGTCTTTTCATTGTAGATTTTCTCCCTGCATTTTGAAACAAAGTGGTAGGAGTTATTGAGTCAAACACATTCAGTTGACTAACCTATAAAATTGAAGAGGTAAATGAATGAAAATTATATGACTAAAGCATTGAATCTTGTCCAATGACCAATGAGCTCAAATTAAATTTCAAATTTCATCTTCAAATAAAGTGTAGTATGGGATGAATGGAAATTGGGGAGGTTGGTTTTTTGTTCACCAAGACACTTTATTTTCCTCATGTTTCTTATTCTGATCCACATGATCTAATTTCACTAAATCATTTCTTTGAATTACTTCAAACAAAGCATTAGCGACAAATACTTTCAAGATTGAAATAAGAGCATCCGCCATAGCATTCATTTGATTTATAGGTATTCCATGTTTCTTGCACAAATTATGAAGCTCTTTGCAAGAAAGGCTATGATAATATAGAATTTCCATCTATGTTTCTGTCCTACTTACAATTACAGAAGACACAAATTATAAGATCTAGAGAAATGTAGGTTTAACTTCTCCAATATGCCTTAGCTCCAGTGGACATTGTGTGACTAAGAAAATCAACTCAAAGCCAACATCTGAACTATTGGAGGAATCCTACATATTTAGTAACTAAAAAAATGACATGCAAAATCAAAAGAGTTCATGATTGATTAATCATTAAAAGTGAAACTCTTCCAATAGACAATAACTAGTCATTGAAAGTTCTTTGTTATAAATAAAAAATGTAGAATAATAGTGTGAGTGCTATTTGTGATTATTTATTGTTAAGCCCACATAACCATGAATAACTATTTTTGAAGGAAATGCAAGGAATGATTCTATCTAACTATCAAACATTCTTCTCCCTCTACAAAATTGTACATTTTTAGTATATTAATATATTCAAGAAAGAGACTGAGCGTTAGTAGCTGAAAATGCAGTTCTTGAGGCTCCTGAGGAACAGGTAACTAAGGAAATGTGAAGGGGGCTACCACTCTTAGTTTTTGTGCAATAGTAGTTCATTGAAATGTTTGAGGTGGAAAAACACTAAGGATATAAATATTCACCTTAAAATGTAGAGAAGGGATTTTTTGCCCAGATAGTTTGAGAAGCTATTAGAAAGGTGAGGAGGTGGGTTGGGGCTGGAGGATTGTAGCATCCTCTCATATTATAAGGAATTTTTTTCCCCTAATAACAACTTCTCCCTATATTACAATTTTTATATAAAATTTAATATAGTAGAAAATTTGATGTTACACCATAACACTTTACTGCAAATCACTTTTAAATGTTCTTAGTAGCACTTGCAAAGGAAATGCCAGCAGCCCCACTCCAAGGGACCATTTCCTAAGAAGGATAAGGGGAAATTAGAAACCTTTTTTCAGTATGGTGAAAATCTAGAAGCAAAGTTTCTAGTTATTTGATGGTTGAAAATGTCTTTCTGGTAGTGAGAATATACAGGGACATGGAATCTGATATGGTAGCAAAATTGAATGAAATTCTCATAAACTCAGGTAATACCCCACACCCAACATATTAGATAGTTCTTGGCTATGATTTTGGTCATAGAAATTCTTGATGTTGTGTGTGTAATGTCTTTTATCATTCCCTCTAAAGTCTTCAGTAAATTATTTGAAGAACGTAATGATATAGAAGTAAAAAGTGAATGAATTTCTCATAGTCTCGATTAATACACACACCCAATATAATTTTTAGTGCTTGGGTACAATACTATTTGTATAAATTTTTGATGCTAATAGCAGAAGACAAAGAATGATTCAATGTATTCAATTCAATGTATCAAACAAAAGAGCAGAGCCCCATATATAAAGATTGCGTGAGGAAGGAGGATAGTCATAACTATCCATCAAATACATAACAACAATGTACTAAACTAAACTAATGTTAACATTCCCCCCCTTAATACATTGTTTCTACATATGTACCACCTAAACAAATCAAACTTCACCTTACCGAGAGGCTTGGTGAGAATATCTGCAACCTAAAAATCAGTAGGGAAGTACTGGAGCTTAATTTGGTGGTTCAAGACCTATTCATGAATGTAGTGACATTTGACCTCAATATGCTTGGTTCGTTCATGAAAAATAGGATTCTTTATAAGCTTCAAAACACCTTTATTGTCACAGTGAATGATGGGAGGTTTCTCTTTAGGAATCCCTATGTCTGTAAGAATGCGACGTAACCAAATCACTTCGCACATAGCTCCTCGTGCAGCGTGGTATTCAGCCTCAGTGGATGAGAGAGAAATAATAGTTGCTTCTTGCTAATCCATGAGATAGGTCCAGATCTGAGATGAAAAACATACCCTGAAGTGGATTTCCTGTCATGAATGGATCCTACATAGTTCGAGTTTGTATATCCTTGTAAGAAGAACTGAGTGTTCTTCTGATACTCCAGACCAAAGTCAGTTATACGTCGGACGTATCTCAACACATGCTTTGCTACTGTCCAATGAAATTTATTTGGATCCTACATAAATCTAGCGAGATAGCTCACTACAAAGAAATGATATGGCCTGGTATAAGTCAAGTAAATGAGACTCCACACAAGCTACGTGTAGTGAGTGCCATCTACCTACCGTGAATCATGGAATCTAGATAATTGCAAACCTTTTTCCATAGGTGTGGACATTGGTTTATAATTTTACATTCCATACTTTTCTAAGAGTGTCTTGGCATATTTCATTTGGGAGATGAAGATATGATTCCTCTTTTTCCATATCTCTAAGACAAGACAGTAGTGCAGTAGCCCCAAATAGGTCATGTCGAAGGATTTCTTTAGATCATTCTTTACATCATCCACAAGATTGTCAGAACTTCCTGTGATCACAATATCATCTACGTACAAAACCAGAATAACAATCTCTGTTCCTACCTTCTTGATTTACAAATTTGTATCTGAGGGGCTACGAGTGAATCCATGCTACAATAGGTGATCTTAAATTTTTATATACCATGCCCTAGGTGCTTGTTTGCTTACTTTATCAGATGACATACCTTGTGTGGTTGATGCTCGTCTACAAACCCTTCAGGTTGGGCCATGTATACTTCTTCTTTGAGATCGCCATTTAGAAAAGCACTCTTGACATCCATCTGGTGAAGTTTCCATCCATTTTGTGTTGCCTATGCACAGACAACTCTAATGGTTTTGATCTTCATAGTGGGTGCAAAGGTCTCATCATAGTCAAGTCCTTCATGCTGGGCATAACCCTTTGCAACAAGTTGTGCTTTGTGTTTTTTGATTGAACAATTTTCTTTATATTTGTTTTGAAAATCCATTTACAGCTAAAGGATTTCTTACCAGGAGGCAGATCGACAAGTTCCCACGTCTGATTCTGAAGTAGGGAATCATATTCAACATTCATAGCCTATTTCCACTGTGGTTGGTCTAATGCCTCACAAATAGTGTCAGGTTCGGTGTTATCAACAACTAAACTCATGAGTGTAAAATTTACCTCATGTTTGGCTCGACTTCGTGTTCTGACTCCCATAGAAGTACCTGGAAGTGAGTTCAGGTGTGCATCCCCAATAGTATTCTGGACCCATTTCAGATGTTGGTGTTGTTTCTACAAATGTGAAGATGTGTTTTCCAGTGTGCCTAGATCAACAAATAAGTCTCCACTTAGCTCTTCTTCTATCTAAGAAGAATCATCTTGCCCATCATCTGGATGTGTGAGAAACCTATGTGACGAGGTCGGTACTGGATATCCATTGTGTGGTAGGGAGTCAGAGGATGACTCATCACACACCACATCTCAACTCTCGTAGATTTTCTTCGTCTCAAGATCCATGAGACGATATGCCTTTGAGGTAGTTCTATACCCTAAGAAAAGACATGACAGTGTCTTCGGATTGATCTTATTCCTTTTCTCATCTGGAACATGTATATATGCAGTACAATCAACAACTCTCAAATGATAGATAGAAGGTTTACGACCAGTCCATACCTCTCTGGTGTCATGTTCTGCAAGATCTTTGTGGGTGCCCTGTTGAGTAGATACACTGTTTTCTGGAATGCTTCTACCCAAAGTTGATCCTCCAACTTTGCGATGTAGAGCATACAATGAGCCATCTCTATGACAGTCCTGTTGTGTCACTCAGAAATCCCATTCTGTTGGGGTGTGTAGGGTGCAGTTAGATGTTTTTGAACACCATGTTACTTTAGGTATGCTAATAACTTCTTTGACACAAACTCCCCCCCTCGATTTGAGAAGAGGAGAAGAAGAGGCTTCCCAGATTTCCTGGTGGCTTGCTAGTAAAAGGTTTGGAAATTAGCAAATGCCTCACTCTTCTTCCAGAGGAAATATACCCACATTTTTCATGAGTAATCATCAATGATGAGCTATAAGTCTTCAAAACCTTGGAAGCTAGCTGTTAGGGGTCTACACAGATCAGCGTGTACAACCTGAAGATACTCCGTAGAATGAAAAGAGCTCTGTTTGAACAGACCTCTATTTTGTTTCCTCACAAGACATCCCGAACAAACAGGGAAGGAATGGGAGAGTGGAGGAAGTCCTCTTACCATTTCCCTAGCAGAAATATGACCATATCAAAAGTGTCATAGTGAAATAGACTCTGCTGTTGAAGCAGAGAGAAATGTTAGATGAAGTGACCACATCCAGTGCAAATAGATGGCCCTTCATAAATTCTCAAGCAATAACAATGTCTCCCTGGGAAATGGTGCAGGACTTGACCCCTTTCTAAATAATGAATTCGACCCACATTCAATGATTAAGAAGTTGACTCATAGACAAGAGATTTGAGGTCAAACCTAGAACATATAACACCTTTGTGAGTGTACATCTTCGTGTCCCAAGAGGAATGATGACATCACCAATCCCTTCCGTAATATAATCTTGATTATCTGCGATGGTGATCTGATCTACAGTGGGCAGTCACTCAGGGTATGGAACAACTTCTTATTGCCAGTCATGTGTTTGCTAGCACCTGAATCAATCAACCAAACACTTTCTGATGGTTACAAAGTCTATGAGACTAGGATAATGTCTGGATGAGTTACGTCTAGAACCTCTTCATCGGAGAAGGCATCCTACTGAGTAGTAATATGACCCTTCCACCTCTGATTATGAGCATGCCATTGGGATTTCTTGGAATATCCTTGGCCATAAGTGCTCTCCTCACTAGAGTTTCCATGCTTGCGACCATTATAATAAAAATTCACAGTCGTGTGCATATTCATGGAGCAAATGTGGCACCATCGATCTGCCTTGTTGTTCTACTGCTTCTAGGGTGGCCACTGTGGTGGCCGTGGAGAAGGTTGTTGCTGTGGATGTTGCTTCTGATTATGAGGAGCTAATTGCCCTTTTTGAGGCTTGTTGCTATTCTTTTACCTTGTGATGAGAGCCTTGTCTTTGAAGGCTTCTTGAACATTCTGAAAAGCTTCTTCCTACTGGAGATAATTCACTAGTTTCACAAAACTCACCTCCTGTTGAGTGATGCTCAATGTGGTGATCAGTGTCTGAAACTGGGAAGGAAGAGCTCGCAAGGTGAGTGGGACCAGCAAATTTTCATCCACTAGTTCATCGAGAGCAGAAAGTTCTGCGTGTAACTCGGCCACACACTGCAAGAAGGCTTTGACTGATTTTCCATCATGCATACTCATTGTGTGAAGATTTTTCTGAAGATGCAGCATCGTCATAGGATTCTTGGATTCATAGATAGTACACAACATATCCCATGCCATAGAGGAAGTGGTTCCTTCCCGAATGTGAGGTTGAACCTCATCATAAAGGCTCAGAATGATAAGCATTAATGCTTTTGCATCGTCCTTTTCATACTTAGACAATAGATCAGTGTCTGTAGGAGGGGCGTTCATGCCAGAAATGATCCCCTAAATATCTTCAAACTAAAGAATCATCCGCATCTTGGTTTTTCATGCAGTGAAATTTGGCCCTTTCAAGAGTTGGGCATCGGATAGCAATATTTTTGGAGCAAACATTGTTGTGTGTTGCACACTACACTTGTCGCTTTAGGATTCTGATCTTTGTAGGATTATTCTCTACTTCAAATATGCAACAAAATGCTAGAAAAAACTAGTCGCAATGCACACCACATCCACACATTCCAACACCAACAATCAACAGGTCTTCAAATCACCACATAATTCTTCTTTCACGAAAAAGAAATATTGCCATGTTTCTACTTTCAGGAAAAATACAAAGAATAACTTTTTTTTTGCTTCCAACGCAGTAATAGATCACTACACACTAACATCCACTTCTCCAAAGACATGTCCAGTCAACTTTCCAGTAGAAATGTAGTTGTGATTTCTCCTTCAAGAAGGTCTCCTATACACATGTCGTCAATCACTGGATAAACTTCCATGAAGGCCCTCCTGGTGTGCTCAGGTTTAGTCACTGGCTAAAGAATTAATGCCACGCCATAGGTCCTAGATAACTCCAAACAAATATGCCAAAGAGCCACGTCCAACACTATCTAGGTTTCTAATGCTACAGGTTGCTTTAGTCTTCACATGCTAAAAGAGAAACTGTGCAAGTCGCTCTAATACCAATGATAGTAGAATAAAAAGAATGATTCAATGTATTCATCTCAATGTATCAAAAAAAAGAGCAGAGCCCCATATATAAAGGTTGTGAGAGGAAGGCGGATAGTTATAACTATCCATCAAATACATAACAACAATGTATTAAACTAAACTAATCCTAACAGATGCTTGTGTGGCTTCTCTTTTCTCATTCAATCTACAGTAAAGAATATGAAGATCATAATGATAGCCCAATATACTACCATTTCAAATTTCCTGAAAGAACATCAAGTCTGCCCATATATCTTTGAAAAGGTTGTCAAGAAGCTTGTGGAAAGTGTAAAGATTAAACTTCTTGAAAAATTGGATCCTCATTTCTCTCCCAAAGATTATTTGGATTCATATATGTTTCATGCTTCAAACTTTTTATAGCACTTGTAATGGCATGTCATAGATTTCATCTTTACTTGCCTCAGTTAGCCATAAGGGTGATTTTTTTTTGATAAAAAAATTATATGCTGCAATTGGGAAAGGAAGTCAACTGTAGAGACCTAGTTTTGGTGTCAATGGTAGAATTGCAAGTCTTGTAAATTTAGTCTTACCACTCAAATTTTTAGGTTGCTTATGTCAATCATTGTAGTTGATATATTGTGTGTTTCACCATAACAGGAATGTGTGTCCAATAGATTATGCCACTTAAAACCAAAAAATATTTTCAAGCAGTAAACTTATCCAACCTCAATGCATCAACTGCTCCAACAGCATTAAGAAGTGAAAAAATCAACACTTCACAAGATTTATTTAGAAGAATAAGGGCAAAGATATTTTCCTATATCAAAATCTTGAGATTTTTAATAAAACCCTTATCTTTGAAAACAAGATAGTATAACGAATCATAATAAGTACTAACCAACCCTTGTATACATTGGCAGTCTATATAATGCTAAAAAAAATATTAAAATACAAGATAAGTGATTGCAGTCAAGAAATTAGGCACAACCATTAGATTTTTTTCTTCCTTCCGCATTTCTTCCTAGCACTTCATCAATTTTATGGAAGTACCCATATATACAAAAGAACATTTTTGTAAATTCACTATTCAATATGCAACAAAGATACCATGTTTTCAAATTCACACAACAATGTTGACAATGACATTTTTTCTGCAGTAATTGATGCAGAGATGGCAATGTTTGAAATCCATGAGGAGACTCATTTAGACCTCATCTATTTATTAAAAAACATTACTTCAAGAAACTTACCAGCCAAAATCACCTAGCAAAGCACCAAACCTAATGAAATATTTTATTTTCAACTTCTCTAAATTCTTCAATCGCACATAGCTATCAGGAAGACAGGTAAATAAGTTGCAGGAATCTAATGAGAGATCTTAGAGGCATAGAAAGTTTCCAATACTTTGAGGAAGTTCTGCTAAATAGTCAAGTGAGTCATAATGGAGGACTGCATGTAAAGCTTTCCTAAGCTTTCTAAAAATCACTGCAACTTTATTGATCTTTTAAAATCAAGTGTTTGTAAAGAAGATAACCCACTCATGTCCTCAGGTAGTTCCATCAAATTCTCACACTTTGAGATGTCCAAGACTTGTAATGAAGTCAACATTCGAAGGTTACTAGAATTTTCCAAATAAATGCATCCACTTAAATTCAATATTTGTAGACAAGATAATCTGGCTATGGCTTGAGTTAGTTCCATCAAATTATTATAGCATGAAATGTCTAGTTGTTGTAGTGCAGTCATATTTCCAAAGTTAGTAGGTAATTTTTTCACACTATTGCATTTCCTTAAATTCTTTTTTAGAAGAGAAGATAATTTTTCCATGACCGTAGGTAGTTCCATCAAATTAGTACAGAACAAGGTATCAAGTTATTATAATACTCTATATTCAGAAGCTCCAATATAGCAAGTTGCCCCAATCCTTGTAGTGAAAACTCGCATTCATGTCCCCATAGATCTAGTCTCCCAAGAGCAGTGAGGTGACCCAATCTTTGAGGCATCAGGCTGCAGTTACTCATCTTCAGAGTTATCAGAGGTGCCAGAAACTTGATCCTTCTTGAAATATAAAACACTTAAACCATTTCCCAAAAACAATGAAGTATCAAAGAATGTGTAGCATTAGGTTTTTACTTGGGGATTCCAGGTAAGTTTTTGGTCCCAATAATTTTGATGGAACTTCAAAACCATAAAAAAAATTCGAGATGCTTCAAGAAAGAAGTCTATCACACTGCCCAATACATCAATTGATATAGTTTAATGCATTGCACAAGAAATGACTCCAAATGTAATATGAAAGCATTAAAAGTTGGCCATAACTATATTTTCAAGGTGGTCAATCATTAGAACTAGTGTGGAAGGGAGATGAGTAATCTGCATGGTCAGGGAATCTTATCAAAAATTAGGTTTTAATTTTTATTGGCATTTTGGAGATGGGTGGGTTTTCCAAATAATCTTCTAGGTTAATTACAATAGGATATCGAACTGCATATAAGCTTCTAGATAATCTTGTGTGACATCTTTTCTCTGAATCTATTGCATATAATAATGTATTGTATGTGTTCCTTGAGATCAACTTGATGTATCAGAGATATAAAACCAAAAACCACTAAAACTATGCAAAATACTGATTTGGCATATTTGAAACCATCATATCATAAAATCATGGATTTTCACTATCCCAAACACCATCTTGTTCTATCAAGCCACCTAAACTATAACAAATATTGGGATTAAAAACCTGTAGCAAATTCATTGTTGAGAATTTATATAACAATACCAATATAGATAGTCATCAAAGTACATATATGGATACACTTTGATAAGTTATGCATGTTAAGATGTTAGAAATCTCCATCTCAATTATGATTTATAGCATTGGTTTTATATATGCATATTACATTTAAACCACTTCTTTTGATTTGGGTGAAAGCCAATTCTAAAATGTATAGAGTTGTTGGTGATATTAGTAGTTCTGATATACTCTAGACCAGAGGTTACTAGAGGAGCTTGAGGAGGTAGTGAGCCTTTAAGCCACATTAGCCATGATATGGGCAAGAAAATTAAACAAAAATTTGATACATGGGAGGGGTGCACTGTTTTTTTTCTTGTTTTACCTTGGGGATGCTCCAAACAGCACCAATTTGGTTAACAAAGAAGGCCTCTTGATGGAAGCCATGCAACCAACCATGGCAGACAGAGAGTGGCCTACAAATATATAGTTTTCCACACCCAGCTTGTCCAAAATGGTTATAAGGTCTTCTGCATAGGCTTCCACATAGCCATATCTTTGGAAATCAATGTAGTCAGGATTCACACTTCAAGCACATATTAAATCAAAAAGATAATTTGAAAATATTTTTTCCTTGTGAACATTTTAATAGGTTTTATACTTAATTTTAACCTTCAGGCTTAGAAGTGTGATTTTTTTGGGCAAGGATATCATCTCAGATGGTATGATAATAACATACATTTCACCTACAGAATATGCATATTCCTATAATGTCATGAAGAAGAGTGACATCTATAGTTTTGGGGTGGTTTTATCGGAGCTTGTAACTGGAAAATAACCAATTGAGCATGAATTTGGTTATAGCAAGGATATTGTTTACTGGATTTCACAGAAAATATGTTCATTGTAAAATTCCTAAAATCCCAAAGTAAATTCAAAGAACCACCGTCCTGACATTCAAAGTGGAGAAGAAGTAAGTGATAGGGTTTAAATTTAGGAAAAATGAGAACATTTATTTCAAAAATAGGGGGAAAAGACGACGAAAGCCAGATTTTAAAATTATACCCCTTTTTACATAACTGGCATCCATAGTAGGCACACAAACTACAAACATCTGAAGGACATGACGACCCGAAGAAAATCAAAAAAATCCTTAGGATCAAATTGGATTCTATCTGAGAGTCCTCCATCATGGCTGATCCATGATTTTTCTGTCTGTAGCGTGACTCAAGCCTCTGACCACAAGAACCCTAAGTCATTCTCCTTCCTCTTCTTCAAACCTTTCTGAAATAATCATTGCATGGGTAGAGTCAACAAATACTATCGTTACATTAGCAGAGTGAACAACTAGCAATATTGACGACCTATTACCACCCTATCATTGAAGCAACCTAGAGGAATCACGCTTCTGGATGCAACTGTGAATGATTTGGGGCCATTGTTTTGTGGAATTGCTAAAAATAGCTAAACTATCAAAACAAACGTCAACTTTAAAAAAATTGGAGAAACATCTGAAAGATCCTTTCACATAGGGGGAATGCCTTCAGTGTAATAACATTCATAAATTAAATTTATTTATGATTAAAATTAAGTTTTATATAATATAAAATTTGTCTTATTAATAAAAAAATTAATAATATTTGTATAATCATTTTTTCAATTTACATTATTGTGCCGAAGGCGTTCCCCCTATGGGAATGGAATGCCAGTCGTTTCTTTGAATAATTTAAATTTGACGGTCTTGCAGACATTTTTAAGACGTTTAATTTTGACGTCCGTTTGGAGGTTTTCGCACTATTCAGCTATTTTCAACATTACTTTTTAGTGGCTACTTTTTAAACAATTGCTTTTCATTTTTTTTTTTTGATATTTTTTTTTCCCTGCATGCTAAATCATCTTTGGAATAGCCTTTAAATACTCAACAACAACCAAGGAAAATTATTACACATCTAGCTTGAGCTCTGTTTCGTTCTACATTGAGCATTATTTTCACTACATTGACGTCTTGTGTTTGAGTCTCGGAAAGAACAGTTACTATCACCCAACTCAAGGTGGTAGAGGCTTAAGAGGATGTATTGAGATACATCTACAGAGAAGAATCATCAGTGTCAAGTTTCACCCTTAACCTCATTCAATATTGTATCTCTGGGTATGTATTTGGTTTCAACAATGTTTTTCTATGACCTGTTAAAATAATATTAGGTTATAAGGTTGATACCTAAAAGAGTGGAAACATGATGAAGAAAAGCTTCTGATTGTTTCCTTTACTAAGATAAATTTGATGGTCTTGTGGATGTTTTTAAGACATTGAATTTTGACGTTCGTTTGGATGTTTTTGCACTATTCGGCTATTTTTAACATTGCTTTTTAGTGGCTATTTTCTAAAGAATTGCCTTTTATTTTTTCTATGTTTAGATTTGGTTTTCACTGCATGCTTAATCATCTTTGGAATAGCCTTTAAATACTTGACAACAACCAAGGAAAATTATTACACATCCAGCTCGAGCTCTGTTTCGTTCTGCATTGAGCATTATTTTTATTGCATCAAGGTCTTGTGTTCGACTTTGGGAAAGAGCATTTCCTATCACCCAACTCAAGTAGGAAGAGGCTTAAGAGGAGGACGTATTGAGATACATCTATAGAGAAGAATCATTAGTGTCAGGATTCACCCTTAACCTCACTCAATATTGTATCTCTGGGTATATATTTGGTTTCAACAATGTTTGTCTATGAACTGTTAAAATAATATTAGGTTATAAGGTTAATACCTACAAGAGTGTAAAAATGAGGAATCAAAGCCTCTGGTCATTTCCTTGACTAAGTTAAATTTGATGTTCTTTAAGATATTTTTAAGACGTTTAATTTTGACGTTTGTTTGGACGTTTTCACACTATTCAGCTATTTTTAACATTGTTTTTTAGTGGCTATTTTTTAAATAGCTACTTTTCATTTTTTCTGTGCTTAGATTTGGTTTTCCCTACATGTTGAATCATCTTTGGAATAGCCTTTAAATACTCAACAACAACCAAGGTAATTATTACACATCCATCTTGAGCTCTATTTCATTCTACATTGAGCATTATTTTCGCTACATCAAGATCTTGTGTTCGAGCCTAGGAAAAAACAACTCCTATCACCAAAATCAAGGTGGAAAAGGCTTAAGAGGACATATTGGGATGCATTTATAGAGAAGAATCATAAGTTTCAGGTTTCACCCTTAACCTCATTCAATATTGTATCTTTGGGTATGTATTTGGTTTCAACAATTTTTGTCTATGAACTATTAAAATAAGATTAGGTTATAAGGTTAATACCTGCAAGAGTGGTAACATGAGGAAGCAAAGCCCTCCTCTCCAGCATATGTTGTCTGATTACGAAGCTCAACAAAGCTTTGTATGTCATAAGTCCCCACATAAGCTCTTTAAAGGAGTCTGTCGAAATTTCTAATGTATCGTCCATATGCTCCCTGCCCATACGTTTAACCACCAAACAACACTTAACCATTTCTCCCGAATACCCAAATTTAATAAATTCATGAAAAAAGACTTTACTGAAAAAGCATAATGTTGTGAGCACCTTTGTGAGGATATCTATGTGCGAATCTTGTTTCATTCCCTCTCTCTCTTGTCTAGAAACCTCCTTCAAAAAATTTGTAAATGAAATTTCATGGACTATTCGTTCATTTTGAAACAATAGAAGTCAATGAGCATTTGAATTTAAAGAGTAAATACTAATACTATTAATGATATCATATGTAGAGCCAACACCCTGGCAGCAGACAAAGAATTCCAAGGGTTCCTTCATAGTTATTTCACCAATGTATATATCATGTTGACTAATGTAAGGTGATGTCCTCTGAGGGACGAACTCCTTCCATGCAATGTTTGTTCTATGTTACTGATTCTTTAACCTGAGCTAGTAAGTGTCAAACTCAATTACTTGGTGAAGCCTGTGTAAGCTTGCAACTTTGACAAGCCTATCACAAAAATTGTTTTCAATCCTTTAACTTTGTAATCCTCACATCAATTGTTTATGTAAATTGTATTTAGTGTATCCATTATCACATACGCATTTTGACATAGACAAACCTATCCCTCGTTTATCATCTGTTCAACAGCCACTGCCACCAAATCAATTTATATCCCACCACTACCTGCATATTAACTAGAGAGATCTTAAGTGATTTGTTTACAAATTTATGATGGAATGTATTCGATTCAATCTCAATTGAAATGGATTTTGGCTGTAGTTTATAAGTTAAGTAATGCAGAGTCTGAAATTATGGCTTGAATCTTCATGTTATAGTAATTAATAGATATTATTTTAGTCGTGGTTATTAGATGAATAATTGGATTTAGCTTTCATATTTTCTATTGCAGTAGCTAATGGTGACTTAGAGGATTAGTTCCAAGATTTAAGAAGTATTACTCAAGGAAAATGATATATGGCTACAATATCTTATTTTAAGAAGTGAGAAGATCTTTGTACAATGAAAAAAAAAATGCCACATGGGTACATAAAAGCCTTAGAATATTCAAAAATGACACCACCTACTAGAAAGAAAGTAGAGTATGCATACTAATGAGAATTACCTAATATGATGGTGACATCTATAATTTTACCTAATAAAGTACTCATGATAGAGGAATTGATCGAGACAAGGTTGATAGAACAAAATCATCTACCTTGGCCACAGGATCCTTAATTGACTTATCATCTATATTTTCTCTCCTATATTCTAATACTACACACAATCTATGGTTCGATAAATTGCTCAAATATACCTCTTAATTTAGATAGGTCATAAAGGTATTTAGAATGGTCATACACAATTACAGGTGCACAATTACATGTTCATCAAGAAGGAGTGGCAATCCACATCACCTGTTTCAACGAGGCCACATAAGCATTCTCTGAGCAGATTGAGAATGGGAAGCTATATATAATTTCCAATGGGAGGATTTTGAGGATTGTTAATGCAAAGCTATCTTACAACCATTTAAACAATGCCTTGAAGATTTTTCCTGTAACCTTCCTCAACCATATCTCGACTCATAGCAAATGAGGATATAATACCTTCCCATCACTTTCACTTCACTAAAATCAAGGACTTACTTGCAAATGCTGAAGGTTCTACAGTTGATTTGATTGGCATTTTTGTTACAATGTCACCATGCTCAACAATTTGTTGGTATGACAAGTCTGAAACAAAGAGAAGAACACTGCAATTAAAGGACATGTTGGGTTTTAGCGTAACTGTCACATTGTGGGGACAACACTTAGATGATATAAGCAATGAACTTGAATACATGCTTTCTATACTGCCACTTTCATTCCTTAACTTGAAAGTTGCTCACGTCTCTAATTTCAATGGGAACTCAATCTTCACTGTTTCACGTACCAAATATTACGTCAACCCTCTAATTTTAGAAACCATTACACTTCATAACTGGGTAGATTCCGATGACAAATTCCTTCTGGCACCCTCTATCACAAGCCAATTTATGGGCCTCCAAAGAGCTTGACCTCTGTAATAATGATTTTAGAGATACTACATATGGGGAACACAGAGAGAAATGACTAGGCCATGGTTTCTGCAAAAATCACAAATATCAACAAGGACAACTTTGTATTCCAGAAAATGAGTGTGTGCATATGATTACGGAAGCACACACTTCTCCTATTTCAGGGCATTTTGGTATTAGTAAGATAGTTGCACATTTACAAAAATATTGTTATTGGCCTATAATGCATGAACATGTAAACATGTATATTAAGGGATGTGTTCTTTGTGCCACAAACAAGCCAAGTAATAGGAAATTAGGACTTTACACTCCTCTTCCTGTTCAAACATGGCCTTGGGAAATTGTTTCCATGGACTTTGTAGGAGGCTTTCCAATGACACAGAAGAAACATGATTACTTATATATGGTAGTGGACAAATTTAGCAAAATGTGTGTGTTGGTTCCATGTACTAAAAAACTAACTAGTGAGGGAACTACACATTTATTTTTTCAGTTTGTTTGGGTTCATTTTGGTTTACCTACTTCAATTATATCTGATCAGGATTCTAGATTTCTTGGGGAATTTTGGTCAACATTGTGGGGGTTAATGGACACAAAACTGAAAAAGAGCACTACTTTTCATCCACAGACTGATGGTCAAACAGAGGTTATAAACCGCATAGTGGTACAATTTTTTAGGGGCTATAGTAGCAAACATCCTAAATTGTGGGATGAACATCTTTATTACGTGCAACATGCTTATAATCGTGACTTACATTCATCTAATTTGAAGTCTCCATTTGAGACTTGTTATGGATATCTGCCTAATTCTCAACTAAACATATATTATGGACATGAAACTATTGTTAATGGTGCAAGTGATTCTAACAAGGCTAAAAGATTTGTGCAAAGAATACAATAGGTTCATCAGTATGTATGTGAACAATTGGAGAAAATTCAGGCCAAGTACAAAGTTAGGCATGATAAACATAGAACTGATCACGAGTTCAAAGTTGGTGATTCAGTTTGGCTTCACATCAGTAAGGAACGACTGACATGTGAAGGTAAAAAATTGAAACCTATACGGTATGGTTTGTTCCAAATATTGCAAAAAATTGGTAACAACGCTTTCCGGTTAGATTTACCTCCATATATGCAAAGCTACTCAGTTGTAAATGTTGAGAATTTAAGATTGTATGAACCACCTATGATTGTTGATCATGATGATTCTAACATAATGCCTTCCATTGATGATTTTTCTCCCGAGTATCTTGATGAGTTGCAGGAAGACATCATTTTGGACAGGAAAGTAAGAACTTCGCGAAGGGGTGATATTGAGTATCTTCATGTTGGTGTCAAAGGAATGCATCTGAAGAAGGCTAAATGGATGGAAACCAGAAAGGTGAGGGAGAAATACCCTCACCTATTCACCAATTAAGTTGACTTTTGGGGTCCAAAAGTTTCTCAGTGGGGAGGAATGATCTTGAGGATCCTCATAGAGAAACACCGATCTAAGATCTTCTCAGAATAAGTTGCAATCATTTTTAAAGCATGGAGAAAAATTATACGATTCCATTGATATCTAGTTTGCAGGAAACAAAGCTCGTTTGCAAAATTTATAGCTCGCTGAAATTTTTGGGCAACTGGCAAAATTTGGAGTTTTGTGTAGGTTGGACATGTGCATTCTTGCCAAGTGTTTTAATCATATTGGGACACATGGACAATTTGTGTGACAGAAAAAGAGTGGTATTTGCAACACCAGTCTTAGAGACTCGTTCATAGACAAATGGACCCCGCTATTTACTGGCTGGGGGCCCTCAGCCAGGTTTGACACACTTGATTATGGAGGGGTGTCTTGGCCTCCTTCTCATATTATCATTATACCAACTTGTGTATATATATGCCTCTGATTGCATTTTTTATGCATGTGGGACTAATTTATAAGTGCATATTAAACCAAAGACCAATTCCAAATTCCACGCATTTTAACCAATTCCATATTTCCATATTCCATGCATTATTTAACTACCTCCATAATCATTGCATTTAATTTAAACTTCCACAATAATTATTAAACAAGGTGCCTAAAACTATGTCAATACATGCATGTGCATCCTTATCCAACCAGCAACTGCACCCACATCCCAAGTAGCTAAGGTGGCTCACAAGCCAATACAAAAGCACCCTCTTTGCATTATTAAATACCTCCCTTCATTCACGCACCCACAATGTGGGATAAACCTCTTGAAATCTGCCTAAGGAGAAGGAAGTGGAGATATGTGGCGGATTTGAACCATGGTCTCCATGGTAAAAGATTAAGGGCTTTGACCGCCATGCCACTTCTTTGGAAACATTATATAAGGAGTTTTATTGTATTTGAAGGGTATTCGGGTCTGTGTAAAATATTGAAATGCTCATAACTTGAGCTAGGAAGGGAATTTTGAGATGAAATAAAAAGTGACTACTATTATTTTTGGCAGAGGAACGTGATGAGAAGATCCAATTCTTGTAGAAATATTTGTAAAGATTTATTTTCAATATTTTAATAGATCATTCCCATTCAACCGGACCCAGAGACGTAGGCCACAAGTGCCAAACTCCGTTATCAATTCTTGTGTCAAATTGCTGGTGATTCATCTCTTTATCTTCTATTTTTACATAGTACTTTCAGTTTTAATTCTTTTATTAAAAATACAAAAGGATGTAAGTCTCAATTTTTACATCGAAAATTAATACAAAGCAAAGAAATGTGTGTGCAAAATTGCTATTTAAATTTGAATTTTCAGATCATTGGTATTAAAGCTGGTTTTGACTCATTTTTGGTTGAGATTAACATGTTTTGGATTGCAAGTTGTGTGTTAGATGTTAACAAGGTCTCGATCTAAGAAGGATGAAGGAGAGTTAGTTGAAGGAGATCCCAAAATTGGTACCAAACAATCTCGAAGTCCTAAAATGGTGGATTGAGAGGAAGAAAACTATTCGTCAATAATTCCTACAGATGAAGGAAATGGTGGAAGAAATATACCAAGATAGACAAAGGGAAAAGGGAACTAGAGAAGGTAAGAAAGAAGAAAGCTCTAGTTCTGATATTCCAAAAAGAGACTCTTTAAAATCTTATTTTCCTTCACTAAAGTTAGATATCAAGTTTGAATTTTCTATGTGTACTGGAGAGCTAAATGTAGAGAAGTTGGATAACTGGGTCAAGCAGATAGAAGTATATTGCAGGGTTCAGAGAATTGTTGATGATCAAGAAAAGATTCATCTAGCAACTATTCTGATGGGTGGCACAACACTCATTTGGTGGGAGAGTAAGCTTTAGGAAGTGGAAGAAAACAAAGCTATAGAAATCATTTCTTG
Source organism: Taxus chinensis (assembly GCA_019776745.2). Lineage (NCBI taxonomy): Eukaryota > Viridiplantae > Streptophyta > Pinopsida > Cupressales > Taxaceae > Taxus > Taxus chinensis. Next base: position 787,347,666 of record CM034149.1, read on the forward strand.
GTCTGAATTTGTTTCAAATCTTAGGAAACAATTTTATCCTCTTGGTTATAAGCAACAAGCTATGATGGATTGGCAAACATTAAGAAAAACTAAGGGACAAAGTGTTGAAGAATACACACAAGAATTTAGGAAAAGGGCTTTAATTCTGGGAATTTCCATAAACATAGAAGAAACACTGCTCAAATATATTGGTGGATTGCATATTTATTTAAGACATATGATACTTGTTTTAGGTCCTACTAATCTTGATGCAGTATGTGTTCAAGAAACCCATTTGGAAGCACAAGGGAAAATGACAAAGGAGTCCTCTTTCTCTTCTTTTAATCAAAAGAACAAGCAATCTGAAGGAAAAGGTTCGAAAGAGGAAGGAAAAGGAAAGGGTAAGCATAAAACAAACTCTACTGTTAAGAAGGAATATGAAAAACCATTTTGTAATCATTGTAAAAAAAACCATGATGAGTCTAAATGTTGGAAATTACATCCTGAAAAGAAGCCTAAATGGATGGTTAAGAAAGGAAAATAAAAGAAAACAAACATTGTAGTGCATGATCTTAGTTCTGATTCAGGTGATGAAACCAAAATCACAGCTATGAGTTTTCAACGTAAATCAACTCTTTCAATTTCCAACAATAGAACTACAAATGTTGCATCTTCTTCAGTAAACAAACTGTACCTGATGATAAGAAAAGGAATGAGCTTTTCCACATTAGAGTAATTTCAAAGCATAAGAAAATTGATACTCTTTTTGACAGTGGATCTCAAGCTAATATAATTTCTGAGGAGGTTGTTAAGAAACTAGGACTCAAAACTAAACCACATCCTAAGCCTTATCCTTTGGGCTGGGTTTGTGATGATGCAAAATTGTAGGTTACTAAAACTTGTACTTTCATATTTGCCATTACATACAAGTTTATTGATGAGGTTGAATTGGATGTAGTTCTTTTGGATATTTGTGGGGTGGTTTTGGGAAGTCCTTATTTTTATGATTGTAAAGCAATCTTCTATAGGGAAGAAAATAAATATTTGCTTGTAAAGGATGGAATTGATTTTTTTGTTAGAGCTCACCGTGAAAAGAATAATCTATCCTTGGTAACTGCAGGTCAAATGAAAAGGCTTTTAGACTCAAGCAAAAGTTTTGTACTCATGGTAGTCAAAGCAAAAGGGAAATAACATGAGATGGCTTTTGAGGCTTGTGATCTGAAACATAAGGATGAATTGGTAAAAATTGTTTCTCATTTTGATGATGTTTTCAGTATCCACAAGGTCTACCTCCCAAAAGAGGGGTTCAACATGAGATACAGTTGCTTCATGATGCACCTCTTCCCAATATCGGAATGTACAGGTTGTCAGTAGTAGAGAATAAGGAAATCAAGAGACGGGTAATGAAACTTTTGGCTCAAGGTATAATTCGTCCAAGTACATCCCCATGTGGTTCTCCAATTATATTGGTTCCTAAGAAGGATGGCACTTGGCAAATGTGTGTTGATTTCCGTGCTTTAAATAAGATTACTATAAAGAATTGTTACCCTCTTCCTAGAATAGATGATTTACTTGATCAATTAAAGAATGCAATTTATTTCACTAAGTTAGACTTAAGAAGTGGTTATCATCAAGTAAGAATTGCAGAAGGTGATGTGTGGAAAACTACTTTTAAAATGAAACAGGGATTGTTTGAATGGTTAGTGATGCCTTTTGGTTTGTGCAATGCACTGGCAACATTCATGAGAGTTATGAATGAAATCTTTAGACCATTCATTGATAATTGCGTTATTGTCTACTTAGATGATATTCTTATTTTCAGTAAGTCATAGGATGAACATGCTAAACACATCCAGAAAGTCTTAGATACACTAAGGAAAGAGAAATTGTATTTGAAGATGTCAAAATGTGAATTTGGAAAAACATCTTTAATTTATTTGGGTTATATTGTAGGAAATGGAGAATTGAGAATTGATCCTGCAAAAATAGAGGTTATTGTGAAATGGCCTAGACCCACTAATGTGACGGAAGTTAGGAGTTTTCTAGGTGCAGTTCAGTACTAGAGAAAATTTATTGCTACCTTTTCATATATTGCATGTCCTTTGCATGCTTTGACAAGTATTAAACAAGTCTTTCAGTGGGGAGGAAAACAACATAAATCCTTTGATACACTGAAAGAGAAGATAAGTACCACTCCGATCTTGGCACTTCTACATTTACAACATTCATTTGAGATTGAGACAGATGCTAGTGACTACGCAATGGGGGCAGTTTTGATGCAGAACAAATGACCAGTGTGTTACCATTCAGAAACCTTTACAAGTGCGGTAAGAAACTATCTAACTTATGATAAAGAGTTATATGCTTTGATTAAAAGTGTTAAAAAGTGGAAGCATTATTTAATGGGAAAAGAAACAATTATACATAATGACCATCAACTGCTTCAATACTTACAAACACAAACCAAATTGCAGCATTCTAGACATTTTAGTTGGATGGGGATTTTGCAACAATTTCATCTTGTAATAAGGTATGAAAAAGGTATTCAAATCAAGGTTGTCGATATGTTATCTAGACCACCAGTGGTAGTAGCATCTATTCTTTTGCGACATAGTTCTTTGGATCATGTTAGTTACAAGGAACAATATGTAAATGATGTTGACTTTGGAGAAGTGTATGAGGATCTAGTAAGCGGGAAACAAGTAGGAGAAAAATATTATCATTTGCATGAAGGATTGTTATATCATTCTGGAAAACTTTGTATTCCAGAAAATGAGCTTGTGCATATGATTAGGGAAGCACATACTTCTCTTATTTCAGGGCATTTTGGTATTACTAAGATAGTTGCACATTTACAGAAATATTGTTATTGGCCTATAATGCATGAACATGTAAACATGTATATTAAGGGATGTGTTCTTTGTGCCACAAGCAAGCCAAGTAATAGGAAATTAGGACTTTACACTCCTCTTTATTTTCCAACAAGGCCTTGGGAAAGTGTTTCCATGGACTTTATAGGAGGCTTGCCCATGAAACAGAAGAAACATGATTACTTATATATGGTAGTGGACAGATTTAGCAAAATGTGTGTGTTGGTTCCATGTACTAAACAAATAACTGGTGAGGGAACTGCACATTTGTTTTTTTAGTTTGTTTGCATTCATTTTGGTTTACCTACTTCAATTATATCTAATCAGGATTCTATATTTCTTGGGGAATTTTGGTCAACATTGTGGGGGTTAATGGACACAAAATTGAAAAGGAGCATTACTTTTCATCCACAGACTGATGGTCAAATAGAGGTTGTAACTGCATAGTGGTATAATTACTTAGGGGATATAGTAGAAAACATCCTAAATTGTGGGATGAACATCTTTATTACGTGCAACATGCTTATAATCGTGACTTACATTCATCTAATTTGAAGTCTCCATTTGAGACTTGTTATGGATATCTGCCTAATTCTCCATTAGACATATATTATGGACATGAAACTGTTGTTAATGGTGCAAGTGATTCTGAAAAGGCTAAAAGATTTGTGCAAAGAATACAATAGGTTCATCAGTATGTATGTGAACAATTGGAGAAAAGTCAGGACAAGTACAAAGTTAGGCATGATAAACATAGAACTGATCACGAGTTCAAAGTTGGTGATTCAGTTTGGCTTCACATCAGTAAGGAAAGACTGACAGGTGAAGGTAAAAAATTGAAACCTATACGGTATGGTCTGTTCCAAATATTGGAAAAAAATTGGTAACAACGCTTTCCGGTTGGATTTACCTCCATATATGCAAAGCTACTCAGTTGTAAATGTTGAGAATTTAAGATTGTATGAACCACCTATGATTGTTGATCATGATGATTCTAACATAATGCCTTCCATTGATGATTTTGCTCCCAAGTATCTTGATGAGTTGTAGGAAGACATCATTTTGGACAGGAAAGTAAGAACTTCGCGAAGGGGTGATATTGAGTATCTTCATGTCGGGTTCAAAGGCATGCATCTGAACAAGGCTAAATGGATGGAAATCAGAAAGGTGAGGGAGAAATACCCTCACCTATTCACCAATTAAGTTGACTTTTGGGGTCCAAAAGTTTCTTAGTGGGGAGGAATGATCCTAAGGATCCTCATAGAGAAACATTGATCTAAGATCTTCTCAGAATAGGTTGTAGTCATTTTTAAAGCATGGGGAAAAATTATATGATTCCATTGATATCTTGTTTGTAGGAAACGGAGCTCATTTGTAAAAGTTATAGCTCGCTAAAATTTTGGAGCAACTGGGAAAATTTGGACTTTTGTGCAGGTTTGACATGTGCATGCTTGCCAAGTGTTTCAATCATATTGTGACACATGGACAATTTTTGTGACAGAAAAATAGTGGTTTTTGGAACACCAGTCTTGGACACTCGTTCATGGACAAATGGACCCCGCTATTTACTGGATGGGGGCCCTCATTCAGGTTCGACAGACTTGATTATGGAGGGGTGTCTTGGCCTCCTTCTCATATTATCATTATACCAACTTGTGTATATATATGCCTCTGATTACATTTTTTCTATGCATGTGGGACTAATTGATAAGTGCGTATTAAACCAAAGACCAATTCCAAATTCCACGCATTTTAACCAATTCCATATTCCATATTCTACGCATTATTTAACTACCTCCATAATCATTGCATTTAATTTAAACTTCCACAATCATTATTAAACAAGGTTCCTAAAACTATGTCAATACATGCATGTGCATCCTTATCCAACTAGAAAATGCACCCACATCCCAAGAGGCTAAGGTGGCTCACAAGCCAATACAAAAGTGCCCTATTTGCATTATTAGATACCTCCCTTCATTCATGCACCCACAATGTGGGACAAACCTCTTGAAATCCGACTAAGGAGAAGGAAGTTTAGATATGGGATGGATTTGAACCGTGGTCTCCATGGTAAAAGATAAGGGCTTTGACCACCGCGCCACTTCTTTGGAAACATTATATAAGGAGTGTTATTGTATTTGAAGGGTATTCGGGTCTGTGTAAAATATTGAAGTGCTCATAACTTGAGCTAGGGAGGGAATTTTGAGATGAAGTAAAAAGTGACTACTATTATTTTTGGTAGAGGAACATGATGAGAAGATAAGATTCTTGTAGAAATATTTGTAAAGATTTATTTTCAATATTTTAACAGATTGTTCCCATTCAACCGGACCCAGAGACGTAGGCCACAAGTGCCGAACTCCGTTATCAATTCTTGTGTCAAACTGCTGGTGATGAATCTCTTTATCTTCTATTTTTACATAGTACTTTCAATTTTAATTCTTTTATTAAAAATACAAAAGGATATAATTCTCAATTTTTACATCGAAAATCAATACAAAACAAAGAAATGTGTGTGCACAAGTGATAGTTAAATTTGATTTTCAGATCAATCCCACCCCTTCCAATACACACAAATATCCCATATTTCTGCCCTCAATGATGACTATTGAAGCCAAACTAGTCCAGTTTCACAAAAGAATAGATTTACTTGTGACCATTCAAACTTGCTCAATCTACTTAGAAAATTACCCAGGAAATAAAACAATTTCCTTTGAAGGCTTTCCCTTGTGTAACAAATGCAAAAGTGAAAAACAAGGCCACTGATTCTCTTCATGGAACAACATGGACCTTGAAAAATAGCCTATTGTTCTTGCATCCTTAACTCAAATCGAGGAGATGCTTATCGCAAGAGTTAATCCATTCATGAAAGTCGCTCAAGTATATGGAGGGTAATACAAATATTCAAGACACACCACAAGATTCCCACAAAACATTACTTCAACAGCAAAGACCCTACCCCACTACCTTGGAGATTTGAACATAGTTCTAATACAAAGGGAAGGATCTAATTTAGAAAATTATGATTGAACTACGTCAGTAGATCTCATGTTTGTGCAGCCTTGCAATATAAAATTCAACATGATCCCTATTACAAAGATGTCTTAATCGACGATGACGCCCTTTCCTCACTACCATCTGAGTCATCAAATGTTTCCTTCTCTCTGAACACAACCAGAATGGAAATTCCACAAATGCAAACTTTCTCTACAACTCATGGTAGTGGTGTTTCCACCCACTTTGATGAAACATATGAAGACTCGTCATCTTTCATTCCAACACCTCACAATACTTGAACAGAAGAAGAGGAAAATGAATATTTCTTGCTCAACCACGATGGTAACACTCCATTTACCATGCCATGGTATGAGCTTGCGCTTTCGCCAATAAATTAATACAATATTTAAGGCTTGTTCTCAATGGCTTTCCCAACTTTATTTCTGACAGGAAAAGCAGTGTGGCAACAACCCCGCATTATAGAAGTTCCAATGCACGAATACACCCTTCATTTGATGTGTTACCATGATGGTAATTTTGGTTCCCACCCAAGATTTTTTTACTTCCTTCTAAACCTCATAATGTGACACATAAGCTAGTCCACAACAGTAGTTTTTGTGAAATAGAACACCGAATCTGGAATCCCTCCGACAATTAGAGATCTGCGAAGATACCTACTAGAATTCCCCAAAGACAACCTCCCAAATAGCTTAATGCACTTGGGATCAAGCCTTCGAGGGACATGTTCATTTTGGGGAAAAAGTAGAAGCGAGCTTTCAGATATGGTGGAACAATTGGGGACACCAACCTTATTCTTCACTATAAGTGATGCATATACTAAATGGCCAAATCTCCACAATAGCATGCCTGGTGAATTCCCAACAGATCCTCGAGCCACAAAACATTGGAGAACACTTAACATTATCTCTAACCATCATCTAGTATCAGCATACCTGCATCACAGATTCACAATATTTTGGGAAGAAATATTGAAAAAGTAACTTGGAGCAGTAGACTTTTGGTACAGGTAATCAAATCTACTTATTTCAAAATTTTTTCCAAAATACATATCTAATATTTATGTTCCCTCATCTTGCAGGTATGAATGATAAAAAAGAGGCTCTACACATGTCCATGGTTTATTGTGGCTCGAGAATGCACCAAAATTTTACGAACTGGACTAGGAGGACACAACAGTTATTGAGGTGACAAAACAATACTTTGATAAGTGAGTGTCTTCTTGGAAACCCCACCTGACTTGTAACTGCTTGGATTTTATTTACAAGTCACTCCTAGACAACCCTTGCTTGCTAGATACAACACAAATTCTATCCACCTCCCCGCATGCAGACCTTGAAGAACTACTTAATTGAGTTAAATGCCACACTAAATGTTTAGAGAAGACATGTTTGTGTAGAAAGCAATCATAGCTATAGTGAAATTACAATGCTCCCTAGGCCATGCAACCTACTTCTTCCTTACACATTGAAAGTGATGGGAAAATAAAGTACCTCCCTTCAAGAAACGATGACATAATGAACATCCACAATCGAACAACGATATACATATGGAGAGAAAATGTAGATTGCCAACCGGTCAATTTACAATGTATCCTCCATATGCTCCCTACCCATACGTTTAACCACTAAACAACATTTAACTATTTCTCCCAAATACCCCAATTTAATAAATTCATGAAATAAGACTTTATTGAAAAAGGAGAATGTTGTGAACACCTTTGTGAGGATATCTATGTGCGAATCTGGTTTCATTCCCTCTTTCTCTTGTCTAGAAACCTCCTTCAAAAAAATTGTAAATGAAATTTCATGGATTATTCATTCATTTTGAAACAATAGAAGTCAATGAGCATTTTAATTTAAAGAGTAAATACTAATACTAATAACGATATCATATGTAGAGCCAACACCCTAGAAGCAGACAAAGAATTCTAAGGGTTTCTTCATATTTATTTCACCAATGTATATATCATGTTGACTAGTGTAAGTTGATGTCCTCTGAGGGATGAACTCCTTCCATGTAATGTATGTTCTACATTATTGATCCTTCAACCTGAGCCAGTAAGTGTCAAACTCAATTACTTGGTGAAGCCTATGCAGGCTTGCAACTTTGACAATCCTATCCAAAAATTGTTGTCTAGCCTCTAACTTTATATTCCTCACATCAATTGTTTATGTACATTGTATTTAGCATATCCATTATCACATACGCATTTTGACATACACAAACTTGTCTCTCCTTTATCATTTGTTCAGCAGGCATTGCCACCAAATCAATTTATATGCAACGTTGTCATCTTCAAAGTATATACACATTTAAAATATTACTTTTCCTTGGTCAAAGAAGGGTTTTGAATCCCTGAGCATATGTATTACAATGGTGTATGGCATCCCATTTTAGAAATCAAATTCCTTTTTCCCAAAAAAATGAATTGCACACCATGTCCTCTCATCTCCCTCTTCCTGTTGGAGAGGACGCTGACATGGTTGTATTCATAGTGTGAGTATTTCATGCATAGTTTTCGTATTCAGCGAGTACTCATCGAGTTGGCGAATAGTCACCATATTTTCTCTGTGTTGAATATTTTTCCATAAAAATCTCGACCCCAAGATCATGAATATTCCCCAAGACTCGCCATGAATATTCACCAAAACTTGGTGAGTTCTAGCCCACAACTCACCATATGGAGAAGGGATGCAGAACAATCCAAAAAAAATATGTATTTTATGTTGCCAAAATGCTACTTTTTGTCTTATAGATGCTTCACACTCCCTCACTTGTAATCACACAACTATTTCTCCCAAATATTTCTCAAGAACAAGGAAGAGGAAAATGTAAATTATTGTAAACTGTAACTTGTATAGATATGTAATTTATGATGATAATTTTCAATGACAGTCATCATTAATTCATAACACTTACCAGATGGCTCTTGTATTCGCACGATGATGCAATTTTGTATTGTATTGGTATTCAAATCTAATAGAAAACACTTCCCCAACATTTTATGGACTCGTTTGATACATTTTGTAGTGATATTTTACATAATTTAAATGTTTTTTAAATAAATTTTCACATTTTTAAAGTGGCTGAATTTTGTTTTCTTGGCCATGTTGTGGCATGAATTCAAGAGATGACAATATTCACAAAAGTGATGGATCATATTCTCCATTGTTTTATCTTTTCATATGAGGGAGCTATGGTGTTCATGCTAATGCATATGATAAATAGTCAACATGTTCCTTTTCTGGTTAGACTACGAGTTGCTTAGATAAATTTTCTAGAAACAACTCCATTTGATAAGAATTTTTCCTCCTATCAAAACCTGTTGGTATCTCTTTTGTGAGTTGAAACCTGTATGCCACCACTACATGAAGATTAACTAGAGATATCTTAAGTGATTTGTTTACAAATTTATGATAGAATGTATTCGTTTCAATCTCTATTGAAATGGATTTTGGCTGTAGTTTATAAGTTAAGTAATGTAGAGTCTGAAATTATGGCTTGAATCTTCATGTTATAGTAATTAATAGATATTATTTTAGTCGTGGTTATTAGACGAATAACTGGCTTTAGCTTTCATATTTTCTGTTGCAGTAACTTATGGTGACTTAGAGGATTAGTTACAAGCTTCAAGAAGTATTACTCAAGGAACATGATATATGGCTACAATATCTTATTTTAAGAACTAAGAAGATCATTGTACAATGAAAACAAAAATGCCACATGGGCAGAGAAAATCCTTAGAATCTTCACAAATGACACCACCTAATAGAAAGAAAGTAGAGTATGCATACTAATGCGAATTGCCTAATATGATGGTGACATCTACAATTTTACCTAATAAAGTACTCATGATAGAGGAATTGATCGAGACAAGGTTGAAAGAACAAAATCATCTACCTTGGCCACAAGATCCTTAATTGAATTATCATCTATCTTTTCTCTTTTATATTCTAATACTACACACAATCTATGGTTCGATAAATTGCTCAAATCTACCTCTTAATTTAGATAGGTCATAAAGGTATTTAGATAGGTCATACACAATTATAGGTGCACTTTTTTTTATTTGAAATTTTATTTGCTTCGAGGTATTTAGACTTTCAGTAAGAACATGTTATTTAAACTTTGATTTTCATATGTTGACATTGGTTTCTATGCTTACCTGGTTCTACTAAAATATTGAATAAATTATGCCGATCTTGAGCATTTATAAAGGTGCAAATATATGACTGCAATATACAGAGACAATTATGTGGAATCTGGATAAAGGATGGAAATGCTAATGTAAAATTTATGAATGATGTGACCCACATAATCCATGCTCTAAGATCAAATTTGTTAATGGTCAATATCGTCATGCATACAAAGCATATAGTTTTCTATCTCACAATTATTATGCACTAAATGATGAAGATTATTGCTTGTATATGTTAGAATTTAAAATTTAAGTTCATCTTATTATTAAATTTGGTCTACATCTCTATTTCCTTGAGTTTCTTGAGGTCAATTGATTAGCACATACATTTAGTTTTATTAACTTCTTTCACTTTTTCCCAGGATATTTGTGATTCTCTTTATCCCGAGGTAAAGCAGAGAGTGTTGTCTCTAAGCAAACTTCAGGTGGGTTTCAATATTGATTGAATTAGTTATTCATTTGTCCTATTTATTGCATGTTATAGACTAAAGAGATTACGGTAGAGTGGTTTCTTGTTATTTTCTTTTGATTGTTCCATCTATATTTATAGTTGGCTCCAATCCTTTTTCCAAACTAACATGTGGGGGCATGTGTTTGTAAATGACAGGATTCGTTATGTGCTAAAGGGTTTGTTCCCCAATGAGACCATTTTTAAGCGTCCCAAGGTGGATGTTATATTGATCATTGATAAGGATTTTTAAGTTGCACGTCATACCTAAGAGCATCTTCTTGGACTAACATACTTATTTTCCCTCTCCAGTTTAATATGATGCAAACTAGAAACACAATTCCCCTCCCTATAATAGGCTTGACATTAACTATACTTTCAGAGGGAGGAAGAGTTTAAGAGTCTTCAATGTGATGTTAATGTTTTGCATTGCAGGCAACCGAAACCACTACTAATTTACTTAACACTTCTTGTATCCAAAGCGACTCATTTAAGGGGTATCAAATGGCAAATAAAATAGCCCACAAAAGGCTACCATTCATGATATAAATAACAAATGTATACATGTCTCACATAAGTCTTCATATATATGATGTTGTGGTATATGATTTGCAACTTTAAATGTACAAATCTGTAATAAAATTAAATGTACACATACAACCTTTCAATGTAATGTTTCATATATATTCCTACACTACCACTGTCACATGCCTTATTGAGTGTACGATAAAGGTTTTTACTAACAAAAGACCAAGAACAATTGATGCAACACTAACAAAATTAACCCGAAATAAATGCAAACCACATCAACTATAAAATTAATTAACTATCAAAAACGGTATCAAATGTATTCATCTATGAATTTGTAACAAGTTTGAAATGTAGAGAGAACCTTTAAACTTAAGTGGTTCATCTATATTTTGATACTTACAAAATCACACCCCTTATCAACATCAACTACAGAAGTAATAACTATCCCTCTAAACCAAATAACATATACATTCAGGCATTCACATTGCATTGTACACATGCGATTGCTACTTTAAAATTTATCAAATATATCCATTCTTAACTTTTTCACTTATATTCTAAAAGTAATTTTCTATATTTTTTTTACTATTGAACATGTAAATATTCTAATTAACATAGGTATTTTATAAATTTGCAATAAAAAAGTTTTATTCTGGAGGGTTTTAATATATTTGTTTCTAGACATATTGTAAATAGAAATTTAGGTGATAAATTCAATATATATTTTTGTCTTTAATATATTTCATGAAAAAATTTGGTCATGTTTAAATATGGTGAGAAAAGATTGAAGGCTATATATAGGTTTGAGAATTTTGACTAAATGTTGATGTGTGTAAGGTTATCAAGGGTGGGTAAGATAAAAGATGTACAATTGCATGTTCACGTGTGCGTGAGGGTGTGTAAATGATTTTTCTCAACATTTTGTACTATGAAGTGTGTGGCATAAATGGCATACAACAAGATTGTGAAGAACAAAATGCATAATAGAGATTTGTGGAAAGCTAGTAAGAAAAGGTGGTATGCAAGTATTGCACAATGTATAAAAAAATAATTCTATATCTTTTCAAATGTAAGTTCATAAAGAATGGAAAGGGATGATTGTGTAGTAAAATGAAGGCACTTAGGGATAATGCAACTAAGAAACAAGGGAGTACATATAGATTAGCACTTAGACCATGTATCAAGAGGATAAATTACCAACTAAGAAGATGACATGGATTCTTCTAGAAGTTCAACTACTAGAGTAGGGTATATTGATGCTATTAATGAGAAGGATTTGATTTTTAATTTGAGTGGATAGTTAGAAATCTATGAAACTGGGATATGAAATGAGGAAAGTGTGGGAACAAGAAAGTATAAAACAAGGTCCATCGTTCCATTTCAAGCTATTAAGAGTGGAACCAATGATGCTGAAAGACGAGACTTGAACTTGATTTTAAATATGAAAGTTAGAGTTGGATTTAATGAGTCAATGATCGTGCTAGAGAAAAGGAGGATAAACAAAGTGATCCTAAACGAGTCCTTACTATGTAGCACTACCTTTGTTATAGCCTAACATTCTATTATACACTTTGTAACAAATTAATGGTTTTATTTATTGCATTAAGTATATCTTGATGTGTTGAAATATACAAGAGGTATAGGATCATCTCAATCCCACCCAAATGTGCACCAAGTTGTATTGGAGAAATTTTATAGCTCTTGTAGGGAAATTTCAGAAAGTGCGAGGACTAGTAGATCACCAATCATGAAATAATTCATTAAAGACTAAAACATCTACTAAGAATAGATGTCGGTGGAGGTGTATTAAATGTGACAGTTTGATTTAACCTAAATATTTAATTCTTAAGGGTTAGTAACTAATTAAATGTTATCCTAATCAAATAGTTTCCAAAGATAATTTCAACAATATTAGGTTAATGAATGAAACAAGATAGAAAATGGTAGATAAAATAATTGAATTACTAGCAATGATGATGAGGAGATGCCATAGTTGATATTCTAGATTGTGTGCTAATCTAGGCTAGTGTGATGAACATAAAAGGCTTGAAACGATCTAACAGAGCCTCGTTATTGAAACTATGACCTTAATTTACCTAACCTAAAGTGTATGGTACGGATCAAAACATACCCATGCTTTAGCAATTTATTTATGTTATGGTCTTTTTGTACTTTCATCATCGAGAGTATTTTGTACTTGTTCACTACTTCCAATTTTTCTTTTGTTTGGAATATGGACCTTCAATACTATGTGATGCTCGTTGGACAACTGAAACAATCTTCAAAATCCTAGATGGTCAGAGACACCTGCAAAACAAACACTAGGTAGATTTTGGGTGCCTATTTACACCTTTGACATCACCACTACTCTAAAGAGGGATGAAACTACGCGTTGTTCTCACCTACCATTGTATATCTACATTGTATGTATCAAAATTGATAACCATAATCTTACAAAAACGGGATTTTAGCCTTGATTATGTGCCTCTTGTGTTAACATAATTATTAATTTATGCATTCTTTACTTTTCTTGTAAATTGACTTGGTCAGTTATACCTTCATGGCATCTACCTTGTTGATGTTTCCCTCCTTTGCAATCATTCCTATTTGTATAAATTACTGATTTTTCTTAGTTAATGCACTAAATTTGGTTTTTCTCTGTTCTCGCCTATCATTGGTATTTTAAGCATTGGCGTGAGGGCCTGTAGCATGAGAATGTGCAGAAGAAAGCGCGTGAAAATATCAGAGCGTGCATATCACGGAGTTTGTGGTAAACGTGCAGAGTGCGGAGACATGTTCTCTTCTCTTTGGCGTGAAAACAAATGTGTTTGGTGCAACATATTTTGGCGTGAAAACAAATCTGTTTGGTGCAGCGAATCATATTGCTAATCCAAAGATATGTTGTCATGTTGATACACAGTGATCAGAAGGAGGATGTGCTTGGCTTTGGTGTGGAGTTGTTAGACATATCATACATGATTTGAGTGACCAATTACAGCACCCAAACGACCTGTTTTACATGTCGACTTACGTATAAGAGTAAAATTTTGGAGGGTTTTAATATATTTGTTTCTAGACATATTGTAAATAGATCTGCGAGACGGTGGTTACACCAATGCTCTTTTGTCAAAAGCGTGAGCACATGGTGCAAGTATCCTAGCGAGAAATTAGTGAGGTGAATCACCATTAAGAGGCCAACATCAAGATTTTGAAAGCACCGGCTTTTATTTTTCATTTCTCGATGCCCTTCATAATAGCGAAAATCTGTAGTTTGACAAGCTAGTGTGTCAAGGACAACTCGATTGGTTCTTGTTTGAAGTACAGTGTCAAGCTAAGAAGATTTGTGCAGAAATCAAGAAAGGCTATGAGGCAGATGACAAATGTAAAATGGAATGCACACATAAGCATCTATGTCTCACTACACAAGCGTCCTGAGCTCACCTTCATTGTCCTTTTCATCAGTAAGGGATTGTACCTTTGAACATAATAAAAATAAAATTATGTTTCTGACATCCTCTATGCCCCAAAAAAATTGTTATCCGATGCTCAAATCTTGAAAGGGCTTGATTATGCCTCACGGAAGAAAAATATGAGAACCATTCTCCTCTTTGAAGATCTATGGGAGATAGTCACTGGCACAGTCGCTTGTCCCACCGACGTAAATGAGAAAATGAATTATGACATGGCCGATGTAAAATCTTTGATGTTGATCACTCTGAGCATTTTTGATGAGGTGCAACCACATATATAGGATGTGAAAACATCAAAGTTGGTCTGGGATAATCTCTCCACCATCTACAAAGCAACGATTTTGACAAAGATCCTCCATCTCTAATAAAATCTTAATACCATGAGTATGAAAGAAGGCGAGAAAGTAGAGGAATTATTGTGTCACATGGAAGAACTATGAGCTGAGCTTGGAGCACTTGGAGAAGTGGTAAAAGATAAATTTTTTATCCCTCTCACACTATGAGCTATTCCTTTCCATTTTTAGATATTTATCACCACATTGACTGTCACAAATAAAGGGGTGACCTTTGTTGAATTGTTGAACTTTATGCAACAGAAAGAATCCATTCAAACAGTGCATGAAGAATTTGAGGACAAAGCATTGATCTCAAGGCATAAGAAGAGTCAGAAGCCTCACAAGGGACAAAAAGAGAAGCAAACACAAAAGCAACCACAGAAGCATAAGTCTCTAAAGGTGAATCGATTGTGTAACATATACACCACAAATATGCACGACACTATGAACTATTGGTACAATGGTCGCACACAACACAATTCCAAAGAAGAAAGAACATTTGGCTGAGGTTATTCACATAAATCCAAGTGGTTTCCTTGTCAAAAGAAACATAAAGGACATGTCACAGCCCAACCAAATGATGACTCAGATGAATATGTCTCAGAATAAGCACATTGCAATGCATATGAAGATTATTCTATTCTAGTCTCCCAAACATCATAGCCCTGAGAGAATATTTAGTTTATAGAATTAGGCTCTAGTAATCATATGACGGGAAATAGGAATCTTTTTGATTCATTGATTGATTGACCTACTAAAGACTAGGTTCAAATTAAAGACAACAAGGAGTATGTTGTAGAAGGAATAGGAAAATTCACCAATCCTCTCAAGAAGAGAATATGTACTCTCACGAAGGTGCTCTATGTCTGTGGCTTGACCAAAAATCTCATGTCTATCTCTTAGCTATTGAATCACAACCTCAAGGTGGAGTTCATGGTTCAAAAAGGCATAAAATCATGTTTGATATCTTGAGAAGGTATGATACGGTGGAATGCAATACACTTTGGAATATTGGTATGAACATCTTTCTACTGGATCCCTCCATCGGCTCAATTCCAAGAAGATGGTACGAGGACTTCCTCCACTCTCGCATTCATTACCTCTTTGTCCTAGATGTCTAGTGGCCAAACAACATCAAGATCCATTTGATTCAAGTACATTTCAAGCCAAGAACCATCTCAAGGTCATGCATACTGATTTGTGTGGACGGTTTCTTGCTTTATTTAAGGGTTTTTAGTACTTACATTTGTTCACTGATGACTATTCCTACAATACTTGGGTGTTCTTTCTCCGAAATAAGAGTGAAGCATTTTCCAATTTTTAGATCTTCTATAAGAGTGTTTTCTAGTAGACAAGTCAAGCCCTTCTTATCCTCAACTCATATCGAGGGGGAATTCTTGTCAAATAAATTATTGGCATTCTTGAAGGAGCAAGACATCACACAACACTTGACTGCCCCTATACTCCTCAGTAGAATGGAATGAAAGAACTTGACAATCAGATTGTCATGGAGATGGCTCATTGCATGCTTTCCACCACGAAGTTAGAGGATAAATTTTTGGCAGAAGCGATCCACACTTATGTATATCTTATGCATACAGAACCTAAAAATATCTTGCAAGACATGACACCAAAAGAGGTATCGAGTAATCATAAGCCTTAGAATATTTATCATTTGAGAGTATTTGGATGTACTGCATATATGCGTGTCTCAGATAAGAAGAGGAAGAAGCTTGATGTAAAAATACTCCAGTACATATATTTGGGGTACAGTACTACCTCAAAATCATATTATCTCATGTATCTTGAGACAAATAATATATATGAGAGTCGAGATGTGGTTTGTGATGAGTCATCATTTGAATCTTTTCCATAGAAAGAAGAGTTTGCACCAACCTCCTCTTCGTAGATTTATCTCATAGCCAGTTGATGAGCATGAGGATTATTCAAAAAATAAAGATGAGCTATAAGGGGAATGGTTCAATGATCTTAGAAATTTGGAAAACAATTCTTCACATCAGGAGCAACGTTAACATCTAAAGTGGGTCCAAAGCACCATGAGAGACTCCCACTTGAACTCTCTTCCAGAAAATTCATCAGGAGTTTGATTGAGAAGACAAGAGAGAAATGAGGTAAATATCACACTCATGAGTTTAGTGGTTGATAGCATGAAATCTGATTTAGTTTGTGAGAAACTTAGTTAGCCAGAGTGGAAGAAGGTGATGGATGTAGAATATGGCTCATTGATACAAAATTATACATGGGAACTTGTTGATTTGGTTACATGTAAGAAGTCCAATGGGTGCAAAATGATTTTCAAAACAAAATACAGGGGACCATGGATCTATCGACAAGTTCAAAGCACAGTTAGTTGCAAATGGTTATGCTCATCAAGAAGAAATTGACTATGAGGATAACTTTACACCCATTGTGAAGATCAAAATCATCAGAGTTGTTTGTGCACTGGTAGCACAAAAAGGAATGAAACTTCAGCATATGGATGTAAAAAGTGATTTCTTGAATGGTGATCTCAAAGAAGAAGTATACATGACCTAGCCCGATGAATTTTTTAATGAGCAGCATCCTCAGAAGATATGTCGTCTAATTAAGTCTCTTTATGGAATTAAATAGGAACCCAGGGAATGATACATTAAAATAGATGATCACAAATTCCATAATGGATTCACTCGTAGCCCCTTTGATACAAATATGTATACCAAGAAGATAGGCAAGAGATATTTCTATGTTGGTTTTGTATGTGGATGATCTTGTGATTACAAGGAGTTTAGATAACCTCCTCGAAGATGTTAAGAATGATTTGAAGAAATCCTTCGACATGAAAAATTTGGGGCTACATCACTATTGTCTTGGCTTGGAGATATGGTAGAAGAAGAATCATTTTTTATCTCCCAGATGAAATATGCCAAGACACTCCTAGAAGAGTATGGCATGTCTTATTATAAACCTATGTCCACTCCAATGGAAAAAAAATTACAACTTTCTAGATTCCAGGATTAACCTCAAGTAGATGGTTCTCACTACATATATCTTATTAGGAGTATCATTTACTTCACGCATACGGGACCATATATTTTCTTTGATGTTAGTTATCTTTCCATATTTATGCAAGAGCTGAAGGAATGTCATTGAGAGAGAAGCATGTGTTGAGATATGTGCAAAGTACAACTGACTATGGTATGGAATATCAGAAAAGAACTTTCAGTTCTTCTTATAGGGATAGATAGACTCAGACTATGTTGGATCTGTTGATGACAAGAAATCAACTTCAGGTTATATATTTCATCTCAAGTCTAGACCTATCTTGTGGATAAGTAAGAAGAAAACTATTTTAACTCTCTCATCTAGTGAGGCAGAGTATCGCTATGCACAAGGAACTATGTGCAAAGTGATTTGGTTACGTCACATTTTAAGATATATTGGAATACCTAAAGAAAATCCTTCCATCATTCATTGTGAAAATCAAGGTGTGTTGAAACTTGTGAAAAAACTAGTTTTCCATGAGAGCACAAAACACATTGATGTCGAATGTCACTACATTTGAGAACAAGTCTTAAACCACCACATCCAGCTCCAATACTACCCCAAAGTTTCTCAGATTGCATATATACTCACCAAGTCTCTTGGAAAGGTGAAATTTATACTTTTTGAGGGGTACATTGTAAAAAACAATGTATTAAAGGAAAATTCTAGTTCCTCTTGATCTGGGATGAGTGTAATTTTGAGCTCTAACAATTTTTGGCACGCCTGGTGGGATGAGTATTGAAATCTTAAATTTCGTTATTGTTAAGTTTCAGTGTGTGAATTAGTGATTTCCAACCTTTGGAGGCTTGTTTTAACACATTTGACAACTCCCTACACTCATATCTATTTATTTCAGTAGTGCGCACACCTTTTTCATGAGAAGAGTACATACCAAACAGATCATGGCAATTGAAGAGTCCTTTAAATAACTTCAAATTTCTCCAAGAATAAGAAGCATCAGAACAACCGTGTGTAGATTTCCATCTCCAATGCTTCATGCACTTTCTACACCACCCCTTGGCAGGCCTTCCTTATATCCCACTAGAGTTCTCAGACCTATCATTATGGTAAAACAGTAAAATCAACCATTTGTTTATTTTACTAGTAACATTCCTCTTGCTCTCAACGCCCAAAATCTTATCCATTTCTTCACTAGGGAAAATCAGACCACTCTAGTAGACCATATCCAATACATTACCAATGTCTATGTTATCCACCAAATTTTTGAACAAGATGTGGTTGTTAGGCTATTAGATTCTTCATTCAAGGGATATATTTACAATGGTTTAGAAGTATGTCAGCTTAATAAATCAGAAATTGGAATCAGTTGGGGGTATCCCTTTGCAGTAAGTTTAGAGAGAAGGAAGATAACCTCTCTTTACTTGAACAATTGAAAACCATAAAGAGGGCTCCCAATGAGCTCATGACATACTTTAATTTCATATTTCAGATTACACGGCAGGGGATTCCAGCCCTGGTGAGACTTACTCCAAAAGGTGTTTTCCTTTACTTTTTAAGGGCTTTGAATTATGATATTGTTTTCATGATCTAATCTATAGGGGTGAAACATTTCGTGGGGCCTATGCATTAGCCAAAAGGGCTGAAAATTGTCTAATACAAGCAGGGAAGTTAGCCCCTAGGCCGCATGTGCCATTTTTTTCCAGAAATGCCTCAAGTGCCCCAACCTTTCATTGCCCATATTCTTGAGCATAGTGCTCAACCCGTTGCCTCCACATCTTATTATCCTATGCAACAAAAGGAGGGTGAAGAAATGAAGGTCCTGATTAGAAATGTGTCCAATAAAGTCATAGCTTTAGAAAAATAGCAGACACAAGCCTTTAGAAATGATTCCAATCAAGGGTGTAACTAGATCCATCATCCCTTCATAAATCAATATCCAAATACAAGATATGGGAAGAATGACAGATGGCATGCTAATGCACACCTCCTTCTTTAGATTGTTTCCCTCACGTAACACCGTCCAGTGCCCAGTTCTAGTCAAGCACTTGTTCTATTTCAAAACAATTCAATCTAAGAGACAGAGTGGTGCTTACCTTGTAACATGCCTCATAGCCAGAAAAATTATCTAATGCCTTGCATGCATAGGCATACATGATTCAAAGTGCTTCAGGTGGTGATCCCTCCACCAGCGTGTGCAAACCTGAAAATAAAGAAGTTCCAAAATTTGTTCCTGAGGTGAACCTTTTGTTCTTTGGTGTCAAAGACTTCTGTACAATCAATCAAGTTATGGATATCAAAAATGGACCATGTGCTTATGTTGTTTATAAAAAAAGATACAAGAAGATTATTCTCGTAACAAATCATATCAAGGTTTTAGCTTCCCACTCATGTGTGAGATACTTCATCATGGGATCAGAAATCAATGAGAAAAGAGAAAGATGGGTGACCAAAATCATGGAGTATGATGTGACTATCAAAGACACTAACCTTATCAAAGGCAATGCACTTTGTAAGAAACTTGCAGAGGACATGCATTTTGAACCTAAGACTTCATTATTTTTAGATGAAATCCTCCTACGTGTCGAAACTAAGAAAAATGAAGATCCAAGAACACACACCTGGATAAAGGACATGGTCACATTCCTTTCCTCTAGTGCCCATACCCTCCTGATTTCAACAAAGAAAATATAAAGCATATAAGGTTACAGTCTATTCACTATGCACTGATTGATGGTGTTATCATTAGAAGAAACATTGATGGCATGTTGCTAAGATGTATTGATGAGCGCGTATGTTGAAAAAGTGTTAGCAGAATTTCATGATGGATTCTCTGGTGGACACTTCTCTGTCAAAGAAACAATGATGAAGATCATCAAACAAGGATATTTTTAGCCTACCATGTTCATCGGATGTGCACATGTGTGTAATGAAATGCAAATGAGTGCACTTTCTTTGTAGAAAATAATAAATTGGTAGAACTTCCCCTCTGACCAATCTAAGAGGATCATATTTTTGCATAATGGGGTTTAGACTTCATTGGCATGATCAATCCTACTTCGAGTGCTACCCAAAAGTAGGCGTTGACAACTATGGACTACTTCACCAGATGGACAAAAGCTCTCATGCTCAAGGAATCAAAGTGATTCATTCATCCTTGACTTTCTCAAAGGCATTGTAATAAGGTTTGGCATTCCTCATACCATTATCTCTAATAATGCAAAATACTTCCTTAGTACTAATATTTCTAATTGGGTGCTAATTCTTGGAATATATTTGAAGAATTCTTCTCACTATTACCCCTAGGGTAATGGCTTGGTAGATTCAACTAATAATAACCTAATCAGATTTATAAAACAAATAATGAATATGAACCAGAGGTAGTGATATACTAAGGTTACACACGCTCTAGGAAGACAGAATCATGA
Source organism: Taxus chinensis (assembly GCA_019776745.2). Lineage (NCBI taxonomy): Eukaryota > Viridiplantae > Streptophyta > Pinopsida > Cupressales > Taxaceae > Taxus > Taxus chinensis. The sequence continues at coordinate 787,368,946 of CM034149.1, forward strand.
TGAAGAAGGAAATATTTACTTCATCTTATAAACTTGTTTATGGTAAGGAAGTTATACTTCCTTTATCTTTGGAATTGACTTCATTAGAGCTCGCCTAGCTATTGGAGTTTGAGGGCACAAATCAGAGATAAATCAAAATGGCAGAGCTGGTTGAAATTGAAGAATTGAGAAACTCTACCATAATCAAAATAGAAAAAAGTCAGCAATCAAAAAACAACTGGCTTGACAGAAATGCTAGACCTTAAGATTTAAAAGTTGGTGATTTGGTCTTAAAATGGGATGCTAACAGAGCCAAACCAAGGCGTCATTCAAAGTTTGATGCACTTTAGATTGGCTCATACACTATCATTTCTTACAAGGAGGCTAACTCTTTTGATTTGTCTCACCTTGATGGATGCGTACTAACAATCCCAATTAATGGGATTCATCTCAAGTTCTTTCATTAAATTTTCTACATCATTGTATATATTAGAGTAGTTTCAATTCCTCCAAGTGCACTCTGCACACATTTTCTTGTTTGTATATAGTTATTTCCTTTTGTGCACTCTCTTTTTTCTTGCAGGATGCCAAGATCTTCTAAAACATTTTCAGTAGTTTTCCACTCTCATAAAATTTAGATAATAACATCTTCATATGAGAGTAACAGTTATTAAAAGTTTAGATAGTGCTTCAAGTGACTTCAAGGGGTAGTTCTTCAAGTTACAGATTAGCATTTCAAGTTTTCAGGATGACTCCATTCCTAATGGATGCTTCAAGGCTATTGATCTCCTTCATCTAGTAGGAAGATGGCCTCGAAAGTTTCCAAACTATTTTCTAAAATAGCTTCCCTAGTTATTTTGACAACTTACATTTTCATTCTCACTCTGAAGTTCAACATTGCAGGCTATGCGCACTCTGGTTGTTCTCTCGGCACATTGGTTGGTCACAATCCTTCCATGTGCCCCGTGTTCCCTTCCTTCTCCATTCATCTATCTCCTTTCATTCTCCCTTTTTTCGCACCCCTTCTGCATGCCCACTCACCTTCCCACAATTCACATATCCTCTATGTGCACCCCCTTGACTCGCATTCTAAATTGGCTAAGTCCCTTACATACTTATTTTGCATTCTTCCTTGGTGCATCTTGCCTTCGCATTTTTCTCATCACGTGCTTCCTTCCTAGCTTGTTCCATGTGCCTCTTCTTTTCTTTCCACCGCACATTTCTCAATTAAATGCTTGTGCACACTTTCATACTTATACCCTTTCTTCAAATATACACCTTTATTCACTTTTACGTGTACTCCTTTTGCACGTGTGTCTTTTAATTTATCACGCCCCTTTCTCACATGCTTATTATACACAACCCTTCCGAGCTAGTCATTATGCCATGTGGCAACCTGTCATACTTGAGTGTGTAACACACAACCTATCAAAACATGCCAAATTGGTGTTAAATCCTTGTGATTAACCATTATGTGACATATGGAAGAAACAACAAAATAAATGTGTTGTTGGTTTGATCCTTTAGCGAATCAACGTGCACCACATGTCATTATGTGTTCTTTTTGCACTATAGACTTTAAAATGTGATAAATTTTGCTACATGTATATGATCTATGTACTCTTGGTATTTTTGGAGAGATTTTGACGTGGGATAGACTCTAGATCATGCAAAATCATATTTTGGTGGGATTTGGTAGATGAAAAGTAGGGAAACATGATCCAACCATTAATTTTCCTACTTACTTCCTCTACATGGAAGAAAACATGTGGAGGCACATATGTTAGCATTGCAAGTGGATTTTTAATTCAATGCTTTATGTTGGTGGTTGGACTTCAAATCTGAGTTTTACTCTTCTTTCTCCTCCTCTTCTCCCCTTCTCCTTCTATAAATCTAAGAACAATGCTCATTGTAAAATTTTGGACCCCTTTATTTTTCCAAGAGATTTTTTTCTTTGCATTTTAAGTTGTAGTCCTTTAGATCTGGCTCTTTACATGTGGATATTTGCCTCATCCACCATTGTAATCGACTGTGCATTTTCTAGAAGCAATAAAAGCTTTGTTTTATTATTATTCTATGCCTTGACTCATTTTTATTGCATCTTATTTCCTCTCTTTTGTATATATTATTTTTTGTGCTCTCTCACGTCCCTTGCATGTTTATTTTCTTATTGTGTCCCATGAAAATGAGTGCGTGGGTGTGTTTCAAACTATAATATGTGTTTGTATCCTCTTTATGGGAATTATCTTTCATTTTATCTTAAATCTAACTTTGTTCATCCCCCTCTTTTGGTGTTATCACCTATTTTAGCTTATTTTTCCTTTTTTCATGCATCTCCTTCTAACCCTGGTCCCTTGGATTCTTAGAGTAATGATAGGTATCTATATTTCCTTTCCTAGGAGTAGTTTTAGTGGTAGAAATAGGTAGAGGAACTGGCCTTCTCCAGAGGTTTGTCTCAATTGCGCAAGGTCCCACAACTTCAAGACAACTCCATGTTGCCTCAGAATCCTGGTTCATCCTAATCTGGGACGGGTGAAATTTTGAGATCCAATAGGAATCATGTCAAGATAGATACCCAAAGTGTGTGATTTAGTGTCTACACTAGTAGTATGAGACTGGGAATGGAGGCAGGTGTCCTTACTTACCTACATTTTTTCTTTGGAGTTGAACCCTTTTTCTCTTAATTTTGGCATGGGCCAACATTTAGGGAGTCCATAAAAAACAAATCCACTAAAAAATAAATCCTTTAAAATCAAAATTTCTCAATCATAAAATATCCCAAGAAGAAGTTTAGTTTCTCATGTTAAGAGAAACAAAAATTCCTTCAACCAGATCTTGTCAACCAATAAGTCATCTTAGGATCTAAGTTGAGTCTAAACATATAAAGTAGAATCATCTTGGAATTGGTCAACTAATCCTAACTGGAGATGTGTCACATTTTCCTTACCTGGATCATTAATACACCTTATGTCTTATCATCCATCATCTTCATTTTCATATCACTCTTCACCTCATTTTTACATCTTTTTTGGTTCTCATTGATGAGACCTCACATCTTCCTAGTTGTGTGTAGTTATGAGTGGAGTGATACATCCTATCATTACATAATCTACATTTCAGTCAATGGAATGGAATGCTTCTGATTGTTTGAATAGGATTTCAGACTGTGCAACCCCTTTTACCAAGTTAAAAATAAAAAACATTCAAATATGTTTCAAAAAAATACAAAAACAATATAAAAAAATTTCAAACTCCAAAAATAATATAAAATTGTTCCAAAAATAAAAAGCAGTGTAAAACTGGTAAAACAAAAAAATTTAAATAATGTTTGAGCAATTTTCAGGAACTGAATAACACAGTTCAACACTTTCACCTTTTTACGGCACTCCTTGTGATTGTTCAAGATTGTATTTCACTAATAACTTTTCTTACTCATGGTGTATATATATGCTTGAGGCAATCAATTACCATTTTGCAATATAACGTTTCTTGGGACACACTTTAATTAAATCCAATACATATCAAACTTAAAATGGATCCAACAAGATTTAATTAGACTATCTAAGAATCACTCTGCTCTTAATCTCAATCCAATCCTCTCATGTTCTAAGCTATCACTTGGGGCAGTCATATCTTTCCATTTTTTTAATGTGGAACACATTCATAGTGTCATTAGATGTCATTATTGCAAATTGTGTTGTACTATTGCGGTTTGTCAATATTGTGACGATTTTTTTGCTTCTTTAAGTTTTTCATTTTGTTGTAATTTTTTACCTTCATTGTAGACCAATTGTAGGATAAATCTTAGCATCTTAGTTCACAAATAACTATTATTTCATTCATTCCTATTCATATTGCATTTGTTTGTAATGATTTTTTGTGTCAATTTTATCGTTTTCCTTGTTTTGTTTTCTTCATGGCTTATTAAATATTCCATGGTATGTTTTCCTTTTTTGTTTTGTATTCAAGTTTTTTTACATTTCTTTGTATTTGTACTTCAAATTTCTCAGAAATCGTAAAACCATAAAAAAAATTGAATATTTCAAAAATTCAAAAAATTAACAAAAATCACAAAAACGAATCGAACAAACATTCACTTATTCCTACAATTGGAAAACCCTCTAAGTGAATCTTTTGACATTTCAACACATTCTCGATAAATTCATACATTTATCTACTACTCTAGTGATCGTTCTAATCTTGCAACTATCACTTTCTTACCTTTGCATGATTACTCGCTCTGTTTTTGGGAAAGTCACAAAATTATTTTTCCTTTGCAATATAAGTTCACTTGTAGATAATCAACTCTAATCATTTGTACAACTGATCCAATAAGAGTTCCATAAATATAATTTTTACTCAACTCTTCATTATGATCCTATTCCCATCTACATAATCATCATTGTGGGACACATTTAGGGAATATATGATTGTCTTCATTTTTGAATTTTTGTTGCATTGTTGAAGTTTACTTCTTGGACCAATTGCAAATAGTGTGATAACACCTTGGTTTCTTTATAACCCTAATGTTTGCACCTAGTGTTCATATTGGGCGTGTCTTCCTTTTTCTCTTTTCTTTTTTGTATGTGTTTTTGTTTGCGCACATATGGGTTTACAATTTTGTAGGGAAAATTTTAGTGGTGAATTTTCATAAACTCAAGAATATTAGGGATTTTGGAAATTGGAAATGGTAAATTTTCATCATTTGGGTGCCACCCAGTTTGCCTAAAATTTTGACTGATAGGTCATTTGTATGGGTCAATTCACCTACTATTTATATGTAATAATTAACTAATGTATGTATTTAACCAATGTTTCTAATCAAAATGTGAAAATATGTTCCAAGGTATAATACATATCCTAGGGGTTGCAAGGGGGGTTAATACATATGTCCAACAAAGAGAAGTTGTCTGTCTAAGTTGGGTTAGACGACCATCCATTGGCTATCGTTCAACCTGGGTTATACGATAGCTAATGGACTATCGTCTAACACCCTTACAACTATGTGAAATCCAACAAAATTGTGCCCTGCCAAATCTCCTTTTTCATGAAACATTTTTTCATAAATTTTCCATCAATTCAAAAGTCGATTTTGAAGATTCGCCACCCATACTAAAATATTTTTTTGGAGGGGGGTCTTAAACTGAACCCTTCCATTTTGATTCCTTAATAATCATGGTGAAAAATCTATCATGCAATAGTAAAATAAGGGTTTATCTTATATTCACACCCTCTAAATGGCGCTCATGTTATGAGCACAATTGTTTCTATATTCATTATTCAACTTCCTTGTCTCTTTCCTATCAAGCGGTAGTCCACCTCCTTCATGTGGCATCCACCCACTTGAGGGGGATTCCCTTACCATTCTACTCACAGGGGAATCCAAATTCTTCACTACTTCTCACTTGCTAATCTGTATGTATCTACTATCTTTAAAGCATTATTACTTTGCAATAGCACTTTAAAGAGGGGAAAATATAGACACCCTAAAAATACATAGATATTTATATCCCACTTCTATCTGATTATAATTAAATAAATTAATTCTATCTTGTCACATTATACCCCTTCGGAATTAATTATGTCATTCAAAAATACCTTTTTAGAATTAATTAAAGTAATTTTATTATATAATTCATACTCCTACCCTTTAGAATGAATTAATTTAATTCTAATATGCCTTTGAAAATAATTAAATCAATTCCTACACCATCCTAGCTAATATAATTAAACATTTAATTAAGTAAATGGTTAATTATTCCCTCACAATTAAATATTAATTAAATTAGTTATTTAATCAATTCCTCTCCTTGGTCAACTAAAATTGAACTTCGCTTCTAAATTTTTATAAATGAATGGGCTATAGAGTTGTACGTGTAATTCAAATTCCGCTTGTAATTTCTACTATTCCAAATGTTCATTTCTCTTGTAAATCTACAACTACTATTTCTAAGTCTACTTGCTAACCCAGGTGATTCCACCATTAACCTGAAGCTTAGTCAATATTTCATCCACCTTTCATCGCTCTACCCTCAGCTATAAAAGAAAACCATTTCCATTGTAAACTCATCCCTAGATCTTTGATAAAACTGCATCCAAATTCTACCAATTTGACATCTGCATTCTTGGGAAATTTACTCGTAGAATTTGTAAATATCATTGGAGAGTAATATCAAAAATCATCCACAATCCAATCTTCAAAAAGATCAAATAATTTTAAAATCTTCTCCAATCTTACTCATGGTTTGCAATATATCTACATAGAAGGTATAATATACGTGTTTTATTTCTTTTATCTTTTGTTTGTCTATTAATCTCCCTTACATACATAGATACCATATATTTTTTTTAAAAATACCAATTCCTTTTCATATTTATACAATAGTAAACATAAATATTTTTATGAATAAGGTATTTGTTAATCCAATATGAATCGTGTATATATTTCTTGGCCTTAGTTACCAAGGACTGAAGAGAATCCATTATGTCAAATTCTGCCAAGGTATGATCCCGAATCTTATTGTGGCATCTGATGTTGGCTCATTTTTGTGGTCATCGTCACTATAAATGTTGTTGAGAAAAAATTCTAATTTTTAACGTGTTAGCTATATATAATAAAAATTATCATCATAAGAATGATTTCAGCCATGGAATAAATGTGGGACTTTTAGTTATTTAATTCCCACCAATTTCTATACTTTTCATTCATGTCTTTGTCTTATCTAGAAAATTTAAGAACACTCATCCGTGATCCTTGACAACAATTATCATATATGGATAACACCATCAAGACTATTGATGGCTCGAGATAACACCAAAAAATCCAAAAATGTTATCCATGGAAATTTTCTTTCTAATCATCTTCGTTAACTAAATAGTTACATTATGGAGTAGGCTCATGACCACCTAATACCATGTTTTCACATTCACCCATCAATGGGGGACAAGAATCGTAAGTTTTAATCAGAGATGGTTGTTTGCGAATTTTTTACTTCCCTACATTTACTCAACCTTACAACTAAAATGGGGGAAACCAAAGAGCAAGCATTGTGGATAAGTTTTGAACAAGTAACCTATTGGAATTCCTACATTTTCTATTTTTATTCTTTAAGAACAACATGCACTCATATGAATGATTCAATTAAGATGAAGACGATAACATAAAGCATAAATAACAAATATTATTTTGGTAAGAAAAATTTTAACCACGGAATAGGTGTGGGACATGTAGGTATTTAATTACCATATTATTTATAAATTTTCATTCATTTCTTTGTCTTGTCTAATAGATTGAACACCATTCAATTATAATCATTAACTTCAATGTTTTTTGATAGATGACACCATCATAACTATTGACATGGGAACTCTTAATTATTACCCTTATATCTCGAGAGAAACCCTAATCTCAAATGTATATAACATCGTGACCCTCGTATACCATGTATGGTTATCATCTCTTTATCTATAAATTTTCCTATGAGACCTTTATGCAAATTACCCTTACATATATGTGTGTTCTAACTACCCATAAAACAAATGGCCTGAAATTGAAAATAACTATTCACTTCAAGATTATTGATCAACCACTATTTATTTTTTCATATATCTCTACGATAAATTTCCTTAGTGACAACACAATTGGTCATTACCTCTATAAAAGATTTGTAAATATGTCAGGTTGCAGGAAACTAGATTTTTGCAATGGTTCCCCATACCCCCTTACCCAGTATGAGTGGATTCCTATAAATCTAAAAGGGAGCATTCTATTGATACTCTTCCTCATTTATCCCTCCTTTACATCGCCATTGTAAATATTTTTTGGTTGGTTTCCATATTACGGGAATTTCTTTCTTTTGTTCTCCATCAAATTTGATTCTTTGCATAAAAAATTTCTTCATGTCAAGTGCATTTTCTGCAATATTTTCCCATTCTCTTCACTTTCATTTCAAAAAATTTCCTTTAAATGATCACCATAAATAGTTACTCCTCTCTAACATTACCACACATTACACCATCACCCACCATAATAATTTTAAATTATATTTCACTCTCTCTTCCTCCACATAATTTACAAATCAAATACCTTAACCAACACAACTACACTTTTAGTTTCTCTCCCTTTTCCACATATCATTATTCCACCACATCCTTTTTTATTTACGTTGCACTGCTCAAGTGAGATTTTTATACCTACTGCTCTTGTGAATGGTTTATCTTGTTTTACCATTGTCGTGAATGTTGGAGATCTATTCAAGATGAGAGGTTGATACTACTTAACATGTCAAATCCAAAGTCTATTTGAAATTAAATAACCATGATGTGAATCACGTGTGGACTTTATGAGGTGTTTTGTAGGATTTGATATGAGAGATGGATGTTAGGATTCAATCTAAGACTGAGGAAAATACAATTTGTGTGTTATCCTCCTACAAGTAAGAGTTAATTCCTTATATTCCTAAGTTCAAACCTCTTCAATGTATCTCATGATTGTCAAGGAATGTGGGAGAGTTTGATTATGGGAGCATTGTAGGTGCTAAGTCAAAAAATCAACCCACCCCTTTATTTCAAAAATAACACCCCAAAATTGAATAGAGGAGGAAACATAACCTTCAATCATCTCACCTAAATGTTTACTCACCAAAAAAGGTGATCTCACCTAAATGTTTACTCACCAAAAATGTTATAGAGTTTCAATAGTTCAAAGGAGTTTCAACTCAAATTTTTTCCTCTTTCAATGAAAAATCCACATATTTAACAGTTATCCTACAAATTTTACAAATATTAATAATCAATAGGTGCAACCAGGATGGGTAATGGTTATAGGGAACAACTCTAATATCATACAAGTGTTACAACAATTATTTCAAAATGCATCTCTGGTGAAAATTTTAGTCGTGAATATTCGTAGATTGGCGAATAGTAGGATTTCCATAATTCAATTTTGGTGAATTTTATAGTCATCCCAGTGCCCAAGTTTTTCCCAAAAATTCCAAAAATAATAATCTATCCCATGTGAATAGCCAACTTATATCCAATCCCAATGTATATTTCAATATTGATTCGCCATGTGATTGACGGACTGGTATTTTAAAATATTCTTGTTTTACTAATAAAACTATGGAACCTTATTGGTCATTTGGATTCATTCACCAGCATGCATGGGAATTTTTTAGGGATGTGATTAAATTTTTTGCATGTATGTGTGAGTGTGTGTGTGTGTGTGTGTGTGTGTGTGTGTGTGTGTGTGTGTGTGTGTGTGTGTGTGTGTTTTCCCAATGCAGATGTTTTCTTGTGATTTTCCTATTTGCAAATTTGCAAAGTAGTAAAGAATGATTTAGCAAACCATCATATTTCAATTTTTTTACAAAATTTCAAATAAATCAAGATCTTGTCATGGCCCAACTACTACGTTGCAATTTACATTCTAAAATAATTTACCGCAGGTGAGCCTATTTAAGACTTGTTTTCATTCATGTCACATTACTTTATCTACGATTATTCCTTAGTAAGTTATTTATGTCATTTTCTAATTTTACAGTATCGTGAATGTCATGACACTGCAATGCCTTAGTCGATTTTCATCTTATAGCTCTGCCAACTCAAAAATTATCCTTACAGTGCATTAAGTATATATTTCAATGCTATAATTTTCATAAAATGTATCCAACATATGATTTCTAAATCATGTTCCATTTTATTTTGTTACAAGTCCTAAACATCCTCATCCTCATAACCACTATGATTTTTTATGTCATCTAGAATAGTCCTACGCATGCAGAGAATTATAACTAGTTTTCCCATTAGATACATCTATGTAATATATATATATATATATATATATATATATATATATATATATATATATATATATATTCAGTGGTATAATTTTCATAAAATGTATTCTACATATCATTTCTAAATCATGTTCCATTTTATTTTGTTATAAAGCTTGAACGTCATCATCCTCATAACCACTATGATTTTTTATGTCCTCTAGAATAGTCTTCCATATGTAGATAATTATAACTAGTTTTCCATAGTAGATACATCTATGTAATATATATATATATATATATATATATATATATATTGTGGTTTATTCTAGAACCATCACTTTTGTCGGAGTCCATCGTTGTGAAGTGTAGCGGGATGTTGTTACATGTTCCACCTTGAACCATTGATCACCGACTGCTGACACTACCTCGTGACTTATCCCATAGCGAACCCAAAGGATATATAAAATGTGGAACATTCTGTAGGTTTCACGTCTGCTAGAGGCATTTCCTTGGGAGACTGGCGAAATGGAGATGCATGGCATATACCTCCTGCTCTGAACCTGAAAACCTATCAACTGCGGCTCATTCTGTGGGGTTCACGTCTACTGGGAGGATTTGGTTAGGAGGTTAATGGAATGATGAAATGCGTCTCAATATTACATAACCATTAATTTCAACAAGATTGATTGAATGATTTTAGTAATGTCCACAAGACCAAACAGTCTATAATTTTCATTCAGAACAAATTCATTTGAAGTTTCTCTTCCTCAGCATTTTGGCTTCAATTTTTCTTTATTGATTTTAAAAGAATAAATTTAGTGGAAGTAACCTATCACCTTCATCTTCGATGAAAATTCTAAATTATGTAACTTTTCAAATGTCTACTTTGTCTTTGGGTGTGATCCATTTCTTGCACAAAAAGCATGTACTATTTTATAGTATTCGATCCAATTACATCTGGAGATATTTTTAATTCGTGCATATTTCATCGATCTCCTCATAATGTGAATCTTTTCTCACCTACCCCTTCTTGCGTAGATGTTTGACAGAAGAACATAAGCAGTGTCATTTTGATAATCCAGCTCAATTTTAAAAAGAAGAGTTTCTGTAAATATTGCTAAATTTCTAATGATAGAGATGAAATTATATGATAGGAAGAGAAGCATTTAAAAATCATAAAAATGTGTAGAATGAATAAGATAATATGAAAAAACAAGAATTATTTAATATTAATCAAAATACGTCATGTTTATTTCACAAAATAAAAAATTCATACAATGAAATTTGTAATAAGTAGATGACATTATTTCTCTTCTTAAGGACTTTCGTCTCGCTTACTTAGATTTTTTTTGAATGAAATTAGTTTTCCTTTCATGCCTTGATATTTTAGATACTTTCCTGTAGATATTCATAAAAATGTCTCTAAACATTGTGTTCTTTCCTAGATGATGATCAAACCCTGAACGTTCATCATGATACTAGAGTCAACCTTGTCAACTTGATTGCTAGCCACATGATATGATTCTTGATTGTTCCTTTTGACTTTGTCAATATTTTAATAATACACTTATGAATTTAAAAAGTTTTTTTCTCACCTTCTTGACTTCACAAATCCTGTCATACTCAGACTTAAGACATAAAGTTCCCTGATAATACAGTCAACATATTTATTTTTATACTCCTCATGAATGAATCAAGTCTCAGACAAACTATTCTTTATCAAGAATCCCCTGACCTAGAACCTATGGATTCTCCACATGCTACTATGAATGATGTGGATAAGGACATTTATGACAATCAACCCTCGGTGGTAACCCCTCAGATGGATAGTCAAGTCAAAATGATGTCTTCCATACTTGCAATGTTTCTTTGAGCTTTTGAACTACTTAAAACCTGGAAATACTATAGAGACAGCACCATAGCTATCATTGATAAAGAATGTGTCAAGATACTAACCCTAGTGGAGAATATCGATATTGATGTAGCTAGGAAAGTGGTACAAAAACTGAAAAATCTATTATGATATGTAATATTTATGTTATATCTAGTTATAACTTTTTTGGTATTCCTATGTTATGATATGTAATGCTTATGTTATATCTAGCCAAATGGGATTTTTTGTAAAAGGATGAGGATCCTTTCAAAACCCCCACTTTACCCTATTCAAAAAAATGTATAGTGTTCTATTATATTTATAAAGAATCTTTTCAATAACCTTATACTTCTTTAATTATAGGTTTTAACAAATATATGAGAGGTATGTCCTGAATTGTATGCAAATGTTCTATTTTTTCCTTAGGAAGGTATAATCTAGTTTGAGAACAATAATATTTAAATTAGAGATTCCCCAATGTTTCCTCCATACTCATGTTTTCTATCTGTTAAAACAACTTAAGTAAGAACTGAAAAATATATATTAAATGGACAAATAATTAATTAATAAAAAAATTAATAACATCTAAATATAATTTAATAACTTATAATTTTGAAATATATGTTATAAGTTATTAAATTATGAAATTAGTTTTAGATGTTATATATTTCAAAAAGGATTCAGTTATTTAATAATTTAATGGCTTATAATATGTTATAATTTATGTTATTATTAAATATATGTTATTTTTACCTTATTATTAAAGTTATCATTCATTCCCTACCCATTAGATAGACACATGGTAGGATTTCAGGCCTCCCCAAGGAAAAGGCATTACCCAGACTCCAAGCCTATGGAATGAACCGATTTAATAATTTTTTTGGCTCGTAATGTCAGTGAGGTAAGACAAAGTGGAAGTGAGAAATCAGAAGATACCACGTGTCATTTTCCTAGTCCTCTAAGTGGCCAAGTGTCACACATTCTATGCACTTGAGCATAAAGGTAAGGCATGCAAAAGAAATTAATTTTTTTGGGCCTTATTATCATAGAATTCGAAAGAGGGTATTCACCAAACTAGTTACAGGAGATTCGTCAATCGATTTCCAAGTATTTTCTATATTTATACTATTTTCACTAAAAGAACAAAATAGGTTACAAGGATATTTGCTAAAACCATGAAACTGGTTACAAGTATATTTGTCATTATTTCTAAAAAAAAATCGAGGGTTTCCTTAAAATTTTCCCTGTGCATCTCTCTGGCATACCATTACCAAAGTTTAAACATTTTTCACATACATCAAATCATATTATTGAACACAAATAGAATAATGCATAGGATTCTTTATTCATGTGAATTTGTTAATATTAAAATGGGGATTGTTCCCAAAAATATAGATGGGAAGATTTGTTACAAGTAACGATAAATTGTTGCATGAAACAAATATTATTGTATTAGAATATTATAATTACTAATTAAAGAAATAGAGAATTTGTAAAACCCTAATTATAGAGTCACTTATGATAAATAAAAAATAAAGTACATATTTGACATAAGCAATAACCTAGATAAATGTGAAACCTTAAGTACAAGGGAGAGAGAAGGAATTATCTGATTTATGCGTGATGTCAGGATTGTGAAGACTGGAGAAATTGATAAACAGAAAGGGAAGACTATCGTTAATGTGCACAAAAAATTCTAAAACTATCAGATATTCCTGGACTAGGGTACCTAGGTGCCAGAGACCTCTGTTAGGTGCCTGTGACCATGTAAGGGATCAAAATATGGTTTTTTTGGTATCGTAAGGTGGTCACTGATAGTTATTTTTGGTCACTAATAGTTATTTTTGGTCGCCTATGTGTCAAACTATGATCTTAGAATTTTCATGTAACCTACATATATAAGATGACCTACAAAACCCTCAAACCACATCAAATAACAAAAATAAAGATGTAATATTAGGAGTCAGACTGACCCTGATGTTCACCTGACTGAGTTAACTTACGATCAAGCACTTAACTCCATCTCAAACTATATATAGTTCTTGTGTGTGTGTGATAGAATCATGCCCTAGGAATCCCTTGTGTAAGTTCACTTGATAACAAGTTATAGCTATATGTACCAATGTAAATAGATGTGTGGATGGAAAAATGAACTTCCCCTCCTATGCAGTGTAAGCATAAAATGCAGTCCCTTGTCCCTTGTCCCTTTAGTGAGATCTAGATGGATGCCTTTGATGCTCTTAGATGCCTTTGGATGCAACCTTAGGTGATGATAATAGATGCTTAAATCTTGGTCCTTTATTTTGGTCACATAGCTTTGTATTTATATGACTCCCTTGGTTGAATTTAATAATTAACAACTATAAGTCTAACCCATAAGAAAATAAGATGCCTAAAAGAATCACCCATAAGGATGAGGGCACCTAGGTGCTAGCATCTTGTCTAGGTGTTAGTTTTTGAAGCCATAAAAGCTAAGAAAGTGAAATACCGACTGAGATATAGGGTGTAAAATACCATAAAGAAGACAAGAAACAAAAAAAAGAGGCCAAATATAGATGTTAATTACTAGATTTCTCGCTTTATAATCATATGTATGTGTACGATGGAAAAGTGACAAGCGAGCGTGGGAATCTACAAGTAACATTTCCTCGCACCCGGCCTCTCGAGGTTGTGCCGAGACAACCAGTGGGGATTGAATATGCGTGGGATGTAGACAAACTAGTTAGGCAATCTGATGTCTTCGACGCGCACTAGTGGAAATTGTGAATCTAAGGCAAAGAAGGCCCTCGTAAGCTGAACTGGTGTGATAGATCGATCAGCAAGGATGAATGCTCGAAGGCTCCAATCAATATTGAGCTCTAGCGTGATTCGGTCTATGGGTTGTGGAATATGTGGAAAATTACCTGGGATAGTTTCGTGTATGTTTCCAAATAAGGTCATAGGGTGGATGGTAAATATAATTGACTCTATGGGTGATTCTCTGGCCTAGTCCAGAATTCCTTAGCTTCGTTAACTGCTATGTCTAACAAGGATAAATTTTCAATAATGATAGGTGGAAGTGGTGTAGATCTGGATACTTGTGTGTGTAAGCCAGCGTCAATGTCAGATTAACCTGTAGATTCGTTGGGTTGAGGGATTTGTGGGTCACAACCATAGATTCATGGTTGTTGTGGACCTGCTATGGTCATGTACGGAATCAGTGCCTAATCCCTAGTATCCAATAGTCATATGCTTTTTCAACCTCTATATTTATAATTATCAATTATGTGATCTTTTCAAAGTATCTCACAGGCGTTCGTGCAACCTGAATTCTTAAGCTGGTATCTATATCTATGAGAGTGTCTCCTGCGTCTGGCTGTGGGACCAAAGAATCACAACCAAATGTTTGCTATCTTTCAAACCCTTCCACAGTCATGTGGATATGTATCTAGGGTAATCTGTAGTTTGCTTGATTTGACCAAAACATGTGTGCTTGGTCGTCTTCTATGTTTAACCCATGTAATTGGGAACTGATTTGTTGTAAGTTTACCGTTGTTTAGAAGACTTGGATCCTAAGATTATGATCTATATCAGTTATTTCTCTGATGAGATTGGGTTGGGACACGATTGGCTCAAATATGTATTCTTTGGGATCTCTAGTTCCCGTGATTGTCATACAAAAGCAACAACGTAAATCCAATTGCAGCAAAGTGAAATTAACTATGTAAAGTGTTTCTATAGCATATATGACTTCTCTATTATTGTATTTTTCTGATGAATTTATATGAATGAAATTTGAAGGAGAAGCTATTTTAATATATCTAAAAATTGACAATTAATCTAATGACGAATTTAAAACAAACGAAGCAACCGAGTATAGCTACTTGCATGTGCAGTTTGTAAATATATTCTAAACAATGAAATAATTGATCTAATATATTTGAAAGACTCTCGATCCTACCTCAGAAGTGAGGAATGAATCATAGTTTCTCAAAAACTATCAATCCCCACAGCTTCCCTGGCAATATCAAAAGTAAAATTGACTGAAATAAAGTGATTGGCTACTCTATTTGGTATGCTTCTAATTAGAACTTTGAAAGATAGAACCTAGATTCTGCAGAACAGTGGCGAATCTGATGGTATGTGTGGATTTGTCCCCTCAGTGTGATCTCCTCGTTCCTTCGTGTTCACGTGGATCCAGAAAAGCGTGTAATGCTAGCATCAACAAAATTATATATTGGAGTAAAGGCAACTTTAGGATACAAACTGAATACAATGTGAGTAGGAGAGGGATAGTGCAAGAGCACAGAGCTTGACTTATGCAATTCCTAGTAGGATTTATTGTGAGTCATGCAACATAAAATGTCTAGAACCTGAAACTATCCTATTTGAAGAACAAAACCTACAACTTTAATGGATTTCTATTGATAAATATACTATCTTACTCCAATGGATTGGATGAAATAACAATAGCACTTGCACCAGATGGATATGTGGCTTCCTAACAGCAAAACAACACTAACTAGGCATGTAATGAATAAAACTATGAATTCTAAGCAAAACAATAACTGAAACACTGAAATGATAAATTGAGAGGCAAATTTGAGGGGCCATTTTCTTGAGCACAAGCCAACTATTTATAGCATTTTCATTTACCCAAGGTAAAAACCAAATTGATCTCTTAAACTATAAACGATGGCAAAAAACTATTCCAGGGAACCATAATCATTAATGCAAGCCCAAGGCGGTGAAAAAAAGTTGGTAAACATTGAAATTTACGTGAGTCACATGTAAAAAGAGAATTATAGAAAACATGTGTAAAGGACCGCCGCCCTAAGCAGGGTGGCAGTTACATGGACCACCGCCCTATTCAGGGCGGTGGTCACGGAGACCACCACCTAGGCAGGGTGGTAGATTTTGTAACTAAAGAATGAAAACAGGTAAAGAAAAGAGGGGAAAAGAGGAAAAAAAAGCACGCGGGGGCTAAGCGGGGCATGCGGGATGATAACGCATACTTGGAGAGCTTTTCCAGATCTCGAACACCTTGCGAGGAGACCTGTATCATCATTGGGGCACGTGTTACATTGTTCTAACAGTGCAGTACCCTACAATTTTGGGTACGTACATATTGCCCCCTTGGAGAAGCATTTTAGCCATGAAGAGGTGTAAAATAGTGGGTCCGAGTATGGCGGTCTCTGAAATGGGAAGTTAGAAGTTATACCTGACACGTCTTTGTGTCGAAATGACACCATCCAAAATTCCTAACACCTGCAAAGCAAAAAGAGAACTCAAGTGCAGATAGACAAGATAGATCGGAAAATAAACGCTAAAATAATGGGAAATGAGGACATACCATTTGTGCGGGGGTAAGAACTTACCTCCATCGGTGCTCTAAACCTACGAAAAAGGGCATTCAAAACAAGTCAGGTTACTATATATGTAAAAGTGGGCCCATTTTCCTATTCATTTGCGCGTGTTGATTTGGTTGGTTTTGAGCTCTGGGACCCATGGTGACGGTTTCTTACGAGAGTAGAGTCAAAACATTCGTGACGAGATAGCGATCATGCCTTTGCTAGTAGATCATCGACCCGTGAGATCACAGGTTAGTTTTCTTCAATTTATCATTTTTACCCCAAAAATTTTAAATTGTTAAAATCCTTATCGTGGGGGGGTTATTTTTGAAAATGTTAGGTTCAAAAGGTCCATCTAGGGGGGGCCGCCTACTGGGTAGGCTTTGTTTTAGTTAAAATTGTCCTTTTTTGGTGTTTTTAGGCCTTTTTAGGATATAAAACCCACGTGGGTTTTCGAGACACGACCACCGCCCTGTTCAGGGTGGCAGTTACAAGACCGCCTCCTTTAAGGCAGTGGTTACAAAACTGCCACCCTACTCCAGGAGGCGGTCCATAACAGAATGCTAAAGGAACACTTGTTTGAAATTTTTTTTGCATTTTTAGCATTTCTATGTGTTTTCATGATTTTGCTAATGTCATTCGGATGCTAACTTGCTCTATTTTGTGTGTTTTTCGGTGTATGTAGGCAAGGGAGGAGTACATTCGATGGAGCCGAGACAGAGAGAGAGTGTGACTAGCTCCCAGCAGTGTTAGATGCCCTTTCACAGGACGAGTAGGATACTCTTCAGAGGGCTGGTATACTACGTATATCACGGGTTCCGCATGTTGCACCATCCAGTCACATACTCTGTGAATTATTTTCCTACTGGGATGCTGATCGGAACACCTTCCGATTACCAGGGGTCTGAGGTGAGTGGACCATCACACTGGAGGATGTTTACCATGTCCTGGGGGTCCCAATCATCAAGAGATGACTCACCCTTGAGACAGCAGGTTCACGGGCCTAGATAGCACAGTGGGCTTCTTACATGGGAGATTTAGTTATCTCCACGGGTTCGAAGAAGGGGGTCAGAGTTTGGTCTATTCCTAGTTTTTCCGTCCCCTTTATTTTCCAGGCTATTATGGGGATCCTTGCCTCGAGATTGATCAGGGACAAGGGAGGAGACACACTACTATATTGTTGGTCCCCTATCATTGCATAGATCGAGGGTCATGGCCAGATTTACGCTTGGGGAGAAGATATACTTGGGACTACCTACCACGACTTATACAGGGTAGTCCATTTACAAGGGCAGTCTTTGAGCCACTTGACCCTAGTTATGAGCTAGGTTTATGAGCACTTCATTCCCTATGGCAGAGGTGTAGAGGTGGCGGATCCTGGAGCTATGAGGGCAGCCAGATGGACAGATATGTCGGTGCTCAGAGCACCTCACTAGCCAGTTGCTTCACTGACCACTGATGACATGGAGGCCACACCGTATCAGGCCATGGCAGGTTTATGGGGCGAGGAGGCTCTTACTTTGATCTCCTGCTCCACCACAGGGTAGCTTTTTGATAGAGTAGGGTGAGTGGAGATACACCCCTTTGGCTGAGTTCCTCAGCAGTTCGGCCTACCTTATATGGGTATGCTTCCCCTGGTAGTTCTATTATACAGGTCAGTTCGAGAGGCCATAGGGGGTCCTAGAGGCCGTGGTTGGACAATTGTTACACCTGGCATTCCTATTGCGGCCAGGAGGGTAGTACATGCCTGAGGGAGAGCCAGTGCTCCTCAGGCACCCTTACTTCACGGGTCCTGCCCATAGCAGTGATGACCCTATTGATATAGACTCCGACTCTGAGGAGTTCACAGGGGGAGAGACAGAGGAGGAGACTGAGGAGGTTCGACAGGGGAGAGGAGGAGTGATTGAGTGGCATGACACTCAGGATATCATGCATGGCAGAGAGGGCGGGAGTGCAGAGAGGCTACTCGTTTCAGAGGAGCCACTCTCCCAAGGCCATGGTGGAGGATGAGTCTGTTGCATGCTACGTCACTCAGTGGGGGGAGCACCTCAGTCAGTGGCATCTGTGGCAGGTGCTGACCCTAGAGATCCATCTTGGAGGCCTGGTGATCCGAGTAAGTTATCTTCCCTTTGCTTTGAGTTAGGATTGCTTTAATTTCCATCTCTCCTTTTGTTTACACTTGTGTTTATCTCTTGTTTTATTTCTAATTTGTTTTCTCCTTTGTTTGCAGAGACCGCCGATGAGTGGCGAGACCTGATTCACAGGGTATGCACTGATACCCTGATGATCCCAATGGAGAGGACCAGTGCAGAGCTATCTGTGGATGCAAGGGAGCCCTCAGCAGCTGGAAGACATACTGACGTCTTTTCCCCCTATCTAGCATGTGGTCAGGATGGTATCGACCCTCCATACGGAGCTAGTGGGGTATAGGACAGTCGAGCGCCTGATGAGGAGTCATTCTCGTGGTGAGACTGCGGCTGCCCCTCAGGATCCTGAGCCCTCCGTACACTCAGAGCACCGGCGTAGCCGGAGTCCTAGGTGTGGGCGTGCACCTTCAGAGGGGTCTCATAGGGATTGAGAAGCCACTTGTCTCTCCTAGATTTTTGTATGATATTTTTGTACTTCCCAGGCTCTTTGAGCATTTTGACCATGCTTAGCGCATGATGGCATTGTACAGGAATTTTGACCATTTATATATATATATATATATATATATATTCTTTTTGGATCAAACCCTTGGCATCTATGATTTTGTTTCCATTCCATTATGTGAACTATGATGTTATGCTTATATGCTTTTTAGAATGTATGCAATGGAGAACAAATGATACAAATGTTTACTTTCTTTTTGTATTTCATAATGTTGATATATGATAATGTAGATACAATGTGATTTTGAATCTTAGTTTCTGTAAGCAATTTTGGATACTTCATATTTGTTTTGGCAAAGTGGTGAAGATAAGCCGGTATGATGAGTAGATAGACTTGCCCCACTCCTAACCCCACGCAACTAGTAAGATGCAAGGGCTCATCACTGAGAGCTGGAAAGGGCACAAGTTATGAAATGTGTTGAAATGATAGTGATGAGAGATAGAAAAAGCTTTGGTGGAACCAAATTAGGATGCTATAAGCCTACTCTACTCGAGTGACTCCATAGTTTGGGATGCAACTTGCTTTGCGGTTTATCTAGACTTAGATCCGTAGATGGCCACATGGTAGACAAAATCTGGTTTTTTTAGGATTTTTAACTCTCTTAGAATTTCAGACATCTGATTCATTTGTTTTTGACTCAAGACTTCAAGATTTGAATTGTTTGTTCATGACCTTTAACATTTGTTTGTCAAGAGGACCCCCTACACTTTGCCCCATGCTACTAGTAAGAAGCGCGGGTTTATCACCGTGGGAAAGGCATAGGTGAGTAAGGGCATTTCCATCCTTTCCCAACCCTACGTCACTAGTAAGAGATGCAAGCTCATCACCAAAGGTTGGTGGGGCAAGGAAATGTGTAAAATTAAAATTTTCTGTTTGATCTATATTTGACTTGTTTACTTGAGCAAAATGTCAGTGTGTTCTTATTTCCAAAGAGATATACGTACGGGATAGATGTGACACAATGAAGCTTCTAGAATAGACCATAGGCAAGAAACCTATCCTAAGAAGAAACCAAAAGTGAGAACAAACCTACAGATCTTGGTATGGTTACCGTTAAGACCTTGTCATATCTAGCTTTATTTGATGAAATGATTCCGAAATAGTTTGATGATATCATGGAAATAGAGAAGTATGATTAGAGTGTTTATGCCAACAACATCATGAGTTTGTAATGAATTACTTTGAGAATAAATTCCTTGATCACAAAAATGTATGAAACAAGCGGACAAAATGATCCTAACTATATGAAGATGCAATGTAGATATAGCTATACAAGTAATGCCAGTTTCTTACGCGTAGAATCGTTTGAGGTGTAGGGAATTGACTGTTTCACCAAATTCCTCACCTTCTAGCGTACATAAGAGATATGCACCATTTCCATAGTCCTTCATGACTCTGTATGGGCCCAACCATTTGGGTCGGAACTTCCTTCCTTCGCCGGTCTTTTTGTCGATCCGGCTGTCTAGCCTTAGAACTAGATCACCTTCATATATGTCACATTCATAGACTTTCTTGTTATACTTCCGGCACATCCGGTCAGCATAGACTATGTGCCGCTATTTGGCATCTATCCTAGCTTCATCTAGGCTTTCTAGTTGGGAGAGATGTGCTTCTCTGTAAGCGTCTTCGTCTAGAATCCCTTGTAATGAGATATGAAGACTGGGTATTTCAACCTCAAGCGGGAGAATTGCTTCTACCCCGAATACCAGTGAAAAAGGAGTGGCTCATTTAGGTGCTCTTATTGAGGTTCGGTGGGCCCATAAGGCCGGATATAACTTCAAATTCCAATCTCATTTGTTTTCTTTCACCGTTTTAAGGAGAATGGCTTTTAATGTTTTGTTTGTCGCCTCAGCCTGTCCATTGGCTTGAGGGTAATACAAGGAGGCCGTATGATGGCTTATTTTAAATTTATTACACAATTCACGAACTTCGTCATTCTTAAAAGAAGTCCCATTATCTGAGATAATGATTTGTGGGACACCGTACCTGCAAATGATTTGGTTCAAAATGAACTTGGCAATTACAGAACCTGGTACAGTAGTAAGAGGCATGGCCTCTACCCACTTGGTAAAATATTTGGTGGCCGTGATTATGAAATTATGGCCATCTGTAGATGAGGGAGAGAATTCCCTATCAAATTGAGGCCCCACGTAGAAAAAGGCCATGGAGTAGCGATTGGTTGTAGAGCTTGTGCCGGCATGTGGATCTCATGGGAGAATTCTTGGCACTTATGACACCTTCGTGCAAACTCTATTGCACCGTGTTCTAAAGTAGGCCAGAAATAGCCCATTCGATGTATTTTATGAGTGGTGGCATGGCCACCGAAGTGGCCTCCACATATTCCACTGTGAGATTCATGGAGAATCTTCTTGGATTCTTCTGTGTCGACACATCTTAGAAGCATTCCATCGAACGCTTTTCGATAGAGCACTTGCTCTATAACGACGTATTTGGCTACAATAATGCGTAACCACCTTCTTTGTTGTGATGTAACACCTTCTGGATATGTATGGTCCATGATATAATTAATAATGTCAGTGTACCAAGGACACTCAGAGATAGAAGGTCGGGTTTCGATGTAGTATATGCACTCATCGGGAAAGTCTAGATCTACTAGATCACCTCCGTCTAATGGATTATCAGCTAACCAATCCGTGATGATTTTTCCTTTAACAGACTTCTGATTTATGAATGTTAATTCAAATTCACCCATTAAGGTTATAAAGCATCCAGCCTTTTTAGATAAGGACCCTTGCGTGAGGAAAGTTTGTAAATGCTCTATCTTTACAATGACCTTTGTTTCTTGATTTAACATGTAATGTCTTAAGCATTTGGTTGCAAAGACTATGGCGAGGCATTCTCGTTCTGCTTGTGTGTAGCGTGTTTCATAGTTGAGCAATGTCTGGCTAATGAAATAGATCACACGTTCTCTCTTGTCATCATCTTCTTGAGCCAGCATACAGGCTAGCGAGACATTGGTAGCTCGCGAATATAAAATTAACGGGTGATCCGGCTTAGGTGGCATTAGCGTAGGTGGTGATAACAAGAAACTCTTAACTACGTGTCAAAAGCTTCATTGCAGTCTTCAGTCCAATCAATGCTATAATCTTTCTTGAGTAGATTGTTGATTGGATGAATGGTGAAACTTAAGTTCGGGATGAATCTCCGGATTGCACCAAGTTTTCCAAGAAATGACCTGATTCCAGATTCATCCGAAGGTGGCACCATTTCGAGAACAACCTTAATTTTGGTTGGGTCAACATCAATCCCGTGTGATGATATAATGTAACCTAGGAGCTTCCCCCCTGTTACACCAAAGACACATTTTTCTGGATTTAGCGTGACTCTGTATTCTATTAGACGTGAGAGAATGACACGAAGCACTTTTGGATGGTCACAACGCTTCTTGGCCTTAGCCAACAAGTCATCTATGTAGGATTCCATGATTTTGTGAATAAGATCATGAAATATGTACGTCATAGCCCGCTGGTATGTAGCACCAGCATTCTTGAGACTGAATGGCATAACAGCATAGCAATAGGTTCCCCAAGGAGTTATAAACGTGGTTTTAGCTTGATCTTGTTCGGATATTCTGATTTGATTGTATCCCGAGAATCCATCCATGAGAGATAAAAGCTCAAATCCAGCTGTTGCATCAACAATGACATCTATGGATGGTAATGGGAAGTCATCTTTAGGACATGCCTTGTTAATGTCTCGGAAGTCTATACAGATGTGTATCTTTCCATTCTTTTTGAGAACCAGAACGATATTAGATACCCACTGAGAGTAATCGACTGGTTTGATGAATCCTATTTGGAGGAGCTTTATTACCTCCTCTTTCACCATGAGAGCTACCTTGGGTTTCATTGGTCTCGATTTTTGTTTAATCGGTTTTGCATCTGATTTAGTGACGAGGTTGTGCACCGCAATGTGTGGTGCAACCCCTATCATTTCTTTATAATTAAATGCAAAAGCCTTCTGATGTTCCTTGAGGATCCGAGTGTGTATTTCTACTTCTGATGGAGTTAACGAGGATCCTAACTTCAATATCCTTGGTTCATCTTTCGTTCCGATGTTAATATCAATTGTTTCTTTGATTAAAGAAGCGTTACCTTCTTCAAACTCAGGCGGGGCTGGAGGTAGTTCCAGATCATCTTCATTCTTGACTGTGTATATGCTGAGTTCCTTTTGTGGGGGAAGTTTTGTCATGGGATTCCTGAAGTAAGAAGATGAATGTGGGATTAAAGACAAATCTATTACGTGATGGGTGAGATGTAACGCTGCATAGGCATTTAAGTAATCAAGAGTGATTGTATCACTATCAATGTGGTTTAGGATAGTAGATTTGTTCTCATCTCTGTTTGTTAGAAGAAGGTTTGACATTGTTTTCATGAACGGTTCTGTACGAAGGGATACCATGAAACGGGTGTCCTCCAACTTACTGTTTGGAGTAAAGCGTGATGCTGAGGTTGCTATTGAATCGGCGAGAAGATTTTGTTCTCGCTGGGATTGCCTCAATTGATATGAAGTCAAACTCCTTGCTTAAATTCAATACAGCTGCTTTGTAGAGCTGTAAGTGCTCGGCTCTGGTTTCATACACCTCAGAGACTTGGTTTGCTACCAATTGCGAGTCTCCTAACACTCTGATGTTATCAACACTGATTCTCTTAGCTAAGATGAGGCCAAGGAGGAGGGCTTCATACTCAGTGTTGTTGTTTGTGCATTTGAAATTTAGTTTAAAGGCAAATGGTAGGACTTTTCCCTTGGGAGAAGTAAGGATTACACCTGCCCCAGCTCCGTAACGACATCTAGCTCCATCGAAATGGAGAGTCCAATACTTAGCTGGGAATATGGGCGCTGGGATATTTGTTGTGTTAACATCCTCTACCTCTATCATGCAGAGATCCACTGCTGGAAGAGAGCCAACACCTAGGGTAGATCCCATGCCTACAGAATCAAATGGTAGGAACATTGGTAGATCCTGTTCTAGTAATTCAACAATTTTTGCAGTAGTTCCTAATGATATTGTTTCTACAATGTTAGCCTCATCCTTGAGGGCTAGGATCATCTTGACTAGGCTCATAGTTTCAAGATCTGTTGTAGGCACCAACTTTTCTTCTGGTTTCACGTCAGTGGGTTTATTAAGTTGGTTTGTTGGGAGTTCAAACTCCGAGTGCATGCCTGGTCTTCTCTTTAAGTCAGCCAGGTGTATATCGAATGGTTTTGGATCACCTTTGGCCATGAACACCTTTCCTAAATGCAAGAATCTTACTTCTTGAAATAACGTAGAAGGGATAGCCTTCATACGGTGTATCCATGGTCAGCCGAGAATCATATTATAGTTAGTTTCCCGATCTATAATATAAAACTCAGTCAGGATTGTTTTGGGTCCTAAGGTGACCGGTAGTATTATAGTTCCAATTGAAGTGGCTTTAAGGTTGTCATAGCCTCTTAGTGTATTTCGAGTCGTGGAACAATTTGTTTCTCCATACCCTAGCTTTTGAAGGAAAGAGAAGGGGACTATATTAACTGCTGCCCCATCGTCAACCATCGCGCGTTTCACATAATTGTTATAAACCCACACTTGCAAGTGTAAGGCTGGATCACCTCGGTGTGTGATCTCAGCATCTGTTGGCATTTTGTTTATTTTGAATATGAATTTGACATCCCTATCCGGCTGTCCCGGAGGATGGATATCAAAGTCTACATGGTTTACCTGTGTTTCGGGAGGTGGAGTGATGTTAATTAAATGACCTAAGCCTAATGCCTCTAAAAGAGCAGCCCTATGAGTAGGGGAGTTCTTCAATAAATCCAAAAAGGAGATGTGTGAGAAGGTTTTTGTTAGATCATTAATTAAATCGTAAGCACCCACGGGCTTTATTAATACTTGTTGGATATTGTTCTGTCTCTAGCGGGTAGCTTGGACTTAGCTGAGAGGAATATTCTCGTGTCCTTGTTACAGCTTCTATGGGTAGTTCGGCATCTAACTCCACTAAACCGACTATCTTAGGTCATGGCTGACTTCCTAATTGTGGCGCAACTAATGGATTCAGTGAAGTTGAGGCTTCATGATCATTGTTTCCTGTAATTACACCCTTGTTTGTCCCATTCAGATTTAACTTGTTATTGTTGTGATTTGGGAGCGGATCATTGAAGATCTTGAGGGGTGCATTTTGAGGGGAGACTGCCCCTGTAAGAGTATTTGGTGCCAGTGACGTAGGATCTGCCAAGAACATATCTATGAAAAGTTGTCTTTGTTCATCTGGAAAATGTTGCATGAACTTATTGTAGTCATGACACGTTCTGGTGTCATGGCCCTAAATTTTGTGGAAACCACAATACGAGTTAGGATTGTAATTCCTAGTTTGTTGGCTAGGTGTATATTGTGGGCCAAAACTTGGATCAACCGTTGCCTATTATGATTAAAGTTTTGCATTTGTTGTTTTTGGCTTTGGTTCTGGTTTTGATACCCAGTTGAGTTTTGGCTTGGACCTTGTGTAGGATTTCACCATTGTTTTTGTTGTTGTTGTTGTTGTGGATGATTAAAATCCACTGTATTGATTGTTGGAGTAAAGTTGTTGTTTCGTTGGTTGTTTATTTGTGGTGGAGTATTCACAACATTTACCTTTCTAACCTGATCAGTTACTCCATCTGTTGTCACTCCATGATTTTTATTAAGGATTTTAGGTCCTTGATTGACATTCGTGGTAGTAGGATAAGTTGTAGTGTTCTGGTTGGAGGTGATTAACCTCCCGTTTGCTCCATATGTTTTGCGACCACTATCAATTGCCGCTTGATCTATTCGGAGAGTGCTCTCAAGTACTTCATCGTAAGTTCTTAGTGGGAACTTCTGGACTTCTTCCTTCACTTCTCTGCTGAGAGAATGAAGGAATAAATTGCATAGTTCCATCTGATCCATATTTGGAGCACTTGCCGAAGAATAAAGAACTGTACGCCACCTCTGGATGAAATGGGCGACAGATTCATTGTGTTCTTGCTTAATATGCAAGAATTCCCTGATTCCTGTTCTTAATAGTTTGTTCATGTCAAATGCCTTGATGAACTCTGAAACGAGTTGCTTGAATGAATGGATGGAAGCCTCAGGTATTCTATAATACCAATCGAGAGTGATGCCTTCCAAGGTTTTTGGGAATATTTTAGCAACAACCCCATCCCAAGGGAGTAATTCTCGAATGGCTGTAGCGTAAGCCTTGATATGTGCGTTCGGATCTCCCTCACCTTTGTACTTGGGCAAATCAGGAAGGGGTCTTGGAAGCATGATGCTTCGTATGGTGAAATCTAAGGGCTCTTTCAAATATTCTGAGTAAGTCCCTATCGCATATGTTTCGACCATTGATGGTGCCTGCTGAGGGAGCGGCGGTGGAATGGGTTGTTGACATGGCGTTGCATATGCATTGGTAGGAGCGTAAGGAAACCCCTGTGGTTGAGTAAAAATTCTGGGAGAGGAGAACATATCCCCTTGTGGTGATTTGGAATACATGTTTAAGTATGAAGGGGTATTGTCCAAGAATGGATTATTTTGTACTAGACCGGGAGGTGTCAGAACGGTGTTAGAAATGACGGTTCTAGTCGGTGTTTGTTGTGAATACTGAGGAGTCACACCTAACGTACCTATTCCTGTGAGGAGGTCTATTTGGCTAGGATTAGAATTTCCTGCCTGCATGAGTTGAGAATGGTGATTTTCCTGAGCAAGTTCTAACCCCCTCACTTTTTCTACTAATGTTGAAATGACTTCATTTGGTGAAGTCACGGTATTTTTCCTTAGCGGTGTTTGTTGTATATCATGGTGTTGTATAGGCATGTGATATCCTGCTATGAATTGATCACTGCCCTGCCAAGTTTCCTTGAGGGCATTTCCTGTATGTAGTGGCATGAAGGTATTTCCTTGAAAAGAGACCTCGGGTTGTGTTTGTAAATTCCCTATAGGTGGGTACATACTCCGAGAGCGTTGTTCATTCCTGACATAACGTACTGAATGTTCATCATCTAAACCTAGGTATGGGTCTGATTGTCTACTAATTTGTGGTCTAAGTAGTATCTGAGGAGACGAACCAGATTCTCCTGATGAACGTCATATTGTTCGAGCCTGAAGGCTCTATTTGTTGTGTTTGAGCGAGCTGATCCAACTCCTCTATTTGGAAAGATGAGCTATATCTGACCCTTGGAGTTTGTGTTGACAACTGGTTAGTTGAGTAGTTGTCACCCCATACTGAGAGCGAGGGTGATGATTGTCTATTCAGTTGAGCGTAGTATGCCTCAAGACCTAAGAGAGGCCTACCATATGCATCGAATCCTAGACATATTCGGGGGGTATATGAATACCCGCAGAATAATGGGAAGGAGTGAAGGTGATGGTGAAAGCTGATGAGGTAGTAAAGATGAAAAAGTCATTTAATTTAAAAGAACCAGTAGAAATCTGACTCCAGACCAGAAAGTAGAAAATTTCACGTTGGGTTCACCAATTTTGTACGATGGAAAAGTGACAAGTGAGCGTGGGAATCTACAAGTAACTTTTCCTCGCACCCGACCTCCCGAGGTCATGCCGAGACAGCCGGTGGGGATTGAATATGCGTGGGATGTAGACAAACTAGTTAGGCAATCTGATGTCTTCGACGCGCACTAGTGGAAATTGTGAATCTAAGGCAAAGAAGGCCCTCCTAACCTGAACTGGTGTGATAGATTGATCAGCAAGGATGACTACTCGAAGGCTCCAATCAATATCGAGCTCTGGCGTGATTCGGTCTATGGGTTGTGGAATACGTGGAAAATGACCTGGGATAGTTTCGTGTATGTTTCCAGATAAGGTCATAGGGTGGATGGTAAATATAATTGACTCTATGGGTGATTCTCTGGCCTAGTCCAGAATTCCTTAGCTTCGTTAGCTGCTATGTCTAACAAGGATAACTATTCAATAATGATAGGTGGAAGTGGAGTAGATCTGAATACTAGTGTGCGTAAGCCAGCGTCAATGTCAGATTGACCTGTAGATTCGTTGGGTTGAGGGATTTTTGGGTCACAATCGTAGATTCGTGGTTGTTGTGGACCTGCTATGGTCATGTGCGGAATCAGTCCCTAATCCCTAGTATCCAATAGTCATATGCTTTTTCAGCCTCTATATTTAGAATTATCAATTGTGTGATCTTTTCAGAGTATCTCACAGGCGTTCGTGCAACCTGAATTCTTAAGCTGGTATCTATATCTGTGAGAGTGTCTCCTGCATCTGGCTGTGGGACCAAAGGATCACAACCAAATGTTTTCTCTCTTTCAAACCCTTCCACAGTCATGTGGATATGTATCTAGGGTAATCTGTAGTTTGGTTGATTTGACCAAAATGTGTGTGCTTGGTCATCTTCTATGTTTAACCCGTGTAATTGGGAACTGATTTGTTGTAAGTTTACCATTGTTCGGAAGACTTGGATCCTAAGATTCTGATCTATATTAGTTATTGCTATGATGAGATTGGGTTGGGACATGATTGGCTTGAATACGTATTCTCTGGGCTCTCTAGGTCCCGTGATTGTCATACAAAAGCAACAACGTAAATCCAATTGCAGCAAAGTGAAATTAACTATGTAAAGTGTTTCTATAGCATATATGACTTCTCTATTTTTGTATTTTTCTGATGAATTTATATGAATGAAATTTGAAGGAGCAGCTATTTTAATATATCTAAAATTGACAATTAATCTAATGACGAATTTAAAACAAACAAAGCAACCGAGTATAGCCACTTGCCTATGCAGTTGTAAATCTATTCTAAACAATGAAATAACTGATCTAATCTATTTGAAAGACTCTCGATCCTACCTCAGAAGTGAGGAATGAATCATAGTTTCTTAGAAACTATCAATCCCCACAGCTTCCCTGGCAATATCGAAAGTAAAATTGACTGAAATAAAGTGATTGGCTACTCTATTTGATATGCTTCTAATTAGAACTTTGAAAGCTAGAACCTGGATTCTGTAGAACAGTGGTGAATCCGATGGTGTGTGTGATTTTGTCCCCTCAGTGTGATCTCCTCGTTCCTTCATGCTCACGTGGATCCAGAAAAGCATGTAATGCTAGCATCAACAGAAGTAGATATTGGGAGTAAAGGCAGCTTTAGGATACAGACTGAATACAATGCGAGTAGGAGAGAGATAGCGCAAGAGTACAGAGCTTGGCTTATGCAATTCCTAGCGGGATTTATTGTGAGTCATGCAACATAAAACGTCCAGAACCTGAAACTATCCTGTTTGAAGAACAAAACCTGCAACTTTAATGGCTTTCTATTGAAAAATATACTATCTTACTCCAATGGATTGGATGAAATAACAACAACACTTGCACAAGATGGATATGTGGCTTCCTAACAGCAAAACAACACTAACTAGGCATGCAATGAATGAAACTAAGAATTCTAAGCAAAATGAAAGAACTGAATCTATTGAAATGAGAAATTCAGAGGCAAATTTGAGGGGCCATTTGCTTGAGCACAAGCCAACTATTTATAGCATTTGCATTTACCCAAGGTAAAAACCAAATTGATCTCTTAAACTATAAACAATGGCAAAACACTATTCCAGGGAACCAAAATCATTAATGCAAGCCCAAGGCGGTGAAAAAAAGCTTGGTAAACATTGAAATTTACGTGAGTCATGTTAAAAGAGCATTCTGGAAAATGCGTGAAGGACCACCACCCTGAGCAGGGCGGCAGTTACAGGACCACCGATTGGGTGGCGGTCACGAGACCGCTGCCTAGGCAAGGCGGCGGTTTTGTCACTGAAGAGAAAAGGCAAAGAAAAGAGGGGAAAAGAGGAAAAAACAAAGCATGTGGGGGCTAAGCGGGGCATGCGGGATGTTAACACACACTTGGGGAGATTTTCTGGATCCCGAACACCTTGCGAGGAGACCTGTATCATCATTGGGGCACGTGTTACATTGTTCCTATAGTGCAGTACCCCACAATTTTGGGTACGTACAGTAGTTTACCCACTTTATGTTTTGAATTGAATACTTGATAACATAAAGTAGATAATGGGTATGTACCTGATAACCATGTAGAATATGATGGCGATAATGTGTCGAGGAGATAATTGAAAGCATGGAGTGATGACAATGAAGTATGGAAGCTGAGAAAAAAAGGAAGTGAACCTAGGTGTGAATCATATGCATTGTATCATGTTGTACCTATTTTTATTATATCTTGATGTAGGGTTACTTCTTGTTGTGTATTAAGGACAGACCTGCAAAATAAGAGTGAAAGAGTAGTCAAAGTCATGTATCATGAAAACTCTACAAAAGTATGTAATTGTGTGTAAAAATAGTAAATGGAAAGTATGCGCTTGATGAACATGAGTGTAAAAGGATAGAAAATGTCCTTAAAATTTTGTAGAAGAGCGATATTTTTTGTGATCTCACACCAAAATTGAGTTTTTTAGGTGATCTCATGGTAAGAATAAGTTTTTTA
The DNA here is from genome assembly GCA_019776745.2 of Taxus chinensis. NCBI lineage: Eukaryota > Viridiplantae > Streptophyta > Pinopsida > Cupressales > Taxaceae > Taxus > Taxus chinensis. The sequence goes on from CM034149.1 coordinate 787,400,032, forward strand.
GGAGATCTCATGCCAAGTGCTATTAGAGTAGGTATTTACCTTAGCTCATGTTCACCTAGGTACATTATTTACCTTTATTGTATTTATCCTCACCCACTTATGTGTGTGGATATTTCTTTTTATTTATTTAGATATTAGGAGATATTATCTAGTTGTTAGGTATAGTTCTTTCCTTGATCTATGGTATTAACTAGTTATTTCCAAGATCTATGGTATTGACTAGATCCTTGATGTCTCGTTCTCTCATAAATCTATGGAATTGACTAGTTCTTTCCATGATTTATGGTTTGATCTATGACCTTGATTGGTTCTTAGATTGTTATTCCTTGCCTATATAAGCAAGTTCCATTCTCATTGTATTTCTTTTTGTTAGAGTACGTATTTACCTTAGCTCATGTTCACCTAGGTACATTATTTACCTTTATTGTATTTATCCTCACCCACTTATGTGTGTGGATATTTCTTTTATTTATTTAGATATTAGGAGATATTATCTAGTTGTAGGTATAGTTCTTTCCTTGATTTATGGTATTGAATAGTTCTTTTCTAGATCTATGGTATTGACTAGATCATTGATGTCTAGTTCTCTCATAAATCTATGGACTTGACTAGTTCTTTGATGACTAGTTCTTTCCATGATTTATGGCTTGATCTACGACCTTGACTAGTTCTTAGATTGTTATTCCTTGCCTATATAAGCAAGGCCCATTCTCATTGTCATTGAGTTCCATAGTAATATATGATAGTGTTTTCTCATTTTTTTGCAAAGGTTTATGTAAATTTATTCTGGCGAATTGCTTTCATCTTATTGATCGTGATGTTTGATTAGCATCTGTGTTCTTGGCTTGGCATGATCTGGTTATCATTCCTTTTAAGTGTAATTTTTTTGGGTGATCTCACGCCATGGAAGAAGAGTTTTGGGGAGAGAAGTCTATTGTTACTCTCCTTCCATGATTGCCTCCTGAATTGTAATGTCCACTCCTCTTCGACACTTATTTTACTATGATCTTGATTATCGTTGATTAGAGACATGGATATTGATATGGTATTTTGGTTAGTATGTTGATAGACAGTATGGACATGTTGATTATTTATATGTTTTGACTCATATTATGGATAGATATTTCAATATTTGATGATGATCTAGAGATGTTACTTTGTTATATACTGACGTTTTAGATTCTTGACGATGATGATTATGTTTGGATGTTTGGACTGACCTTATTATCTTCTTGATGTTATGACTTATCAAAATTGATATGTTCAATGATTGCAAATAATTGATAGAAATTCCTAACTTTGATGATGATGATATAGCTATGTGTATGATGTTGATTGGATGATATGTATGGGTGTTTTATTTCTTGATGTGTTTAATGTGTCCTTGAGGCTGAAGGGGTATTTTTTGATTGGTTATAGTAAATTATATCATGACAACCTGAAAGGGATAGGAGACTAACAGTGGAGGAATATCAAATATTTGCAACAAGGTCACCTTGGCAACTTTGTGTCATGTGTATTGTTGTGTTTGTTAGGATGTCCCCATGGGGGAGGTAACCTCGTGTGTGACCAGGGAGTTTAAATCATTTTTTTATTTCCTTTATTTTATTTATTTAGTCGTGTATGTGATTTATTTATTCTGATGTAATTCTCACTTTATTATTACTTAAGTAATGTTCTTGGTTTATTAAATTAATCGTGTGATTAGACTAGGTTGGGATGTGAATATGTGGGCATTAAATGGGTTAGATAGTCCTTGTAGTTTTCTTGATTTTAATTGTATTTGAATTTATTTTTGTAAGTGTACTTGTCCCCATCACCCAAACTCGAATTTGGGCTTAGAGCCTCCTTTTGAAGGCTTGTAGGATAAGTTAAACGTGTCTCATACCTATTAAAACTTCCTACCAACTATACCTATCATATAAGGGGTGAAAATTATCCCTCATGATATGTTTTAAAATGAAAAAGGGACACTTAATGTCACCTTTTTACTTACCTTCTTTATTGTGTCCTTTAGAAGTATGGATTGGATGTTTGTGTGTAAGTGTAACCTGTCATATCCTCACCTCACCCATTTATGAGTCTTGGTCCTTGTGTTGACTTGGTGAGGTGGATTGAAGGAAGAGTGATGTGGAATCCTACATGGAGCCACCTCACCATCCTCTCCTCTTTTTCTATTTGTTGGAGTCGTTTTGGATTTTTGGGTGTTACTTGGTTTTGATTATAGACTTACATATTCTGGAATTAGCTTAGACTTCTTGCTTGGGAGCTTTGGGAGATTGCAATTTGGGATTTTCTTGGATTTGGAGGAAATTGAAGTTTTTTTTTTAAGATTTTGGAAGCTATTATGGAAAGCGAGGGTATATTCCTTGCATTATTGTTCTTTTTTCTGCATTGTGATGTTATTGTGTTATAAATTGGTGTATTTTGGTGAATTGTATGGGTTGGGTAGATATTTCCCTTAGAGTGGTGTTGGGAGAGTGAAATGGAGTTCATTCTTGTGGAGGTAAAAGGGAGTATGTGACGATTTTTGTGGAGAGAGTGTGGGAGGGGTGCTCCACCTATGTGGAGCTAAAAGGTTTATATATCAAATTTGTATACTTGATTGTGGAGAGAAAAGGTGTTGGGTGTGAATGTGAAAGTGCACTTGGAGGCTTTGGGTGAACCCCCATCCCACATGGGGGGTATAAGGAGATGACTCCATGTTATCCTCTCCTTTAGGCTTATTTTGAAAGCCTTTCTGTTTTGTTGGAAAATTGTAAATGGATTCTTGATATTGTGTTTTTAGTTGTATGTGCAAGTGTTGTTTGTGTGTTTTGTTGTGTTGTGGAAGCCTTTGTAAAGAGGTTTCGTAGTTGATTAATGTCCTTTATTGCTCTATTGTTTGGGATCGTGGGCCAATGAGAAGGGTGGCTTCCTCTTCTCATTGGAATAGGTTGGGAGGAGAGCGTTTTCTACTCCCTTTTTATTATTATTTTTATTTGGAGATGAAGGAGAAAATCTATGGAGTTACAAATTGATCAAGAGATGAATATATATGCTTTGAGACCAAAAGAAAGAATCCTTTTTGTAAATTTTACCATGTTGTTTCCAGCTTTGAGTGGAAGGCTTGTATATTCTTGTATTTGAAGAGATTTCTTGTAAATTTACTTATAAAACTATGTATTGTAATGGTTGAATGAAGGAAGTTGTAAGTTGTATTTTTAAAGAAAATGTAACTCTTTTCAAATCTGAAATTTAATCAAAAGTTGCATTGTTACTTCATTTTGGAAAATGGTTCTTTTGGATTGGAAATGAATTTAAGTTGAAAAGAAGAATTTGAATGTGCATTTTAAATGGAAATGTGACTCTTGTAACTATTCAACTTAATCAATAAATTTGTATTATAATTGCATTTTGGGAGTGTTTATCTTGCATTGAAATTACTTGAAGGTGTAATAATTGTTTTCCTTTTTATTTGCTCTTAGCAATCTTGGTTTTTTAAAAAATAAATATTATAGTGGGGTGGGGAACGATGCCCCCCACCCCAATATTTAATTAAAAAAAAAGTAAGGGTGGGGATGGCACCCCCCACCCCCCCATTTATCATCCCAAACTAAATTGCAATGAGTCCATTCTTTTGTGTAAAGCTTTGGTTTTGGGTTGAACTGAAGTTTTCTCAACATATATTGCATTTTAAATGGCCATCGTATTACTCTTAGCTACAGATTTCACATATAATGCTACATTTTCAAATACACAAAATAAAAATACATATATTGTATATATAGGATAATGGATATACCCACAACTTATAAATATCCAGATTTAAGCAAGATAAATAAGGATAAATGGACACCCACAAGCAGTAATATGGTTGTCTTTCGTTTAATATATATATATATATATATATATATATATATATATATATATATATATATATATATATGAGAAACTATAAACCCTAAGAGACACTAAAATGAAAAGGAGAACAAATGGAGGAAGAAGTTTCTTCCTCATTCCCAGATCTTCAATAAAAAAAACAACAACAAAATCCTTCATAGTTTTTCCTTAGCTCCATGTCCTCCATGTTCCCAAACCTACAAATAAAAAATGTGCAAATGAGAGAGTTAGGAAAAATAACATGAATAAGAGAGACCATAAGGATTTTTAGGGATTTTAAAGAAAACCTAAAATCCAAGGGCATATATTGATTAGATCTAATGGTAGAGATTTAAACCTACAACACTTTAAGTGATAGAAATTTTGTGGGATTGGGTTTTAAATAAAAATGTATGGGTATTTAATGAATGGGGCCACTTAGTGCTCTAGTGAGTTAGAATAAGTTGTAACCCTTCTCTTTTGGAGCAATAATTTTATAAATTAGACTTGATTATAGGGTAATTAAACAAATGATAGGGTGCACGAGAAATTATATAATGATCTAAAAGAATCAAATTAATTAGAATTAAAAATGTATAGTTAAATAATTATAATGGAATGGATGTTAGGTTTAAACCAACTTAGGAGATGGCCCTTTTATAACTCAAGAGGATATTTAAATGAGTGAAATAATGGGATTAATTAGCCGATATTATAAAATAAAGATTAATGGAATCCTTCGAAGAGGGTTGAATTCCGAAATGAATTTAGAATTTGATTAATAATATTTAATTATTAATTTAATTCCAACTACCTTATAAATGTGTGGAAATAATCAAATGGTAATTAATTAAACATAGTTAACGTTTATCACTCTTGCAACCTTTTAAAAAAAGAAAAAATCTGTAATTTTTCCTAATTAATTAATGAGGTTTGCCATGGTGTTGGAGCATCAAATTTATGGGTCTTACATGACATATACACCACTGTAGATGGTGTGATGTGTTTAGTTCTACAGTGTTCCAAATGTATTGATTGTCCCAATTTAAGGATATTATAGGATATTACATGCATTATGTATTCTGAGGCCAACATTTGATCTTATGAAACCACTATGTGAATTGCTGAAAATTGTGTTGATCTGAGAAAAATTTTATATCTTCCTTAGGACATAAGTTCCCAGGGGAGGTCAGAAGAACTTGGGCACTAGTTTCTATAGTTGGGGATGCAGTCTTTGTTGTATTGAGGACCCATATTAGAATTTGGGTCATTGTGACTGTAACATTTTTCATTTCTTGTATTGTATAGGCTTGTACTAAAGCACTAAAGAATTGTATGGGGTGACTAGTTCATCCAATGTATGCCCCACCTTGTTTGGGGTTCATACGACATCACTAGGAGAATGTTTCCCAAAGGAGAGGACTAGATGCTAATCTAAAATAGATTCCCTACAGGGGAATGTGCATGGTAGAAACCAAGGCACATGCAAACAAAGTGGCTAGAAATATGTGTTAGTAGAAAAAGTGACAAGAATGTTATAGAAGACAATCTAAACAAGCAATAGTGCACACAAAGGAGAGATCATGAATATCATGTTTCATACATGGGACATCACTCACAATGTCACAACACAATCAAGGCTGAAGCAGCCAAATGTATACAAGCAATGATCAATAAAGAAATAGGTAAAATCCTACAAACAATGGCATACAATAGAAAACAATGGAAAGAAAAGTGTAACAGATAACCATGGTGGAAAATAATTCCTACAAATTAAATTTTGCACATGAATCACGCGTTATCATGTTAGAGAGATAAAGAGTATGTCAAAGCATGTATGTATCAATGGAACAAGTAGTGTTCTAGTAAGAATACGAAGTAGTATAAAATGAAATAATAGCACTTGTGATGTATAAGATTAATAGATGTAGATGCCCCTAGGAACCTTGATGGGACTGGTAAGATGTAAAGTGTCAATCCTCCTTGCAACATGTAAGGATATATAATAATTCTGTATTCACAACTATAGAACAAGTGAACGTGGATGTGTATATGATAAATATAATGACATAATAAGTATATGTCTAGCATGGGAAACAAAGTGTACATGTAACTATAATAAAATAACGAGTAAGATGTTAACCAAGATGTGCACATGTTGTGAATGAGAGAGATGAAATGATATGTAATGTGAGTGTGATAGGATTCACATCCCCCCCCTTCCCCCCCGCCCTGAGAAAATTTGGATGAGTATGATATGGGTTTAAATTATAAATGACCCCTCAATATTAAATAATGAACCATTCTAGAACAAGATTGTGTCATCGGGAAATGGTTTGGCAAATGTGTGCTAGAAAGATAAATCCATGAAGCATAGAGTGTATAGTGTAGATTAGGATATTAGGATATGTGAGAAGAAAATTCTAGAAAGATGTATCATGAAGCACGAAAGGTGAATTGTGTAGTGTGTGAGGTTTATGGATGTAGTATGCCCTCAATAGTAAATTTTGAACCTTAGCACAAGAGTATGTCATAGGGTAGTGAAGATACAAGTTATGTATTAAGTTTTGTAAGATGAATGGGAAAGACTACATGTGAAGCACGGAGCGTAAAAGTATAAATGTGAGACACATGAGGATGTTGGGGGGGACGTAAGCATGATTCAAGCCAATTGTATTATGCTGAGTAATCTATCCAATGAAAGTAAATGGAAAGGTTCCTCCACCCGATTCATAAGGAGATAAAGGCATGTGGCCATGCTCTGATATTGGTGAAGGAGAACTATTTGATAAAGCGGGGGTGAACACATATGTGGATGATACCTAAGAGGTGATGAGAAATTATGTGAAGGAGACCTAGGATGTGAATGAGGTGATGAACTCATATGTGAAGGGGTTTCCTAAGTACGGGAGTTAGGCCGACAAGATGGATTGGTCGACCGATGTGAATGAATATGCCATGTGCAAATGGGAGAACTAGGTGCAGAATGTGCCTTAGATTTGAGATTCCTAGGGGGCTAGATGCTTTATATAGTGCTATGGTAACTTCAAGAAGAGGCTGAGACCATGTTGTGCATGGTGAAACACCATTGACAGTGATGAATTTATTATTGCGAATAAATTTTAGAAACAAGTGCTTCATGGAAATGATAGCTTGAGCGGTTACAGAGCCAAGGAAGACCTAAGAGCATGTCACAATATTTGATGGCAGGTGCCATAGTGACTAGCACAAGCATGGTGAGAGACCCAATTATAATTGGAATCTTGACATAACCGTAAGATTTGGTAGATGGATAGAAAATATGGGAGAGTAGATAGTTGACAGCGAAAAGAAGGGAAATAGACCACACACCCATATGAATTGATGCATTGATCATTATATTATTGATAGTATGAGGTCCAATAGAATCATTAATATGTAATTAATTAAAAGAGAATGTAGCATGATCATCATGATCATAGAATGTAATGAATGGTGGAGATGCATCATCATTAACAACTAGAAAATAAAGAGGCCCCAATGAAGGAGGAGGCACAATGTGATACGAATGATTGGATGAAGAATCAGAAACTTTATTGTCATGCTTATGGAGAGGATCTTTAAAGATTTTGATAAAAAAAAATCATTTATCGGCATAGATGCCAAGGCTCATGGAGCTTGATTGCATTTTTTTTAATAATATCCTAAATATATGTCAGAGTTTAAAACATCAATCAGTAGGATGTGTAATTCATTGATTATAGTCACATCTAGTATTTTCATAATAATTGTGTCCTTTAGGGTGATATGGGTCCAGATTGAGTCGAGGATGAAGCGTAATGAGATTACTCAATATTGATAAGTTGTGGTAATATAATGTGTGGAGCACAAAGAAATTTAGTAAATATACGCTTTGTAGGATACCATTGAAACTTTTCAAGAGTAGAGATAGTGTTAAAAGTAGGTTTTACTTCAGTGGGCTTAGGAGATTGCTTGAAATTTTATTTTCTTTGAAACTGATTAGAATATGATGAAGCTTGATCATGGTACTTGAGTTTTCCCATAGAGATAATTTTTCCTTCACGTAACTTAATATTATGGCATAATTTATAAAATTAAGGAGATTTATCAAAGATGAAACTTTCTTAAAGAGGAGATAAGAAACTTTGGACAAAAATATATTGCAATTCAGAATCTACAAGTACATTGGTCATCTTAGTTAAGTTGTTCTTATATTGTAAAACATAATATTCTATATGCTCAGTAGATGCTCAGTAGATCCTTGTTTGATTTTTTCAAGTTGAACATAGGATATGTTAGAACTAATATTGATTGAAAAATGAGAAAGAAAATCATCAGCTAGATGTATGAATGATGTTATCAAATGAATAGGTAGATCGTAAAACCAATGCATAGAATATTATTAGAGGCTTCTAGAAAGATATTAGCTAATAATTTATGATCATCCAAAAAATCAAGACATGCCACATGAAAAGATATAATATGCTCTTTAGGGTCTACATGGCCATTTAATTTAGTTTTCATGTAGAATCACAGCACCCATAATTTTTTACAATTGAAATATTGAGACAGTTAGTGTCATTGCACAACATGTACCTTTTCCCAAAGTGTGGGACTTTACAATTGGGAAATCTCTCCAGAGAAAGGTCATCTTCCTATTCCTAAATCTATCACCACTCACCCAATTGTAGACAAACTAATCTAAATCCCACCCTAATTTTTCCAAGGAGATAAGGAAGAAGGACTGCGTGAAAAGTAAACCTGATCTAACTAGAGGTGATGCACCAATAAGGAATGATGGGTATTTTAACTTGCATAGAGATGGAAAGAAACAAGTTTGAAGAGGATGATGAACAACACAGATCAAAACAATGCTACTATTCCATTCACCAAGTAAATACAACCACTAAGAACATGAAATATAATTAAACATACACAAATATCCTTGAATGTAATGAGAGATTAGAATAGAGAAAAAAACACAAAAGATGGTATTTAATCAACCACGGATCTATTTTACTGATCAAAGAGTCGATACAGTGCATTACAGAGGTCCAAAAGGCATAAAATTTTCATTACACTTTAAATGAGAGGTTTGAAGCTCCACAAATTTTCTCCTAGACCAAAAAAGAAGGGAGTGCCCATCCTTAAAATTTATAGTAGAATATTTTGAAAGGAGGATAGAGAGAGAGAGAGAGAATAATCCCTAAATTGCTCCAAAATCCTTCAAAAAAAAAATTTTATCCTAGTAATGAGTGTGGAGGATCTGTAAAATCTTTACTCAATTAATGATCTTGCCTTGTGTTTGAATAAAGTAGCCTGGTTTTACTCCTAGGTATAGCTCCTAGCCTTTGTAGGCTTCATCGTGATTTTATTTCCACCAACCTCATTAATTTTCCTTCCTAGGCCACTCTATGTTGTTGACCTTAGAATCAAATTTCCAAACACTACAAGTTTGCAAAAAATGGATTAAAAAAATGATTTTGGTATTTCTCCAATGCATCAAGCTTTACACCTCAACCACTAAGCTCCCCTTTTATACCAAATGAGAAATGCATTCAATGCAGTTGGCTTGGTTTGCATGTTAACCCTTCACTACTCATTGTCAACTCATCATTCACCTACCGCTTGCAAATAGTCAACATGGCTCAGACCCCAATGGATGATTTGACGGATTTTAACACTTGGGTGGGAGTTTAATAATTTCAAGGTTTCAGGCCCCTTCTTCATAAGAGATTCCGCCATACCCATCTTGGGCTTTACCCACTCCGTCCTTCGAACTATGCTACCCTCAAAACCTGAAATTGCTACCTTCTGAATCCATCCTGACTCGCCATGTGCAATCCTTTCCAGATTTCAGGATTTCCCACTTCAGAGATCATGAGCCCTTCACTTTGGGTTTCTCACACCTATAATCCCTAATCAAACCCTCAAACGTGTCGAATCCCAAAGTCTGAAAACTTTGGGTCCTTTTGATTATTGGGACTCACCTTCATGCCATTTTGGATCTCTAACCCATCTAACTCTGAAATGCCCGCTCATCATTCCTTGAACTCACCATTTACTTGCTCTGAGTCACCATTTCATTGAGCTTACTTCAGGACCTCATCACTTTGCTCCTCGTAATGCATCATTGCCCTGAGCTCAGGGAGTTTGGCCTTCACTCATTGTGAACCCTACTTTCTTGCATCAAGCCTTTCATCAACTCGACTAAGCTCATGGCCACGTAGATGAATTCTACACATTTGAATCACCTTCAAGTCATCGATTCCATGAGTTGAGCTCATATCATTTGAGCTATCTTGAAATCACTAATGATACTAAGCCCTTCACCTTACAACCTAGATTCACACTGAGTAAGTCTGACCTTCTTCAAACTCATACACGAGCTCATTTTCTTCCTTTGAGGTCAATGGATCCTTCAAACTTCCACTCGACCCTAAACTATCGTGTAATGCTTGTTGTGAGCTTAAGCTCTCATATAGTGTGCAGCTTGGTCACTCATGATAGTTGAGCTCAGACCTCATTATTTTTCATTGTGAGCCTAATGATGTCAAGTTTACCTTTTCTCCTACGACGAGTTCATATTTTCCTGAAAACCTCCAAATTCAACCCTGACCATATTGCCATCGAGCTTCCACATTTCATTGGCTCATCAAGCCTCCTGAATTCTTCCACCACATTTCATGTCAATGGGTGGGCTTCTTATTATCTCATTCAACCCTTCGTTGCACCTATTTTGAGTTGTTAACATAACCAGCTCACTAAGTAGTTCGTTGAGCTACTTGGCAAGCTCTTTTGAGATTAATCCCCTTACAAGCCCCCTAGGGCATTTTTTCATATATTTTTTTCATTTTTAAGGGGATTTTATGAATTCTTGATTGAAGAAGAGGAAATGAGTGCCCAGAGACTTGAAACATAGTATTTTATTTTCATGGGACATTTTGGTCATCTTTTGAGGTCGGATGTGGGCCCAGGTTTGCCAATTTTTCCTAGGGGCAAAAATTATCAACAATTTGGTGACTCATGGGGACATGTGCCTACTACATGTTCTATATCAGTAGCCTTAGCATGTCCATTGGGAACGGAGTCACTATATACCTATAAAGTGATCCAACCCTGCTGAATTTGAAATCCTGGGGACCACTCATAAACTGCTTTAAACTTGTTCATTCAACTTTCTCACACTCTAAATATTCATAAGAAAATATTGAAAATAAGTTTTGTGACAGTGGAAAAGTGTCTTGACTTGGGGTTTTCACTTGTTTCTCTCTTCAACCCTATTATTCAAGACTAAAATGCACCTTTGAAATTTTCCAGAAACTTGATTCTACCAAGTGTGAAGCACCTATTAACTGATGATTTCTTGGAATGTATTGCGCACACTGCAGAGTTTCAGATCAAACAATTCTCAAGTTTTTACATCATGGAACTCTATTAAATCTTGATTCTTCCTTTGCCTCCTAAAATTTTCATTCTCCAAACTACTGATGGAGACTACTTCCTTTTGAACCTGACAGAGGATAATATGAATTCACCTATGATTGATCTTAAAGGATCTGAAGAGTGAGAAATTAGTGGAATTTATCCTTAATCCTAATTTTAGTTGTTATGCATTTGTTTTCTTTTAAGATCTATAACTTTTCCTTACAAGTATGTGTTAGGTTGTGGAGCCTGTTTTCATGTGTGAAAGTTTTGAAGACTGTACACTAAGAGTATTGTAAATTTTTCATGTATCCTCGTCGGGGTTCAGGGCTAGGTTGGGCCCGGAGTGGGGGTTTGGGGGTGGCAGCCCCCAGTAGTAGGGGTTCAGGGGGCACAGCCCCCGAAAAAAAAAATTGGGCCTTAAAACGTGCCCGATATATCGGGAAACGTGATTTTCTCACATGGGCAGGATTTTGACCCATAGGTTTATGGGATGGTTTTGTAAAACTACTTAAGCAGTTGTCTATTTATATGGTTTTATGTATATGATTGAAGAATGAAAAACATTACAGATGTGCTTTGAATTCGGGTGTGAATTCTATAGATTTTTTTTAGCATAGCTCCAAACAGATTTGGGTATTGTATTGAGAGAGTGGTGGCTTGTAATAAATTCTGAGCAAGTGATTCTTTGTGGACATAGCCCAAATTGGGTGAATCACGTTAAATACTATCTCTTTGTGTTGTGTTATTTTATTCTGCACTTTTATTTGAGATTTGTAATAATTTTCTGCACATTAGTTTCTACTGTTGCGATTCTTGAGGGATTATTCTGCATATTTTATCACTTGTTTCCTAATAATTGGTATCAAAGCCTGGTATTGGTTTTCTGAAGTGTTGAATCATAGGGAAAATTTTACCTTAAGTGGGAGCTATGGTAGATGATGGAAGATCTAGGGTTGATAAACTCAATAGGCAGAATTTTTTTCTTTGGAAGATGCAGATGGAAGATTACCTATATCAAAAGGATCTTTATACTCCACTATCTGAGAAGGTGAACAAACCCTCAAGCATGACAGATGTGGAATGGGATTTTCTGGATAGGAAGGCACTTGGGACAATCCGGCTGTGTCTTGCATCTTCAATATTATTTAATGTTTCAAAGGAAAAGACTACAAAAGAACTGATGGATGCATTAGGAAAGTTGTATGAAAAACCCTCTGCCTCTAATAATATATTTTTAATGAAAAAGTTGTTTAATATGAACATGTACTAAGAATGGTTCAGTATCAGATCATCTAAATGATTTTAATGCGTTTGTAAATATGCTAGCTTTGGTTACAATAGAATTTGATGAAGAAGTTAGGGATTTATTAGTTTTGTGCTCTTTACCTAAGGGTTGGAATAGCTTGGTAATGGTGGTAAGCAACTCGGTTCCAGATAACTCAAATTTGAAGTTTGAGGATCTTGTAGGGGTGATTCTAAGTGAGGAAATGCGAAGAAAAATCTTTGGTGAATCTTCTACTTCAGGGAATGCTTTGATAGTGGAAACTAGAGGGATACAAAAGAATAGAGGAAGCCATGGAAAATCAAAGGATTGGGCAAGGTCAAAATCTAAAAGCAAGATAGTATGTTGGCACTGTGGAAAGTCTAGGCATGTAAAGAAGGACAGTTGGGAGCTTCGGGACAAGAAGAAACAACAGGAAGAAAACAAGGAGGTAAATGTGGCAATGGGTAATGTATGTCAGGATGCTTTGATTCTTTCTTTGCACAATATTACTGAATCTTGGGTTTTAGATTATGGGGCTTCTTTCCATGCTTCTCCACATAGGCATTATTTTGTTGATTATGTTCAAGGAGATTTTGGGCATGTTTTTCTTGGTGATGATGAGCCTTGCAGCATAGTTGGAAAAGGTTCTGTTCAAGTTAAGATGCAGAATGGGAATACTTGGCTATTGAAGGATGTCAGACATGTGCCTATATTAAGATAAAATTTGATATCAGGCAGGGTAGTTGGGAAGTGATGGTTGTACTGTGATATTTACAGCGGACTCTTGGAAGGTTACCAAGGGTGCTCTTATGGTGGCAAGAGGTAAGAAGGTTGGAACCTTGTATTTAACCACTTATAGCACTAATGTTTGTAATCTTGTCGCTTCAGAAGTAGATACAACATTGTGGCACTATAGGCTTGGTCATATGAGCCATAAGGGCATGGAGATCATAAAGAAGGATTTTCCTAGATATACAGAAATAGGTTTGGATTTCTATGAGGACTGCATATATGGGAAACAAAAGCAAGTAAGGTTTCTCAAGGTTGGACCTACAAAGAAAGAGAGTAAGTTAGAGTTGGTGCATTCTGATGTGTGGGGCCTGGCTCAGGTATCATCTCTTGGGGGTTCAAGTTATTATGTTACTTTTATTGATGATGCAACAAGGAAATTTTGGGTTTATTGTATTAGAAACAAATCTGATGTATTTGACACTTTTGTTAAATGGAAAACCTTGGTAGAGAATGAAACAGGTCTTAAGTTAAAATGTATCAAGTCATATAATGGAGGGGAGTATTACAGCAATGAATTTTATGATTACTGTTCTAAGAATGGAATCCACAAGAAAAATTTGATTCCAAGAACTCTGCAGTAGAATGGGGTGTCAGAAACGATGAACAGAACAATAATGGAATGTGCTAGGAGCATGAGGTTACATGTAGGACTACCTCTTTCTTTTTGGGTAGAAGCGGTGAGCACAAGATATGTACTTGATAAACAGAGGACCCTCAAGTGCCTTGGATGGAGGCATACCTGAGGAGGCTTGGTATGGTAATAAAGTTGATTATTCATTTCTTAGAGTCTTTGGATGTGAGGTGTTTGTTCATATAGATAAGGATGATAGGACCAAGATAGAGGCTAAATTAAAAAAATGTACCTTCATTGGTTATGGTGGTGATGACTTTGGATATAAATGTTGGAGTATTAAGGACAAGAAAATCATTCGATCTAGGGATGTGGTCTTTAATGAGAAAGTCATGTATAAGTAGTAGTTGCAAGAAAATAGGGAAGAATCCAAGAAAGAATATGCAACGGTAGAGGATCTTCTGGATGGGAAAGTGACACATGAATCAGTTCAAGAACCCCCTCAATCGGAACCCCAAACTCCTATATTGAGGAGGTCTTCTAGGGTAAGAAGAGAACCTGAACATTTTTTTCCTTCTCTTTATTATTTATTACTCACTGATAGTGGAGAGCTATAGAGCTTTGATGAAGCAATGCAGGTAGATACTAGGAAGAAGTGGGAGAAAGCCATGGATGAGAAGCATCAGGCTCTCATGGAGAACTAGACATGGGATTTGGTAAAGCTACCAAAAAAAAATCATTACAGAACAAATGGGTGTTCAAATTGAAAGAGGAAGGAGGCAAGAAAAGATACAAGGCCCGGTTTTTGGTCAAGGGGTTTACACAGAAAAAAGGTATAGATTTTGATGAGAGTTTTTCTCCTATAGTAAAAATGAATTCTATTAGAACTATTCTAGGAATAGTTACAATAGAAGACTTGCACTTAGAACAGCTTGATGTAAAGACTACATTTCTCCATGGTGATTTGGAGGAGGAACTATATATGCAGTAACTAGAGGGCTATGAGGTTAAAGGTAAAGAGGAGATGGTGTGCAAACTGAAGAATATCTTGTATGCCTTGAAACAAGCTCCACGTCAATGGTATAAGAAATTTGATAGCTTATAAGAAATTTGATAGCTTCATGATGGAACAAGGTTATATTATATGTCATTCTAACCATTGCGTGTATACAAAGAAATTTGAGGATGGCAGTTATATTATCCTGTGTTTGTATGTGGATGACATGTTGATTGCAGGTAAAAACATGCAGGAAATAAAAGTACTCAAGAAGCAGCTAAGTGAATCCTTTGCTATGAAGGATTTGAGGGCAGCCAAACAAATCCTTGGTATGAGGATATCTTGGGATAGGAAGGAACGGAAGCTAAATTTATCTCAGGAAGAGTACAATAAGAAAGTCTTTGAGAGGTTTAATATGTAGGATGCTAAACTGGTTGGGACTCCTTTGGCAAGACATTTCAAGTTATCAAAGGATCAGTGTCCCAAGACAGAGCAAGAGAGAAACCAGGTGTCCAAGGTACCTTACTCATCAGTGGTTGGTAGTTTTATGTATGCCATGGTGTGCACTAGGCCTGATATTGCCCATACAGTGGGAGCAGTGAGTAGATTTATGAGTGATAGAGGTAGAGATAACTAGTAGGCAATAAAGTGGATCCTTCGGTATTTGAGAGGGACCATGGGGACAGTTTTGTGCTACAATGGATCAAACACCACTTTGTGTGGTTATGTAGATTCAAATATGGTTGGAGATGTAGACAACAGTAGGAGCACAACCAGTTATGTTTACACTGTAGGTGGAACAACAGTAAGCTAGATTTCATGACTACAGAAGTTGGTGGCTTTGTCAACCACAGAGGCTGAGTATGTTGTTGCCATAGAGGAAAGAAAGGAAATTATTTGGTTACAACAATTACTTGAGTTGGGGCACAAGCAGGAGGAAGGATAGTTGCATAGTGATAGGCAGAGTGCTATACACCTAGCTAAGAACTCTACTTTCCACTCTAAGATGAAGCATATACAGCTAAGGTACCATTTCATCAAGACAGATTTAGAGGAAGAGAAGTTGAAGCTGGAAAAGATTCATACCAGTTATAATCCTGCAAACATGATGACCAAGGTGGCCACAAGGGAAAAACTGAAGCTATGTTCAGCTTTGGTTGGTTATCACAGAAACTAGTGAAGGGTTGAGAAGCTTGCTCAGAGGAAAACTAGTCTCCAAGTGGGAGATTGTTAGGTTACGGAGCCTATTTTCATGTGTGAAAGTGTTGAAGATTGTACACTAAGAGTATTGTACACTTTTCAGGGTTTGGGGTTGGGCTGTATCCTAGCCTTTTTTTCGGCCTTAAAATGTGCCCAATATATCGGGAAACGTGATTTTCTCATATGGGTGGGATTTTGTCCCATAGGTTTATGGGATGGTTTTTGCCCATGGTTTTGATACCCATGGTTTTGTAAAACTTCTTAAGCAGTTATCTATTTATATGGTTTTGTGTATATGATAGAAGAATGAAAAACATTGCAGATGTGCTTTGAATTCAGGTGTAAATTCTGTAGAGTTTTTTTAGCATAGCTCTAAGCAGATCTGGGTATTGTGTTGAGAGAGTGGTGGCTTGTAATAAAATTTGAGCAAGTGATTCTTTGTGGATGTATCCCAAATTGGGTGAACCATGTTAAATAATGTCTCTTTGTGTTGTTCTATTTTATTCTACACTTTTATTTGAGATTTGTAATAATTTTCTGCATATTAATTTCTACTATTGCGATTCTGTGAGGGATTATTCCGCATATTTTATCACTTATTTCCTAACAGTATGAACATCTTTCTTGTTACAATCATTCACTTGGGAGGCACACTAAAATGCATGATGATACAAATAGGAGCGATAAAACCTATACCAAAGGCACTTAGGGAAATTGAAACCTAACCTACAATAAGACAATGTGCATACACACTTAGAGGAATTAAAATCCATAAACTAATATCTAAAGGGGTGACAACTTTCCTTTCAATGGAAATGTTTAAGATATATTTTGTTGACTGGAATTGGAATTTCCTCTCTATCCAAAGTAGATAGTTTGAATGCATTGTTACTTTTACATCTAGTGACCATGTAAGGGCCAGTCCAAATGGCATCAAACTTGGAATTTCTGCCCATTTTTTCTTGATCTACATCCCACTTCAGAACTAAATCCTGTTCCTAGAAGGTCCTTGTTGTCCAACTTTTCCCCTTGGGAAAAATTGATCAAACAAAATCTTACATAGGAGAGATGGAGCGGTTGGTTCAGTCATACGAGCTCACATTCGATTTCAAAAATCAAGTTGCAGACGAGAACGTCAATGAAATGCAAGGCCATAAAATCAATGGCCAAGAAAATGACAAAGAAGATCAGAGCTCAAGAGGAAAAGAAATGGAGAAGGCTCAGAGTTTTCAAACTTTACATTTTCAGCAATTTGGGAAAAGCAGGGAAAGAACAGGTTAGCAATGTTCGAAACCTGAAACCCTGAAAGTCTAAATTTTGGACTTTCAAGTTTCAAATTTTCGGAACTCTCAAAGTGAAAAAATAAAAGAATGGCCACCAAAGCTTGAAATATGAAATTCTAAAAGTTTGAAATTTTAGACTTTCAGGTTTTAGGGTTTCAGAGGTGCGGGATTCAAGGTTTCAGAGGTCTCCAGTGGAAAAATTGGAAAAGTGACCAAAATTTCTAAAATCCTGAAATTCTGAATCCCAAAAGGGCTCCAATTTCGAAATTCAACCTAGGTTTCATGGTCAACGCAGCGGAAGTTTTGGAACTTCGTGTTTCAGAGTTTTGGAACTTTGGGTTTCAGAGTTTTGGAACTTTGGGTTTCAGAGTTTCAGAACTCTTGAGGTGATTTGGGTGATGAATAGTGAAAAATTTCCAAAAAGGAAAAATGTCTGAAAGTCTGAAAGTTCAAATTTTTAGACTTTTGGGTTTCAAGGTTTCGGAGGTTCAGGTTTTGGAATTTCATAACTCTCTAGCCATTTTAAGCGTGAACAGTTTTTCAATCTCCGAAATGGAAATGTCTAAAATTCTAAATTTTAGGATTTTGGAGCTTTCATGCATGTCAGACTTCGGAGTTTTGTGGTTTTGGGCTTCATAGTTTTGGAAGTCTCAAAACCCAAAACGAAAAAATCACTCCTCGATGTCTGAAATCCCGAATTCCAAAAGTCTAAATTTTCAGTCTTTCAGACTTTTGGAACTCTTTGTCTGCCATTTTTGCAAAATGATACCTCGACCTTCAAATGGCCATAACTTTTTACTTGGATCTCATATTTGAGCAAGAGAGGCCATTTTTTAGGGTGTCAGTCTTCTCACCTATAACCATAATGAAGTATGGGCTTCCTTTCTTGCCCAACAAGGAACAACACATGGAAGCATGGGTTTTTACAATAGAACCCATCATTGTTGTAAGATAATTCAATGCTCTTTTGGGGTGGTTGAAGCAAGTTTCAGATTTCTTCTATCTCCTTATCTAATCCTTCATATATATTTTAAGGAGGGGCATTTTTCTAAAGGTTGGAAATTTTGGTTTTGCACCCTCCCTTCTTCTCTTTCTGAAAGTAGGTTTGTGGAGTTCAAACCTCCCCATTCAAACTGTAAAATGCAATCTTTCCTCTTGGCCATTGTAATGGAATGTATCAAATTCTTGGAGAAATAAAATAAGCTTTGTGGATGATTTCAACCCTCTCTTATGTTCATTGCATCTTCTTGATATCTCATTGCAATCTTGGTTATCATGTTCATGGTGGTTATATTACATTTTTAATGGTTTGTGTTTAAATTACAAAAATGGTGTTTATCATTCCTTTGGTGCATCACCTTTGTTAGTTTAGGTATATTTCCTTACATCTTCTTAACCCTGTCTCCTTGGTAAGTTAGAGCATATTTTAGAGTAGATCCTCTATAATTTGAATGTGTGCATTTGAACATAGGAATAGGAACCGGCCTTCATCCAGAGAGCTTTCCCAATTGCTAAAGTCCCACACTTTGGGAAAAGCTTCGTGTTATGTAATCAAACTGAGAGTTTCAACCCATCGAGTTGCAGACATTTAAGGGTGTTGTGATTACGCATCAACATTCCTTACTTTAGCTCTCTTTTCGAATGACCTCTTGACTAAGGCCTGATATTTTTCCATTTTTTTTACTGCTTTCTCTCTTGTTTCCTCCAATTCTATCAACTTTGCCTACCTATCTTCCATATGTTCAAATTCAGATAACTCCAACTGCTTCATGAGCTCTAATGTTGTTAGCTCCAATGATAAAGGCAACACTACTTCTTTCATGCATAAAAAATTGTGGGTGAACTACCTATTGACCTTTCAAGTGCTATCCTATCATCACACAAGGTTGATTTGAGCTTGTTATGCCATGTTCTTTGGTCTTCATCCAGAGTCTTCCTAATTATCTTCAGCAAGTTCTTGTTTGTGGACTCTACTTTCCCGTTACCCTGGGGATAATAGATTACAGAAGTGCTCAAATAGATTGCATTTTTTATAGCACATTCCATGAGCGTAGAACCTAGGAATGCTAGAGCATTATCAGATATGATAGTAGAAGGTACACCAAACCTTGTCACTATTCCTTCGTAGAATTCCAGTATACTAGACTCATTTTCTTCCTTGAGAGCCAACACCTCGGTCCACTTGGTGAAATAATTTGTTGTCGTTAGGATCCCCTTGTGGCCTTGGCTTGAGTTTGGATTGATGACCTCGATGAATTCCAATCCCCACTACATGAATGGTTGGTAAACTGAAACTGGGTACAATGGAAGTGCTACCAGTTTTTCCTTTCCTATGAAGAAGGCACACTTTTTGCACTTCTTAACCTAAGTGTAAAAGTCACTGAACACTGTGGGCCAATAATAACCCACCTTCATTATTTTGAGAGTTGTTACTCATAGGGGAAAATTACCTTCATCCTCTCCATCGTGAAATTCCTGTAGCACTTTCTCAATTTACATGTTCCAGTGCACCTCAATAAAACTCCATTGATGTCCTTCTTGAAAAGACACCATCAACAAGCACATATGGAATGGCTTGTAGTCTGAAGTATCTTCTCTTTAGTTTTCTCATTTCTGGAGGGCATACACCTATTTTTAGGAAGTTTATCATGGCTTGAGTCCAATAAGGAATATCCACATTATCATTTTCACTCTCTTGATTATCATGTAGCACCAAAACAGATTCTTTTCCATCACCTTTTTCAACCTATTGAATTGAGGCTAGTTGTTCACAAATTCCCTTTCCTTAAATTAACTTAGTGACCTTGATTTCAATTTCATACTCCATGACATGATTTATCCATCTTGCACATTTCTCATTCAAATCCTTGTTAAGGATGAAGTCCTTGACACCCGTGCGAGACACTAACAGTTGAATCTTATTGTTTAAAACTAGGTTCTTGGATTTCTTTAAACTCTTGATTACTAAAAGAACATGTTTTTGAATGAAGGAATAACTGAATTCATAGTCCTGCAAACCTTGATTGAAGAAAGAAATAGGTTGCTCAGATCCCTCTTTGTTTTGTTGCACCAAGATTGTGGAAATCGTGTCCTTGCCTCTGAAGGCATAGAGCATGAAGTCTTTAGAAAATTCTTGATTGATGAGATTTGGAGCTTGATATATAGCCTCTTTAATAGCCTCAAAATTTTCTTTTCCCTGAATAGTCCAATTGAATTCCATGCTCTTATTTAAAATCAGTGTTATTGGCTTGACGAGAGTGGAAAAATCTAGTATAAACATGCAAACAAAGTCAGTTCTTCCTAAGAAGCTTTGGAGAGCCTTCTTATGACTTAACAAAGGAAAATATTGAATTTCTTCAACCCTCTCTAGATCAATTGTCAATCCTTCCTTTGATACTACATGACCTAGGAGCTTGCCTTCATGAGCTAGAAATATGCATTTTTTAGGTTTAGGGAAACTCTGAATCTCTTGCATCTTTGAAACACTTGCCTAAGATGTAAGAGGTGGTCTGTTGCATTTTTAGAGAACATGGTGATATCATCTAGGTATATGAGCATTATCTTATTGATCAACCCCTTGAACACCATGTCCATTACTCTTTGGAATGTGGCTCTAGCATTTGACAGTCTAAATGGAATTTTTTTATAAGCATAGGTACCCCACTTAGTGGTGAAATCCATTTTGAACTGATCGTTCTCTTTCACCATTATCTGATTGTATCTTGAATATCTATGTAGGAAGGAAAATATTTCCGAGCCAGTTACCATCTGCAAGATTTTCTCCATAGAAGGGAGTGGATAGTTGTCCTTGAGAGATGCCATATACATGTCCCAAAATTCCACGCACAACCATATTTCTCTTTTATTTTTCCTTACCGGCACCAAGTCTACAACCCAACTTGAATTCTTGATTGGAAATATAATGCTTGCCTCTATCAACGTATTCATCTCTTTCTTCATGAGAGGCTCATTGTGTGGGTTGACTGGTCTTTGTTTCTTCCTGATTGACTTAGCATCTAGATCCAGTTCAATGGTTTGATGTGCCAATTTCGGATTGAATCCTCTCAGGTCCTCATAGCTCCAAGAGAAGACATCTGGGAACTCTTGAAAAAGTTGTATGAAATTATATCTTTCTAGATCAGTAGCTACTTTGTTGATTTGGATTTTTTTTCCTTCCACAACTGAAATTGGTTATGAATCCTCTCCTTTGACCTATATATTGGATTTCTTGATGTGGAATTGATCATTTGGGTTTAATATGGACTCCAACATCACCAAGCCTTTGGGAATCTTGTTTGTCCACACTTGAACTATTTGATCCCCGTATTGCTGCTCTAATTTATCCTGATTCCTAGCAGAAAATTGTGCCTCTTCTTACAAGAAATTGATGATCTGTTGATCATTCTCAAACACTTTCCAACTCATGTTATTATCTGGAATAGCTGGCCTTACAATCACATGGATATGTGGCTACGTTTTATCTCTTTTAATACAGTCAACCACATTAAATGTTGCTCTGATTTTTGCAAGCCTATCTGCAACTTCATTCTTTTTTCTAGGTATGGACTCAATGTTGAAAGCTTCAAAGTACTCTATGATATCCCATACCCTTTTTTATAGCTCTTTACAAGATCATTCTTTGTAGAATATTGTCCCCTAACTTGATTGACAATTATCTTGCTATCCCCAAACACCTGCAAGTTATTTATACCTCTTTTTCTAGCCGAATGAATCCCATGTATTGGAGCTTCGTATTCAGTTGTGTTGTTTGAACAAGTGAACTAAAATCTATAAGCTAAATAGTAATTAACATTCTGAGGTGAAACTAACATTACACCTCCTCCCACACCTTGTATTCTTCTCAAACCATTAAAAAATAGCTTCCAAACTTCATTGGCATCCTTGTTCTTTGGCTTGTTGAGGCTAGGAATAGGTGGATTTTCTTCATGTACACAATATACTCCTAATTCAACTACTTCCATTTTCTTGTATGGGTCAAAAGCATGTCTTTTGTTTTCCCAGTCATCCAAAGTCAAATCTGGAATGCTACCAATTTTAGTACCTTCTTTTGGAGTTCCTAGGAAAACCTCATGATCAAAGATTGAGAAATTTTCATTCATGGGATTAGAAACATGTGGTTCAATGTGGAAATTTGCAATTGGTTCTGACCTGATTATTTCCTTAGCTCCATATCTTTTCCTAAAAATCATATGTGACCAATCTATAAATGGGTACCAACCGATTTTGGTAGTGAATTCCCTTGACATGCATAAAGTGAAAAGTGGCGGCAAGTCAATAACAAAAACATCATGTAAAACTATGACATTGGGACATGAATGCATTGTTAGGATTAACCCTTTGATGACCCCAATTGTTCTAACCATTGTCCCATCTAATTGTATCAATCCCCTCAAGATTGTCTCATACTTGATTCCCAATTGATCAGCTATCTTCTTTGGCATTATTGATTTGCTCACCCCAAAATCAATCATATAGTTGTGAACCAACTTATCTCCGATGATTAATGACACATATAATGGTCGAGGTTTCATATTTTTACCTTTTTTACCCCCCTCTTGTTGTATTGCATTAGTAAAAAACTTTCTCCTAATTCATGGGTGTCTCCTTTGAAGCGGACCAGTTAGCCATTACTTCCTGCAACAAGTCCCACTGCCCTGGAATCATCAGTGATTCCCACATGGAAATGTTCACATGTATTTTCTTCATTTGGTCTATGATGTTTAAAGGAGACAAGCTCTCTTTTTATTGTCCTTTTTTGGGTACAACCTTCTCTGAATTTGATTAGGCACATGTGTTGATACTTGAACTATTGTAGTAGGCGCTCTATGTTGAATTTGCACATTTTGAGCTGCACTTGGTTTTCTAACTCCTTGTGGGGTGAGAGTGGGTTGAGAAACAATCGGGTTAGAATATTTCCTTCTCTATGTTCCTCTTCTTTGATCTCGGGTTAGAAGCTACACCTTGGAAAGGAGGTTGATTAATTCCTAAAAAAATCTTCCACCTACTAATTAACCAAATTTGTTTCCATCGGAGGAGCCTCTTGTTAACTGTCCTTTTGTTTATTTTCCTCACTGCTTAGTTCTAGAGGTACACCAACTGTTTGCACCACTAGGGTCTAATTGAGTGCACCATTGAAGAAATTTGATTGATTATGAGGTAGATTACAAGGGTAACACCATTCATACTCCTGAGCCGTGTTATTTTGAGTTAAAACCAAGGCTCTCGATGTTGAGGCTTCATTTGGTTCATATGGTCAAAATGGCCTGGTAGCATGAGGTTGTCTTTGGTTCTTTTTTTTATTTGCAGCCTGAACTGGTGACATGTTTGACTGAAAAGGATTCCTATTGGGTTGAGCTTGAGGCTGGTATGGCCTAGAGATCTATGTTTGTTGCCTCTTAAGAGTCACCAATTAATTCCCTAGATTATGCAGTTGTGTCATAACCTCCTGAAGCTCCTTAGAAGTGCTTGAAGAAGTTGAAGCTTCATTATTTCTTTGATTCCTAAGTGCTGGAATAGGATTCAATTTAGGTGTTTGGCTTGTTGTAGGATATCCCATTTTCGGATAGAGTACAAGCTTGTCTTCTTGAATAAAACAATTTTCTTCTCTGATAGCTATGTCATAGGCCCTGGGCAATGTTATTCCTCCCATTAATTAGATCATCATAGAAATGTCATAATTAAGGGCCTTCAAGAAGTAGAGGAATGATCCCTTGGCATCTATCCTAAAAGCTATTGGAATCCTATCCCATGTCCCTTGGAAATGGAAATTAAAATATGCCATTTTCTCATTTGGAGCTCACTTGATTGTTGTCAATTGTTCCCATAAAGACAGATTATCTACCCTCTCTCTGAACTGATTACAAAGGGTTGAGCATAACTAATTCTAATTTTGAATAGACCCTGATGTCAAGCTCCTAAACCATTGCAAATACTTACTCTTAAAAGAGGATGCCAAGAATTTTACTGCAACATCCATTTTATTAATTTCATGAATTGCACAGACATTGGTGATGTCTTGGATGTGGCCAATAAGAGTTGTATGGTTTTCTCCCGTGAAGTAGGGAATGTTTTTTAATGTTGCAACTGGGATTTATTTTGAGCATTTAGGGAAAGTGGACTACTTCCCATGAAGTTTACAAAGGGATTTGGTGGTTCTTGGGGTGGTTTTTTATGTGCCATTATTATTGGCCTTATAAACCTAGAGGACTGAATGAAGGGTCTAGCAGGTGGAGATGTAGACAACGTCCTATTAAGTAGAGGTGGTGATCGTTGTGGTTTTCTTCCTCTCCTCCCTCTTCCTTGAGATAATTGTAGGTATAAAAATAGTCCCTCTTCTCTAGTATCATACCTACTTCAAATTCTTCTCATGTAGTTAGGTATCCTATGTTTTTATGCCACTGGATTTTATCCCTTTGGATTCATCGAATGTGTTACGAAATGAGCCTAAAAAAGGATAGGGTTTAATCAAGACACACACCTAATCTTGACAAACTGAAGAAAATAACTTTGAAGGGCTTGAAAGTTGACTTTAGAGGTTAATCCTTACCTTGCAACTACCAACCCCAAAATCTCAAAATATCAGAATGTACGAAATCCCAAAACCTAAAATCCTAAAATGGAAAACCCAAAAATTTAGGAAATAAAAAATTCAAAAAACTAAGGCTATCCTTTTGAATTTTAGGTCCCGATATATCAACTAGTGAAATTTGGACTTATTTTTCTCATGAAAAACCCCTTGAAATTTGATTTCGTAACTTTGTCCCTAAGGTGAAAGGTCTGAAATTGAAAATCTTCTAAGTATGAAATCCAAATTTCTTAAAAATTCCTTCATATCTTGTAGAAAAGACTTCTTGTCCCACCGAGCATGCCAAAACTATTTGTGTAGAATCAAAACACCCCTAATTATTTGTAATTGAAATATTGAGACAGTCAGTGTGATTGCACAACATAGAGCTTTTCCCAAAGTGAGAGACTTTGCAATTGGGAAAGCTCTCCAGAGAAATTTTACCTTCCTATTCCTAAATCTATCACCGCTCACCCAGTTGTAGAGAAACTAATCTAAATCCTACCCTAATTTTTCCAAGGAGAGATGGAAGAATGACTACGTGAAAAGTAAACCTAATCTAACTAGAGGTGATGCACCAATAAGGAATGTTGGGTATTTACACTTGCATGGAGATGAGAATAAACAAGTTTGAAGAGAATGATGAACACTCAAAATTAGAAAAATCTACAATTTTTTTCACCAAGTAAACACAACCACTAAGAACCTGTAATATAATTAAACATACACAATTCACCTTGAATGTAATGAGAGATCAAAATAGAGACAAAAATCACAAAAGAGGTTAGATAATCAACCACATATGTGTTTTATTACTCAAAGAGTTGATACAGTGCATTATATAGGGCGAGAAGGCATCAAATTTGCATTACAATTTCGATGGGAGGTCTGAATCTCCACAAAATTTTCTCCTGGACAAGAAAACAAGGGAGGGGCAAAGGAAAATCATCCAACCTTTAGAATTGTGCCCCTCCTTACAATTTATAGTAGAAAGATTTTGAAATGAGGAGAGAGAGAGAGGGAGAGAAGAATCCTAAAATTTCTCTAAAATCCTTCAAAAATTATTTGTTATCCCAATAATTAGTGTGGAGAATCTATAAAATATTTGCTCCATTAATGATCATGCCTTGTGTTTAAATAAACTAACCTAGTTTTAATCTTGGGTGTAGCTCCTAGCCCCTAAAGGCTTCATCATTATTTTCATTCCACCAACCTCATTAATTTTCCTTGTCAGGAAATTTCATGTTGTAGATCTTGAAATCAGCTTTCCAACGAATAAAAGTCTACAAAAAAAATGATAAAAAAATGCAAGAGTTATTACAATTTGAATTTTGGGCATGATTTTGGTCTCTCCAATGCATCAAGCTTTGCACCTCAACCACTGAGCTCCCCTTTTACACCAACCAATATGTGCATTCAATGTGTCCCATTTGGTTTGTACGCTAACCCTTCACTACTCAGTGTCAACTCATCATTCATCTACCACTTGCAACTAATTGACACAGCTCAAACCCCATTGGATGACTCAGTAGATTTCAACACTTGGGTAGGATTTTAATAATTTTGGGGTTTTGGGCCCCTTCTTCATTGGATATTTTTCCATGTTCATCTCAGTATTTACCCACTCCATCCTTTGCACCATGCTACCCTCAAAACCAGAAATTTCCGACTTCTGAATCCATCTTGACTAGCCACGTGCCCATCCTTTCGAGATTTGGGGATCATGAGCCCTTCACTTCAATTTTCTTGCACCTATAACCCCTAATAAAACCCTCAAACGTGTAGACTCCCAAAGTTTGAAAAATTTGGACTTCGAGTCCTTTTGATTATCGGGACTCACCTTCATGCCATTTTGGGTCTCCAACCCACTTCCCTGAACTCACCATTTACCTATTCCAAGCCACCATTTCACCGAGATTACTTCAGGACCTCATCACATCACCCCTCACAATGCACCATTGGGCCGAGCTTGGGGAGCTCATCCTTCATTCATTGTGAACCCTATTTTCCTACATCGAGCCTATATTTGACTTGACCAAGCTCACGACCACCTCGATAAATTCTATGCCTATGAATCACCTTCAAGTCATCGATTCCATGAATTGAGCTCATCTCCTTTAAGCTATCTTGAACTCTCTGATGATACTGATCCCTTCACCTTACAACTTGGCTTCACACT
Source organism: Taxus chinensis (assembly GCA_019776745.2). Taxonomy (NCBI): domain Eukaryota; kingdom Viridiplantae; phylum Streptophyta; class Pinopsida; order Cupressales; family Taxaceae; genus Taxus; species Taxus chinensis. Next base: position 787,427,192 of record CM034149.1, read on the forward strand.
AAGTAAGTCTAACCTTCTTCAAACCCATACGTGAGATCATTTTCTTCCTTCGAGCTCGATGGATCCTCCAAACTTCCACTCAACTCTGAACTATCATGTCAGGATTGCTATGAGCTTGAGCTCTTCATATAGTGTGGCTTGGTCTCTCATGACATTCAAGCTCAAACCTCACCATTTTTCATTGCAAGCCTAATGGTGTTGAGTTTACCTCTTCTCCTATGACAAGTTCATCTTTTTCTGACAACCTCCAAATTCAGTCGTGACCATATTTCAATCAAGCTTCCCTATTTCATTGGCTCATCAATCCTCTTGAATTCTTCCACTGCATTTCATGCCATGGATGAGTTCCTTATTAGCTCAGTCAACCCTTTATTGCACCTATGTCAAGATGTTAACATAATCAGCTTGCGTAGTAGCTAACTAAGCTACTCGGTGAGCTCTTTTGAGCTTAATCCCCTTACAAGCCCCCTTAAGGCATTTTTTTCATATTTTTTGCATTTTTAATGGGATTTTATGAAGTCTTGACTAAGGTAGAGGTAATGAGTTCCCAAAGACTTGAAACATAGTATTTTCCTTTCATGGGCCATTTTGGTTGTCTTTTGAGGTCAGATATAGGCCCACATTGGCCAATTTTTCCTGGGGGAAAAACTTGTTAATAGTTAGGCAACTTAGGAGTGAAAAAATTTAGAGTAATTGGATACGCTAAAATAACAAGTGTGAAAGGTGTGTGATACGAGAAGTAGTTTTCTGAAGTTATTAGATTTAAAATTTGAGATCTTGATAGAGAGGCTAGGTATTGAGTGTCAGTGGAATATACTTACCACATGTGAGAGATATGAGGTGGAGTGAAGTGGTTGGTGGGAGTAGTAATAGATACATGAATAGTGGAAGTAGGTGGAAGGGTGGAATGAGGAGGTTCAGTAACAATAGGAAGGGAAGTGGTAGTAGAAGTAGGAACACTATGATCAGCTAAATTGGTGGCTTTATCACGAGAAGTGAATAAAATAATATTGATATATTTTGGATGATCTACAAGATGATCACTGAGATCTTGAAGGTGGGCTTAAGTAAATGGTTCATAAGATTGAGCCATGATAAAACTACTATAAAAAATTTGAGAAGCAAGGTTAGGTCCGAACAGATGGGTTCACCAAATGATTAAAGAAATGAAGAATTTGTAAAACCCTAAATGTATAGTCATGTATTATAAATAAACAATAAATTATAGATTTGACACAAATAAAACCCTAAGTTCAAGAGAGAGAGAGAGGGACTTAGCTTATTTATGCCTAATGTCGGGACGGTGCAAACTAGAGAAACTAATAAATAGGAAGGACATGATGTCACAAATTTACACAAAAAATTATTTAACTGTCATATATGCTTGGACTAGGGAGGGGGAACCTAGGAACTAGAGACCTCTGTTGGGCTCATATGACCGCACAGGGGATTGAAATATGGTTTTTTTGGTATCACAAGGTGGTTGTTGATAATTATTTTTGGTCACCTAGGTGTCATACTATCATCACAAAATTACATGTAACCTTTAAATAAGATGACTTGTAAAACCCTCACACCACATCAAATCCTAAAAGAAAATATGTAATATGAGGATTCAGATTGACCTCGGCGATCACCTAACTGAGTGAACTTACGATCGAGCGTTACACTACATCTCAAAATCCATGTAGTTCTTGTGTATGTGTGATAAAATATTTCCCTGGGAAGCCTTTGTGCAAGTGCACTTGATAGCGGGATATAAATATCTATGTTTAAATTTAAATAGATATGTGGATGGAAAAATGAACTTCCCTTCCTATGAATTGTATGCACAAAATATTGTCCCTTATCCCTTGAGTGAGTGCTAGATGGGTGCCTTTGATGATCTTAGATGCCTTTGGATGCAACCTTAGGTAATGATAATAGTTTCTTAGAGCTTGGTCATTTATTTTGGTCACATATCTTTGTATTTATATGATTCCCTTCATTAAATTTCATAATTGACAACTGGAAGACCAACCCATAAGAAAATAAGATGCCCAAAAGATAAAAGAGACCCAAAAGAAAAAGTAAGAAAAGGGTTAGGGGTTCCCAAAAGGATGGCGACACCTGGGAATTGGCATCCTATCTAGGTGTTGGTCTCCAAAGTCATAATAGGTAAAAAAAGTGAAGTACCAACTAGTTTTAAGGGTGTAAAAGACCCAAAAGAAGACAAGAAACAAAGAAAAGAGGAAAAAGATAGTTGTCAATTACTATTTTTCTCTCTTAAGACATATGAATGTAAGTATGCTTTTTAGGACCTATAAATGTACCCAAGTGCATGATTTTGTGTCTACACTTACATGAAAATATTCATAATAGCTTCCAAAAAATAAACAATCTCCCAAATCAAGCTTAACTACTTTGTGAGTGTGAACACGACTCAACACCAAGCTGGTTTGGAAATAACTGGAACCTCCATCTACTGTGAACATGCACACTCTAACAATTGATTCACTATCTTGTTCTCTTGCATCTCTTGTTACTTTCTCCGTCACTTTCTACTTATCTTGGGCTATTTAAAATTTCAGCAATATCTCAAAACAAATAAAAATTGATCAAACAAATATATTTATTTATCCCTATTCAACTCTCGATGCCTTCCAAAATGTGAAAAACAAACTTTCCAATTATTTTGGTCACTGTGTCAAAAACATGAAAATTTTCCATTTTAGAACTACATTTCTAATCATCTCTCAACTTTTTTTCCTTTTTGACCCCATGTTTGGGTTCCTCAAGATGTATAGCCTTTTTTTCAACTTTTCTCATTTGGTTTATCTACTTGCACGTCAATATGATTTTAATTTAAACTCGAGAAGTCCTTCAAATACATAGGTGCAATAACACATTTAAGAATTATAAAAAATGAGTTACAAGAGTGATATTGAATTTATAAGAACAAAAATACTAAAATATTTATGTATCAAACTCAAGTCAAATAATACAAACATTTAAATATTTATTATAGCTCCATGCATTGAAAAAATATGGATAAAAATAGTGTCACATACACCAAATTGACCTTTATTTGTCTTAGTGTTGAATGTAATTTGTAAGATCATAAATGGTCTAATTATAATTTTATGCAGGTTAGTTGAGTCTTATTCAAAATGAATTTAATTAAACATGGTTAAAAAATACGAAGAGTTTTTTAAAAACAAAATTTCACTACATTAACAAAGACATCCTAAAAAGGTTGATTGAGAAAGAGATATCATTGAGTTGGTGTCATTATAACTTATGAACCAATAAAATTAGATAGATAATTTCCCTTCCTCAAATCATCCAAAAGTGTTTAAAATAATTTCTATCATTCCCTTAGAAGAGAGCATACCAAAAAAACACATCCCCTATTATATTTAGACTCTCCTTACTTTCCCCTACTTTAAAAACCTCTCAACTAAGGGGTATATGTGAAACAACTTAATGTTGATGTTATTGTAGGATTTTACCCACCTTGTGGCATTACTTACATGGTCTAATTTAGTTTTCTTTAGGTCATAATAGGTCATTAAAGGAAAATATAATTTAAGTCATTTTCTATTTCTTCATTGAGAAGTTACCTTTTTGGGTGACGTAATTTATCACTATATAATCTACCTTCCTATGTACTTTTTTGGATAATGAAGGCTAATAACTTAATGAAGAGTTAAATTGCGTCATGTACTTGTTATTGTTGTAGAAGTATTGTTTCTTCATCGTTCAAGTATTTTTCAAATCTTATTACTACATACAAGTTTCTTTATGCATTCAATCACATCCAGTACTAGTCCTTGATTGTGACTTGTTCCTATATGGTATCAGAGCAATTTTTTGGTAGCTGAATGTCATAGACCTCTGTGTGAGATCTGGCATTCTAGCTCTTTCTGTTTTTTTAATTCATTTTGGTTTTCAAGGGTTTGGTGGGGTTTCTCAGAAATTTTATGCAAATTTGTTCCTCTGAAGTATTTACATGGAAAATGGATAGTGTCATTGACTTCAAAATTATCAAATCCATGTAAGTTTGTGCTCAAATAGAAAAATCGTTTCTGGGTTTTTCTGGGTTTCTCAAATAACTTGATAGCCTATTTGTTATTTTCTATGTGAAACTTAGTATTATCTAGATCTTAAGGTTTTGAGGGTTTGAAAGTTTTTTTCATTAAATTTAGCTAATACGTGCAAGTTTGGGCATCAAATAGAAAAATCCCTTCTGGGTTTTTGTACGTTTCTACAATAACTTGGTGGGTATTTGCTATTTTTGGTAGGAAAAACTTAAGTATTTTCTCATATCTGGAGGTTCCTTTCTATTTTTCTCATTTGTAATGTTTTAGGGTGTTTACATGTGCTTCAGACAAGTCAAAACATATGACCTTGGTGTATTTTCAAGATTTTTCGAGTGCTTTTGCCTAGTGCTTGACACGTCAAAAAATCCACCCAAGTGCAAATTGGGTTTTCGAGACATATTCAACAAGTCAAAAAATCTTTGCCCTCAATGTGCCAGGTTTATTTTTGTGCTTTGCACTTGTCCAGTTTCACTACCTTTCGGTTTTTGTCTGCTTAACACATGTTGGGTTCCACCACCTACTTAACACTTGTCGGATTTTGATTCCTGCTCAACACATGTTGGATTTTGCTTCATGTTTTGCACCTGCCGAGTTTTGGTGCATAATTAACACCTGTCAAGTTTTGCCACCTGGTTAACACTTACCATTTTTTACACCTACTCAACACCTATTGTGTTCTCCTTCGTGCTTTGCACATGTCGGGTTCTACCATTTGTTTGAAATTTTTCAAGTTTCCCCTATGCTTTACATCACCTAAAACCTGATAAACTACATTTCAAGCTTTTGGAGGTGTCTGAGAGGATCAAAACTCTAATTTGGCTTAACTTTAACTGGTTGCTCCATTTTAGGTGTCATTTTTTAAAGTGCATGTTTTTTCATGATCTTCACATTGGAGGTATCCTTGTTCTTTGAAAATTTGAACCTCTATAAGTTCAGGGGGTGTATTGTGTGATCCTTTTTCCGCTGGTGATTTCCTCTCTATCTTCTACACAATTGTTTGAAAATGGATATCAATTATGTGACACTGCTCACACCATTTAACTATCCAAAATACAACTCATTTTAATGGGTAAGGATCTACATTAGATAACAATGGGGCTTACAACAAAACCGACTTTAGATTCAACCAAAGTCAAATGGTTTAACCACTGTGATGAAGCCTTTGGGTTTCTATGTATGTAGGTGTCTCTAGATCTTCTCTTCAATGTTGAATCTTACTACATTTCCCAACAAAGTGTGAACCATATTAGAAATTCTCTTTGGGAAAACATATGAAATGAGACCATATGAACTGGAAAATGAGCCCATTATCTTGAGACCCACCAACTTTTACACATTTCAAGACTTTTTCACAAAGTTCAAATCAGTACGATTACATCTGAAATAATGTGGAATTGATAATAAAGACTCTCAACTCATTCTTTTTATCCTTTCTAAATTAGGTCCGGATTACTCAGTTTTATTTTCCACCATGCATGCCACCAAGGATGTACTTTGAGAATCATGGAAAATGCCTTCATTTGGCGTATTTTTTGGTCAGATGACTAGGGAACAAGATAAGTATATACAAATGAGCACCTTGAAGTATTCCAAATCACATGCCTTAATTGCAGGGAATACAAAACCTAAGGATTCTAACAAGGAGAAGAAATATGAAAAGAAGGATCAAGGACATAAGAAGGATTAGAAACTATCCCAACCAAAATCTAACACTAAATCCTTCCTCCTCCAAAGCTAAACCTAATAAGGAAAAGGTAAAGTGTTGCATATTGCAAGAAACTTGACCTTGATGAACATAAGTGTTTGAAAAAATAGATTGACCACCTTACTCATCTTCTTTAGAAAACATAACATAGGCATCCTTTGAATTTATAAAACATAATTTATCCAACTCAAGAAACTTCTATGGAAAAATACAACAGTAAAGAGAAGAATAAGAGGCAAGGATTTAGTGGCAGTATTAGTTCTAACTTCATCTTGGATCATTAGTTCTGGTGCTTCACACCACATGGGTTCCTCACAGGTTCAATTTTCATTTTGTGAAACCATGGACTATGTCTTATATCACATTGGGTGATGAAACCTTTAGTAGCAGTTGCAAGGTTATGGATCAGTAGAAGTGGATGGCAGGAACATTCAATAATGTTCTCAGTGTTCCAATACTTTCCACTAATTTATTGTCAATTTACCATATCACTTACATTGGGAAGGGCATGAGATTCAAATTTAACCCAGATTTTGTTATCATCAGAGAGTTACATAGTGACACTATAATTGTAGAGGGAAGGGTAGACCACCATGACATGCTTTTATAGCTTCACTCATTTTTCTCCAGACTCTTCTCCAACTGCTCTTGTTGACTCATTCAAATTGGGATTAGTAAAGTTATGACATGAATGATTTGGCCATCTTAACTATCGCTACTTGGAACAATTGAGTAATCATGGAATGGTCAAAGGACTTACCTAAAGTTAGTTTCTTTAAAGGTATATATGAGGGTTGCAGCCCTTAGAAAGCATCCAGAAGATATATTTGACAAAGGTAAAGCTCAAAGAGCTGACACAAGTATTGGAGTTTGTTTACATGGTGATGTCTTAGGGAATTTTCCCAAACCTTCCTTCACCATGGCACGAGTATATTCTCAATTTCATTGATGATTTTCCATAATATACCCAAGTCTATTTTCTTCATCATAATTTCAGATGTTTATGACCTCTTTCATGACTTTAAGGCCTTTGTAAAGAAATAATCTGGGAAATTCGTCAAGATTCTACAAGCATAGATAATAGTGGGGAATATTTCAATAATAAGTTTAAGCAGTTCTGCACTACAAAAGGGATTGACGTTATAGCATGAATAATTACCTACAGTCCTTCACAGAATGGGGTTGCAGAATGAAAGAACATGTTTCTAAAGAGATGTCCATAACTGTATGCTTCACTCCAAATATTTGGCACCACAATACTGGGCAGAAGCTATTAACTACATAAATTACATACATAACCATGTTCCCTCACAAAGCATTGAAGGGAGTCACTTCTTTTGAAGTCTTGGCATAGTAAAAAATTGTCAGTTAAGAACTTTAGAGTCTTTAGATCTCTAGCTATTGAACCTTAGATTCATTACATGTATCTTTTTAGGATACCTAGATGGTGTTAAGGGGTACCAACTTCTTTATCCAACCACACATGAGTTATTCATCGAGAGAAGTGTCAAATTTTAAGAAGGCCCACCAGATTCCACACCCGACTCTTCTCCACTTCCATCAACATCACTTGGAATTTCTAAGGATGATTGTGACAGTTCTAATTAGCTTGAGTATGTTCATGTGCTTATTCTTGTTATTGAGGACTCTTCTTCTTCCAGTTATGACAATGAAGATAGTTATGGAGCTTCATCTCCTTCTGCATGCAAGCATGACTCAGATGATGATGAAATTATTCCTAACACTCCCACTAATGGTCCTAGTTGGTCTAGATGTACTTTATAGAGTGGAGGTTCTTAGGTAGGGGATCCAACAGATGTCATACATACATGATCAAAGTTTAGGGATGGACATTATACTTTATTTACCTCTACCTCTAGTCCATAAAATTTTAGAGAGGCTTCTGGAAATCATGAGTGGGACACTGTTATGTAGGAGTATAGCTCCTTAATCAACAAAAACACTTTGGATTTGACACCACTTCCTAAGAGAAGAAATATAGTTCGATGAAGATGGATTTATTAGACCAAATATGTAGTAGATGGGTCTATTATTAATTTCAAATCATAGTTAGTTGTAAAAGGTTTCACTTAGGTTCCTCGAATTGATTATCATGAGACCTTTGCACCTATCACTAAATTGAACTCGGTCAGACTTACTCTTTCCATTGTCGTCACTCATCACTGGGATGTTCATTAGATGGATGTGAAGAGTGCCTTTCTTCATGGTGACCTAGAGGAGGAGATATACATGAAACATCCACAATGTTTTATTTAAGAATCTTCCTTGGTTTGTAGACTTAGGAAATCCATATATGCTCTAAAACAGGCCCCTCGGGCTTGGTATGCCAAAATGGATTCCTTCCTTCTTTCTACAAGTTTCACCCATTGCCATTCAAATCCCAATGCCTACATTTTACAGCAAGATGATTCATTTTTGGTTATGGATCTTTATTTTCATGGCCTTTTGATCACATGGAGTTCTTCATCATCCATTGTAGTGGTGAAATAAGGACTCCATAATAGATTTTTCATGACCGACTTAGGTTTATTGCACTACTTCCTTTCAATTCAGATCTAACAATCTAACTAGGGGATATTCATCGCAAAAACTAAGTATTCTCTTGATCTTCTCTCTCGATTTCACATGGCTGATTGTAATCCAAATCTGAATTCCTTTTCTGGAGTCAAGCTTGAGGCTAATTTCATTTTACTATTGGTTGATTCTGCTTTATATTGACAACTTATAGGCAGTTTCGTTTATTTGACTTATACAACCTGACATTTTATATGATGTAGGCCTAGTCTCCAGGTTCATGCAAGAGCCTCATGAGCTGCACTAGAAAGAAAGTAAGATAATTCTTCATTGCATTTAGGGTACACACATATTCAGGATTCACTATGGAGCTAGTGTTGACATTGGCCTGGTTGGATATATAGAATCAGCTGGACAAGAGGTGTTATGAATCACAAATCCACTTCAAGTTATAGTTTCTCTCTAGGTTTTGGCTCTATTATTTGATCAAGAAAGAATCATAATGTTATTACCTTGTCTTCTATTGAAGCTGAATACAGAGGAGTTGTAAATGTTGCCACAGAGGCCATCTGGCTTCAAGGTATTTTGACGGAGTTTGGTAATCTATACATGTAACCCACATTAATCTTTTATGATAACCAGAGTACCATCCAAATTTACAAGAATTCGGTTCAGCATGAGTGGACTAAGCACATTGAGATTCACATGCTTTTCATTAGGGAGTTTATTCATGAAAAGGTCATTGATCTTTAATATTACTAGAAATCATATCATGTTACTAACATCTTCACCAAACCTTTCACTAAGAGTAAGCTTATTTACTTGTGAGATCTTCTTGGGGTGATGGATACATCAACATCATCTTCGTGGGGGATTTTAGTCCTCTTTTATTATTTTCTCTCTTTTAGGGGTAGTTTTTCCCACTGGGTTTTCTCCTTTTCTCTACTTTATGAGATATTTACATTATTCTTGGGTACCTCATCATGCCTTGTTGTCAAGACCCATTCTTCTACCTATATAAGCTACGTTTAAGGGGGGTGTCAGTGTAGGATTTTACCCACCTTGTGGTTTTACCTACATGGTCTAATTTAGATTGCTTAGGTTATAAAAGGTCATTAAATGGAAATGTTCTTTAAGTCATTTTCTATTTCTTCATTAAGAAGTTACCATTTTGGGTGACCTAATTTATCACTATATAATGTACCTTCCGATGTAATTTTTTAGATAATGAAGGAAAATCACTTAATGAAGAGTTATATTGCTCATACATATTTGTTTTTGTTGTAGAAGTTTTGCTTCTTCATTGTTCAAGTATTTTTCATATCTTATTACTACGTACAGGTTTCTTCGTGTATTATATCATATCCAATATTAGTCCTTGATTGTGACATGTACTTGTTCTTATTGTAGAAGTGTTGTTTCTTCATCATTCCAGTATTTTTCAGATCTTATTACTACATACAAGTTTCTTCCTGCATTCAATCATATCCAGTACCAGTCCTTGATTGTGACTTTTTCCTATCATTGATTGCATTCCAATAACTAATATGAAAGATAATTAAACATTACTTTATTTATTATAATATTTCATTACAAAATATTCAATATTTGTGTAATTTTTTAGATAGTAAAATAATAGAATAGAACATTATATATCATATATAATATTTATTTAAATAGTAAATACAAAATGTACATCATATTATATTTATTAGCTTGGATAATTTTTTCACATCTCAAACTCTTCATTTTAATTTTATATTACTTAGCTTTCCAATCTATACATCAAACAAAATAAATTAACCCCATATCACCCATATATATATATATATATATATATATATATATATATATATATATATATATATATATATATATATATACAAATATATATGGTTAAGATGCATAGTTATTGAATGCATCCACCGCATTCAAGTACATTAATTGTACAAATATTTAAAATCATAAATTTTTAATGGTAAGATTTTTATTGAAAATCACACTTTTATATATAAACAAGAGATGTATAATACTAACCGTACAAAAATTGGTGGAGAAAGTCGCATCCTTGTGGGTTTTACCCCATATTCAGGAGAGCATGAGCTCAATAATCAATAAATTCAACATTTAATTTAATATAAGAGTACATATATATAGGATTTATTCCATAACTCCAATACTCAATTTTTTGGTTAGTTGTTCTAAAAACTAACTCTCACTATCCTATATTTGTGTGTGGTTGAAACAATGCACTAATAATATAAGAAAATATAGGTGTATATTAACACCTTTATTTTCTATCAATAATAATATGATCACACTAAATACTCCCATCATTATATTTATTCACACATGTTAGGACTAATCCCTAACAATCCCAAAATTCCAAACACATCAAGCTAGATAGCCCTCAAGAAAGAGGCCAACTTACATCAAAACTAATATAAAAGTGTGATAATCAATCAAAAAAGGTGATAAAAAAATATCCCATAAAACTAGGTCACACCCACAAACATGGAGGAGGAGGAGGAGGAGGGTTGTCTGGTTTGTCACTCTAGCTAGCACCAGAGGGGTGATTTGATTCCAATATGGGCTCCCACCCACTTTATTTTTGTTTTTGTTGTTGTTTGGGAACCTCAATAGACGGGTGAGAGGGATAAATGGCAATATCCATCTGTGGTAATTTTCCTTGTTGAAGGGCATTCCATCCAGCACCACCATAATCACTAAACTAACCAAAGACCCCTCTATGCATAGGGGAAGGGGGTCGAGAGTGATAAAACCATCATTGACAAGGAGAAGGGCTCCACTAGCTCTGAGAGCGAAGTCTGTGAATCCTTATGAATAGAATTTGTTAAGATGCATGCCTCTTCCGTTAATAATCACTTTAATTATATAAATATCAAATTGATAAATTTGAGTTGTTAGTATCAAATTATAATTTATATTTCTATTTTAAGATCCCTATAATACATTAAAATCAATTGTAAAATATTGAAAAGAATATACTCGGGTGGTATGTTTTATGTTATTTTATATAAAATTTATTCTTTATGTTTTTTAATTGGAACTATTGTATTATATTACTATAAATAGAAATTTACAATTTTAAAGCAATGAAATAATTCATGGCCCAATTACCAAGCCAAATGACAAAAAATTAATTCATTAACATGTAAGGAAATCAAACACAAGCATTTGTAACACTATGAGGAGGAGGATCATCCTGAGGGGGGGGGGGGATCCTATGGTAAATGGTTCATCATCTAGAGGATCATGGATATCCCAGCCATCTTGAAGGTATTGAGTGGCAAGAGGAACCATAATTCCCCAGGAAGGAGATGGAGAGCCTATAACATTCATCCATTGCATAGGTCAAGACTATCGTGACAAAGTAAAAGTATAGGGACCAAGCGTAACTTATCCTAAGGTCATGACAGGATCCAAATACCTTACAATTGAGGTGGTAGGGTTGTGAAATAGCCACAAACCAAGGAGGAACAAGGATTCATGAGTGGATCTATTGATGTCTAGTAGTTGAAGGTAGGGAATCTAGCTAAAGCGGATCCAGTAGACCTCGATTCATTATGCAAAGGGAACTCTGCCTGTAATGCCTCCTTTAAATATAAAAATATAATAATAATAAAATAAATGTAAAAAAAAAATGAAATAAAAGAATTAAAATTAAAGGCCCGTGATATTTTTTTTTCTTTTGGGCGAGTTAGGGTTTGTTAAAACGGCCTTGGAAACTTCATGAAAATGCAGCGATTTTGTGCAAAGCCAGACTCCACAGCTATTTCCAGCCTCCTCCCAGGCCACGCCACATACCTGCATGGGAGAATAAAACAAAACGGAGGGAGTTTTTGTTTGTTTGATTTGTAACTTTGTCTGCAATCCTCCCAGCAGCGCCTAGACCTGCATGCGCTCCTAGTAAACAAAAAAAAACAAAGGAACCTTTCCAGATGTTGCAGTCACGTGCGTGCCCTAGTAGATGCGTATGTAAAAAAGTGGAAGCATGCATTTTAATTGACCAAATGCATGGAAGAAATGCGGTTCCATGGACTACAATGATTTCAGGATATGCACATGTTGGTCGTCAAATAGGACTTCACGAAGAGCAAAAATCAGGGGACAAGAAGTCCCTCCTCTTTAATGGGAGAGGTTCCCTTATTCAGAAACGAACCTATTTACACATATACAAAACATGATTTTCTTGTGGAACTTGGATATTTACGAAAGTGTTTTCTATAAGGATCATCAATTACAAAAGGACTGAGGAATGAGAAAATGAGAACGAGCAGAAAGGCACCATTTAGAATTATAGATGACAGAGTAATTCTTTATGCATGTGAAGGTACAGTGAATTGAAACAAGATCATTTGTATCATACTAATAAGATGAAATTTGAAAGACACAAAGTTCTATCAATAACATCTGCAAGAATACAAAGCTTCCTAATATAATATAGACAAATGATCTTAACAAGATTAAATGAAAAGCTTAGGGATAAAAGAGATCAGATAGACGAAGAATGAAAAGCCCTTCTGTATTGATTTCTTTATGATTTATTTACACTTTCAGAAAATAAGCCAAGTTCTTTCTCCCAAAATGGCGAGGAGAGGCCATTATATAGTTTACAATTCAGTTAATCTTAGTAACTACTTCTTTTAACTAAAGATTAGTTAAGGATTACCAATTGAAATACCTCAACTTATTACAATAAATTTGAGAAAAAGAATTGGAAGAGAAGAGAGGAATAAGGAGAAGAAGACAGGTGCTTATGACTAGGAGGGACCCACTGACTTCAAAATCTACTGCCTGAATCTCTTCAATGCCTCGGCTATGTCTCTGCCATGTGGGACTGACGTGTTGGCTGTAGAATGGTTCCAAAATCAGAGGCACTTCTCCATTTTTGGAATTCTCAGTGTAGTGCCAATGGCGGCAGTGTCAAGTTTGGCAATGAGCTCCCCATGTATATTGGTCAATTCACTCGAATCAGGGTTGAAATGAGCTCCACATGAAAGCACTGTATCTGCACATTGCACAGAGATTGGGAAACCACCAGTGAAAGCCAAACCATTATCATGAATCATCTGTGCCATTGGCATAGGGTTTGCGTCTGTCATCCTTGACCAAAAATCACTAAAGTCAAGATGGCGAACTTCACTGTCCCCGATATCGGGAACGACAGACTCTAGTGGTGAGATTTTTTCTTGCCCCTAAAATTTGATCTTCATGTTGGTAGTAATTTAGAGGGCGAAGCTGCAAGCTAGACTTGGGAAGGAATTGCAGAGGAAAATGGATACGCGTGCAGGAATTTAGATTGCAAAGGTTCGAGCAAAAGATAGCATGAAAGCAGTGTGTGAAAAGCATAGGGGGTTCACTCATTATATATCCGTTTAGGAGAGAGAAAGGCAATGAATGTGCATTTAATACATACCTACTAATTTGAAAATCAAGGTATTCGGGTAGAGTGGGAAAAATTAGCACAAATAGCACTTTGGTTCATTTGGGACATGTGCGACGTGAAAGCGCGAAGTACGCGGCTCGGCCAATTCGGGCGAAGCAGGGAAAAGATGCACAAATGCTCTTAGAACACGTGGGACAAAAGTACGCAAAGTACGTGACTCGGCCGATTCGGGCGAAGCAGGGAAAAGACACACAAATGCTCTTGGAACACGTGGGACAAAAGTACGCGAAGTACACGACTCAGCTGAATCAGATAAAAATGGAACAACTGGTCCAGGTGAACTTGGGACATTTGGGACAAAAAGTTCCGACGGACCCGAAAAGAACAGACTTCGGGTAAACTAGTCAATCAGGGAACAAAGGGTCCAATTGAACTTGGGACACGTGGGACAAAAATATCCGACGGGCCTGAAAAGAACAGACTTCGGGTAAACCAGCTGATCGGGGAACAAAGGGTCCAATTGAACTTGGGACACGCGGGACAAAAATATCTTACAGGCCTAAAAAACACGCAAAATGACCCAAAAACGCAAATTTTCTCAATTTCTTTGGCTTTTCACATTATCAGCGCAGCAAAAAAGACACTTAAACTCAAAATTTTAAATTTTCACCTTCTTAAGAGCAGGGGAATTTTGAGTGGACAACAGCTAGCTCCTTCTGGGGATGACTTGGCATAAATTCAAGGAATGAGACAAGGTAAGAACTTAGAAAAACTCAGGGAAGTAGACCAGTACCTTATCCATTGGGCCACGAAGTCATCGAATCAAACCAATACAGAGGATAACACACCAAAACAAAGGGAAAGAAAAACAAAATGTTGTACAGAATATACAAAGGACTCCCTAATCACCTATGACTTGAACAATTTCAGGTACTACCCACTATAAGGAAGTGGGAGAGAAGAACCATCCATATAATCAAGGTAAAAAGAATTCTTACCAGCAAAGTGCCTGATCTTGAAAGGTCCGAGCCAAAGGGAATCAAACTTGCCATGGCTGCCATGAGGTTCATGCCTTTTATCCCACAACAAAACAGTGTCTCCAACTTGGAAATCTCTGAACCTGGCTTTCTTATCAAATAGGACCTTAAATTTTTGTTGATGAGCAGATATCTTATTAGCAACTTCCAATCTATCCTCATTCAATTTGTGAAGGTACATTATTCTCTTATCCAAAGCATCATTGAAACTGGTATCTTCAATGGCCTTCATTAGATGCAAGGCTGGCAGCTCCACTGTTACTGGCAATTGAGCTTCTACTCCATATACCACTTGAAAATGAGACATTCCAATGGCTCTCTTAGGTGTGATCCTATCTGCCCAAAGAGCATCATAGAGTTTCTTGTGCCAGTTTCGTTGAGACTCATTGACTAATTTCCTTATTATGGTCACCAGATTTTTATTAGTGGATTCTGCTTGTCCATTTCCCTGAGGATAGTAATCTGAAGAGTGAGCTAGAGATTCCATATCCATAACAAAAATCCATCATCTCAGTTGAAGAAAAATTCGAAGTATTATCTGTCACAATCTTGTTTGGCACACCATACCTTACCAAGATGTTTTCTTTGATGAAACTGCACACCACTTCAAAAGTAGTACTCTTTACTGGAATGGCTTCTACCCACTTTGTGAAATAATCTGTAGCAGTTAATACATGAGTATGACCAACACTAGAAGAGGGATTAAGTGTTCCAATGAATTCCAAACCCCACTATTGAAAAGGTTCTTCAATTACAACTGGCTTAAGAGGCAAAGAGGCTAATTTGAGTCTTCCCACGAAGGTCTGACAAGCCTCACATTTATCAACCCACTTTGATGCATCTCTAAACAAGGTAGGCCAATAATATACTCCACGAAGTATCTTATGAGCAATGATAGTTGATGAGTAATGCCCTCCACATGCCTGATCATGAAAAGCTAAGAGTAGCTTTTTCTGTTGTTCCTTGTCCACACATTTCAAAAACCTTCCATCTAACCCACGTTTAAACAAGGAATTTTCCCACAACACATATTGCACTGACCTTAGTTTAACAGTCCTCTTTTCTTTGGCAATCAAATGAGAGGGGCATTCTCCATAGGTGAGAAAATGGGCGATATCAGCATACCATTCATCAACTGAGCTAAGAAACAGAACTGTAGGAAGACCAATTTTATCCTCCAGTAACTCATGTCTAGCTCCTTCAGCGATGAGTTCACAAAGGCCTTTTCCACGAACGAGCTTGGTCGGTTTTATGTCAATATAATATTCTTGAACCTTAGCCACCCAGTTCCCTCTCTTGGATCCAAATTCATGCTGTGTAAGAATTGACTTAACAGTTGTATCTGGTACCAACACCATGGAGTGAGAGTTAAGAATGTAAAAACGAAACCGCTTAACAACTTTAACCACTGCAAAAGCATGTTTTTCCATCATGGTATATTTTAACTCATGATCTTTCAGAATATAGCTTATAAATGCAATTGGGAGTTCGTGCTCATTAGAATCTTCCTGAGTCAAAACCATAGCCAAGGTGTTATCTGTGGCGTAGCAATAGATAATAAAATCTTTGCTAAAATCTGGACATGATAAAACAGGAGTTTTAGCAATGGCTCTTTTAATATCTTCAAAGGCTTCTTTCCCTTCAGAAGACCAACCAAAAATTTGTTTGCCTTTCATCATTTGGGAGATATTCAGAGTAAGTTCTACAAAATCAGGGATGAATCTTCTCAAAAAGTTGATCTTACCAAAGAAAGAGTGCATGCCCTTTTTGCTGGTTGGGAGAGGAATTTGTTGAATAACTTGAACTCACTCAGGATCAATTTTAATACCATCTTTGGAGACGATGTGCCCTAATAATTTCCCCTCTGTGACACAAAAGACAGATTTTTTAGGATTCAAAGAGATCCCATGTTCTCTACATCTTAGCAGAATTGTCTCCAGGTGCTGAAAATGATCTGCCCTTATTTTAGAATACATAGTCAAGTCATCAAGGTATACAACAATACACTTCCCTTTCAAACTTCCAAAGGCCAGATCCATAGCTCTCTAAAAAGTGGCACCAGCATTAATGAGCCCAAAAGGCATTCTTTTGTAAGCAAAGGTACCCCAAGGGGTAGTGAAAGTTGTTTTGTGTTGATCTGCAATATTAACTTCTACCTGATTATATCCTGAGAATCCATCAAGCATAGACAACATTTCATATCCTGTTACTGCTTGTAAGACCTGATCCATCATAGGTAAAGGATAATTATCTTTCAAGGAAGCTTGATTCAGATTCCTGAAGTCAACACAGATACGAATCTCACCATTTTTCTTTCTAACAGGTACAATATTGGCAATCCATGTTGAATGATGGATAGGAAAAATGATTTTGGATTTCAACAACTTCTGTATTTCTTGAAAAATGGTGTTAGTTATTTTAGGATTGTATTGCCTTTGCTTCTATTTAAAAGGCTTAATTCCAGGTTTGAGAGGAATAAAATGTTGCATCTCTTTTGGTTGGAAAGATTTTAAATTTTCATAAGAGTAGGCAAGAACATCCTTATACCTCTTTAACAGATCAATTGCTTTCTTCCTCTCATCTGTTGTGCAAAATTTTCTAATGTTCACGAGCTTAGGATCAGTGGAACTCCCAATATTAATTTTGGCATATTCAGCTGATTGTTGAGGTCCAGTAGAAGCTCTAGACTTTACATACCTGTCGTGTTTATCAAACAGTTCCTCTAAACTCACCAATCCTTTAGGGATCTTGTTTCCCTTGAGTTTGATACATCCATCCTGATCTGTTTCTTCTCCTTGAGTGGCTTCTTTGTCAAAGGGCACACTTTCACGAGGCAAGTTATCACTTCCTTCAAAGTATAGCTATTCAAAATTATCCTTGAGTTCTAATAAAGAAAGCAAATGTTGATCATTATTGAAAACTTGCCAGTTATTTTTATTATCAAGTACACTGGGTCGATGAATCATCTCAATGGTGAACTTATCTTGAGAGAAGTCAAAGATGAGGAATCAGTAGTGACCCTGAGACTGCTAGTGAATCAGCCATGGTGTTCTTCTCCCTAGGTATTGCTTCAATGGAGGAAAGTATCAAGAAATTCAATGGAAATCCAAAACCTGATTCCGGTAATGTTTCAACCTTTCATTTTTCACCTGGAAGAGGTTTCTAACTTACTTTACAATCAATTCCACATCCCCACAAGCTAGAAGATTCTTCACACCTTGTTCTTTTTCCACCTGTAGTCTAAGAATGAGAGCTTCATACTCTGTTGTATTATTAGTATTTTCGAATTGTAACTTGAATATAAAAGGATGAAGGCTTCCTTCGGGCGACACCAATATGACACTAGCTCCACAACCAGCTGAGGAACAACTTCCATCAAACTCTAAAATCCAAACACCATTAAGATCTTTAGGTGACACTTTGGGGAGTTTGGATTTCTTCAGGAGACATAATCATGTAGTTACCATGCCCCATATCCTCATAGAGTATTTGTGCTTTAGGATCATCCATTTTTTGTACAATATACTCAGACTTCTTCTCAGGCAGCAGTTTCTTCATTTGCCCATTAAACAGGTACGAGTGCATGTGACCAATCCATTTGAATTTCTCCACCTACATCCTTACAGAAATTCCTGCTTAGCAACATCCTGTATGAAGGAGGGAATATCTACTACTAAGATGGTAGCCAAAAACTTTCTTCTCAGGCAAAGCAGCAAAATCCACTTGTGCATCTTTAATTCTTCCGACCAGGGGCACTTCCTTACTCTCCATAGAGTAACAAGATCCATAAGTGCGTGTGAGAGTCAAGCCTAAGGCATGAGCTACTTTAGCAGGCATCACATTATCTGAGGGCTCCTGAGTCTATGACACAATTACTAAGCCTATGGACAACTATAAGAAGTGTCACATAGAATGGTTTGATTTTTTCATTGGGTGAGGTGACAGCGGTTACCAGACTAGGCTGTGGTGTAGAAGAAGGAGTGGGTAAAAGGCCTTTAGAGGTAGTTTTAGAATGGGAATTGACAAAGTGAATCATTTTAGCAAAGGCCTTAGGATGGGTTTGATAATATTCAGCTTCTGAGATTTGAACCTTAGTCTTTTTTAGGTGATCAATAATATCGAAAGACCCAGAAGTGGACGGGCTATCATCATTTGAAATCTTAGGTTTATCAACTTTAGGAGAAAACGGAAATAACTTTAGTAGCAGAATTGACAGGACTCACCTTTGGTGTAGATGAAACGGGGATAGGAGATCCTCTTTTTGCAATTATGGGGATAGTTATCGGTTGTTCTTTATATTTCTTGGTGGGCTGCATCACTTTCTCCCTCTGATTTGTCTACTCTCGAGTCATGACAGCATATGATTCGTTATTCATGTCTGCTAGTATTTCATCATAATCATCCTCATCATTAATGCCCTCAGTGGTGAAGAAATTAACTCGAGATCCCTCAAGTTCATCTGCTTCATCATCAACCTCTTCAACAAATTCCTCGCAATCTTCATTAACCTCCTCATCCTCAGGTTCCTCAACTTCACAGGTTGCATTAACGGGAACTTTAATAGGAGGTCCTTCAAGAGCTAGCCTTGTTTGAGCAGCAGGCAAATGATTTATGGGCTGAAAATTCCTCCTTGGAACGGTCTGCATAGGGAGCATGCTGAGCCAATTTTTTCTTTATGGCAATGAGATCATTTGCAAGTTTTTGTACCAATGGATCAATATTAGGTCCAGGGGTGGAAGAGGGAGGAAGAAGTAGATTTAGATTTAGAAGGGTCTCTCCTCAACTTCCCTGACATGATTAAATCATCTTTGACACTAACAGCAAGAGTTTGATCTTCAGCCAATGTTGCGAGATTATCCCTTCTTAGTGCATAGCTAACTTCAGGTGATTGAGAATTTAGGAAAAAACATTTTTGAATTTGATCTACAGGTCGAGTATTTGGCGGAATTTTGTTAATCAACCTGTTGAATCGGGCCACAAATTCTCTCATGGGCTCTAATGAATCCTTCTTTATTTGAGAGATTTGGGATAGCAAGGCATGCACGTCTTCTGCTGGCTTGAACCAGTTTTCAAACCTGGTTCTCATTGTGTCCCAGCTGGTGATAGCACCGGCTAGAAGGTGATAGAACCAATCAGTAGCATTATCTTGTAAAGTCTCAACGAAAAATCTTACGGAGACATCTTCATGTTCAACTCCCAGAACTCCGCATGCAACTATGAAGGTTGCGATGTGTTCATCAAGATGCACTTTACCATTTCCTTTGAATTTAGGGAAGTTCTTACGGTTACCTCTGGGTAACTCATGCAAGGGCTGAGGAAGGGCAAGGGGCCCGACATGATGACCCCAGGGTAGTTGGTACCACCATTCTTGGAAAAATGGCTTGAAGAGGAACTGCAACACCAGCAAGAATTAAAGCTCGAAGATTAGGACTGATTGACTCTAAAGGAATACCACCCGTAGGAATTCTATCTTGAACAGGTGGAGTGCTTGTCGAATGAGTCTTTCTATTTCTTGTTGAAGGGAAAGGAAAACCCTGCTGCTCCAAAAGCTGGAACTAAGAATCTTCAATACCAATGGCCCTTCTCCCTCGAGTAAAACGCGGAGTCTCCAGATCAAAGGATGATCAATAATTACAGAACTGGAATATGTTTTCCCCAGCGGAGTCACCAAAAAAACTGTTGGTCGTCAAATAGGACTTCACAAAGAGCAATAGTCAGGGGACAAGAAATCCCTCCTCTTTAATGGGATAGGTTCCCTTATTCAGAAACGAACCTATTTACACATATACAAAACATGATTTTCTTGTGGAACTTGGATATTTACGAAAGTGTTTTCTATAAGGATCATCAATTACAAAAGGACTGAGGAATGAGAAAATGAGAACGAGCAGAAAGGCACCATTTAGAATTATAGATGTCAGAGTAATTCTTTATGCATGCGAAGGTACAATGAATTGAAACAAGATCATTTGTATCATACTAATAAGATGAAATTTGAAAGACACAAAGTTCTATCAATAACATCTACAAGAATACAAAGCTTCTTAATATAATATAGACAAATGATCTTAACAAGATTAAATGAAAAGCTTATGGATAAAAGAGATCAGATAGACGAAGAATGAAAATCCCTTCTGTATTGATTTCTTTATGATTTATTTACACTTTCAGAAAATAAGCCAAGGTCCTTCCTCCCAAAATGGCAAGGAGAGGCCATTATATAGTTTACAATTCAGTTTACTCTCGGTAACTACTTCTTTTAACTAAAGATTAGTTAAGGATTACCAATTGAAATACCTCAACTTATTACAATAAATTTGAGAAAAAAGAATTGTAAGAGAAGAGAGGAATAAGGAGAAGAAGACAGGTGCTTATGACTGGGAGGGACCCATTGACTTCAAAATCCGCTGCCTGAATCTCTTCAATGCCTCAGCTATGTCTCTGCCACGTGGGACTAACGTGTTGGCTGTAGAATGGGTCCAAAAATCCGAGGCACTTCTCCATTTTTGGAATCCTCAGTGCAGTGCCAATGGCGGCGAGTGTCAAGTTTGGCAATGAGCTCCCCAAGTATATTGGGTCAATTCGCTCGAATCAGGGTTGAAATGAGCTCTGCATGAAAGCACTGTATCTGCACATTACACAGAGATTGGGAAACCACCAGCGAAAGCCAAAACCGCTGTCATGAATCATCTGTGCCATTGGCGTAGGGTTTGCGGTCTGTCATCCTCGACCAAAAATCACTAAAGTCAAGATGGCGAACTTCATTGTCCCCGATATCGGGAACGGGCAGACTCTAGTGGTGAGATTTTTTCTTGCCCCTGAAATTTGATCTTCATGTTGGTAGTAATTCGAAGGGTGAAGCTACAAGCTAGACTTGGGAAGGAATTACAGAGGAAAATGGATACGCATGCAGGAATTTAGATTGCAAAGGTTCGAGCAAAAGATAGCATGAAAGAAGTGTACAAAAAGCATAGGGGGTTCGCTCGTTATATAGCCATTTAGGAGAGAGAAAGGCAATGAATGCGCATTTAATACATACCTACTAATTTGAAAAGCAAGGTATTTGGATAGAGTGGGAAAAATTAGCACAAATAGCACTTTGGTTCATTTGGGACATGCGGGACGCGAAAGCGCGAAGTACGCGGCTCAGTCGATTCGGGCGAAGCGGGGTAAAGACGCACAAATGCTCTTGGAACACGCAAGACAAAAGTATGTGAAGTACGTGACTCGGCTGATTCAGGCGAAGCAGGGAAAAGACGCACAAATTCTCTTGGAACACGCGGGAAAAAAGTACATGAAGTACGTGACTCGGCCGAATCGAATGAGAACAACTGGTCCGGGCGAACTTGGGACATTTGGGACAAAAAGTTCCGATGGGCCCGAAAAGAACAGACTTCGGGTAAACTGGCCAATCGGGGAACAAAGGGTTCAATTGAACTTGGGACACGCGGAACAAAAATATCTGACGGGCCCGAAAAGAACAGACTTTGGGTAAACCGGCCGATCTGGGAATAAAGGGTCCAATTGAACTTGGGACACGCAGGACAAAAATATCCGACAGGCCCAAAAAACATGCAAAATGACCCAAAAACTTAGATTTTCTCAATTTCTTTGGCTTTTCACATTATTAGCACAGTAGAAAAGACACTTAAACTAAAAATTTTAAATTTTCACCTTCTTAAGAGCAGGGGAATTTTGAGTGGACAATAGCACAAAATGGTTGCAAAATGTGAAGGCTTGCACAACGCAGGTGAACTATTTGAAAAAATACCTAAAAGATGTGTGGTTTCCTAGACTGCAATGATAGCAGGGTATGCAAAAAATGGGTATGTTAAAAAGGCACTGAACAATTTGACAGAATGCCTCAAAGAAATGTGGTCTCATGGAGTGCCAGGGTTGCAGGATCTGCACAAAATGGGTTTGTTGAAAAGGCGTTTGGGCTGTGTTAGAATGCCTCTAAGAAATGCGGTCTCATGGAGTGTCAGGGTTATAGGATCTGCACAAAATGGATTGTTGAAAAGGCTTTAGAATCTTTCAACCAAATGTAAACAGCAGCAGTAAAACTAAATTTATCAACTGTACCAGCATTCTCGCTGCCTGTGCCAAAATAGAGCTCTTGAAATAGAATATGGACTTCCATCAAAGCATAAAATAATGGACTTTGTCAGATGTCATAGTTGTCAATGCTCTGTGCACGTTGTTACAACATTTGACCAAATGAAATAACGGGACAGCAGCTCTCTGGAAATGCATTTCTTTTGGCAGTGTACAAGGGACACAGTTTCCTCATGGAACAGTCACATTGTTTGGCGTGTGCAATCAAACATGTCTCCAACCTGATAGTTTTCTTTCCCAGCATACTCTAGCCATCTTAAAATAAGAGATTTGATACAGGGAAGGGACAAGACGTATGGCAGACTTTTGGAGCTGCAAGTGTTATGGTATATAGGTGGCTAGAGGGGCAACATTGGTTGCTCTATATACCCAGATGGGTTGTTTAAAAGGGCTTGGATCCTCCCTATCTAATGCAACAAACAAGTTTCCAATCTGATTAGAACTTATTTGTTGCACACGTTGGAATATGGTATGTTTGGCGTGCACATCACCCTGTTTTATCAAGGCATAGAAAACAAGATGTTTTGTTTGCAATGCAACTTCCCTGGTAGACGTGTATGTAAAATGGTGGAGCTGTGGATTGCTCGTGAACTAGATTGATGAAGTGCCCAAGCAAGTTACTGAACCGAAATCCCATAGTCTCGGCTGACTTCGTTCTCCAGGCATGGTTCTTCTTCCCTTACCTCTCATAATTCTCGTGTTTTAGTTCTCTTTTGCAACTAGATAGAATTTTAAATTATTAGGATTTTCAAATATAGTTAAATGTCTCTTCAACTCATTTCAAAACAATAAAGTGTCATGTCACAACTCTCGAAGCCATTATAACTCGTCTACTTTAAACCATGAACTATCACCCTCACTTCAAGATGATCTAGAAAACTCTTACCCTTCTTGATCACTCCAATGTTGTTTTATCAACCAAACGAATTTGAATTCCCATTGATTAAGTTGACCTTCTCCCTGCTTAAAAGACTTAATTTTTGCAATTTTTGGAGACTCACTGAGTACCCTTCGCAACTCTGGAAACGATATGTGAACTTTCATTCGTGTACCTTGGTATACGAGGAGTCACCTTGATTTTTGTTTTGACTCGAAATGATCATATGACATCCAATTTGACACTCTTCTAGGAGCCATGTTACACCATTTCACATCAGTAGAGAGTTGTTAAAACTAGAAAGTGGGCTTTCGTTTGGGACCACCATTTGAAACCCGGAAAGAGAAATCACGTTCTGTCTTCGCAAACCTCTAGCGTTTATACTAGACAAATGAATGGAACATTCAGTATAGGAAAGATCACTTTTTGGGATAGTTTGGCGAAGCCATTTTGTAGGCCTTTGGTTGCAGTTTGACGAGGTCAAATTGGGACCAATTTCTTCTTGTTGCTCCAGAAAAATTGTCGCCATTTGAAAAATGGTTTACTAGTTCTCAGTCCCGTCAACTCTGATGAATTCTCCTTATATAGGGGAACTAGTAGGAGATGTCTTATTGCATGCTTCTCCATCAAACGTCAGTTATGGACGTGGTTTTCTGGGCCCTTGAGCTAACTTTTTTGTCATTTTACAACTGGGAGAGAACTACGACCAGTGGCCCCGGAGAACTAACCACCAAACGCAAACCGTGCACTTGTTTTTAATTCCGTCAGTTGCAATGAACTCTTGGTATATCTTGGGACACTTAGAAAGCTAATCGTGATGTGCATGCTCATTGGAAGATAACCTTTGGAAGCAGTTTCTTAGCCTCTGAGCCTGTTTGGTACGTTTTGTAGCTAGTGAGAAAATGTAAAAGTAGAAAGTTGTGGACCTCGTAGGGTTACCAAATCACTCTGGAAACTTTTAACACATGTAAATAATTGTTTAAAAATTCTATAATGAAACTTGTTGTGTGTATTAGAACTTTTGGCAAAACAATGTTTTTCTCTCTCTTCCTTTCTCTTTCTTTCTCTTGGGTTTATAAAATGAAGAAAAATGAAATGCAATGGATACATGTTTCTAGACTTATTTTATTTCGATTTCAAATTGTAATTCTTGTCAGATGTAAATGGGAAACTGAAGAATGAAAATTATGATTGATTAGGGTGGATGCCATGCCAACAAATTTTCGCTGATATCTTGCTCACATGGGTTTTGCAGGAGGGAAGAATGACATCAAAAAGGCAATGTGTAATTTAATTATTACTACTGTAATTTCTATAGGTCATTGTAAAATGAATAAACTGTCAAATGTAGTCTTTTGTTACAGAAAAATTATAATTGAGATTTGTTAACATGCATGATATGCTAGTTTAGGGATACTTAGGAAATGTGCATCTGATCACCGGTTTAGTTTGATTCTTAGTTGTGTATGGCAAAAAAAAGGGGGGTTTGATTTATATAAAGTAAATTTGAAATTGAAGTTAATATATTGTAGTACCTTCTCAATATTCAATAAATGATTAAATTAATTTTCTGGGTTATCTTCTTACCTTGCAAACATAACATAGAGTCTTGATGGGAACACTCAACTTTAATTAAATATTCGTGCTTAACTTGCATGCATGTGTGATCCTTTTTAAACCTATAAGAAGTTTAAAACCGTAGAACGAACTTAACCTTTACCCCGATGGAGCATCTTGGTTTAGGAAAATAAGATCCCAAGAAGAGGGGTTTATCGTCTTAATAGGTAAGTTTAGTGACATCGACATAAACTAGACACATAGGAGCAGCACAGTCAAATAAATCTTCTTCATCGAATGAATTTCATTGTGAGATCCAGATGACATCCTGGAGCTAGGAAAATAGTGGTTCTATCACTTAAAATTTTTTCTTATGAATAGATCCTCTTAGCTATCGGTGCCATCTTTGGCTAGTGACAATAGAGTGCTTGATCTCTTACGAAGGGTTTATAGGGTGAATATGTTTGAAACCTTAATCTAATCTTTAAGAGAGTGTAAAGCCCTGAGTGGAAAATTGGAATGGAACTAAACCCTAGTTGACTAGGATGTTCACTTGTGGTTAGAAAACCATAATCTAACTCCTTGCTACGAAATTGTGTTGAAAGATGTTGTTTTTTTTTTGGAGAACCTTAGAAACTGAATTCTTGTCTCATAATCCCTTGTTATGTCATTTTATGGCATTAAGGAATAAAGGATATTTATTATGCGGACACATGCTATGCAAGGATATGGGATCTTCGTGAACATAGACCACTTGTGATTATGTGTAGTTTTAATGCTCCTAGCCTTGTACTTCCTTAAGAAGTCAAACAAGTGCTGTCACAACTCTTTTGTTTTTAAGACGATGCTAAGAACGAAACCTTAGTGTGATATAAGAGCATATCATATGATGCTGCACATGAGATTTGAGATTAGGATTAAGGTCAATCTTAGAGTCCTTATAACTTAATTATACTTTTTCATGCATTGCAAAGACTATAAATTATCTTTGGTGTGACAAAACTTCGAGCAAACAAAAGATATATAAATATTAAAAAAAAAAAGTCCATATGTTATTGAACTTCATTATCTAGGGTTAGCGAAATAATTATTCTGTGATCGATGGATGTTCTTGGGGAGCTATCTCAACTCTATGTCTTCCTTAATTCCAATAGCTCATATGGACATCACATTAGAATCACTTGTGTAGCAAGAGTAAATTTTATACATTAAATAAATGTTTGAGAAGCAAAATCTTAACATAAGAATGGGAGATTTAAAATCTGGTAGGCATTTTGAAATATGGAAAAATACTTATGTAAGTTATAACTATTTGTCAAAAGGGTAAAGAGAAAATTAAATGGAATGAACTGAAGATTTTGTAGATGGAAAAAGAGAGAAAATTATGCTTTCATAAACATGTTCTTGGGATGCTAATCGTAACTACAATACCTTTGAAGTAGTGATGTGTTGTGGGTTCACCATTCTTGAAGTCAGGTTCTTGTGGTTGGGTCTCTACTAGCAACCTTCCATTGGGGAAAATTGTAGCGTCAGCATGTATTTGGCATAGTCATGTGTCTATGTGATTTGGTGACTGATGTAGGTGTTGTATATGTTGTTGAGTTGTTCTACTTGGAGTCCTTGTGGCATTTTGCATTGAGCAATATAAGTCAAAAAAAATTACTAGTATTTTACTGTTGTATTTGTGTGTGTAGAAAGTGGGCACTACACCACCATTATGAAATAATCCCCTAAAGATGATGGAACACAATAACCACTTTCCCATTATAAGCTTAAATATGGAGGAAAACAAAAGAAACAACATTAATTTTTTCATAAAATTGGAATATAATAGATATAATTTCATTATTAAAATGAAAGCATATCTAGATATATAATGATAACACTAAATAATTTCCACATAAAATCAATCAAAGTAGGTCAATGAGAGGAATCTCCTAAAATATCCATCTTCCAAATAATAGTATTTGGTTTTATATGACATGAACAATGAGTGAATCCAATCTCAGGCATCTAGCGCATAGGGGTAGAACCAAAAAATATTCCTGAAGGCACCAAGGTTAAAAATAGGTAGGACATTTATGATTAGAAACTCAAATTTTCTTAAGTCTATCACCTAATGAGAGGCCTTGATAAACTAGATGCCAAAGAAAATGTGCTATTTTAGATTCTAATTGGGAGCACCAAACCTAATTGAGGTGGTGAATCTAGGGGTAAGGTGAGGATTTAACTCCAAGATTTAATTTTACAAATTGTAGAGGAGAAGGCACTCATAAGGTGGTAGAGAAATCTTTAAGTGTATATTATTAAGGGGGTATCCAAATTCCCATCTCCAATATTTCCACCTAGCAATTAACAACAACAAATCCAACTTGTGAAGCATGACATCTAGAACAAGCTCCTAAATTTTGGGAGTAGAAGTGAGCTTTGAATTGACCATTTTGAACTTGATTTTATGTTATGGTAAATGAAATCCAATCTCTAGACTAAACAAGGCTTTAAATTTAATTAATTTCACTCCTAAAGAGATGGAGAGCTTTAATTCTAGTAATTTCTACTAATGGGATGTCATTTCCAATCATGATCAGAGACAACCAAATGTTGTGATTATTGAGAGAAATTCCCTATCTTAATCCATCACACACTCAACACATGTAAGGTTTCACATCCTCATAGGATTTCCATAAACCTTTGTCCACAAAATAATATTTAATTTGGATGGGCACATTTGTGACCAATAAAGTGTGTAAACCTATATTTTTCCATCATTTTTATAATAAGGATCACCAATAGAAATGCAATGTTATAACAGAATTTTCCACACCTATACTTGCACATATTTAACAATCATTTAGTGCATAAAGAAGTAATATATCTATAAACATCAATTATGAATATGTCACCTTTTTCTCATGGGATGCCAACAAACCTCCTAAACAATAAAATAAAAACCCGGGGTTGTACTTGCATTAGCCATAAGAAATCCCAAAGAATCTAGTCCATATTATTATAATCTGACTTAAATGGGACCCAACATGATGAGTAGTAAAATAAATGGTGCTAAGAATATTAGTGCATACCTATAACATGTTGGGCAAGATAAAGCAGTTTAGTGACCCGGATGGAAATATTCTTTTCCACTCAGTCCAGAACATATTGCCAAAGCACTAAAGGAGTGCAATCAAATGGAAAAGAAATGCTCATAAAATTTTTTTTCTTGTAGTGTTGTATCCATTTCTAAGAGTATTGTTTAAGCCAATATAACATGGAAAAGGTGTTTTTCCTACATTAAAGGATCTTTTTTTCATTGCGGTGTAGACACAAACATTTTATAGAAAATGTCTAGCTAATTGAAGGCCTCTTTGAAGGAACCTTCATTTTCAGCAAGCAGGAGAAAAGAATCATCATCAAATTTCCATTTATGAGCTAAGAAAAATGACCCATTAGATAAATTCCAAGAATAATCCTTTAATACTCGTGGTGAACAAGTAGATATTTGAATGCCTTTGTAACCAGCATAAAAAGGATTAGGGGAAAGTGGGAAACCCTACCCAATTGAACAAAAAATACCTATGTTTGGAGGATTGTGGCCATTGATGGTAAGATAAGTTATAGCCTTAATTAATAGCTTTTGAGTGACTTGAAGGATAAACTCACCAAATCCATGTGCACACAACATAGATAATATGAATGGAAAATCTATTCGATAATAAGCTTTTTCAAAAATATAATTTAAGAAAAATGGTTTTCTAACAAGAGGCACGAGCCCTCTCCATTCCTTCCTAGACAACAATAATGTTATCCAAAATATATCTTCCTTTAATGAAGCCATCCTGCTCAAGCCTAACCATCATAAGGAGAATATGGTGAAGCCAAAATTCTAATCCCTTAGAAAGAATCTTGTAGGAAACATTAAGCAAAGTGATCGATCACTAAATGGTAATGAGTTGTACATTGTTCATCTTACGTATGAATTTTATATTTGATGTAGGATCCCCTACATTCACCTCCCTTCTTTAACCAATTTAGGAAAATATTACATTATCTTGGTCTAGGGCTAGCTCTAGTTATCAAATTAGCCTTGAGAAATTCAATGTTACCTTAAGGAGTATAACCATGCATAAGGTTTTAACTAGTCAAATTCTTTGTTTTGAAAACTTGACACAAGACCCATACACCTTTCTTCTTGAATCATGATCATGCAAATATCTTGATAGTCACCATACCTCTGAGAATCCTTCACTAAATTTTCCTTGCATAGCTTCAACCAATTATCAAATATTATTTTATTATCTCTATATCTATTCATTTTCTATGCACCTGCATCATAGGCTCATATTTTTCCAATACCCACCATCAAGAAGGTTAGCTAGCATCAAATCAACACCATGCATCAAAACATACTAATTCATCCTTGTCAATGTTCTTAAGCCATATGCTAGGACAGTCATGGAAAAATTAGATCTTGAGGTATCTATAAACATTTTAATACTTTCTATGTGTCTTTTCATCCCTCTAAACATGCTCACCAAGTTTGGTGATCCAACTCCTTTTATAACTCCTAATTTTTCAATTTTAGAAAATTTTCATCCTTAAGCCTTACTAGGCCTGTCAAGATCATTAATCACGGGTATTTGAGTTTTTTTAAGGTTCCAATTCACCTAGAATAATGTTTTTGACTCTTAATAGGTCCCTTATCATCCCTTAAAAGTTACATGAATTAAATTCCTTAAACAACTTTGACCTTCTTTGTTATTAGACCTCTAGAATTAGGTCTTGATTGTACCTTCTTTTCTCAGTCTTGAGTGTTAGGGTTTTCCTTAATTTTCCCATAGTATAAATTTAATTTTCTATAATAATATCCTAATTTATCTCTATACAGACCTCCATGCAAAAAATTTAACTTAAAAATTGAAGGTTAAGGGCTCTAAATTCCTTGCCCTAGGTCAGACACTGTAAAAGGCCCTTAAGGAAGAAATGATTTTAAAATACACAAAAATCACTTTCAAGATATAAAAATTTTCAGCTAATACTATATTGATACCATCTACAAATAATATTTACAATTTCACCAACTCTTATGACACAAACCCTTAAATGCTTCAATTTCTCCTTACTCTAACTGGTAAAACTGTGTATTAAGATAATTTGGAGGGTTATAAAAAAATTATTAGATTTAAAGCTATAAAAGAAACTTTTCCTCACCTAGTATCCAATCTTAATGCAACTTTTTTACATGTCTGAACCTTTTTCACCAAATAAATAAACCATAACTCCCAAATGCAACTAGTAATGGCTATGTAAATTGTTATGAGGCAGAGTATTCAAAGTTTCATTGCATACAATTATGATTAATAACCAAGATTCAATTTCTTACTCTTGAGATATATGTTATATTCTTAATCCACCATAAAAAATACATTGGAATAGAGGATACTTAGGATTATATAGTAACTCACTTAGAGAACCCCACTTTTCAATCAATTTCTTCCTTTTCACAATCTTAGATTACACAATTTCAGGATTAGAATAAGATTTCCATAGTTCCTACCATTATTGGTTATTTCATAAGTCACTAACCCTTATTTGAATGTCTTCACAAGTATATTAACTCTAACACATGAATATATATCAAGAAAATTTCTTATTTATACTCATAACTCAGAAATACACACTTCTAACATAGGAATCCTTACCAAAAACCATAATCAATTGTATAAAATCACTTATATCATTAGATACACCATTCAAAAACCTTTACTTGTCTTTTTCCTTAACAAGATGACTCTTTAAAATGATAAAGTAACCATGAAATAACAGCATTCATAAGAAATGCACAATATTGTTTGTCAAATTGAAACTTTCATTCATTAAACTCCTTTTTTTAGGCCTCCATTCAATTTCTTATAGTCCATATTTCCCAAGAAATATCCAAGAACTCTCTCCCCTCTACCAATTTAATTACGTATGAGGATTTTTTTATCCTTTGAAAACAATTACAATCCTTTTTTTGAGGCTTATTATCCTTTAAACCATCTAATTACCTTTTCTCATGGTTAAAATACTAACCCTAACTAGACTTCCAAACCCTAGGTCTAATATATAATGAATCAAGTTATATATCCTAGGGCATTTAATACCTTATAGCACCTATATCATGCTTTAAAAATGACTTAGACTCTATATACAAGCCAAAAACCATCATAATGCCCTTTTAGGAATTCAAATTACATTTTGAAGGGAAACCTCCTAATTCAAATTATTACATACCTAAACCAACTTAGCCATTTCAATGTAACTACTAGGACTCTAATGACATCCCCCAATCCTTACTTAGGCTAACTCAACCTAAAATTGACCAATTTGAATAAAAACTCAAAATTTCTTGTTGGTGAGAAGATGCTCCTGCATCAATATTACTTTTATTATTGATTTCTCCAAGGGGATCAAATTAAATTAAATATTACACAAATAACAATACATAAAATTAAATTACTCAATACATATTTTACCATGGAAAAATATCTATGAGGTTAAAAACCCACTAAAATAATAGATATCCATTAATGAGAAACATGGAAATAATTTATAATTATTTTTCTAGTAGTTTCTTATTCCCTCACTTCTCCTCCCATTTTATATCCTATAATTATTTTATCACGGGCCCTCAGTTCCCTATTTAAATAGGTGATCGGGTATGTCCCTTGAAATAACCTTTTCAATCATTATTGGTCGAGTAACATTTATATAAACCCATAGGATATATTTAATAAATAGAAATATGTGATATTTATTATAGTTAATACTTTATATAAATATTTAAATATAACATTAGGAACTATATAAAGGGGTTAATAACACATTTCATATTATGTTCCAACACTCCCCCTTAATATTACATGGGGTTATATGCCAACAATATTTACAATCCTTAAACCACAATGGGGGGTGTTATGATAGCATATCACTTTTAAAGATTAATACACCTTCATCATGCTAAACTTATTTATTTTGTACAAAAGGATTTGGAATCCATAAATCAAAAGTGAATGATTTCGGATAAGCATGATTTATGATACTACATCTCACAATTTCTCATGGATAAGATCTAAGCACCTTAGGATCCTTTTATAAAGTAAGGAAATCCTGTACAAAATGATGCTTTATTACTGGACTATACAGTAAAATTTAGATAGAGAATTTTACTTAGATCGCAAGGATATTTACAATGCTTTTATGGAGAAGAAGTATAGAGGTAAAAAAGAAAAAACACATGGATGGTCATTAGGAAGCGACATTGTCATGCAGACCCCCCCAGATAGAAAATTTGAAAGGCCAAGAATTTCTCAAAACTTTTAAAACTTCATAGCACACAATGGCTTCATGAGGCTATATGTAACTTGATCTTCAGTAGGAAAAAAATGGAGATATATATAACCACATAAAACTTTCTCTTGAATGAAATGCATGTGTTTTTCTATGTGCTTTTTCTGCTTATGTTGAACATAATTGTTTATAAGAGAAATGAAACTTTGGCTATCACACAGGAGAGGAGTAATTCATTTAACTTCCATGTGAATTTCTTCCAACACTCACTTTAGCCACATGGTTACTTTCGTTTCTTCCATTGCACTTCTATACTTCGGCATAATAGTACATATTGAGAATTTTTTTGCTTCTTGCTACTTAAAGCAATCACACCTATACCAAACTTGAAAACATATCAATTCATAAACTTTCTATATATTACATCACCACTATGGTCATAATCAAAATATCCAAATAAAGAAGCATTCTCATAAGAAGTGTAATGAAAACTAAAATTGATTATTCCTTTAATTTATCTTTATATCTTTTAGCTAATTATAATGATCTTGATTTGGTTCCTGCATGAATCTTCATGCATATATTCTAGTAGTATTAGGATTCACTAGGGCTTTCTTGCTTTCTGATGTGTAACAAAAAGTTATCCTACATGTTCCTTAAAATTATTGACATCGCCTCTTGCACTTTATATTGATTGTAGTAATGTTTTCTATCATTTATTTTCTAATTATAGGAACATTTTCCGTAATATTCACAATTTCCCATAATTTTGTGCCATGAATTCTAATTTCAATACAAATCTTTCAGATGTTATAGTTAGATACATTTAAAATTTGTGACTTATCCATGCTGAATTGATTAGAACCCATTTTCTATTATACTTTAAATATTTTTTATAGATTTTACAACAAAATTCATGGGAAAATCTACGATTTCACTATTTTGAATGAATATTATGACCTTGTTTTGTATTTTCAATACAAAAAACAATGTTTCATAGAACATAAATGGACAATAATTTTTCATATAAAAAAATTAAATGTAATTTCAAAATCCTTCCCTATCATTTTAAGTGTCAATCTAGGGTATGACATTGATGCAGCAAACTTTCAAGGAAATAAAACAAATCAAGAAAACTATCAAAAACAACTCCAAAATATGTATTGAAACCATCTCATCCAAAATACATGCATAAAAAACCCTTGAGACAGGGCTATTAGGAGGAAGGGCTCTAGTATATGATAGAAAATTTGTGGAAAGTAGCTTTTTCTTAGGATTTGAGTTATAAAATTTAGCATGAAGCTTGGAAGCCTAATAGTGGCGTGAGACCAGATTTACACAATCAAATTCACCAAATAATGATATATCAATCAATTCATTACATATATTTATACAACATACACCACTCCATATAAATAGCTATTTACATCCCTATAGATTAGGAAACTACTTTCCCAACAATCTCTCCATAATCCAATTTATGAAATATTGATTAATAACAATATTACACTTAACCAAATTCTACCCAACTTTCTCACTTACTAATCATACGATAACAGTAATTATTATATTACATTATTTTATATGTGAAGCACTAATAATATTAATTCATAACAGCCAAATGGGTATTCAAAACCTATCTCACTTTGTTTTGGGTCTTTTTAGATTGCTACCAACCATAACCTTAAAAAAGGTAGTGTTCTCAAGAAGTCAAACAGGGTAGTTTTAAGAGAAGTTTGATATAAGATGAAATTAATCTTTGATTCCAATCAATTTCAAGGCTATGAATACATGTATATGACAGGTGAACAAATAATTTGAAGTGTAAATTCCAAGGTAAGACTCCAAATAACCAAATTGCATGGTTTAGATCCAATCTAGGTTGATGAAGAGAGATCCTCTTATAGGGGTGAAAGGATATATTTGGGAGTTGTTTTTTCTAGTTTGATTGATTTTTTTGGTTTCCTTGAAATTCCTCTGCATAAAAAATGTATTAGAGTATGAAAAGTATCAAAATAATATCCAAATCTTAAAATTAATGGCTTCATGAAAGTCAACTACATCAATGGTACTACAAACTTTAAATTATCATAACTCTTTATTGGATGCACCAAATCAAGCCAAATTAGTCTTGTTGGAAATATGGTGAGGAGTTAACCATAATGAGAGTTGTTTTGGTGCCTGAAATGTGAATTTTAAGACCTAAAAAATATGTTGAAAATATCATTTCCACTTTGGTCTGGGTGACTGTGTTTCTCCCAGACACTGAGAACTTTGAATTCCTGTGAAACTTCAACATTCTGAGAACTTGAGTGTCTGAGATTCAGCCAAGTGTTACAATTTCAGCTATATCTCTTGTTTTGGTCATAATTTTTTCTCAAGATTCTAATATCCTTGAACGTGTTTATCAAGTGAATAATTTCTTACCAATTTCTTGACAAGGCCGAGTGAAAGTGAAGAGATTTAATTTTGTAATTTAAACCTCTAGTGGACCCACTTCAAACCCATGTTTAAAATATAATTCCAACAACTGAAATTTTTGAAAAACTTAATTCAAATTAAGAGAGAGAGAGAGAGAGAGAGAGAGAGAGAGATTTGAAAATGGAAGGAAGAGACCCACTTTTATAATCTAGGGTAGGTTATAAATTACCCCAACTAAATTTACGATAAAACATCTAATAAATTAAATTACTTAGTTTTAACTTTACTAAACTTAATTTAACTCACAAATAATTTAATGAAATTTACCATAAATAAACTTACCCAGTTTTAATATTATGTTAGGAAGATCAAGGTAAATTAAATAGACTATTAAACATTATACAAATAACAATACAAAAAACTAAATAAATCAACACATATTTTACAGTGAGAAAACCTATAAGAAGCAAAAAGCCCATTAAAATAATAGTTATCCATTAATGAGAAACATAGTAATAATTTATAATTATTTGTCTAGTAACTTATTTTTCTTTTAATCTCATTTTATCTATCGTGATCATTCTATCATGGTCCCTAAGCTCCCTATTTAAATGGGTGGTTAGGTGTATGTCTCGAAACCACATTTTCAACCATAATTGGTTGAATATCCTTTATGTTGGCAATGTGTTATCATTAATGTCAAATATTGATGATATAATTGATTAATGAAGTATCATTAATGTAAAAAAGAGGTAAGAAACATGAAGGTTGATTGCAAGTGTCATGTCAAGTTGAGTGTCTTGTTGAGAATTTATTGGTCTTGATGATGTAGCATGGGTTATTAAGTCATTATGATGCCTTGTAAGAGTTATATAGGGTTAGGATGATGTTTTGATGATGTCATGGAATTTTTTGAAGGCTCTATTAGGTTGGCATTAGTGGAAAAGTGATTAGGATGTCAACTTTGGTGAAGTAAGCATGTTCAAGTGACCTAATTAAGAGGCCTAGTCAACAAATTGAGGTATTTCATGCTTGTTCATGGTATGTATTATTTTTTATACATTTTTAGAACATGGATAGCATGTGTATTAGTTTTAGAGATACTCACAAGTGTCTGAAAGTGCAGGGATAGGGCTAAGTCATGTTTTCTAGGTCTGCACTAGACCTATTCTCAAGCCATAGGTCACCAAATGAGGTGAGATGATTTTTTTCAAAACTAGATATGAAAAATGTGAGCATTGAAGAATTTTTAGTAGATTTTTCTAGTGTTTTGATCAAACTTTCAGGTATTGGATTGAAGGTATGTAAAGGAAAATGATTTTTTACCTCTATCAAGTTTTTGAAAGTGAGAAGCCAAGGTTGATTTAGAATTTCTTATACTCGTTGGAACATGTAAACTTTGAATGATGGTCCAATATATTCATGTTAGTTGGGTATGTTCCTAAGATGATGATATAAGCATTAGTTAATATTTTTAGGGGCATAACTTTATGAACAATCGTTAATAAGGTAAACAACTTCTAAACCATTCTTAAACCCTAGGTCAAAAGAGATGGAGAATATTTATCTCATTTATGACCATAATGGATTATTTTTACTTGTATGGTAATTGGAGGTTGTATAGAAATCTCTTAGGTTTCTCTAGGTGTAATTTATATGTCATGGTTGTGTGTGTGGACCCCACTCAAAAATTTAAGTTTCTGAAGTTTTGTTTTCTCCCAAGTTGTGCACTAGACTTGTTGACTAAATTGGTTTTTGAGGAAGTATGGAAGCCTTTATAATGTCCATGATGGTTTCAAATCATGGTTGAGCCCTTAGGAGGTATGTTATGGTCTATTTTATAAGACTGGTTTTAGGGCAGTTTCAAGTGACCATGTTGCAAAGGTGCTTTGAGCTTCTATAGTCTAAGTTATGGTTTCCTATGCATTTAGTGATTACCCTGGAGGTCATTGTATTTTCATTTATATATCACACTTACATATTTGAGGTGATTTGATGAGGTTTTGAGCTTCATCTTTGAAGATTTGTTTTGTAGGTCTTAGACCGAGTGAAGAAGATTGTCCCAAATGGGGGTATCTTTGTATGTTATGATGGTTCAAACTTGTAGAAGAATTTTTGGTGGTTTCTTGAAGGCTTAAACAATGTTTCTAAGTGGTTCTTGTTGTTTGGTAATGGCCATGTTATCTCAAAATGACTTGGTTTTTATGAGAGGGTATCTTGGGTTCTTTAGGGATTCTTGAGTCCTAATAGAGAGATGATGGTTTTATATGTTATTTCTTGTCTATATTGTCCTATGTATGGCTTTCTTGTTATTTTCATTATGGTGGATGACCTAGATGAGCTATAATCATGTATCATGTATAAAATCATGTTGTTAGTGTCTTATTTTTTAAAGAGGGTTAGAAAATATGCGAGCAAGAGGGGTGTTTTTATAGGTGAAGGAGATTTTTTAACTATTAAGAGAGGGAAAATACAAAAATGTGATGTTCTATAGAGTTATTATATGTTTAAGAGATAGATCATTAGGCCTAATCAGCATGATGGAGAAGTGTTTGAGTGAGTTAGCCTAGAGATCATATTTGGAGAAGAAAGAAGGAAAGAGAGCTTCATAGTGTCATCATTAGTTGTTGGTGCAACAATTCAGAGGTTTAAAAAAAATTATGTAGATTAAGTTGGTGTTTAGTCATATAGGGGTTTTTATTCATGCTTGTATGGTTGGTGCTATACTAAATCTATGGGTTGGTTCTCCTTGTGGGGTTAGTGCCTCACTAAACCTATGGATTGGTTCTCCTTTTTGGGTTTTTTTCTTAGCTAAATTTGAACCATAGATCTAATAAAGATTTGTTTTAGTGGGGTTTTCTTCCCTTTGATGGTTTCCCACTTACATTTTGTGTTTGTGTGTTCTTTTGCTCGCATGGTGTATGCTCATATGTTTGATTAATCATTGCTTAATCTATATGTTGATGAATGTTTGGTGAATGCATTTAATGGTTGATCGATGTTAAATCTCAAATGAATAAATGTTTTTAAGACCCACTAATTCACCCCCCTCTCAATGGTTTGTGCTTGTGCTCATGTTTTATTAACTAAGTTATAAATTGGAACTAATATCTACATAGCCTCAAAAGAAAATGTTAATTAAACAATGAACCATCTAGATAAGAGCTTAATGGAAATGCTTCTTCAATGCATAAATGAAACTACATGCTAAGTTATTTCCTACTCTCTATGTTGCTAACTTAAACTATGAACCTATGAAGAACATAAGCAATCAAATTGGATTGTTGTTTGATCTCAAGGATTGAGAATGGAATCTCACCAAGAATTGGCTACAAGGCCATTTTGGATCTTCCCATATTACTCAATTTTGAGTGAAAGGATACAAAATGGAGAAGCTATTTCCAACAATGGAGAATGGATCAAGATCAAAATGCTTATAGTTTGCACTATTCAAAGCATAGTGCAAGAAGAAAGGTAAGAAGGAGGGTTCTTTATATAGATTGCATGAAGAGGAAAGGCTAGAAAATTGATGAATGCGGGATAAAGGTAAAACAAGATTAGGAATGGATAAGGTTGTTTTATAAAAGGTAATCTTGATTTAGAAGAGTTTAATTTGTCATTAGTAAGTCATGGGAGTTGGGGGATGTTTTAATTAATCAAAAGTGATTAATTAATAGGTAGAGATAAGCTTATAAAATATAATTATAGGAAAATTAGTATGATTTGCGAGATGTAAGAGAGTAATTTGATCCAATAAATGGTAATTTATTGATTTAGATTTGCAAGTATAATTAATTAATAATAATTAATTAACCCAAGTAAAAGCGGCTATTAATTAATAAAAGGTCATTAATTGACATCCTTAATGATAGGAAGGATAATTAATTAATGAATATGAAGAGGGATATTATCTAATTTGTGGAAAAGTGCTAATTATTATGAAAATGACAAGAAAGAGGACAATTAGAGCAATCTTAGCATTAAAGCTTGTGTAAGTAGCTTTTAGGTGTCTACTTTTACCCTCTTTGGGGAGGCATAAGTGATGCCACTTCAAATATAGTAGACAAGTACAAAACAATAATTTTTTTGAAGAGATAGAAGAAAAAATTAATAGAATGAAGGATGCCCCCTCAAGTGTCGATGGGGTGATGAAATAGGTCGATTGACGATTGAAAAAATGAAAGAACAAAATAGAAGAAGTAGAAGAATTGATCCATATTGCCCCAAGTTACTTTTGAAGAAAAGATTTGATAGAAGGAGAGTGATATGGAAGAAAAATGAAGATGAAAAGAGATGGATATAACTATCATCTTGCCAATGTAAAAACCAACTTTATTTCATCATTTTTCTTATGATCGATGTCATCGGTCTTTATTAAAAATAATGAATAGAAGTGTAGTATGACCTGAAAATCCATATGCGAACAAATTTCCATAGCTAAAAACACCAACTCCATGCAACATACAAAATGTAATGCAATACGAGAAGGTAAAAGATGCCTTACTCCTTACAACATACATAATGCAATGCAATATGAGAAAGTAAACAAGATAACCCGAGAGAGAAATTTAATGCAATGTTTTTGTTATCAAGATTTGATTCCGACCTATGTTAATTAATGAAAAGGGTTAAAAGATGGTGCCCTAAGAAAGGATATATGCAAAGGGAATAACAGAGGACACTTGTGTTGATCAGAGAACACTTGACAGAACTCACACAAGAAGTCCGCGTGGGAAAATAGGTCAAGATTAAGGGTGTGAATAGACAGGAAGAACCCACACATGGAAGGAAAGTTCAACATTCAGGACTTAGCCGATTTTGAACATGAAGACCTATTTTTAGAAGATGGCGTGCGGAACACACCAATGATGCAGAGACATGCGTGCCACACATTGTCTATCTTTAGAGGATATGATCAAAGTGTTTTGCATAAAAATGAGCTAAGAATAGGATTGTCACTTCAGTTAACTATAAGAATTCTATAGATAGCACACTTGTATGTGCGGCTATGCCTGTAAACAGTGTGTGGCTATTAATATCATGCAGTCTATTTTTGGAATAGATAAGTAGTGAAGGGAAAGTCCCCACCCTATATATATGATGTGAATCACATGGTAGTATATATAGAGGTATAGAGAGGATTGATATATAGGAATATGCAGATCATAAGAGGTAATGACTGGATTATTGTAACAGATCCATGCGCACATTGGTATAGAATGCCATTATTGTAAGGTGCTTCTTTTTTTTAATATATGGGAGTTATTGGCTAACTCTAAGTGTCATTCATGTGTGTAATTAAGTAATGAATGTTCTTGTTTCAATCATGATTATTTTTTGAGTTTGTTCTTTCATAGATCTGAATATGGCATGCATTTTAGAATGATGGATTAGTTATGGATCTATATGTTTCTTCCTTCGTCACGCTAACATCCTGCTACAGCAACCCTAAGGAGGGATCTAATATCTTTGTGCGCTTTGGGTGAGCACTCAGTCTAGGCTGAGTGATGTGCTAGTGTGTCTAGGGTGTTATCTGGTAAATTCTAGGCTGCATCATTTGTTTCGTTGCTGGGACCTCTTTTCCAGTTGTTTTTAGGATGGTTCACGATGAAGATGTACTAGTTAACTCTAGCAAGTATTGAGAAGTGGGTACATGACCTGGAGGAAGAATATGCATGGCAGTTCAGCAGTGGATCTGAGTTTAACGCATGAACTTGGGTAGAACTGAATCTATATGATAGCTTATATGAGATATTTTTTGCCATCTTTCCACTAGAATATACAAGTGGCTGATTATTTATGCATCTAAGAGGAATTAGAGGTATTGTGCACTTTTCTGGACACAGGAAGAATTTCAGGCCCTTATGATGTTGATCTGATATGCACTCGCACTATGGATATGTGGTTTCATGGTGTACTAAATAGTTATATTCTAGAATATTCAATTTCAATGTATTCTTTCCCAGAGGTAGCTGAATTCCAATTTTTGTGGTATCCTAGAGGAGCATATTTGCAAGGTATTCCACTGGTGATCAAGATCTTGATGGTAACTTTGAACTTGGAGAGTAAACTAATGGCTAACTAAACCTCACCTCACATGAGGGAAGGAACATGTTTGGTGAAATATGCCAGACCTAATAGTAGAAAGGCAAAGAGAGGAAAGGTGGCTTAAGTATAATGAGGCACATGAAAGGGAGATAGAGAAGTAGTGTACTGTTGCAGAAAGTATGGCAATGAGGAGAGAGATGGATTGTGAAGGATTTGAAGCTCACGTAGAAGAAATGGAGCTAGAGCATCATGAACTCCCCCATCTTGGAAAGCATGACAAAGATCCCCCCTTGGTTTCACACAAAAGTGCCCCAGCAAAGACTACCTGGGCCACAGGCACACACCTTAATCCACTTGGTGAAATAGCCCTTGTGCTAGGTTTTCCCGTATCTAGTATGACAAGTAACCAGCAAGCTAACTTGGGAAGTAGGAGAGCAGGAGTAAGTTAGGGAGCAAGTACATCAATGGTAGGACAAACGGCTTTAATGTTATTTGGAGAAAAAAAATTAGGTGCATCATCCACATAGAATGTGAGCACGCAGAATGTTGGATTCACCTTTGAAAGTGGAACTACCTCACAAACTGTAGGGGTTTAGTATAGTACTACTATCGAAGAATATGGGAGTACATCTAAAGGTCATATTCCAACTACAAGTGGAGGATCAGGAGGTATAGGTGGTTCTAGTTCCAGTGGATCTAGTGGTTCTAGAGGCAGAGGAAACACAGGAGGTTTTGGATCAGTTGGTCAAGACCAGCAGCAACCACAGAATATCTATATGGAGATTTCTTTTCATCTTCTGGAGTATAGAGGCATAGAGGATGCTATTTAGCATGTGCACATGTGTGAAATATTGTGGCACATGAAAGGGATCATGGCTTCTGAGCGCAAGGAAAGTCAATTTTCTACTACATTACAGGGATGTGTGCACAGCAGATATAGGAAGTTTGACTATGATTAAACTTGCATGGATTATGTAGCATTGAAGGATGCTTTCATAAAATAGTTCCATATCCCTAATTTTGAGCAAAAGAGTATAAGTGCACTCAAGGATATTAAGGAAGG
This sequence comes from Taxus chinensis, assembly GCA_019776745.2. NCBI lineage: Eukaryota > Viridiplantae > Streptophyta > Pinopsida > Cupressales > Taxaceae > Taxus > Taxus chinensis. Next base: position 787,469,368 of record CM034149.1, read on the forward strand.
CACTACTGAGAGTGTACGTGAGTATGATGCCCATTTTAAGACACTTCTATCTAAGTTGTCTTATGATATTCATGCTAGCCAGCATGCACAATGGTTTGCTAGAGGATTGATTACACCATTCAGAAGAGCACTGTCACATAAGACATACACTGATCCACACAAAGAACTGGAAGCATCTTTGCATGCTGAGGTAGTTGGGAGCATTGACACTGGAATTAGTCCATTCTTAGAGGCACATATTGTAGCTATCGAAAAATAATTAGAGAAGTTATTAAGGAATTCAACCCATGAAATGCGCTCAAGGATTTTGTGTACAGATTGTGAGGTGGAAGGTCACACCAAGGATAGTTTCCCTCGTAGATCTATACGTTCATTATTGTTAGACTATGAAATTTTTTGTTTGAATCATGATGCTAGTCACTATCTTTTGTTACAGCACGCGATAAGGAATAATGTATCCTACTTTTGCAAGATTTACAAGTCCACGACCCATGATACTAAGGATTTTCGATTGGTTGGTTAGATCCATGATGTTATAGAAATTGGGGTACAACAAACAAGTGTAACGAATAATTCTAAGGGTAAGAATGAGCACTAGGATTGGGAACATAATCAAATGCACTACGACAAGAATGAGGGGTGTTTTGAAGGAGGTCGTGGAAGGGGACGTGGATATCATGGTAGATATGGAGGACGAGGCCATGGTAGAGGAAGAGGTGAGTTCCCTCATGGAACATGCTATATATGTGGATCTCATGACCACTATAGGCGTGAATGTCCACATAATATTGCATGTTCTTTCTATATAAAGAACCATAGCTATGAAGAGTGCCTAGACTTATATGAGCATCTGAGTAAGCAAAATAAGAAAGAAAACAAATGTGTCGGGATGGTTAGAATCTAGCACATAGTCGAAGATTAGTGGATGCCCAAGATAGCACCAGAACCTAAGGCATTAACAATGAAGATTACTACATGAGCTAAAGTGGTGCACACAAGAGAGGCATTACACCAGAAGCCTACGATCACCAAGGAGGAGGTTTTACATGCAAGGTACCGAGATCCTGCTCATCAGAAGGAAGTTTACTAGGATACCATGGAAGTGATAAGGAATATTCAGCGTGAGATACAATACTTAAAGGAACAGAAGAAAGCATTAGAGACAGTCCAAACTGATATCGATGAGCTGAGAGAAGTGTGCAAAATGTTGTGCCAAGAGAACATCATTCCACTACTAGGAAATTGGTTAAAAGGGAACACTCCATGTGCAAGTATTGAGACTAGATGGAAGATCCTTCATGTGAATCTTCCCCTAATAGCATTGACTATGACAAGGAAATTATTCTAAATACTGTTGTAGATGGATGGCTGTTGAGAAATATTTTGATTGATAGAGGTGAGGAAATAAATGTGCTTACTTTAGATGCATGGGTACAAATGGGGAGGCCTCCATTGCATCCATCATCTAATGTGTTATTTATGGAAAATAGGACTAAGGCCACTCCCATAGGAGTTTTGAAGGAGGTATCTATAACCATACAAGGGGCCAAATTCACTGGGGATTTTGAGGTATTAGCACTTACAGAAGCAGACAGTTTTCTAGCCTTGCTTGGACACCCCACATGTTATGCAAATAATGCTGACTTGAGATTCAATAAGGGGTATGTCAGCTTTGAGAACAAGGAGGATAGAGTTGTGATACCTTTGATAGATGGGAAGTCTACATTGTATGTTGATGCTCTAAGTGAGAAGGACTTAAACAAAATCTATGTATGTGTTATTCAAGACCCAGATGTCAATGAGCCATCAAAGAATGACATCCTACATTGGGAGGATTATCATTCTATTAGTGATACTATAGTTATTACTTGTGACAATTGGGCTCATAGTACATATGAACTAGTAGGGCGTGAGGTAAAAATTATGGTTATGCACAAGAATGAACTTTGTTCTATTCGACGGATAGGCGGCGCAGTACCTTGGTAAATAGGAGAAGAAGATCTTCCTGTATTTTTGAAAGCCATGGAGGCACAGTGGATAGACCAAGTCAGAAGAAGAGATATGTTAGTATATACCTTACACAGTATAGCAGTGCACTAGTGGGTAGTTCATAGAGATAATCTTATGGAGTGGAAGGAGATCAGGATCACCTTATCTACCAGTTTTGTAAGAAGCAATGCACATGTTCAGATTTGCACTTATAATGGTGATCAACTTATTCAGCACCACATTCAGCAGTGTGAGAGACTCTGGATGGTAGGACGGGAAGCATTACCACCTTCATTTTGGGTGCATAAATTATACTCCACTCTACAAGGGTGCACATGCACCTAGTATGTATACATAGAACTACATCGAGAGACTATAAATTGGCAAAAATTGACTGCAGGAATGCTCTAGACCTTTGACTACTTCTTGACTAAACCTCTAGTAGAAGAGGCATTAAATTTTGCTAAGTAGTTAACCATTGGAGATAGTGAAAAGATAGGGGAACTCATACAGGAATTATTTGGCGAGACAGAATCAGGCACGCATTTTGAAGAAGAAGGAGAAGACTCCATATTTCTTGAATGTGCTTTCCTTGAGAAAGAAAAAGGAAAGATGGTGTACATCATGGATGATGAGGAAGTTGAAAACCTAGATTATTGACCATTCACAGGGGGCACGAGGTCTTGGACACTATAGATAAGGATACACGTGCATACCATGAACCAATGAAGACAAATAAGGTCAATATAGGATTGGAGGATGAGCCTAAGGAGATCATAATTGGAGACTACTGGTCAGACTCGGAGGTGGCAAAGATCATTGAGTTACTCAGGGATTATCAGGACTTATTCCCATGAGGGTATGATGAACTTAAGGGAGTGCATTAATCACTTGGGTAAATGAATATTAAACTTAAGGAAGGTGTGTGTCTAGTGAGAAAGAGACCTTACAGAATAAATCCTAATTTTTGTGAAAAAGGTAAAATAAGAAATTGATAAAATTTTGAAGTCTAGAATCATTCGACCTTTAGATGAGTCAGAATGGGTTACTCCAATGGTGATCAGTATCAAGAAGGATGGTATAATTTGAATATGTGTGGAATAAAGGGAGCTAAATGCTACATGTGTAACAGACCCATTCCCTACACCATTTACTGTGGAAATACTAGGAGTTGTAGGGCGCGAAATATATTCATTCACATATGGGTCTTCTGGGTATCATCAAGTTTAGATTACTCAGGAGGATCAAGAAAAGACAACTTTTACTACTGAATGGGGAATTTTTGCCTATACTGTGATGCCATTTGGATTGAAAAATGTGCCTGCTATATTCTCACAGATAGTTTTTTAGGCATTCAAAGATTGTATTCACAACTTCTTACAGGTATACCTCGATGATTGGACAGTATATGGGCTTGTTAAGGATCACTGTGACAATCTGTGCTCGATGTTTGAATAGTGTAGACAATTGAGTATCTCTTTGAACATCAAGAAGTGCATATTTGCTACACCTTTTGGAATACTGTTGGGACACATAATCTGTAAGGAGGGATTACTTGTTGATCCATCTAAGGTTGTAGTCATTCTAGGCCTAGAAGCACCTACCAGTCAGACCGAGGTGTGTAGATTTTTATGTCACACAGGATATTATAGGAAATTCATAAAGGGATATGTAAAAATTGTCTCACCTTTGAAGGAGTTACTGAAAGGAAAAGGTACATTCTATTGGGGAGAATCGCAGCAGCACGCATTTGAAACATTGAAAGAGAAACTTACTACTGTGCCTATCCTACATTTTATTTCATGGGATAAACCATTTCATGTACATGTGGACACCTCTAGAATGAAAATTGACGCAATATTAGCTCAACATAGAGAAGGTATTGTCGATCATCCTATTTTTTTTGCTAGCAGGAAGTTGACTCCTATTGAACATAATTATACAACTACAGATTGTGAAGCCTTGTCAATGATCTATGCATTGCAAGAGTTTCAACATTATTTTCTAGCTACACCATTTGTATTCTATATGTATCACATGGCATTGAAGTATTTGGTAAAAAAACTCATCTTACAAGGGTGCATATGCAGATGGGTCCTCTTATTTCAAGAGTTTGTCTTCACAGTTGTGGTGAAGCTAGGGAAAAGTAACTCTGGACCAGACCACTTGTCTAGAATTAACTCAGGAGAGGAAGCACAGACAATTGAATAAACCATGCCAGATGCCCAGTTATATAGGTTATAGCGTGCACCATCAGAATTAGAAGACATTGTTGTCTTTCTACGGACTGGTGTGGCACTAGAAGGAATGAAGGCATTAGAAAAGAAATAGCTTGCTATACGCACGACACCATTTATGTTAATCAGTGGTGACCTGTACAAGTTAGGTAGAGATGAAGTATTACATCATTGTGTATTAGAGCATGAGCATAAGGATATTATAGAAGAATCCCATGGTGGTATTGCAAGAGGCCATTATACAGGTGATAAAACTGCCTGAAAGATCCTACTTGTTGGATTATGGTGGGAGACATTGTATAAAGACTGTAAAGAATATTGTAAGGCGTGTGAACATTGTCAGCACCTAGGAAAACCAAGACAAACAGATGATATTCCTTTAAGACCAATTACTAGTGCCAAACCATTTGAGAAATGGGCCTTTGACTTTGTAGGACCTATTTCTCCAGCGACGCGTAGGGATGGATTGCACTATATCATTACTTGCACATATTATCTCACATGGTGGGCCAAATAAGAACCTACGAAGGACTATACAGCAGCTACAACAGCTAGGTTTCTATGGGAGAATGTTCTTATAAGGTATGGATTTTCTTTAATTTTGACAAGTGATAGGGGTACACACATTTTAAATGAAACCATTAGGATCCTATTAGATGATTTTATGGTTGTTCACCATAAGACTACACCTTATCACCCTCAGGAAAATGGAACTGTTGAGGCTTTCAACAATATTTTAAGCTAGACATTGAAAAAAAATTGTGATGTTGGAAGAAAGGATTGGGATGATAAAGTGTCAACTGTTCTTTGGGCATATAGAACAACTTATAAGATATTAAACAAAGCCACACCATTTCAGTTGGTGTTTGGTGCAGAAGTCATTCTTCCTATAGAATTTATGTTACCTTCTTTGCACATTATGCACGCTGGAGGTCTAGATGATGAGTAGGATTTAGAAGAGCGTATTAAGAAAATGATTCAACTGGATGAGTGACGAGCCATAGCATGATGGAGTCAAAAGTAGGAAAAGGCCAGTTAGAAAGCATGGCATGACAAAAACATAAGGGATAAGAAGTTTGAGATTGGACAATAGGTACTTCTTTATGACTCTAAGTTCTTACACCATCCAAGTAAGCTCAAAGTAAATTGGTTGGGGTTATATGTTATCACTTACATACTTGAATCAGGTGCTTTCCAGTTAGAAGCACTTGATGGAACATGGTTACCCGGTTACTTTAACGGGAGTAGGCTGAAGCCCTACTATAAATAAGTCTTCTTGGTGTTTGTTATAAGGCAGTATTACCATTTAGATTAGGTTTTCAATTCCTATTTTCTTAATGTATTTCCTTTATTCATTTCTATGATTTTTCAATTTAGTTTGGTGTTCTTGTGTAATAAGTGCGCTTGCATGCATGAAGCTAATTACTATGTGAAAAATGTTTATGCGCAGAGGATTGCACATCCTTTTAGTGTGGGGTGGTTGGTTATATCTAGGTATTCGCATACTGTGGGAATTGAAAGGTGAAAGGAATAAGCTGCTACGGGTGTGCTTTAAGCTGTTCAAAATAAGATTGCTTCTCAAAAGTTACCAAGGATGGAGATGAATGAAAGGATAATATAACATGAGGTAAGTAAGGGCCATGATAACTACTATGGGAGAAGGTACAGTGATGAGGTACTTGGTGCATAACAAGGGTGTGTGCTGAAGAGAAGTCTATGACCAGAGGGTAGGAAGGCACGCTAGAAGGTTATAGCTAGGTCGCGAAGATGTACCACGTGGAATGAACAAAATTTTTGGTCAATGAATGAGAGGATATTTGGTAGGTGAAGGAGCAATAAATGCATAAAAATTTGAAAAAACTATATAAATATGGGATGTGAATTCATTTTTACTGTTGGGACTAATAGTATTTGAAATAAGCCAAGTACGAAGAGCTGAGTGATCATTTTAAGGTGCGAGAAGTGTGTAACCAGTCGTGAAGAGAAGTTATCTGTCCACAAAAGGCTTGTGTCCCCAGTGGTGAAGGGTTTGAGTGAAGTAAGGTGACAGAGAGGAGTTAGGGCACATGAATTTTCCACCTAGGGAATGCTAAATTGAACTAGGTTTTGCTTCACACCTTGCAAAATTTGAGTGGTAAGAATCTACAAAGGATTGCAAGGTAGAAATGGCACCCAAGAAAGTAGTTGCAACAGAAGTGAAGGGAAAGAAGAAGGTGGTAGAAGAAGAAGAAGAAATGGCTCCAGAAAGTCAATTTCTATGAGATGCAATATCTAGAGGGGGTTATCATTTAAGAGTGGGATTATCACATAAGGAAAAGAAAAGTGAGTGATTACAATCACCGTACCATATAGAACAACAAGGAGCTTGACGCGTTGTTAAAGGCACGAAGATAAATAAATGCATGGTAGAAGATATGTTGGTGTATGATGATGCTGGTGAGAAGCTCTTACAGAGGATAGGAGTTTTACCAACTTTATGAGCTCCCTTATTTTGCAACCAGAAGTATGATCCCTTGTACCATTGGCTCATGAGAAGAGTGCACGAGGATTTTTTATACTTTGCAAGATGAAGAGTCACAATTTCAGCTGAAACTCATCTCCACAGTAACTCGGGGTTGAAAGGCACAAGAGATGATTTACAAGATGATCTGACAGAAAAAACTACAATATTGGAGACCAGAAAGGAGTTGGGATATACAAAGGGTATGTGTGGTATGGACATCAACAAACTAAAGAAGTATCCAGTTGTACAAGTGGCTTCACATCTCATTACAAAGCTCAATGACCAGGAAATGTGGTCACAAGTGAACACCATGTGGCTGCACATTGCCAAAAAGATGTCTGAAGGAGTAGTCTAAAACATTTGATGTATAGTATATTGTAAAGACAATCGTTGAGGAAGTGTGCGCAAGAGGAAAGATCAGCTTTGGAGCGGTATTGTTATCACTAGTGTTCATGGAGATAGGGAGTACCTGTTGGACCAAAGGATAAGGTATGGGAGTATCCAATGGAACAAAAATCACCTGTAGAGCACTTCAAGAAGTATTTACGTGAGGGATCCATAACATAAGAAGGTTAAGCAATGGGCTAAGAAGTGGTATGATAGGCTCCATTTGGATTTTGAGGAAGAATGGAACATCCCCAAGGCCTTGCCTTTGGTGGTGTGAAAGGCAGTTCAGTTTTTTGTATACCAACATTTTTACATCACATGCTTCCCATTGAGAGATGGATTTTGGAGCCCTTTGTGTAAATTTCCTTATGCATTCACTACAAGGTATTTCCAAGTATCTATTCACAAATTCACAGACATGCGATGACTGGCATTCAATGCAGATAAGGTAGACTGTGACTCCACACGTTAAGGAAAAATTATGTGTATCCAAGAAGAAGTGCCTATATCGAGAGGATCATTTTAGTGGTATTCAATATTAAGCCAATAAGTTTAGTTGTAGCAGATATAGGGGCAACATTAGTGTATCTTTAGCTGAAGCCCAAGATAGAGAACAATAAGTATGTGGAGAATGAATTCACGCTCCCAGGGCCACCGAAGGGTAAGCACACAATGGAAAACATACCAATGTAAAGGCCTAGAGAAACTGTGGAAGTAGAGGATGAAGAAGAGGAGCGTGAAGATAGTGGAGGCTTGGAGCGTAGAAGAAAGAAATAATATGACAGAGAAGATTCATAGTGCACGACCACTCCACCTCAGGTATATGAAAAAGAGGAAGATACAGAGGTTAAGAAGTGGGGAATATAGTTAAGAAAGTGTTCAGATGCACAAGGACTCAAGGTTGAACCCCAAAAATGGTAAGGAAATCACCTCATCTCTTTCCACACAAGGAGACCGTTGAGCCAAAGAGGAGAAGAAAGTTGAATTTGGATGAAGAAGCACAGGAATCAGGGGAGAGCGAGCGTGCATCTCCTACCCCACTCAAGCAAGAAGATGAGCCACATAACGAGGAAGAGAAAAAAGATGAAGAGATGAAGGATGAAGAAGAACGAGAGAAGGAAACCTCTGGATCCACGCATGTGACTATTCAAGGTGTAACGGGACAAGATCCTAACCTTGAAGCTACAATTCCCAAGGGACCTAGATCAAAGAGGATGAGTGGGGAACATGGTGTATTAATCATGGGATATGCAGAGAACACTGGAAAAATCATCTATGCACGTTTCCAAAGCACTATAGAACCAAAGGATTTATTTGGCTAGGAATTAATGGATGGGGGTATGGCAACCGTTCACACTCGGAGGAAACAATCATGGTCAATGCACACCCACATGGATGAGCCTAACTTTGATATATGTGAAGATTCATGTGTGTGGAGACGGCTAAAGAAGGCACCCCAAGCTAGACATATGATAGTAAAGCCTACTGTCATGTCAGATGATCAGGTCAGCAATGCATTGGTGAAGGTTTCTACTGAAGTTGCTAGAAGAAACATGGACAAAGATGCAATGATAAGAGCATTGCATAAGGATCTAAAGGAAAAAGATGTAAAGATAGTGCACATAATGCAAGAGAGGGACTTAGCATAGAAGAATAATGAAGTATTTATCAGCATCACAGAGGAGATTGGAGACAATGTCATAAGAGCTAGACAAAACTTGGAGCCCAAGGTACCACAGATGTTCCCCTCAGCGATACATTATGTAGGAAAGTTGGTGGACCTAGTACTTGAAGATGAACCTCTGTGCATGCCAACGCCAAGGAATATAGAACAAGAGGTAGGGTGAGAGAAATCCTCAGTGATGTGAAAGATTGCATCCTATGAAGGGTTGTTTCAGGTGCTACAAGAAGTATTAAAGAATGCATCCTAGGCTTTGAACATCTGCACAGCTCCAGAGGTGCTTATCAATATAAAGACCCTAGAAGAAAATAATGAGGTCTAGAGGGAAATGAAGGATGAAACAATAGGCTATGTAGAAATATTTTCAATGGTTAAGTAGAAGCGTGAGGCCCTGGTAGCAGCACAAGAGCCATATGAGACTCGGCTGGAAGAGCTTGGGAAGCTCATTGTGTACAAGATGGATCTTCTAGAAGGAAGAATGACCTCAATTTTCAGCATTGTGTTGGTTGTGCAAAATGAAAGAGGGGATATTGCGAGGGATGAATTGGAGTCCATTGTTGTGGACATTCCATAAAACTTAGAACAAGCACTCGCTGAATGGCAGGCCTTGGAAGCTGAAATAAAGGAGTACTATCCAGAGTTGATACTTCAAACTCATACAGAGGAGGCTGCCTCATAAACCTTTTTTATTCATCTACATTCTTTGATTCTTATTATTTCCATTCTTCTATTCTTTACTTTAATTTTTGAAGATACCCATTGTCAGGGGCAATAATGAGATTAGTGTGGGGTAATGTTGATCAAAGAACACTTAACAAAACTCACACAAGAAGTCCACATGGGAAAACAGGCCAGGTTTAAGGCTGTGAATGGACAGGAAGAACCCACACGCGGAGGGCAAGTTCAACATTCGGGACTTAGCCGATTTTGAGCATGAAGACTTATTTTTATAAGATGGCATTCAGAACACACAAATCATGCAAAGACATGTGTGCCATGTATTGTCTATCTTTATAGCATCAGATCAAAGTGTTTTGCATGGAGATGAGATAAGAATAGGATTGTCACTTCAGTTAACTATAAGAGTTCTATAGATAACACACTTGCATGTGTGGCTATGCCTTTAAATGGCACGTGGCTATTAATAGCATGCAATCTATTTTTGGAATAGATAAGCGGTGAAGAGAAAGTCTCCACCCTATATATATGATGTGAATCACATGGCAGTATATATAGAGGTATAAAGAGGATAGATATATAGGAATATGTAGAGTGTAAGAGGTAATAACTGGATTATTGTAACAGATCCATGTGCGCATCGGTATAGAATGTCATTATTGTAAGGAGCTCATCTGTGTTTATTAATAGATGGGAGTTATTAGCTGAATCTAAGTGTCATTCCTGTGTGTAATTGAGTAATGCATGTTCTTGTTTCAATCATGATTATTGTTTAAGTTTTTTCTTTCATAGAACTAAATATGGCATGCATTGTAGAATGATGGATTAGTTATGGATCTATATGTTTCTTCTTAACATCCTGCTATAGCAACCCTAAGAAGGGACATGGTTCCTTTGCGCGCTTCGGGTGAGAGCTCGATCTAGGCTGAGTGATGTGCCTGCACGTCTGGGGTGTTATCTGGTAAATTCTAGGCTACATCAACTTGGGTCCTATGAAAAGCATTACACTATGAAATAGTACCAAACAACTCATTGTTCCCCAGAGTACATATATAGTAAGAAAACCAACTTTGTTAATGGAGGTAGATCAAGATGATCTAGAAGTCACACATAAGAACAGGTGAGAACCAAAGAGCGACATTTTCTAACATGATTTTTATTGTTTATGATTTTTTATAAACATATCTGAATGTTTTTTATTTTGAATTTTTTATGAAACTATGTATAGGAAATCAAGAAACATGGATACCCTCAATGATAGATGGGATGTACAAGGCCAGAATGCCACACATATAAGAAAGTGAAGATGCGACATGCCCCAGTGATTAGGTGGGAGTATTCAAAAACAAACTCTTCACACGTAGAAGGGGGATTAAGGCCAATATAAAATAGGTTCAATCATGAGGGTGCAAGGATGTCCCCAGGGTAAGCTAGCCAAGAAACACATGAGAGAAAGGAAGTAGAAATTTTTCTTTTTAAAATGGGACAAAGGTTCCTACAAACATGGCAAAGAGGACATCTTACACACATGGATATTCTAAATTATTTTCAAAGAATAGAGGATGCTATGAAAATATTTAGAAGGCGGTCAATGAAAAAGTGATTAGCCCAAGGTACAAATCATGAGATAAGACATGCGCTAAAGTAAGATTTTGAACAAGGTCTAAAAAGTAACACTTGATAACATACTAATCTTGTTTACTCATCAAGATCCTATTTATGCACATGGAAATGAATTACCTCTTGAAGGAAAGAGTTGATAAATAGTAAGTGAAGACACTAGCCAATGTGTAGGAATGATTTAGTTTGAAAAGTGATTTGTGAATGAATTGTGGAAGAAGAGCCATACATTGCTTTGTTGCCAGCCAAACGTCCATAGCCCCGACAGAGATATATTTGATTCTGATCACAACATTTCTCTACTACCAGTCAGGCGTCCATAGCCCCGGTAGAGATTATTGGAAATACCCCAAGAGAGAGTTATATATCAATTTTATTTTTCTTTTAGATTTTGCTTTTTGATTGATTGATTTTGATTCTTTTACTTTCTGAAAATTTATTTTAGCTCTCTTGTTTGACAAGAGGTTAAGAACCACTGGATGGATTAATGGAAGGATGTGGAAGTGATTGTGATGATGACATTTTCTAGTGTCAACAAATACGCCCAAAAATTCTTCCCAACAAGTTTATTATATGTATATAGTCATAGGATCACTAAGAGGTCAGTCGTTCTTTAATTTACCAAGGTTATGAAATACCAAGGTCAAACAGATACCATAGATATAAATGTCACAAAAAATTTATGAAATAATCTAACCAAAATATCATCAAAGGGATGAAAATGGTGGATGACTTGTAGAGGAATATGAAAGAAAGGGAAGAAAGAACATCCATGTGTATGTAATACCTAATTGCAATGTTTGATCTTTGTACCTTTGATTTTGTTTTTGTAATGTTTTAATGTTTTCTCTTTTTTTGTAATGTTGAAGTATTTTATGATTTTTTATGGTTATCAGAATGAAACATGTCAATCTGCATGATAGGATCCAACAACAATGTTAACAATTTCTTTGATAAGAGATACTAAGCGTGTTTTCTTATCAAGTGTAATATTATCCCTAATCTAGATGATCATGGTGATCTCACACTCAACAAATGATTTTGATTTATTTTGAAACATTGGTTTCATATGTGGGAGCTTCCGTTCTCTATCCATAGGTTTTTACACATTGTGTCATACTTGATGGGTATGTTGGTGTGCATTATGGAATCGTGTTTGATTTTGAATTTTATAATCGTTTGAGTTGTTGGGAGATTTGAAGCTCTTCATTGTTTTTGTCTTAGCTTGGTAAAAAAACTTGTCTAGGTTTCTTATAAGATAATGCTTGACTTATCTAATCCCGAGAAGTGGTAGAAGAACATGGATGTTTAGAATTGATGTGAGAAATGATGGTGGGCTTGCCACAATATTTGGTAAAATAATAATGTGACGGATGAAAAGGATATGATCCAATAATTAAATAATATGGGCTACAAAGAGGTGAGCCACAGACAGACGACAAAGGGCTACTAGGATGTGGCCCCATAATAGAAGGAGAAGGGCTGCTAGAGCGTGACCCATAGCTATAATATGATGGACTACTAGTATGTGGCCCAAGAATAGAAGATGATGGAATACCCAGGGGTGACCCATACATAGAAGAAAAGGGGTTAGTTGAATGTACCCCAAGAATAGAAGATAATGGACTACTTGAAAATGTCCCACAAATAGCAAAGAGAGGGCTATTACAAGGTGACCCAAACCTAGATGAAGATGAAGGAATACTTGATGTTGACCCCATAAGATATTGTGATTGAGAAATTTTGATAGACAAAGAATGATTGGGTGATGAGAAGATATTCCATGGATCAATGCAAGACCTTGGAGTTTCCTAACGTAATGAAGTATGTGAAGATGGAAGAATAAGAGGAGGATCAAGTTCCATGATCTGAGGCTCTTCCTCTATTTCTTGATAAAATGAATCAACCTTTTCCTCACAATATGTAGATGCATTGAAGTCTAAAGAGAATCCTTTCTCGTAATTTGTTAGAGGGATATCTTCATGTGCCCCTATAAATGCCATGATCGCTCATTTTTTCTAAAAGAAATCAATCAGTATGGGTGTTGATCGACCACAAGGGGTTGAGTGGAAGAAATGTTGGAACATAATGATTAAGTGGTCTGGCCAACCCCTAATATATATAGGTCCATCACTAATATATAGCTTAATATTTAATAATATGAAATATTTCTATTTCTATTATTAAATATGCTAACCTAGGTATATACTTTAAGTTAAATATTTAATATCGTGAAATTATTATATTTCTAATATTAAATATTATAAACCTAGGTGTATGTGTCAACCATTTTAGGTTGAAAAGGTGGGTCGGGAGACATACCCGATCACCTTATATAAAAAGGACTTTAGGTCCTCATTTGATATATTCGAAAAATATATCAAAGGTGTGCAAATCAAGTGATTTAGGTTTACCCTTGGTAAATAGGGTTTCAAATGAAGAGGTGATCTTATTGGATGTAAAATAAGTTCTTTAAAGTAAAAGGTTATTTTCAAAGTGGTTTTTACCCTATTGGGGTTTTTTCAACCTGTGTTATTTATTTCCTGAAAGAGTATTTAAAAGTATCTGGTCCTATTTTTCCTAATTTATTTTGACATTACATTTGTGTAATTAAACTCTCAGTAAAATTTTTAGGGTTTTTCAATTTTAAATCCCTAATTTGGGGGAGATGTAATATGATATGATTCTTACTTTCATTTCCATTTTATAAATTATATGAAATTAATGTTTGTTTGGAGATTGATGTGTGCATAGGTAAAAGGGGCTTCAATGTTTACCTGCATGAAAATCACATACATAAAAAAGAAAAGATTTATTACTATATGAAATAATTTTCATGTTTTCTATAATTTCAAATTATTTCGAAAGGTAAATTCATACCCGTGTTCTTTGGTTCCCTCTAAAAGGATTTGATTTGAAAAACTATAGTTTATAGTTAATTTATAACTATATCCTATATAATTTGAAAACTATATTATTATTTTTAAATAAAAATATATATAATATAGAATAAGGTTTATATAATAATTTATATAAACATCATTTTCAAATGTATATAGTTTTAGAAAACAAAACTATATATTAAAATCCTTTAACCATATTAAAATTACATGGGATTAAGGGAAAAATCAACAGACCATATTCTAAGCCTAAGTTTAAATCATATTTAAAATTAACTTATAAATCTAGGCATGTATAGTTTTTTTTCTAAAAACAAACAAACCTAAGTTTGAATCATATTTTATATATATTATTAGTTTAAACCGCTTAAAATATAAATTTTATTAGATTTGGTTTATATATGTTTTAAAAAACAAACTTAAGTGCTTTCTTTTTTAGAAATGGGACATATGTTTATTGCTTGGCCATGAAGGGATTACTTTTTAAATCTTAATACTTATTAAATAAAACCTAACATGTATCCCTAACCATTTATATTATCCATGTAAGGGGGCGGCCCCATTCATTTGTATCTTAAAGTTTATAAAAACTATATAAATAAACCTATTTAAAGGTTTTCTTTTATATAAGAGTGGGAGTGGAAAATAAAATGAGATAATATCTCAGGTATAAATGTGGAACTCAGCTTGCAAGAATTATATAAAATATTTTGCAATATTTCTATAGTTTTAAATGTGTGCAAGGTAAAATTAAGAGTAAATGAAGCGAGGGGACAAGGTTCATGAAAATAGGGATTTCAATTTATTTCATTGGTCGGGTGAAATTACTTGTCCCCTCTTGTAAAATATGCAGGTTAATATATACTCTCATAAATCTACTTACACCTGGTAAAATTCTTTTAACCTGGTCTATGTCCTTTAAACCCCTTTAATAAGGGTTATATGTTTTTTATATAAAAAATATACTATATTTTATAATTTTTATGAGCTATATGTTGTTTTTTATTTACATTCTATAAACTATATACCTCTTTTTACTAAAAAGTGTATATATTTTTATATTTTAAATTATAATAGGTTATTATAATGTGTTAAAATATAACATCCCTAATATTATACAAAAGAAGAAATTCTGGAATTTCACATTCTAGAAATACACAGCAAGAGTTTTGTCTTCATTAAATTTGACGGTTAAATGACCGTCACGATAGACCAAACATAAGACAATATGACGGTCATTTAGACGTTAAATTTAAGCTTGTAGGTTCTAGGAAACTTTCACTATGTTAAAATTGACGGTCAAATGACCGTCGCGATATACCAAAAAATAAGCCATTATGATGGTTATTTAGACATCAAATTTAAGTTGGTAAGATTTTTTGTCTACATTAATTTTTTCAAAAATTTGAAGTTGTTATGCATTCTTAGGGGTCTCTTCTTCACTTCTATATGGTTAGAAATATTTTTTATATAAATATGGAGTATAATGCAGAGCCCTTTATATTGTGGGTTATTATTTTGATCATGGGAGGTTAATTAGTATGCATTCTAATGACAAAATTAGTTATGATCAAATAGTTTCTTTAGATCTATAAAATTTAGATCTGATTCTATTAAAAGTATTTTTTTATTATCGATAAATATGTATCTAACTCTATGGTATATTGTATATTATAATGGGGTGTGTTATAAAAGTTTAGGAAAACAATGGCATCCAACTATTTCTGTCTTGACAAAACCTAAATCTTGAATGAAACAAACTACAACATTTGGGTCAAAACAAAATTTATGGCGAAAAACACTGGACAAATATTTTTAGATATGAGGTTACTCCCATTGATTGTCAAGCAACTATAGATAACATGAATACATTCTTACAATGAATGCAGGAGGATTTTTCTATGATTCTACACAGTGTGAACAATGAGTACCTTCTATAGATTGGTAATATCGAACATCCAAAAGAGGTATGGACATAACTAGAATACATGCATGAAGGATACTTAGTATATCAAGGATAGTAATGAGAGTACAATAGTTGAAGGAATTCAAATAAATGGTCTGTATATTTTTTATGATTTCTCTTCTACATCTTGTTTTATATCTCAAAGTTTGAATAATTCAAAACTATGGCATGAAAGGTTAGGACATATTAATTATCGAAGCTTATATAAAATGTCTAGATATAATCTAGTGAAAAGTTTATATGTGTTGTCTTCTTTTCTTAAAGTTACTTCATTAAATACTTCTAAATGATGGTTTTAATTCTGATTTAGTAAATGGTCATAATGATGTTTTGATGTTATAGATGTTTCTGAAACTCTTATCTTCCTAGATAAGAAATTGAATTGGGCTCAATCTATGTTAGAAATTTCAAATCCTATTAATCTTAGGAAAATGACCAGAAGCCGTCATATGTACCATGCATTAATTACCTTGTATGAACCTGAGCCATGAAGTATTATAGGGTCTAGGTGGATATACAAAGAGAAATATAATGTTGATGGCAGTATTAACAAAAATGTAGACTTGTTGCTAGATGTTTCACTTAGAAACCTTCTATTGATTATGTTGAGACATTTTCCCCTGTAGCTAAAAATGAGTACTGTTAGGGGCTTATTTGCAATTGCCACTCAATTTAGGTGGGAAATCCACTAAATAGATAAGAAAAATATTTTTTTGAATTGAGATTTAAAAGAATAACTTTACATGTTTCAACCTAAAGGATTTGAAGAAACTGGTAAAGAAAACTATGTTTGTAAGTTGCGAAATCCTTGTATATTTTAAAATAAGCTCTTAGAGCTTGGTATGTGAAAATTGTTTCCTTTTTTAAATTGTTATGTTTTGTTAATTATTCTTCTAACAATAATATATTCATTAAGCAATAATTTTTGCATATTATCATTATATGTATATATGTTGATGATTTTCATGTCTGGTGACAATTATGATTTAATTCATAGGATTAAAGCGAAATTGAAGCAATACTTTGAAATGAATGAGTTAGGTCTCTCATATCATGTTATTTTTATGACTGTATTTCATTATATTGTTATTTTTCAAAACACAATATGCAACTATTTTATTGAAAAAAATTCTTATGATTGATTATAAACCATTTTCTACTTCAATGGAATTTGAAATAAATATTGATCCTAAATTTTCATATGAAAAAGGTTGATCCTATTTTATATATGTTGTTAGTTCATAGTTTGATCTATCTAGTTATAACTAGATCAAATATTTCCTATACAGTAGGAATTTTTTCGAGGTTTATGCAGGAACCTTTAATTAGAGATCATTATAATCTTGCAAAAAGAATTTTTAGATATTTGAAATGAACAATCAATTATGGGTTGCACTATAATAAGAATGAAAATGCTATCTTATATGGATTGTGTGATTCTAACCATACCGATGTTGTGTTATAAAATATACTGGATATGTATTCATGTTTTTTGGTGTAGTAACGATTACTTGGAACAAAAAATACTATCAAAAGTCTCCATTTCTTCTATTGATGTAGAGAAGTACAATGGAAGAAGTAAAAAAACTATGTGGCTAAAACGACTGTTGGTAGAGATGTACATGTAAGATAAAGGAAGTATTTTTCTTCTATGTGGTGGTCAGAGTTGTATTACTCTTTATCAAGAATCTAGTTCAACATTAGAGGAAAAAGAACATTGAGATACATATACTCTTCATGTGTGAGAAGGTGCAAAGTGATGAGATAAATCTCAAGTTTATGTTGACTGAAGAGCATGTTGCTGACATCTTCATAAAGCCCCTGAGTTCTGTAAAATTTTGTCACTTTCATGAAAATATTGGATTGTCAGAGTTTCCATTGAGGGGGAGTGTGCATGACAATGTCACCTCCTAATGGAACTTAGTTTTTATAAAAATACTTTCAGGAATTTGTAAAAGACCTTCGGGTAAGTGTAAAAGGACCTTCAGGCATGTATACCTCCTCGACTTTTATTTTTGAAAGAAGTGTAGAAAGATATTAAAGGTGGTCTTCATTAAACTCTTTAGAGCTATTGAGTTTACTAGTAAACATCCAGTACAACCATATTGTTAAGGAGGTACTTGGTTGTAAAAGGCTCCTATATGCTTGGGTTCAATAACCTTTTATGAGAACCTGTGAGACATGTAAAACTCAAAAATCATACTTAGCCACTGATCATGGGATGAGATTTAGGATTCCAAATCCTTTTGTACCAAAAGGTAAATTGAGTATGATAAAGGTGTTATAATTCCTTCAACCAATATGTTATCCTAAAACCTTTAAGGTTTAAGGATTGTAACAACTTTAGTATACCACGAGCAGGTAATCTATTGGCATATGTTATGTTATCCCACTTCAAATTAAGGGGGAGTATTGGAACATAATGATTAAGTGGTCTGGCTAACCCTTAATGTATATGGTTTCATCACTAATATATAGGTTAATATTAAAAATATGAAATATTTATATTTCTATTATTAAATATGCTAACCTAGGTATATACTTTAGGTTAAATATTTAATATCATGAAATGATTATATTTCTAATATTAAATATTATAAACCTAGGTGTATGTGTCAACCATTTTAGGTTGAAAAGGTGGGTCAGGAGACATACCCAATCACCTTATATAAAAAGGACTTTAGGTCCTCATTTGATATATTTGAGAAATATATCAAAGATGTGTAAATCAAGTGATTTGGTTCTACCCTTGGTAAATAGGGTTTCAAAGGAGGAGGTGATCTTACTGGATGTAAAATAAGTTCTCTAAAGTAAAATGTTATTTTCAAAGTGGTTTTTACCCTATTGGGGTTTTTCACTATAAATACTTGTCACCTGTGTTATTTATTTCCTATAAATATTTATTTATTTACTTATGTTATGATGTAATCTTTATTTAAATATTTATTGTAACATTATGTAATATGTAAGTTGATTAAATCTTATTTATTAGAATTCTCAAATTTTAACAAGAAAGAGGTTCAATTGGTGTGGAAAACTTAGAAGATGTTTGATGATGATTGATAGAAGAAGATGACATGGGGGACAAAGAAGATGTGGAGCTAGATGTCTCAGGAGTAGAAGAAGGTGATTTGGACCTACCTATATGATGATATACCATCTGTAAACTAGTAGGATTAAGTCCAAAGTCTATAGATTACGATGCATGGGTCGACTTAGAAATTTGACTAGAAGGACTTTGAGTCACAAGAATCTTCAAAGAAGGAATAATTCATGTGGATGATTGATGAATAAGGTCATGTGAAGAAGGGAAGGGTCGTGATTCAATAATCGTATTGGATGAATAATAAAAAATGTTCTACAAAGAAAAAGAGGACCGTGATTCAAGAATTGTATTATATGTTTGATTGGAGGGATTTGGAGTCACGTGAATCTTCAAAGGAAGAAGACATCCTTAAGGAGACTGATAAAAGGGGTCTTATGAAGAAAGGGAGGACCGTGACATAGGATTCATATTAAATGTATGATGAATAGGGTCTTGCAAAGATAGGGAGGACCACGACGTAGGATTCACATTAGATGAATGATGAAAATAATTTATGGTGACACAAATCTTTAGAGGAGGAGAACGTTGTTTACATGACTGATAATAGAGGTCCTACGAAGAATGGGAGGACCATGAGTTAAGATTCGAATTAGATGAATCTAAATATTAGTTTGGATCCAAATCATCAGAAGAATCAGAGGAAATATTTGGATTGGAATCCTTAGAAGAAGAGGAAATGTTTGGATTAGATTCAAAAGAAGAGTGGGGGAACCTGAATAATAATTTGGATCAAAAGTGTTTAAATCATACCACTGACTATGAAATGAAGGTGAGGAATGGGTTACCCAGATGGGTACTCTAGTGCAAAGAACCAAATGAGGTTTGGTCATGATGGGCATATTTTGATGTGAATGCATAAATTTTGATTCTTTATGGTCGTAAATATAAGGAACCATGTGATAATCAGTCATGGTTGGCATTCACTAAGTCGAAATTTCTAGACCTAGATAGTGTGATCAAAATTCTTCAAAATGAAGAAGGTTTCATGGTTATTTGGGCAACATGTTGACAACCAACTAGACATTTCGTAAAGATGGGTATGCTTATGTGATTTTATAAAAGGGAAGCTAAGGAAAACATACATCGTGATGACTTAAAATTGATAATACAACAAGTTCTGGAGGCGCAAATGTCAAAAGATTGATCAAAAATTTATCAACATAAAGGATACAAAGGAAATATTTCCTATGTTTGATTGATGCAAAATTTGTTTGATAGGAATTTTTTTTGCCAAGGTTTGAAATATGTGTTCAAAAATGATCATGAACTTAAGAAAAAATAAGAAGATCAAGAGAATCAAATACCCAAAGGATTTTCCTAGAAATGAGTTTATAAGGTAGATAAACACAAGGAACAATCATGCGGGTTCAAAACACAAAGATAAATTAATGACCAAAGAATAATGAATGATAAGGAATCAGTGGATCAAATTAATTGTCCAACATAGATAAATTGATGTGAAAAATGAGGCACAATCATGCAAATTTATTGGTAAACCAATCAATCGAATGGAGTAATTCCTAAGTGTTTTCTCAATCAATATTTTGACACATAAGATGACCAAAAAAATGTCACCACTTATGCCAAGTTCAAAACAAACAAGACGTAAGTAATAACAAAAGGTTGATACGATTTCAAAACAAAGTATACTTAAAGCGAGTTTAGATCCAATCAAGACCTAAATCTCAAAAATTAGAAGTTACAAACATGAATGACGCAATAATACCACTAAGATACATTAACCAAACTTTATGGAAAATTAAGGTATTAGTACCAAAATAATATTATTACAACGCACATAAAGGTAACAACAACACTTTTCAAAATAAAGGTAATGTTTGAAGGTAAAATAAGGCTAGAGTATACCAAGGAATTGTTACGATGCGTATAGCTTAACATTACAATCTAGACACTTACGTCAATTTTGCAATAAACAAGACATAAGTATCAAAAATTGTGGCAATACGATACAAGCAAGATAACACCTCAAAAGAGAATCAAGTGATGAATCAAGCCTAACTACAATGATGATCTTGACTTGAGTATGAAGATCAAATAGTTACCAATGATATGAGTATGTTCCCACACACTTTATATGTTTAACAACCCAGCCACAAACATGGATGAGCGTAAACGGACATAAAAGTGGTGACACTATCAGTTGGCAACACACGTGTGCTAACTCCTCTTTTTATCAACTAAGTGTCAAAATAAAGTGAAGGAAGTAGTACAAGTGGGGATGAAAAATGTTGGCCTCACTTGGGTAGAGTTTTTCCTTGCCTTAGGGTGAGTGAAAAACTAAGCAAAAGTAATGTTTCACACGTTTCGTGATGAATGTTGGCTCTTTACAACAATGATTTGGTCAAGTTGGCTTCAAATACTGAATGGTTTTCCTAGGTGGTTCTTTCAACTAAGTGTCACAAGTTATCTAAGAGCAAGCTTATTTTGCCAAGGATTATCCCAGCTTTACTTTACCCCCTTCAAGCATAGTAGGCAATAAATACATCCATCATGTACTCTCACTGAGGTTGCAATACAGATAAATTTGACACTAAATCTCATGTGTATACTAGTCAAGTAGATGTGTGCAGAACTTCCCATTTCATCCACAAGGTTCCCTCTTGCGTGGACTAATTTGGTGTTCCTAGGACCACCCCCATTTTTCTAACTTAAGGCTTATGCTAAAGAGGTTATGTCCTAGTTTTAAGCAGATGGGGGAGTACCCTTGTCTGAACCTGCAAATCAAGTGTTCTGAATGTGGTGTGTTTTTAATCTTTTATACTTAATGTGGTTTATTCATTTTTTGTTTAGAAACTTGAAACACACATGTATTTAGAAAATTTTGTTTCAAACTCCTTTCTTTTACAAGCATTTTTAGGTCATGCACTCAAGAATTAGTAGTTCTACATTATTTAAAAGAGAATTAAGAGTTGTTTTTTATTCTCAAGATCATCCAAAGATACAAGAGAATAACATACACAAAAAATAATCTAACAAAGCAAAGGAAAACTTTGCAATTAATGAATCATACAAAAATCTTGATAAATGTTCATTCTCTTAAACCAAAAATGAAAGATGAAGTTTCCAATTAACCAAATATTAGAAAATGAAGACTAAATTTTCTTTTTAATCTCAATATCACCCTGAGGTACGAGAAAAGAGCATACAAAAAATTAATCCTAACTAGATATAAATAGAAAAATTCAAATCAAAGGACCATAAAAAATGCTTTGTAAAAGGTTCATTCTCTTAAGAAAAATGAATAATCAAATTTCTAAGTTAATCCAAATGTTAAAAAGATAGAGATAAAAGTTTTTTTTTATTCTCAAGATCACCAAAAGGTTCAAGAGAAGATAATACACAAGATTTTTTATAAATCAAGTAAAGCATGGAAATACAACATTCATCAAAACATTAGACATGTTAAAAAAAAACCAATTTTACAATAAAGGTAAAACCTACATATTTTTTAAGTATGAATCCCAAATTTATGTTTTTATTTAATAGTTCACTTCAATACCTTTCCAACACAAAAAAAATGGAGTCATTTCAAGTTCGGGAGAAAAAATTATGGCCTTTGGAAGATGGGTTACACATATGTTCTTATGCTCACGGGTATGCACTTAACATGTACCCAAAAAATGTCAAAAAAAATGTCCCTTGATCTGAAAAATGGTCACATTTTTCCAACCAAGATTCAATTTTGACAACAACCTATACATTAATATATAAATAGAATACTCAACATCATCAAACATTAACATTCATGATAAAAAAATGTAACATTTTCAAGAAATTGACAAAACTAACATGTACAAATGTTGAAAAAATAAGCTCTAAAAATGAAAACATGATGAAATCTTGAAATTTTCTCACCAAGATTCAAATTTAACAGCAACCCACCACATTAATGTGTAAATAGAAGATTTGGAACTATCAAACACTAACCTATATGCTCAAGAATTTATATTTTTAAGAAATTGATGAAACTAGCATGTAGAATGTTGAAAAAGTAAGCTCTAAAAAATGAAAACATGGAGAAATCTTGAAATTTTCCCATAAATTCTAATTTTGACAGAACTTCACCTCTTTTATACCTATAAAGAATACTCAACACATGTAAACTCAACAAAATAAGTTATGTCAATATATGTAAAAAGAGGGTTAGTAACCAAAATTGAAACTTAACTACAAAAACTTGAAATTAAGTGCAAAAGAAAATGGAGTAAGTCCCACCAGGCATGCCAAATATGCTCATGTTTTATTAACTAAGCTATAAATTGAAACTAACATATACATATCCTCAAAAGAAAATTCTAATTAAACAATGACCCATCAAGATAAGAGCTTAAAGGAAATGTTTCTTCAATGAATAAATAAAACTACATGCTAAGCTATTTCCTACTCTTTATGATTGCTAACTTAAACTATGAACCTATGAAGAACATAAGAAATCAAAGTGCATTATTTCTTGATCTCAAGGATTGATAATGGAATCTCACCAAGATTGGCTACAAGGCCATTTTGGATCTTTCCATATTACTCAATTTTGAGTGAAAAGATGCAAGATGGAGAAGCTATTTCAAACAATGGAGAATGGCTCAAGATCAAAATGCTTATAGTTTGCACTATTAAAATCATGGTGTAAGAAGAAAGGTACGAAGGAGGGTTCTTTATAGTTTTCATGAAGAGGCAAGGCTAAAAAATTAATGAATGTGGGATAAAGGTAAAACAAGATTAGGAATGGATAAGGTTGCTTTATAAAATGTAATCTTAATTTAGAAGAGTTTAATTTTTCATTAGTAAGTCATGGGAGTTGGGGGATGTTTTAATTAATCAAAGGTGATTAATTAATAGGTAGAGATAAGATTATAGAATGTAATTAGAGGAAATTTAGTATGATTTGTGGGATGTAAGAGAGGAATTTAATCCAATAAATGGTAATTTATTGATTTAGAGTTGTAATTTTTTGGGTTTTTAAATGGAACTTTAACAAACCACAGTCAAGGGAAAGTAAATCCCTCCTCTTTAATGGGAGAGGTTCCCTTATTGAAAGCAAATAGCAAAACTTATGAACAAATATAAAACTTTCAAAGTGTGGGTTACTGATACTTTGAAACGTTTATGCCCAAAGATCATCAATACAAAAGAATAGAAGAATTAAGGAGATGAAGGAGGAAGAACATAACAATACCTTTAGGAAATATAGATAATAGAGTATAACCTTATAAGTATTGAGCCAAGGAGATATAAAATAGAATCATTCACTTTCAAAACAGAAATAATTTCATGGACACAAAGTTCCAGAAATCATAGAAACAAGAACACAAAGTTTCTTGGCATGCAAATATGAATGATTCATAAATTTTTAGACAAGGAATGAAGGATTAATAGAGGAAGAAAAGGGAAAACTTCTGTATCAATTACTTCAAATCTATTACATCTACAAAGTACCAAGATCTAACCCTAACAATGGTGTGGAGAAGACATTAAATAGCTTACTAGAACGGTTATATTCAGTTACAAAAATGATGGAACTGATTCAAGAAACCAACGTGTGAACTTTTCCAATGCCTCGGCCATTTCCATACCTGGCAGTAAAACTAGATGCATTGAACTGCAGCCATTCATCCAGCCTTTGCAAACTTCAAATTTGAGTCGTCCACGTAGGAGAGATTTAAAATGAGATGGGCTTAGGGACGCCTTTTGTATTTTGTGCCTCTTAGAGAAATGGCAATTTGGAACATTTTTGCCCACCCACCTACATTTGATAAAGGCCTGACATGTGGCTTTATGTGAGTGGTGACAGATTCGTGGCTCACTTTTTTGTAATTTTACCCCTTTTCAACGCAGGATCAAAAACTAAAATTTCTCCACCGACCCGCCTCCCCACTTTGACTTTTAATGTGGTCTCAACATTTGACTTTATCCCTTAGCATGGGCAGGGCCGTGGGTCACTTTATAACTTTAAGTTCTTTATGGAAATAAATCCTGAATTCTCAAATCACCCCGATGGCCTGATTTCATGCTTTGACTTTTCAATGGCATCAAAACACAAAAAGGGCCTGCCTCCCCGCTAATGCTTGAAATATGGCCATGCATCCCTTTACGGGCCAGTTCAATTTTTTTACATTTTTGACTAATTCCATTTCTTTTGGTGGGGCCATATGTCTAACCATGGACATGTGGAAGCTCAATGCACATTTAGGACTTTCCTCTAGATTTTGCTTTTTGAATTTGCATCGAACCGACATGTGGAGGTTTCCGCAAACTCTTATGTACTTAGCCAATTCAACAGTCGGCTCTGCCCCTTCTTTGACTTTGACCATGTGGCAACCCCATGCACATTTAGAGACCATCTCTTGATTCTTCCTTTGAAGTTACACCAAAGAGACAAGTGGAGGCTTCCACCGGTTCTTCATACTTAGCTGATTCGGGCCTGCCACCCACTTGACTTCTGTTAAACCCTAGACATGTGGAGATCTGGCGCTCATTTGATTTTCTACTTTAGATTCGCCCCCTAAAATGGTGCCAAGCTAATGCATGGCTCTTTCCACCGGTCCTAGACTCTCTTTTGACTCTGACCACGTGGCGATCTAGTGCTCATTTGAAGACTGGCCCTTTGGTCTCACTTCTGAAGTTGTGCAGTTGAGGCACGTGGAGGCTTCCGCTGAACCTCTCATACTTAGTCGGTTAAATGGTTAGCACTGTACCCTTTTCGGACCTGGGACATGTGGAAAGCTAGCGCAAGTTTAAGGAACCGCCTTTAGCTTCGACCCTTGAAGTTGTGCCAATGATGCATGTGGCATCGTCTGTTGAACCTTCCATACTTAGCCGATTCAGGATTTTTTTGTATTCATTTTGGACCTAGGACATGTGGAAAGCCTACGTGCTTGTTTGAGGACTCTCCCTTAGGCCCTTCCCTTGGATTTACGTTGTTTGGACATGTGGAGGCTTCCACTGCTACTTTAAACATGGCCATGTTGCATCCAATCAGAGATGTCCACGTACTACCTGTGGATGTTTAGGCACAAATTGACAAGGAAGATATGCCCGCCATTCCTGACTGTGGAAGAATAAAAAGAAAGGGAAAAACTCCACCTTTACACCCGAATTTCAAATTATTCTCCATGGAATGGAAAACTGTAAACAATACTAGGCTCGACATGATCCATTATTCCAAGGTACCGACTCAAAATTTTCAAAACTTTACTTCAAAAAGAGGGGAATTTTGAGGGTGACAACAGTTGGCTCTTTCTGGGGATGAATTGATAGAGGAACGAGGCAATATCAAGGACCACCAAAAAAATCAAGGGAAGCATACCAGTTCCTTATCCATTAAGCAAATAGAGTCAAAGGAAAAACCAATACAGAAGATAAAACACACGGAAAGGGAAACAAACCAAAAGGAAAAAGAGAAACAAAAAACAAAGGAATGACCCAAAACCAACAACACTGTACACAATATATAGAAGGACCACCTAGTCACCTAGGACTTGAACAACTTCAGATACTTCCCACTATAAGGAAGTGGGAGAGGAGAACCATCCATATAATCCAAATAGAATAAATTTTCTCTAGCAAAGTGCCTAATTTTAAAAGGACCAAGCCAAAGGGAATCAAACTTACCATGGCTTCCTCAAGGTTCATGCCTTTTTTCCCACAACAAAACAATGTCTCCCACTTGAAAGTCTCTGGGTCTATTTTTCTTATCAAACAAAGATTTCACCCTCAGTTAATGAGCTAATATCTTATCAAAAACTTGCAGCATGTCTTCATCCAACTTCTGGAGATACATGATCCTCTTGTCCAAGGAACCAGTAAAACTTGAATCTTCAATAGCCTTCATTAAGTGCAAGGCTGGTAATTCCACTATTACTGGCAACTGAGCTTTAACACCATACACCACTTGAAATGGATACATTCCAATTTCTCTTTTGGGTGTAATTCTATCTGCCTAGAGAGCATCATAAAGTTTCTTGTGCCAATTCCTCTAAGATTCATTCACAAGGTTCCAAACAATGGTTACCAAATTCTTATTTGTTGATTATATTTTTCCATTCCCTTGGGGGTAGTAGTCTAAAGAATGAGAAAGGTAAATTCCATTACCATAGCAAAAATTCATCATCTCTAAAGAATAAAAATTTGAATCATTATATGTCACAATCTTGTTTGGTACCCCAAACCTTATCAATATGTTCTCCTTAATGAAATTACACACCACCTCAAAAGTAGTGCTTTTTACTAGAATGACCTCTACCCACTTTGTGAAGTAGTCTGTAGCAGTTAACATGTGAGTATTCCCATCACTGGAAGGTGGGTTAAGAATCCCAATGAAATAATCCCCACTACTGAAAAGGCTCATCGATCACCACTGGATTTATTAGAAAAGAATCCAACATAGGTCTCCTAAAAAAGTATGACAAGCTTCACACTTGCCTACCCATTTGAATGCATCTCTGAACAATGTAGGCTAATAGTACCCATCATGAAGGATTTTATGGGCAGTGACAACAGAAGAGAAATGGCCTCCACAATATTGATCATGAAAATCTAAGAATAACTTCTTTTGTTTCTCTTTGTCTACACACTTCAAGAATCTTCCATCTATGACTTGCTTGAACAAAGCATTCTCCCATAATACATATTGTGCAGACCTTAGCTTAATAGTCCTCTTCTCCTCAGCATTCAAACGGGATGGAAACTCTCCATAAGTAAGAAAATGTGCAATATCAGTATACCATTCATCTATTGAACTGAGGAAGAGGACAACATGAACATCAACTGCTTCTTTAGACAACGTTGCATAATCTCCTTCAGTAATAAGCTCACACAACCCTTTACCCCAAACTAGCTTAGTTGGCTTGATATCAAGGGAATATTCTTGAAATTTTGCTACCCAATTGCCTCTCTTAGCTCCAAACTCCTAGTGTGTAAGAATGGACTTGATGGTTATATCAAGAACAATCACAATAGAGTGAGAATTAAGAATATAAAAAATGAAACTGTTTGACAGCTTTGACCACTGCAAAAGCATGTTTCTCCATCATAGTATATTTTAACTCATGAGCTTTCAAAACGTAGCTCATGAATGCAATTATAAGTTCATGATCCTCAGAATCCTTCTGAGTTAGCATAGCAGCCAAGGTACTCTCTGTAGCATAGCAATAAATGGTAAAATCCTTGTTGAAATCAGGACATGCTAAGATGGGTGTTTTAGCAATGGATTTCTTGATGCCTTCAAATGCTTCCTTACCCTCATAATTACAACCAAATTTTTTCTTTCCTTTCATCATGTGAGCAATGCTCATAGTTAGTTCTACAAAATCAAGAGTGAATCTCCTCAGGAAGTTTATCTTACCAAAGAAAGAGTGAATCCTCTTTTTGCTTGTGGGAAGAGGAATATGTTGAATTACTTAAACTCTTTCTGGATCTATCTTGATTCCTTCTTTAGAGAAAATATGCCCCAGCAACTTTCCTTCAGTGACACAAAAGACAGACTTCTTAGGATTAAGAGAAACTCCATGTTCTCTACATTTTTGGAGGACTACTTCAAGATGCTGAAAGTGATCTGCCCTTGTTTTGGAGAAAACAATCAAATCATCAAGGTACACAACCACACACTTTCCCCTCAAACTACCAAAATCCAAGTCCATTACCCTCTGAAAGGTGGCACAAGCATTAATAAGACCAAAAGACATTCTCTTGTAAGCAAAGGTGCCCCAAGGAGTAGTGAAAGCAGTTTGTGTTGATCTGGGGTACTGACCTCCACTTGATTGTATCCAGAGAATCCATCAAGCATAGATAACATCTCAGAGCCTATGACAGCTTGCAAAACTTGATCCATCATGGGGAGAGGATAGTTATCTTTTAGAGAGGCCTAATTCAAATTATTGAAATCCACACAGATGTGAATCTCACCATTTTTCTTCCTGATAGGCACAATGTTGGCAATCCATGCTGAATGATGTATAGGGAAGATGATTTTTTCCTTTAGCAACTTTTGGATCTCTTGAAAAATAGTGCCAGAAACCTTGGGATTGTATTTCCTTTAGTTATTCTTGAGGGGTTTGATCTCAGGTTTCAGAGGAGTAAAGTGTTGCATTTCCTTCGGTTGGAAATCCTTGAGATCATCATACGAATAGGAAAGAACATCAGCATACCTTTTTAGCAAATTTTTAACCTTCTTCTTCTCCTCATGAGTGTGGCATTTTCCAATGTTCACCATCTTGGGTTCATCAAGACTACCAATATTAACCTTTTTCACATTCAGTGGACTACCGAGCTCCTTGGGAATTTTTAGACTTAATGTACCTATCATGCTTATCAAACAGATCCTCCAAACTCACCAGCCCTTTAGGGATCTTGTTACCTTTCAATTTGATGTAGCCATCTTGATCCATCTCTTCGTTGGTATCTCCTTCATTAGAGGATACTCACTCTATAGGAAAGGTCTCACTTCCTTTAAAATACACTTGGTCAAAATCATCCTTAAGCTCCAAGAATGAGAGTAAGTGTTGATCATCATTGAAAACCTTCCAGTTATTTGCATTATTTGGTACACTGGACATATGAATCATTTCAATAGTAATTTATCCTGAGATAAATTTGGGTGAGGAATCAACAAAGACCCTGAGACAGCTAGAGAATTAGCTCTAGTGTTCCTTTCTCTTGGCACAGCTTCAATGGAGAAAGCATCAAGAAACTTAATGGAATCCCAGATAAGATTTCTATAATGTTTCAATATCCTATTCTTGACCTGGAAAATATCCCTGACTTGTTTCATAATCATCTCTGCATCACCATGAGCACAAATATTCTTCACTCCCATTTCTTTTGCCATGTTCAATCTAAGTATGAGTGCCTCATATTCATCTGTATTGTTTGTATTTTCAAAACAGATCTTGAAGGAGAAAGGATGAATTTTCCTTTCTTAAGATGTCAACACCACTCCAGCTCCAAAACCAGCTGAATAGTAACTTCCATAAAACTCCAAAGTCCAAAGGCCACTGGGGTCATGAATCACTCCCTTAGGAATTTTTTCCTTGTCTTGTGACATGATCATGTAGTTACCACGCCATGTATCTTCATAGAGTATCTGTGCTTTTGAATCATCAGTATTTTTCACAATGTATTCAGTTTGTTTCTCAGGCATTAGCTTCTTCATTTTTCCATTGAACAGGATCAAATCATGTGACCAATCCATTTAAATTTCACCTCCTACCTTCTAGCAGAAATTTCTACTGAGTAACATCCCATATGAGGGAGGAATATCAGCTACCAAAATGGTAGCTAAGACCCTTTTTCTGGAAAAGCAGAAGTTACTTGTGTATCCTTAATTCTCCCAACTAAAGGCACGTTTTTACTCTCCATGGAATAGCAGGAACCAAAGGCATGTGTTAGAGTCAGGCCCAAAGCATGAGCTACTTTTGCAAGCATTACATTGTCTGATTCTCTGGAGTATATAACAAAATTACAGAGTTTATGGCCATCTATGAGAAGAGTCACATAGAATGGTTCAATTTTATCATTAGGGGAAGTGATTGTAGCCACAAGGCTTGATTGAGGTGTGGAAGAAGGAGTGGGAAAATTACCTTTAGAAAACTGGATGAGGCTTTGGATTTGGAATTGACAAATTTTACCATTTTAGCAAAAAAAATGGATGTGTTTGGTAAAAATCTACCTCTGAAATTTGGATTTTGGTCTTTTTGAGGTGATCAATAATATCAAAAGACCCAGAGGTGGATGGGGAATCATTTCTAGGAACTTGAGAGACTTTTGATCTATTAGTTTTAGGATTTGAAAGACATAGTTTTGGAAACAGAAGGAGAAGGGGAACTAGCATTACTCACCTTTTGCGTGGAGGAAGTTAGAATAGGAGCTCCTCTTCTTGTAATCACTGGAATAGTTATAGGAAACTCCTTGGACTTCTTAGCAGGCTACACCACTTTTTCTTTTTTGTTTGTTTACTCCTAAGTCATAACAACATATAAATCACTATTCATATCTGTCACTCTTTCACCATATCCATCTTCATCATCCATACCTTTAGTGGTGAGGAAATGAACTTGAGATCCACCAAGCGCCTCCAGTTCTTCATCAACCTATTCTTCTAGTTCTTCACAAAGTTCATTAAATTCCTCATCATTAGGTTCTTTAACTTCACAAGTTGCATTGACTAGAACTGTCATCATGAATCCGACACTATGATAATTCTCCACTGGGAACTCCTCGTGCTATGATTATTTACTAATGCATAGTCTTTAGTTTAGTGGATGTAATCTGGAAAGACAACAACAAACATAACATAATAATACCATAGACTATGATGCAAAGGAATGATGAAAAATCTAAAATATAAGTGTAAATTATAATATCAACATGAAATTGTTACAATCTCACCCATGAGGTACTCCGAGTGTTATTGACTTCACTTGCCTTCCAACAATAACTATGGGTAAATCTTCACAATCGATTCTTTAACACACTTACTCATACAATATTTCTCACTACTCTCTATGCTAAATGAGGGGGGGTGGACAATTTATTTATAGGAATTCAGGCTTATCCACCCTATCTCTGAGACAAGATAGGAAATCTCTTCCGTCCAATCATATTCCATGACTAAACTCTTACCTTTACATGTAGGCTTATCTTCTAAGATAAGATAAACCTTATCATCTCACATGGCTTCCACCTTTTTAGTCTTTTCCAAAAATAAAATACAAAAAATATTTATGACATCACTCTTTGTCCTTATTACAAATATAATATTTCTAATTCCTAATCATGGAGACCATACTTCTCTACTTACCCCCAACTTTGACATTTTAACATTATCAGACCAATTACGAAAAATATTTACTTTTTACCACAACATTCCTATTGTACTTTTAATATTACCGTACTCTACTTTATTGGCGGCACCATACTGACGGTGCCGTTATCTTCTATCAGACGCCACTACTAATCATACTTAACAACATCCTATTCCTAATACATACATAATAAAATAGAAATTAAGGAGGAAAAGTTTAATGTCAACATTTTCCCCCTTCCTAGCTTCTACTTCGTCCTCGGAGTAGACTATTCTGGTGCTTGGAAAATATTTAACTTGTCATGGTTGACCCATTTCATAATGGGAGTTCCATCCAATTCCTCCATTCGATATGTACCATTTTTATGCACAACTGTTATTTTGTAGGGCCCCATCCATTTGGGAAGAAATTTTCTCTACATTCTCTTTTGTATCTGGAATCATATACTAGAACCAAGTCATTCAAATGAAATGGAGACCAACGGATATTTTGATCAAAGTATTCCTTCTGCTTTATTTTCTTCTTATAGCTTGTATCCTTCGCTATTTCCCTCATTTCCTCTAGTAAATGAAGATGCACCAACATTTCTTTTACTGAATCACTTTCATCCATCCTTTCCTTTTTCATAACTCTCACAGTGGGAATATCAAACTCAATACAAAGAACTTGATCAATACCATAAGCCAACTGAAATGAGGAGTATCCTATTGCTGACTTTGATGTTGCCCTATATGCCCACAATGTTACAAGAATCCATTTATTCAACTTATGTACTTGCAAGGCTGCATTTTTTGCTAGAATTTGACATAACAAAAAAAATGTTTGTTCTACCTATCCATTTGTGCTTGGCTTGTATGTTATTGCCTTCCTGTGCTTAATAGAAAACTTGTTGACTAGGGCTTCTACCACCTCATTAATGAAGTGGCTTCCTTGATCTGTTACAATTTCTAATGGGAAACCAAATCTAGTGACAATGTGTTCATATATGAACCTTGCCACTTCATCCATGGAAGTTGTTTTCAATGGCCTAGCTTCAACCCACTTGGTTAAATAATCTGTGGCAACTAAAATATACTTATTTTGGCATGGGGTAGTTGGAAGTGGACCTACAATATCTATTCCCCATTTTTCAAAGGGACCAAGTGGAAGAATAGGGCATAATGGAGCTGATGAAGTCTTACGGTTACCATGTGTTTGACAAATATCACATGTCTTACAATAATTATAAAAATCTCTAAAAAGAGTGGGCCAGTAATAACCTGCATCCAAGATTCTTCTTGTTGTAAGTTGTCCAAAGAAGTGTCCTCCACATGTACCATTGTGGAATTCTTCTATCAGCTCCTTCCCTTGATCATGTCCAATTGCCCTCTTGTATTGTCCATCAAGTCCTATTCAAAATAATACTCAATGCAGAATAGAATATGGATGATTGACTTGAGTAATATTTCTCTTAGTATTTGCATTGGCTCCATCAAGCAACTTGAATTCATTCAGATAATTCCAAATATCTATGGATTCACTAGGGATTGTGTAAATAACAATGTTACATCTGGGGGATAACAATGTTGCTTCTTTCTTGGCCTATCTATAATATCAAATTCAAATTCTTGTAGTAAAATTATCCATATTGTTTATCCTTCTTGATGGGTTAGGCTTATTTACAATATATTTTAGAGCCTAATGATCTGTTACAACTATAAATTTCTGCCCTAGCATATAATTTCTAAACTTCTTTACAGCAAAAAATGATAGCTAGAGCCTATTTTTCAGTTACAGTATGTTCAAAATCTCTTTTATGCGCCTTATTTCCTGGTTCATAAGTAACATCCTTCTTCAAGAACTGGGTTAGTGGCTATGCAATCTTTGAGAAATTCTTGATGAACCTTCTATAGTAAACCCACATGGCCTAAAAATGATCTCAACTTACTTCTTTTCATATGAAATGGTAACTTCTTTGATTTTTGAAACTTTATCAGGATCAGTACCAATACCATCTTTGGATACAACATGCCCTAAAAAAACACCCTTTAGAACATCCAAAGACACACTTTGTAGGGTTTAGAGAGACTTGTGCTTCATCTAACCTTTGAAATGTTGTCTCCATCTAGTGCAGGTGGTCCATTCTTGCTCCCCATAGATGTAAAAATCATCTAGAAATACTCTGATGAAGTTCTTGATGTAGGGTTCAAACACCCTATTCATCAAGCACTGGAACGTTTGCCAGAGCATTACACAACCCAAAAGGCATAACTCTATAAGCAAATGTTCCCCAAGGAGTGCTGAACGTGGTCTTCAGCTGATCTTTCTCTACTATATACAAACTTTTTTGTATCCGCTATATCCATCAGCAAAAACTATAGCACTCCTAGATAGCTACTTCGTCTAAGATCTGATCTAAGAATGGAAGAGGGTAATGATCCTTCTTTGTTTGCCCTGTTGAGATTCCTATAATCAACACAAATATGTAGTTTCCCATTCTTTTTTATTGAGATCAAAATGGGAAAAAACCCATTCTGAATTCTTCACAGCAAATATGAATCTTGCATCAAACAACTTATCTAATTCTTCTTTTACAGTCTTGAAGAAAATTAGGATTCAATTCTATATGGCATTTTCTTTATGGGCTTAGCACCATCTACCCAACTCATATAGAATGTTCTACCCCAACTTACTTGATGGAATTTCCTTGTAATCAAAAGTGAATATGTTGTATGTACCTTCAAAAGAGATGGAGGTAGTATATTCCTTCTCACTCTCCATCACAGCATCACCAATATTTATTTGTTAGAGATGATCATCAATTTCTTCTTCAAATAATTTTTATGGGGTCATGATTCGGTGTGACTGGAAGGATATCCATGACCGAAACATCAACCTCACTTTCTTCATCTTTGGTTGTCCACTTCACTGGTACTAGAGTAATCAGAGGATGTCCAATCATCAGTTTCATCACTTGAATCCACAGGTTTCTACCTTATGATGTTTGAGGGATCACGTTTACTTTCACCCTCTGTTTGCCATGTCCAAGTTTCATGAAGCCTTCAATCCAATAGTTTCTCGCATGAACTCTCCTTAAACATGGCCTTCCTAACAATATTAAGTACGCTACAATACCATTTTTTCATCACCTGAAAGTCTACCACACATACAAAACCCATAACAGATATTGCCACATTTGAAACAACACCTTCTGGTTTAGGTTTTCCCTTATTTAATAACATTAACATAAGTGTTGAGGAGGCGATTAATTTTTTAAACTAAACATATTCATTACAGACTCGGTCATTACATTAACTACAACACCTCCATCAACTAAAGACATCATGAATTGAAATACCATTACATAGTACCTTCAGCTTTGTGGAGCGTAGGGATCCTCCTCTACCTCCAAAACAAGGACCTCAACCTCCTTCCTTCATCCAGCATTGAGTCCACTTCGTAGCTCCCACCTCTTCTCAGAAGACATAGCCAAGAGTTGACCATATTTAATATTTGAAGGCCTTTTGGATAGATCTTCTAAAATGGAGTATGGTTGTCGTCCCTGTGAAATCAGAAAATCCTGCACACCCAAATTTCTTCTACTTTGTTTCTTACTAGTTTCTCCTTTCATCTTCTTAGGATCATTTCCATCTTGGTTATCTTTTTCTTTCTTTCTTTTTGTTACAAACGCATCTACTTCATTATTTATGCTCTTATCTACTACATCAAAAGAATTCACAGGTGCTTTTTCTTTATCATTATCTCTTGTACCAGATGTAAAAGCTCTATCTAGACAATTATACTTATAATGACCCTTTTTATAACATCCATAACATACAACTTCAAAAATATTTCTTTTTGGACCTCTATCTCCTCCCTGAGAACTAAATTCCTTTCCTTGAAGAATATTAATAGTTAACTAGCCCATCTTCCTGAGCTGATCTTCATACTCAGTAGATGTACTAGGAGAAAGATTTGTTCTCACCAAGATTGGTTGTGGATTATGGACCAAAGGTGTTGGTATAGGCTCTACTTTAGCAACAATTTCTTTGGGCTCCTCTTCCATGCTTTCTTCTTTCCTTCTTGTAATCTCCTTTGCTTGTTCAATGGTAGCTGGGCAGTCATACTTCACTCGTTGTCTGATCTTTGGCTTCATCCCAAGAATGAAGTTATTACAGAGGAGATTATCCACACCATTCATCAACCGATCCGCTAATCCTTCCTTCTGGATCTGGGGCATCGAGCTTCCTCCTTAGCTCTAGAACATGAGCATGATAATCTCTTATCTTCTCCTTCTCTCCTTGGGCTAGCTTTGTGATCTCGATCATGAGATCTACATATTTCTATTGTTCACCAAATTCTTCAAGAAAACTTTCAGTTAATAAATCCCATGAATTTCTCACATTATCACCTAGTGTTTCAAACCACCTAAGAGCTAAACCATCCAAAAAGGTAAGAAAAAATTCAGTCCATTTTTCCCTTCTTACGAGGCCATTACAAATGCAAGATCGTTTAAACTCTTGAATGAAAGAGGAAGCATATTCATTGGATTGGGCTGAAAAAAACAGGAATCTTCCCCATTTTAAAAAGTAACCACAGTGAAATACCAATTCACAAGTACAATCAATAAGACTTTTGTGCACAAATAATTGGACTCACTACAATAGAAAGTGAATTTACACCTTTCTACGATAAAATAGGAATGACCACGGTAAAACTTGACTTACTGCAGTAAAAACTGACTTTACTGTGGTAAACACTATTTATGGTAAAAAGTAAAGTTACTGTGGTAAATACTATTCACGATAAAAAGTAAATTTTACTATGGTAAATACTATTCACGGTAAAAAGTGACTTTACCATGGTAACTAGTATGCACAGTAAAAACAAGGTTACCCTCCAAATGATTTCTGACTAAGGGATAATATTTCTCTAGAAAATCCACCAACGAGGAATGGTCCCAGAAAACGGAACCAAAAATGTCATCACCAATCCGGGCACTATGATAATTCTCCACCGAGAACTCCTCGTGCTATGATTATTTACCAATGCACAACCTTTATTTTGGTGGATGTAATCTAAAAGCACAACAACAAACATAACACAAGAATACCATAGACTATGATATGAAGGAATGATGAAAAATCTGAAATATAAGTGTAAATTATAATATCAACATGAAATTGTTACAATCTCACCCATGAGGTACTCCAAGTGTTAGTGACTTCACTTGCCTTCCAACAATAACTATGGGTGAAACTTCACAATGGATTATTTAACACACTTACTCATACAATATTTCTCACTACTTCTCTCTATGTTAAATGAGGGGGGGGTGGCCTCTTTATTTATAGGAATTCAGGCTTATCCACCCTATCTCTAAGATAGGATAGGAAAGCTCTTCTGGCCAATCATATTCCATGCCTAAACTCTTGCCTTTACATGTAGGCTTATCTTCTAAGATAAGATAAACCTTATCATTTCATATGGGTTCCACCTTTTTAGTCTTTTCCACAAATAAAAATACACAAAATATTTATGACATCACTCTTTGTCTTTATTACAAATATAATATTTCTAATTCCTAATCATGTAGACCCTACTTCTCTACTTACCCCAACTTTGACATTTTAACATTACCCGAACCACTTACGACAAATATTTAATTTTTACCACAACATTCCTATTATACTTTGACTATTACCATACTCTACTTTATTGGCGGCACCATACTAATGGCGTTCTTATCTTCTATCAGACGCCGCTACTAATCATACTTAACAACATCCTATTCCTAATACATACATAATAAAATAAAAATTAAGCAGGAAAATTTTAACGTCGACAGAACCTTGATGGGTGGGCCTTCAATAGCCAATATGGTCTGAGAGGAAGGAAAATGGTTCCTGCGCTAAAAAATTTTCCTTGCAACATCTTGGTAAGGAGTATGCTAAGCCAATTTTTTCTTGAGAGCAATGAGATCATTTACAAGATTCTTCACTAACTGATCAGAATTGACTCTAGGGGAAGAGGAAGAAGAAGCTTTATATTTGGAGGATTCTCTTTTCAGTTTACCGAACATGATTAATTCATCCTTAACACTGATGGCTAACCACTTATTAGGATCCAAAGTTGTAAGGTTAGCTCTCTTTAGTGCATAACTCACCTCGGGTAGCTGAGCATTGAGGAAGAAGCACTTTTGGATTTTATCCACTTGATGAGTGTTATGTGGGATTTTATGAATTAGCTTGTTGAGTTTAGCCACAAAATCCCTCATGGGCTCAAATGGTTCTTTCTTTATATGAGAAATTTTTGCTAACAGAGCATGCACATCTTTAACAGGTTTGAAACGCTGCTCAAACTAAGTTTTCATGGTATTCCAACTAGTGATTGACCCAACAGGAAGATGATAGAACAAATCAACAACATTTTCCTGCAATGTCTCCACAAAACTCCTGACATGGACATCTTCATGTTCAACCCCAAGAATCCCACATGCAATAATAAAGGCTATAATGTGTTCATCTGGATGAACTTTCCTATCACCCTGGAACTTGAGAAAACTTTTCCTATTACCCCTAGGTAACTCATGCAATGGTTGAGAAAGAGCAAGAAGCCCAACCTATTATCCCCAAGGAAAAGGGGCTGCCATATTTGGAAAATTTGACTAAAGGGGAACAGAAACACCAGCAATTATCAAAGCATGGAGATTAGAACTGAGATGTTCCTGAGGAACTCTATCCTTGGAATTTCTATTTTTAACATGAGGTGTGCTCATAGAATGAGTCCCTTTGTTCCTTCTTGTTGGAAGAGAGAAGTTTTGTTACTCTAGAAGTTGAAAATGAGAATCCTTAACCCCGAGATCTTTCTTCCCATGTGTATACCATAAAGTTACCAGACCAAAGAATGGTCTTAAAATTGATCTTTTAGAAAGGGATACATTTGAAACGAAATCCCTAGTAGAGTCACCAGAAACTGTTGGGTTTTTAAATGGAACTTTAACAAACCACAGTCAGGGGACAACATGTCCCTACTCTTTAATGGGAGAGGTTCCCTTATTGAAAGCAAGCAGCAAAACTTATGTACAAATATACAACTTTTAAAGCATGGATTCATGATACTTTGAAACGTGTATGCCCAAAGATCATCAATACAAAAGAATAGAATATTTAAGGAGATGAGGGAGGAAGAACATAACAATACCTTTAGGAAATATAGATAGCAAAGTATAACCTTATAAGTATTGAGCCAAGGAAATGTAGAATAAAATCATTCATTTTCATAATAGATATAATTTCACAGACACAAAATTCCAGAAATCATAGAAACAAGAACAAAAAGTTTTTTGGCATGCAAAAATGGATTATTATCAAATTTTCAGACAAGGAAAGAAGGAGTAATAAAGGAAGAAAAGGGAAAACTTTTTTATTGATTACTTCGAATCTATTACATCTACAGAGTACCAAGATCCAATGGCATGGAGAAGCCATTAAATAGCTTACAAGAATGGTTACATTCAGTTACAAAAATTATGGAACTGATTCAATAAACTAACATTTGAAATTCTCCAATGCCTTGGTCATTTCCATACTTGGCAGCAAAACTATATGCATTGAATTGTAGTCATTCATCTAGCCTTTGCAAACTAAAAATTTGAGCCGTCCACGTGGGAGAGATTTAAACTAAGACAGTATCAGGGATGCCTTTTGTATTTTGTGCCTCTTAGAGAAATGGAAATTTGGAATATTTTTTCCTACCCACATTCTTTTGATATAGGCCTAACATGTGGCTTTACGTGAGTGGTGACGGATTTGTGGCTCACTTTTTTTCAATTTTACCCCTTTTCAACGTGGACTCAAAAACTCAAATTTCTCCACCGACCCACCTCCCCACTTTGAATTTTAATGTGGGCTCAACATTTGACTTTATCCCTTAGCATCGATGGTGTCGTGGGTGACATTATAACTTTAAGCTCTTTATGGAAATAAATCCTGAATTCTCAAATCACCCTGATGGCCCACTTTCGTACTTTGACTTTTCAACGATATCAAAACATGAAAAGGGCCCACCTCCCCACTAACGCTTAAAACATGGCCACGTGTCCATTTTCGGGCCAGTTCAATATTTTTGCATTTTTGACTAAGTCTCTTGCATTTGGAGGGACCATATGTCTAACCCTGGACACATGGAAGTTCAGTACACATTTAGGACTTGCCTCTGGATTTTTATTTTTGAAGCTATGCCAAGCCGAAGCGTGGAGGCTTCCACAAACTCTTTTGTGCTTAGTTGATTCAATGGCTGGCTCTGCCCCCTCTTTGAATCTGACCACATGGCGAGCCCATGCATATTTGGAGATCCACTCTTGATTCTTCCTTTGAAGCTACATCGAAGAGACACGTGGAGGCTTCCACCAGTTCTTCATACTTAGCCAATCTGGTCCTGCCACCCACTTGACTTCTGTTGAACCCTAGACATGTTGAGAGTTGACACTCATTTGAGTTTCCGCTTTGCATTCACCCCCTAAAAGGAAGCCAAGCTGATGCATGGATCCTTCCGCCAGTCCTGGACTCTCCTTTGACTTTGACCACGTGATGAGCTAGCACTCATTTGAAGACTAGGCCTTTGGTCTCACTTCTAAACTTGTGCCATTGAGGCACGTGGAGGATTCCACCAAACCTCAATTGATTAAATGGTCAGCTATGTCCCCTTTCTAGACCTGGGACACGTGGAAAGCTTTTGTAAGTTTAGGGAACTACCTTTGGCTTCAACCCTTGAAGTTGCACCAATGAGCCACATGACATCATCTATTGAACCTTCCATACTTATCTGATTCATGCTTGTTCTATCTTCATTTTGGACCTGGGACACATGGAAAGCCTACGCTTGTTTGAGGATTTTACCTTAGGCCATTCCCTTGGAGTTGTTTCTTTTGGAAGCATGGAGGCTTCCACTGCTACTTGAAACATGGCCATGCTACATCCAATCATAGATGTCCACGTACTACCCATGGATGTGTTAGGATAAAATTGACAAGGAAGATATGCCCACCGTTCTCAGAATGTGGAAGAATAAAAAGAAAGGGAAAAACTCCACCTTTACGCCCGGATTTCAAATTGTTCTCCATGGAATGGAAAACTGTAAACAATACCAAGCTTGACGCGATCCATTACTCTAAGGTATCGACTCAAAATTTTCAAAACTTGACTTCAAAAAGAGGGGAATTTTTAGCACGACAAAACGAGTATAATTAATTAATAATAATTAATTAACCCAAGTAGAAGCAGATATTAATTAATGAAAGATCGTTATTTGACATCCTTAATGATAGGAAGGCTAATTAATTAATGAAAGGTCATTAATTAATGAATATGAAGAGGAATATTAGCTAATTAGCTAAAAAGCACTAATTATTATAGAATTGGTGAGAAAGAGGATAATTAGTGCAATCTTATCATTAAATATTGTGTAAGTAGATTTTAGGTGTCTACAGTGCTTCCAAAAATTGGTATTAGAGAAGGTCCTTTGAAGCAAGCTTAATAATCTTGAGGTGATCCTTGAAGCACAAGTTTGCTAAATAGTTGAGGAAGAGAATATCAAGACCTAAGATATGTGGTCAATAAGGATGGAGAAACCATCAAGGATCCTACTAATTAGTTATATGATGCATCTAAAAGTTTGAGATCAAAGTAATTTTAGTGTGATCAGTTGAGGACCAAGCTATCTTCTTTAGAGGCAAATCATGAGAATTCATCAAATGTTAGTTATAATAGTGCTTATGATGATTTTGGTAATGAAGAGGCTGAAGTAGATTTACGTGCAGAATAGGTGATTCAAATAATGAAGAACTAAAGGTTGGATTCAGTTATCAAGAATTATGATACTCAGTTTAAGTCTATGATAGCATCTCTCAAGACCAAGGAAGAAGAGTGTAGCAAGCTCAATATGAAATTAGAATCCCTAAAATCTAAATACGATGAATGTATCATGTATGAATCATAATTGAGATATTTGAAAGTAGATTTGGATAAGATATCCAAAAAGTTAAATTCCTATGAGAGGTTTCAAAAAAATCCAAGGATTTAGATGATCTTTTGAGTAGTCAGGAGGCTTCAGGTGATAGATCAGGCCTAGGTTTCAATAGAGACCTAAAGGATGATGAAATACAACTAAAATATGTTGTTCAAAGCAAGGAGGATGCTAACATGGACAAAATAAGATCTAAACCTATTGGGAAACCTAATGTAATGAGGTATGAGAATTATTTCAATGAATATTGTTATGCTTGCAATAAGTTTGATCATAGAGCTAGAGAATGCAGAAGATCTTTCAAGAGTGAGTATCTATGGAGAAATGTAATAAATCATTGTCTTCATCAATTAAGAGGTATGCATGACATTGTTTGCTATAGGTTTCACCACAAGGGTTATACTATGAAGCTTTGTATTCATGACTCATCAAAGAAGGTCAAGAAGATTGATTTTCTCAGAGTCAAGAAATTATGGCTGCTAAAGTTTGATCATGTAAATGAGGTTAAGAAGGATGAACCAAAGGTAGTTAATCAATCTTAGGGTTGCAAGTTGGATGAGAAGAATATGGAGATTTGGGGATCTCTTAAGTTCATGGTGATTTAGAGCCCTAAGTTATATGAGGTGTATTCATTTTTCTTCTTAAAGGCATTCATATCTCAAGAATAAATAATATAGGTGTACTGTCATCTTGAATCTTGAATGGTCAGAAAAGGTACAATTATATGAAGATAAAACAAATCATTTTTGAAGTATCGGTACATCAAAGGTGGCTTGAATACTATACAGGGTGTCAGATAGCTATAAGAAGGTTTGTTGTCAATAAAGCTATAGTCATGAAGGTATGGTGTCTTACTATATCCATATTACACGTTAAGAGTTTCAAGAGATGTTAAGAAGGTCTTCAGGTATGATTAAATATCTTAAGGTTGTTGTATAATGACCGTTAGGATGTTTCTCTAATAATTCGGTGTTTGGTTGGTCTTAAAGAAGTGCAATATGTGTGATGTCTGGTTCTATTCATGTTACAACTTGCAAGTTGAACATCAAAAGGATGTATGGAGGCCTAATTAACCCATTTGAGTCTTGAGGTTATGTTCAAGGAAAGGATCTGTGTTTTAAGGCATGTTTGTGTGTTTTTATTAGTGTATCATCAATCATAGAGTTTGAACAGTGAACAAGCATATTAAGCTATAGGACAGGTTCTCATAAAAATGTGTGTGCACTGTTTTTTCTTTGAAGAAATGTTGCAAGAGTTTAATTTCCTAAGATCCAAGACA
Organism: Taxus chinensis; assembly: GCA_019776745.2. Classification (NCBI taxonomy): domain Eukaryota; kingdom Viridiplantae; phylum Streptophyta; class Pinopsida; order Cupressales; family Taxaceae; genus Taxus; species Taxus chinensis. The sequence continues at coordinate 787,512,537 of CM034149.1, forward strand.
GAGGTCTAAAATGCATATAAGAATCATGTGATGAACCAATATGGTTTTGTGAACTCTCAAGTGGTACAAAGTTCCAAGGTGATAATTTTAAGTTGATATTGTATTCTAGAATATAGATATTCAGATTGAAGTAAGCATGATTGGATCCTTGATATAGACAAGAGATGACAGATTGGTCTCAAGGGGAGTTGTTTAGTTCTAGAAAAGGTTGTTACTCTGATTTTATCCTGTGAATGATATTTTGGTATGATGAAGATTATGTTATCTAGTTAGCACTGTGATTAGATCAAGGTTTAAATTATTAAAAGAGTTTGTGAGTAGACTTAGCAGGTTTATAAGTATGTAAAATACATATTGATACATGGTGCAGTTGTGAGATGGTCAAAGGTATGTTGCAAAATCATTTTCATGATCTATTTTTTTTTTCATAGTGTTATATTTCCTTGAGAAGTTCATCAAAGGAGTATGAAGTATTGTAAGTGAAGGTTGTGTTATCTCATTTTTAGTTATTCCAACTAAAATTGAGATAACCATAGATTTTTTTTTGACAAAACCTCCTAAAAATGCCCTTTGAAGGAGATTTTCGAGGTTTTCAGGTTTCCATTACATGCAAACATGTCTTTTACATGCTTCATGTCGAGTGTCTTCCGAAACCCGAAACCCAATTACATGCCAGTGTATCGGGTTTTCAGAACTAGGGAGCATCGGAACATACCTTACAAAAAAACATGTTACATGCTGCTTGATTCCCGAAACCCAAAACCCAAAATGATCCTTTGTGTTGGGTTTTCGGAACCCAATAGCATCCAGACATGTCTTTTACATGCTTCATGTCGGTTGGTTCCCGAAACCTGATTTGTTAAGAAAACCTTTGTTTCAGGTTTTCGGAAGTGTCGAGCATGATGACATGGCATTAATGCCGAGTTGTCAGTTAGTTGGCACACGTGTCGAAGGAGGTGTAATAAATGCTAGGGCTTTATAAATACTCTAATTTTACACGTCATTTCTACCTGACATATTTTTGCTGCGTGGATTTTTCATACATGCTCCTTCGAACCTCTAAACCCGACTGAACTTCTCAATCGATTTGTGATCCATCTTCGATCATTTTTCAAATTTCTTGAAGGTATTTTTCTCTTCTTATCATTTTGTGATCTTTGGGTTTGTTTTTGAAGCGTTCTTTCGGTGTTTTTCCTCTTTACTTTTTCTTCCTCTGGGTTTAGGGTTTAGGGTTGTATTCTTCATTTTTGTTGAATTTCCATGAAAACCCTTGTTTAAAAATCCATCTTGGGTGTTTTCTTATTTCCTTTCATGGATATACTCTTGTGGTTTTTGGGAATAATCTATAAAACTTAACTTACAAGAGTGGAGGAGATTTTACCTATTCTGACATCCCAGAAACCTGACACCTGTGTGTCAGGTTTTACAGGGTGTTGACACCATCCTTTTTCCGCATAGTATCAGGTTTTGTGAATTGCTCAACACCATTCTGGTTCTGCATTGTATTGGGTTTCAAAAGTTTCTTAACATTCTTCAATTTCCGTTTGTGTCGGGTTTCGCAGGGTGCCCAACATCTTCCAACTTCCACTTGTGTCAGGTTTCACAAAGTGCTCAACATCCTCCAAATTCCACAGACCATCAGGTTTTGTAAAGTGCTTAACACCCCCTGATTTCAGCCTGTGTGTTGGGTTTTATGAAGTGTCCAACACAACCTAGTTTCTGATTATACTTTGCAGTGTGTTGGGTTTCATGAATTGTCTGACAGGTCTCAAATTCTAGTTAGTGTGGCGGGTCTATGGGGTTGCTCAGCAAGCTTCCAAGTCTGATTGTTCAAACAGGAGTTATCTAGGCATTCTTTCTTAGGACTTCTCATGTCAGATCCTGGATCATCTAAGGATAAGTCAGATAGGTCAGGAAAGATGAAATACAAGTACCAGAAAATGGAATCCCCTTCCTACATAGATTGCAATTACGACATCCGAGATACGGAGCTTGGTAACATTGACATGGAAGACTTTTGGAATAGAACCAAGGATTCTTCTTAGAGTCCCTGGATGAAGTCAATAACCAATAATGGCCTCCCTCTTGTAGTAGGATTCCCAATGTCTACTCAATGCCTCGAGTTCATTTTGGCCTGTGCTTCCAATTATGACTCAGATTCCCGCTCAGTGAAAAATCAGGCAAGAGAAACCATAGTGAAGTTGGATGGGGGTTACTTTGATGACCTCTTAAGATTACCAACTTTGAGGAATATGTCGATGTAGATCTTAAGTCAGCACAGAAAGCTGGGACAAAGATCAAGAAGATTACATCAGGCATGTGAATAAAAAGTTCTTGATCAAGGCCAAGCCAGCCATCTCTAGGTTTCCCAAGTTTGTCCCCAGGAGTGATTTCATCCTTGAAATTAGTGACATCATCACCCTTTTGAGTCAAGTATTTGGACTCCCCAAGTCAAGAGACTTTCACGGGTGGATGTATCAATTCATGGTCCTTATAAAGAAGAATGAACAAGGGATTGATTGGAGTAGTCTTATAAGTAATGAGATTGATTCCCAGATGAAGACAGTCTTGACTACTGGAAAGTTTTATATGTCATCATATGTCACCTATGCAGCAGCCGGTATGAGGAATTATCCAGGGTTGGACGTGAAGGGAAGTAAGTCAACCAAACATATATATCGGTATTTCCCTCAGTTGACAATGAAGGGGTATGAGGATCAATTCAGAAGAGTGAATGACACCTTCTTTTATGAGAACATCTGCATGCTGAACCCAGGACTTAAGAAAGAGAAGAGTCTCTGATGAGGCATGGGCCGAAGTATCAAAATGGGGTTGTATCTTCTTACAGTTCAAGAAGTTCACATACCTTCGGGTGGTCATGTACCTGGGTGATCCTTTCTGATTGCCCAGATTCCCAGGTGATAAGCTGATCCTAATGGAGTTGGTAAGACAATTGTTGGATTTCCACAAATTCCAACAAAGTAAACACAAGGCTGCCATATCCTTCCCTATTTCCATCGGAAGGTACATGTGCTTGATAGTGGTTAAAGCTAAGAACATGGTGCACGAGCTTTAGGACAAGTTGAAGAAGCACATGAAGCACAGAGATGGATTTGATTTCCGAGGAGTCCTTAAATTATATGGGACTTTATATCTACATGTTCCCAACATAGAAGATATTTGGGTTGATCTTTGGGATGAAGTTGCCATCCGAAGAAAGGACAATAACAGGTTGAAAATTGAAGAAATCCAGATGCTAGATTTATCTGACATCCCAGAGGGCACCATGGATAATGAGAGTGTCCTTGACGCCTCGTATGATGGGTTAAATGAAGACCGATATGTATTCCCAGCCATTGATTGGTCCATCACTAAGAAAGCTTCTATTGCAGGAAGAGCTGCTCAAATTCTTTCCCGTACTAAGGTGTGGCTCATTTCTTGGGGAATGAGTTATAAAGAAGGGAGTTTTTCAAAGATAGATACTTTGGAAGTGGGACCCTCCAAGGGAAAAAAGGAAAAAGATAAGAACCCTTCCAAGAGGCCCATAAAGGTTAAGTTTGTCAGAAAGGGAGAAGATCAAGTAACCACATCAGTGGCCACTCTCCCACAAATAGTTGAGGTTCTTGATTCACCTCCACAACCATAAATTAAGGAAATCCTCCTTCAGGAGAAGAGATTGTTCAATCTTCCATTCCTCTTTTGGTTGACAGTTCATCAGAGGTAAGTCTTCCTCTTATCTCTCAAGCTCTAATTTCAGAATCATTGCCTCCTCCCATTCAGCCTTCCTTGCCTCAGATTTCTTCACCAAGTTCCTCAGCCATGGCTAGTATCTTCTCTGGCCTCTCACCTCTCCCCACTAGACCTCAGTTAACCATGGATATGCCTCCTCCTTCTGCACCTTCATTCCCTGAGTCCATTGTCATGGACACTACACTTGCAGTGGTCACCACTCCACAAGCTAACCTTCCTCCACCTGAGGATGTGACCGTAACACCTACAATGGGAGAAACTTCTTCCAATACGCCTCAATGGTTAATAGATCAGACTCCAAGGAAGAGGAAGGTGGTAGTTCCATTACCAGCCTTTGATTTCAGTTCCCTCAAGGTCACTCCTACCAAGTCGGCCAAGAAACCCAAAATAGTTTCAAGGATTTCAGTGGATGCCTCAGGGCATAAATTTGCAGAAATTGCTACTCCTACGGCTGATAAAACCAAGGATGATATAATGGTCACAGATTATCAAATCACAAGGGTTGATCTAGGGAAAGTAACAATGGAGGGAGCACAACAGGATGCACAAGATGCCATGAATGTGTTGTGCCAGAAGCTAAAGGAAACTAAGGAAAATAGAGATGAGTTAAAAGAGAAAGTACAACAGCTGACAGAAGTACTACTCAAGCTCTCAAAGCCTCCTGAGTCAACACCATCATCCTCTACTCCTATCAGGTTCGATTTCTCATCGGTACCCATGATCGAGAAGATTAATGAGAAGGGGAGAATGGTTGATGAATGGATCCAAAGGCTGCTCCTACAAGGAAAAGAAGTCATTGAGGACACTGTGGAAGTCTACAAATCCTTGGAGGATATAAAGAAGGATGGAGAGAAAATGGATGATGAATTTTCAGCAGAAGTCAGGAACCTAGAGTTAACTTTTGAAGCTCTCCAAACAATGAAATAGGTTCCATCCCACATCTTGGTCGAAGAAGGCATCATTCCACATGGGGACAAACATTTTCAACTAACCAAAGCCATTAGATTCAGAATAAAGATTCTCAATGAAGCTTGCAAAAAATTGAGGGAATCAAGAGATCAATTGGTCGATGGCACGAATGACATAGAAGAAGAGCTAGTCAAGATCTATGCTAAGGTGTTGAGTGAAAGCTCAGGTATTCTAGCCTGTTGATGATCTTTACAAGCAGATCCAAGAATCAATTCAGCATGAACCAACTTATGGATTCAGTCCTGGAAATCATTGACAGGTTTGTGAAAATTGAACATTCTTTGGAAACCCTGAGGAAACTCAACAAGAGACTGAAAAAGCTTCCTGGCAATGCTAGCGATACTCAGGAAACATGTGAAGTTCTGAGTGATCATTCCACCACGCCTGATGAAAATGAGATGCAGGGTATAATCTGAAAGTTCCAAGAATTTTGGGACAAGCAGGCTTTGTTGGAGGAAGACAAAGATGATGAAATAGAATAGGCACAATGTTGCATGTCATTTCAATCCTGAAATCGACATGTCTTTTTCATTTTTGTTTCATCACATAGGAAGAAAATTTTGACTTGGTCTCCTACGTGAGAGTCAAGAAAATAGGACTCTCATTAAAAAGACTATTTTCTAGGATTTATCCTATTTTCTCTCAACTCCTTTTATTATAAATAAGGGATGCTTATGCATTCCAAAAGGTTGAGATTTTTGGAATATTGAGATCTATTGTGAAGAAGAAAGACTTTGTGTTTTCTTTTAATCATTTGAGGAATAGAAGATGATGCTATTTTGCAAACTTTGTGTTGTGAGATGTATCTTTCTTAAGATATTGTTCTTATGTTCATAATCTTAAGCTATTCTTTGTTTAGCATCTTGATTGTTCTAATCATTTCAAACATTACATTTGTTATCTAAAACTCGTATGATTATTTCGTGATCTGCATTTTACTCGAAAGAAAATATGTTCCTCTCATTTCCTTTCCATTGTGTTTCTTCCATAATAATAATTTCCTTTCTGATCCATTTCATTTCAAAAGAGCAATATCTTCACCTATTATGAATATGGATTTCAGGATTCTATCCCAACCCCAATGGTTAGATTAGTGTGAATACTGTATATATTATTTCTGCTATGTTTTAGATTAGTAATAAACAGGAAGCCTCACCTGTCTTTGAGGAGGGATTTAATCCCATGTACTATGGTTGAACCTCATATTTTGGCTTGACAAAATATCCAACCAATAGTTTTTTGGTGACTCTGCTGGGGATATACGGATTGATAAGACTAAGCTTATCCTTTTGGTGTCTGGACGACTCTATATTTTCCTTATTTTCAAGAAGATCCATTTTCAGTTCAAGCTGGCCAGGAAGATCTTCACTCGGTCAAGCCGAGCCAAGGGCGAAACTGATCCGTTCTTTGATCTGCTTCAATAGCATAATTTTAGGCTTTCACCCAACAGTGTTGCATCTAGTCGGGCAAGAAGTTCTTCGCCCATCTGAAGGACTCAGATTCCTCAAGAACAAGAAGTTTCTGCAACTTTTCATGCATTATTCTTGTCAGATATTCATATTCCTGTATGCACTTCATTTAGAAGAATGGCAGCACAACCTGTGCCTTGGGGTGCAGCTATTGGTCCTCTTTCCCTTACTCCACCATTGCATGACCTACCTCATGGATCATAGAAGAATATTCCTAAGTTCAACGGTGATGGAAAATAACATCCTGATGAACACATTGCCTCATTCTTTGTTGCATGCGGTGTTCTTGGGGTTGCTCATGAAGATGTCTCTGTTCGACTCTTCGTTGAAACATTGCATGGCATAGCAGCAGAATGGTTTTACCATCTCCCAAATGCATGCATTACCAACTGGGCTACCATGAGATCTATATTTGAAGCAAGGTTCAAACTAGCTGAAGATTCTCATGCCTTGTTAGCACAACTTACACACATGAAGAAGGAGTCTTATGAACCCATGCGGGATTTCATAGCCAAATTCAACAAGCTGATTCTGTAAGATTCCAGAGCTAGCCATTCCCACTCTAGAAAATCAGAAGTGTTTCTTCATCAACGCTCACCTCCTGATGTAAGCTTCTTGTTGAGAAGATCTGTTATCCCCGATTTGGCCACCGCTCAAGCTACAACCACCGAAATAGAAGATGATCTTATTCTGGCCGGAAAGATCAGAAGAGAATCATCTAAGCCTAAAAATCAGAGTTCTTCTCAGAGTACTACTGATCCAATGATTCAGAAGATGGCCAATGACTTGATCGCTTTAAAGAAGCAAATGTCTCAACAAGCAACCAACATTCCTTATCAGGATATTCCTAGACAGAATTTCAACAATGCCAACGGCACTCCCGCAAGAGATAGGAATCGGTTGATCGCTGCTCCCACCAGGCTGGCCATTGAAGCTCCTCCTATCAATGCAGTAGTTGAAATAGTTGAGGAGGATGAGGAACCAGAAGATCACGACTCTCATGAAGCCTTCGAAGCTTCAGGATATGTTGATGAGTCTTTTGATGATTCAGCTGGTGACTCCAGCATTGGTTATTTGGAATACGAGAAAGATGAAGATGAGCATGATGGAAAATCATTTGTAGTTTTCACTTGATCCCAATCTCAGAACCCCAGAAATCTGGTTGAAAGCTCCAAGGATAAAAGTAAGGAAGCTCCCGTAGTTATGGCTAAAAGAGGATCTCCCATCTCAGCACAAACTGAAAAGGAGATAACGAAAAAGGTAACTTCACCTTCCAACTCTCTTTCTCCTACTTTCAAGGCCAGTACCTCAGCTCAGACCAATGTAACCAGAACTGAGCCCTCCATCATTCCTTCATATACCACTTTCGACATCATTGATCATGCAAAGAAAACCAAAATCCAAATGTCGGAAGCCGAATACCTTCAGTCCAACCCTGAGCAATTTGAGAAACTTGCCAAATTCATTAGAAGCAAGGTTGTTATTCCTCCATCTTCAAAAGGCATTTTTCCTAGCCCCACTCAGCCTTTACCTCAGAGTAATATGACCTCTACCGCTTCTTCAGGAAAGATTGAACCATTTTATTTGTCTTTACTTATAAACGGTTTCAAACTCAGCAATTACATAATTGACTCAGGAGCCTCTGATAACGTTATGCCCACAAAAGTAGCTCATGCCCTTGGACTCACACTGACTAAATCTTATGGGTGATGTTACTCCATGGAAACTAAACAAGTCCCCTTGATTGGCCAAATCAAGGATGCACAGTTTGCATTTGTTGCATTTCCGGAAAAGAGAGTAAAAATGACTATCCTAGTTGTTGATATCCTGGCTGCTTATGGGATTCTTTTGGGAAGAGGATTTTGCAAAGATGTTGGAGGAGAAATCAACATGGATTGGACCAAAGCTAAAATTCCAGTAAATGGAGTTCCTCATGTCCTTCACCCCGAAGCACAAGTAAAGTACCTGGTTACTAAATCAGATGATCCTAAGGCTCAAATTCTCTTTGAAGATGCAGGCTTGGGTAATTATTTCCTGACATCTGAGGTGCCCTCTGTAGAAGTGAAAGAAGAAGATCCTAATGCTGTCTGGACCCTTGAGTTTGACAGGAGTTGTTCAACTACTAGTTCAGGTGCCGGCGTAGTTCTTATATCTCTGGATTTTGAGATCTTTCCCTTTGCTTTCAAGTTGTAGTTTGATAATACTAATAACACAGCTGAATATGAAGCTTTGTTATTAGGATTAGAAATGGCAAGACAAAAAGGAATCCAAAATCTCAAAGTACAGGGAGATGCCGAGTTGATTGTGAATCAAGTAAGGGGAATTTATCAGGTAAAAAATGACCATCTAAAACATTACAGAAACAAGGTTTGGGACAACATAGAATGCTTCGACGCTTTTTCCATTAAAGCAGTCTTAAGAGATTACAATGATAAAGTTGATTCCTTAGTTGTTTCTGCATCTCTTCTTCTTCCTCACCCACAGTTCAAACAGGACACATATACCATTGAGATTGTGTATCGTCCAAGTGTTCCAGATAACTCAGCTCATTGGCAGGTGTTTAATGATGACCAACAGGTATTGTCTTTTCTGGAGAAAGCTGATAATTTAGTGAGCTTTATTTTGAAGGATCAGAATCAGCTTTTCATGAGTCCGTCTCGAATTCATATCAAGAAATTGATGGTGAATTCATCCAGCTTAAAGGCAATAAGATTCCGAAGGGATTAGTTTCTCTGGAAGGTCTGTTTGACAAGCATGACCATTTCATTCAGGGTAAAAGGCAAGCTGAAGGTGCTTCCTCGTCAGAGGTAGATCAAGTTAACCTAGGCTCCACTGATCAACTGTGGATGGTAAACATTGGTAAATGTTGTTCTCTGGAGGAAAAAGAAAGATTCTCTTCACTCTTGAAGAGATATATGGACATCCTAGCATGGTCATATGTGGATCTAAAGTCTTTCAAGCCCAAGGATGTGCAACATAGCATTCCTTTGAAGCCTGAAGTTAAACCCTACAGGAAGAAATAGAGGCATTACAACCCAAAGATCTCAGGGACTATTCTTGCAGAAATTCAGAAGATGTTAGATGCAAGGATTATCTTTCCGATCCATCATTCCACCTGGGTTGCGAACATTGTCCCTGTGAGAAAGAAGAACGGTGAAATCATGGATTTGTGTTGACTTCCAGAACCTCAACCAGTCTTCATTAAAAGACAATTATCCATTGCCCATTATGGACCAGGTATTACAGACTGTCACTGGATCAGAAATGTTATCCATGCTTGATGGATTTTTGGGGTATAATCAGGTTGAGGTAGCTGCTGAAGATCAACACAAAACAACGTTCACTACCCCATGGGGAACCTTTGCTTACAGAAGGATGCCTTTTGGTTTGATCAATGCCAGAGCCATGTTTCAAAGGGCTATGGACTTAGCTTTCAGATATTTAATGGGCAAGGTCATAGTTGTGTATTTGGATGACTTGACGGTCTTTTCTAAAAAGTGAAGTGATCATTATGATCACCTGGAACAGGTACTCTTAAGGTGCAGGCGTCATGGGATTTCATTAAATCCTAAAAATTCCATGTTTGGAGTGACAGAAGGAAAGTTGTTGGGTCATATTGTCACTAGAGAAGGAACCAAGATCGACCCAGAGAGGGTGAAGGCCATTCAAAGCCTTACCCTACCCACAAGAAAAACTGGGGTGCACTCCTTTTTCAGGAAGGTTAATTTCCTAAGAAGATTTGTACCTGATTTTGTCAGATAAAACCAAGGATATCCTTGGAATGATGAAGGATAAAATTCCATTTTGATGGAGCACTAAAGGGAAGCTTGTCATTTGAAGAAGTCAAATGGGAAATTGCTCATGCTCCTATTCTGGTATGCCCGGACTTCAAGAAAGATTTCATCATGTACAGCTACGCTTCCGCACATACAGTATCGGCCATCCTGATGCAGGAAAATGAAGAAGGAATTGAAGCTCCCATTGCTTTCATGAGCTTCCCACTAAAGGAACATGAATTGAAGATGTCACAGATTGAAAAGCATGCTTATGCAGTGGTGAGAGTGGTGAAACATTTCAGGTATTATGTCTTGAGTTCCCACACTCTCGTTCTAGTTCTGATACCGCAGTTAAATCCATTCTGACCCAACAAGAGTTGGGTAGTCAATGGGGTAACTAGATAGCCAAATTCCAGGAGTATGACTTGGACATCAGACCTACCAAGTTGGTGCGAGGCAGAGGCCTGTGCCAATTAATCACAGAAAATAATGCTGAGACAGAGTGTGAAGAAACTGAAGGTACTTCTTCAGAATTGCCCAAAGTGCTTTTCGTAAGCATGACTGATGAATGGTATGCATAGATATCACTTTCTTTTTAACCTATGGTGAGTGTCCCCCACATTTAAGCCAAAAAGAAAAGAGGACAGTTAAACTCAGATCTGCAAGATACATTCTGTGGGACAATGGTATATACAAGAAAGGTATCGATGGTGTATTCCTGTGCTGTGTTGACAAGTCTCAGCAGATAAGGTTGCTAGAGTCCTTCCACAATCTAGCATGCAGAGGAAATTTCTCTTCTTCCGTAATGGCTTACAATATCTTACGGGCCAGGTACTATTGGCCTACTCTCTTTCGAGATTCAGCTGAATGGGTGGCCAAGTGTGAAGCTTGTCAACATTTCGTTGGTCGTCCTAAGCTGACAGCTCTTCCCTTAAAGCCCGTGGTGATTGAAGAACCTTTTCACCAATGGGGAATTGATTTCATTGGAGTATTGAACCCTACCTCTAGTGCTGGTCATAATTATGTCCTCACCACCACATAGACTATTTCACCAAGTGGGTGGAAGCTGCTCCAATCAAACAAGCTACCTCTGAAGCTGTTTGTAATTTTCTCAAAGAAAATATAATTGTTAGATTCGGTGTGCCTCACAAGATTGTTGCCGACAATGCCTCCAATTTCTCATCCCATGAGTTGACAGAATTTTTTTATGGATTTGGGATCACGTTGGCTCATTCATCTGATTACTACCCTCAAGGCAATGGTCAGGCTGAATCGAGCAACAAAAACCTGGTGACCATAATCAGAAAGTTGGTTGATGAGAATCAGAGGACATGGCACAAAGCATTGTATGATGCATTGTGGGCTGATTGGATTACTCCTAAATGAGCTATTGGAATGTCCCCATTCCAGGTGCTGTATGGAATTGATGCTGAGATACCTATCTCTGTAGAATTGCCAGCCTTACAGTTGGCTAAAGCAATTGAGGATGAAACTTTTCAAAGTTCTATTGAGAAAAGGATAATGTACCTAGCCAGGCTAGAAGAAGAATGGAGCAAGGTGGTGGATCACATCACAGACCATCAGATCAAAGTCAAAAGAATATTTGACAAGAAATCAAAGCAACGTGATTTCCAGGTCGGAGATCTAGTACTTCTCTGGGACAAGAGAAGAGAACAGAAAGGGATGCATGGCAAGTTTGACTCCTTATGGAAAGGTCCTTTCAAAATACATCAGCTGAATGGTGAAAATAGCTTCTGTCTATCATACCTTGATGGAGAGTTGCTCCCTCTACCTTTCAGTGGCCAACATTTGAAGATGTTCCACCAGTAATGCAAGATGCTCTCTTGCATTGTATCATAATTTATTTTTTGTTGTGTGTTTGCTTTCTTTCTTTCTTTCTTTCTTTGTTTTTGGTTTTTCTTCTTCAGACTCCATAGCCCAATGGATAAAGATTTTGATATGAGTTCTCTTCCTTTGATGTCTCAAAGAAATTCCCCAACTGGAGCCAGCTGTTATCTCGTTTTTAGTGATTCCAGCTAAAATTGAGATAACCATAGAATTTTTTTTTGACAGAACCTCCTAAAAATGCCCTTTGAAGGAGATTTTCAGTTTTCGGGTTTCCATCGCATGCAAACATGTCTTTTACATGCTTCATGTCGAGTGTCTTCCAAAACCCGAAACCTGATTACATGCCAGTGTATCGGGTTTTCAGAACCTGGGAGCATCAGAACATACCTTACAAAAAACATGTTACATGCTGCTTGATTCCTGAAACCCGAAACCCGAAATGATCCTTTGCATCGGGTTTTTGGAACCCGATAGCATCCAGACATGTCTTTTACATGCTTCATGTCGGTTGGTTCCCGAAACCTAATTTGTTAAGAAAACCTTTGTTTCAAGGTTTTCGGAAGTGCCGAGCATGATGACATGGCATTAATGCCAAGTTGTCGGTTAGTTGGCACACGTGTCAGAGGAGGTGTAATAAATGCTAGGGCTTTATAAATACTCTGATTTTACATGTCATTTCTACCTGACATATTTTTGCTGCGTGGATTTTTTCGTACATGCTCCTTCGACCTCCAAACCTGACTGAACTTCTGATCGATTTCGTGATCCATCTTCGATCATTTTTTGAATTTCTTGAAGGTATTTTTCTCTTCTTATCATTTTGTGATCTTTGGGTTTGTTTTTGAAGCATTCTTTTGGTGTTTTTCCTCTTTGCTTTTTCTTGCCTCTGGGTTTAGGGTTTAGGGTTGTATTCTTCATTTTTGTTGAATTTCCATGAAAACCCTTGTTTAAAAATCCATCTTGGGTGTTTTCTTATTTCCTTTCATGGATATACTCTTGTGGTTTTTGGGAATAATCTATAAAACTTAACTTACAAGTGTGGTGGAGATTTTACCTGTTCTGACATCCCAAAAACCCGACACCTGTGTGTCGGGTTTTACAGGGTGTCCAACACCATCCTTGTTCCACATAGTATCAGGTTTTGTGAATTTCTCAACACCATTCTGGTTCCGCATTGTATCGGGTTTTGAAAGTTTCTTAACATCCTTCAATTTTTGTTTGTGTCAGGTTTCACAGGGTGCCTCAACATCTTCCAACTTCCGCTTGTGTCAGGTTTCATGAAGTGTTCAACATCCTCCAAATTCCGCAGACCATCGGGTTTTGTAAAGTGCTTAACACCCCCTAATTTCCACCTGTGTTTTGGGTTTTATGAAGTGTCCAACACAACCTAGTTTCTGATTATACTCTGCAGTGTGTTGGGTTTCACAAATTGTCTGATAGGTCTCAAAGTCTGGTTGGTGTGGCGGGTCTGTGGGGTTGCTCAGCAAGCTTCCAAGTCTGATTGTTCAAACAGGAGTTATCTAGGCATTCTTTCTTCAGGACTTCTCATGTCAGATCCTGGATCATCTAAGGATAAGTTAGACAGGTCAGGAAAGATGAAATACAAGTACTGGAAAATGGAATCCCCTTCCTACATAGATTGCAATTACGACATCCGAGATACGGAGCTTGGTAACATTGACATGGAAGACTTTTGGAACAGAACCAAGGATTCTTCTCAGAGTCCCTAGATGAAGTCAATAACCAACAATGGCCTCCCTCTTGTAGCAGGATTCCCAATGTCTGCTCAATGCCTCGAGTTCATTTTGGCCTGTGCTTCCAATTATGACTCAGATTCCCGCTCAGTGAAAAATCAAGCAGGAGAAACCATAGTGAAGTTGGACGGGGGTTACTTTGATGACCTCTTAAGATTACCCAACTTTGAGGAATATGTCGATGTAGATCTTAAGTCAGCACAGAAATCCTGGGACAAAGATCAAGAAGATTGCATCAAGCATGTGAATAAAAAGTTCTTGATCAAGGCCAAGCCAGCCATCTCTAGGTTTCCCAAGTTTGTCCCCAGGAGTGATTTCATCCTTGAAATCAGTGACATCATCACCCTGTTGAGTCGAGTATTTGGACTCCCTGAGTCAAGAGACTTTCACGGGTGGATGTATCAATTCATGGTCCTTATAAAGAAGAATGAACAAGGGATTGATTGGAGCAGTCTTATAAGTAATGAGATTGATTCCCAGATGAAGATAGTCTTGACTACTGGTAAGTTTTATATGTCATCATATGTCACCTATGTAGCAGCCGGTATGAGGAATTATCCAGGGTTGGACGTGAAGGGAAGTAAGTCAACCAAACATATATATCGGTATTTCCCTCAGTTGACAATGAAGGGGTCTGAGGATCAATTCAGAAGAGTGAATGATGCCTTCTTTTATGAGAACATCTACATGTTGAACCCTGATTTAAGAAAGAGAAGAGTCTCTGATGAGGCATGGGCTGAAGTATCAAAATGGGGTTGTATCTTCTTGCAGTTCAAGAAGTTCACATACCTTCGGGTGGTCATGTACCTGGGTGATCCTTTCTGATTTCCCAGATTCCCAGGTGATAAGCTGATCCTAATGGAGTTGGTAAGACAATTGTTGGATTTCCACAAATTCCAACAAAGTAAACACAAGGCTGTCGTATCCTTCCCTATTTCCATTAGAAGGTACACATGCTCGACAGTGGTTAAAGCTAAGAATGTGGTGCACGAGCTTCAAGACAAGTTGAAGAAGCACATGAAGCACAGAGATGGATTTGATTTCTGAGGAGTCCTTAAATCATACGGGACTTTATATCTACATGTTCCCAACATAGAAGATATTTGGGTTGATCTTCGGGATGAAGTTGCCATCCAAAGAAAGGACAATAGCAGGTTGACAATTGAAGAAATCTAGATGCTAGATTTATCTGACATCCCAGAGGGCACCATAGATAATGAGAGTGTCCTTGACGCCTCGTATGATGGGTTAAATGAAGACCGATATGTATTCCTAGCCATTGATTGGTCCATCACTGAGAAAGCTTCTATTGCAGGAAGAGCTACTCAAATTCTTGCCCGTACTAAGGCGTGGCTCATTTCTTGGGGAATGAGTTATAAAGAAGGGAGTTTTTCAAAGATAGATACTTTGGAAGTGGGACCCTCCAAGGGAAAAAAGGAAAAGGATAAGAACCCTTCCAAGAGGCCCATAAAGGTTAAGTTTGTCAGAAAGGGAGAAGATCAAGTAACCACATCAGTGGCCACTCTCCCACAAACAGTTGAGGTTCTTGATTCACCTCCACAACCAGAACAAGGAAATCCTCCTTCAGGAGAAGAGATTGTTCAACCTTCCATTCCTCTTTTGGTTGACAGCTCATCAGAGGTAAGTCTTCCTCTTATCTCTCAAGCTCTAATTTCAGAATCATTACCTCCTCCCATTCAGCCTTCCTTGCCTCAGATTTCTTCACCAAGTTCCTCAGCCATGGCTAGTATCTTCTCTGGCCTCTCACCTCTCCCCACTAGACCTCAGTTAACCATGGATATGCCTCCTCCTTCTACACCTTCATTCCCTGAGTCCATTGTCCATGGACACTACACTTGCAGTGGTCACCACTCCACAAGCTAACCTTCCTCCACCTGAGGATGTGACCGTAACACCTACAATGGGAGAAACTTCTTCCAATACGCCTCAATGGTTAATAGATCAGACTCCGAGGAAGAGGAAGGTGGTAGTTCCATTACCAGCCTTTGATTTCAGTTCCCTCAAGGTCACTCCTACCAAGTCGGCCAAGAAACCCAAAATAGTTTCAAGGATTTCAGTGGATGCCTTAGGGCATAAATTTGTAGAAATTGCTACTCCTGTGGCTGATAAAACCAAGGATGATATAATGGTCACAGATTATCAAATCACAAGGGTTGATCTAGGGAAAGTAACAATGGAGGGAGCACAACAGGATGCACAAGATGCCATGAATGTGTTGTGCTAGAAGCTAAAGGAAACTAAGGCAAATAGAGATGAGTTAAAAGAGAAAGTACAGTAGCTGACAGAAGTACTACTCAAGCTCTCAAAGCCTCCTGAGTCAACACCATCATCCTCTACTCCTATCAGGTTTGATTTCTCATCGGTACCCATGATTGAGAAGATTAATGAGAAGGGGAGAACGGTTCGATGAATGGATCCAAAGGCTGCTCCTGCAAGGAAAAGAAGTCATTGAGGACACTGTGGAAGTCTACAAATCCTTAGAGGATATAAAGAAGGATGGAGAGAAAATGGATGATGAATTTTCAGCAGAAGTCGAGGAACCTAGAGTTAACTTTTGAAGCTCTCCAAACGCTGAAACAGGTTCCGTCCCACATCTTGATCGAAGAAGGCATCATTCCACATGGGGACAAACATTTTCAACTGACCAAAGCCATTAGATTTAGAATAAATATTCTCAATGAAGCTTGCAAAAAATTGAGGGAATCAAGAGATCAATTGGTATTTATGGCATGAATGACATAGAAGAAGAGCTACGTTTCAAGATTTATGCGCTAAGGTGTTGAATGAAAGCTTGGGTATTCTTCATTTGTTGATGATCTTTACAAGTAGATAGGTAAAGAATCAATTCAGCATGAACCAGGGTATTATGGATTTGGCCTGGAAATCATTGATAGGTTTGTGAAAATTGAACATTCTTTGGAAACACTGAGGAAACTGACTGAAGAAGTTTGCTTCCTGGAAACGCTAGCGATACTCAGGAAACATGTGAAGTTTTGAGTGATCATTCCACCATGCCTGATGAAAATGAGATGTAGGGCTATAATCCAAAAGTTCCAAGAATTTTGGGACAAGCATTGGCTTTGTTGGAGGAAGACAAAGATGATGAAATAGAATAGGCATAATGTTGCATGTCATTTCAATCCTAAAATCGACATGTCTTTTTCATTTTTGTTTCAGGTCACATAGGAAGCAAATTTTGACTTGGTCTCCTACCGTGAGAGTCAAGAAAAAATAGGACTCTCATTAATAAGTTTTATTTCCTACATCCTATTTTCTCTCAACTCCTTTTATTATAAATAAGGGATGACCTTATGCATTCCAAAGGGTTGAGATTTTTGGAATATTGAGATCTATTGTGAAGAAGAAAAACTTTGTGTTTTCTTTTAATCATTTGAGGAATAGAAGCTCCAAGATGCTATTGTGCAAACTTTGTGTTGTGATAGGCATTCTTTCTTAAGATATTGTTCTGTATGTTCAGTGAATATTAAGCTATTCTACAGTTTAGACAGGTCTCGATTATTTTAATCATTTCAAACATTACAGTTACTGGAAAAACTCGTATGATCTTATTTCGTGATTGTGGATTTTCTCAAAAGAAAATACGTTGCCCTCATTTCTGCTTTCCATTGTGAATTCTTCCATAATTAGAAAAGGATTCCTTTTCAGATCCCTTTCATTTGAGGGGTCCAATAATGCTACATCTTCACCTATTTGGATATGGATTCCACAGGATTCTATCCCAACCCCAATGGTTCATTGTGTGAATATTGTATCCAATTATTACTAATGTGTTTTAAGACTAGTAATAAACAGGAGAACCTCATCTGTCTTGGAGGATGGATTTAATCCCATGTACAACTTAGTTGAACCTCATATTTTGAAAGCTTGACAAAACATCCCATTAAAACCAAGAAGACTGTCATATGGTAAATTCACTTGAGGGCTTAAAGCCTTGTGATTCCTACTAGTAGGTTTAGCTTCAACCCCCTTTAAGTTTGTCCCTGTGGTGAAGTGATTTCAACCTTTTAATTTCGTACATTGACACCCTGCTGAAGTCGATTATTTGGATAAAGTGAAAGAGACTGCCCAAATAGTATCAAAATCTTGTAACTTTTAAATCGATAACTCGGTTTTGAGTGCCATTTCTTGAAAAGATGTCAAGGGTTCTTGGATGCAGTCTTGATGTCCAAGTGGAGCTATGAGCATTATTTTTAGGTTTGAAGACATAATCTATAAACTACTAGCCAAATGGGCTGTAGGAGTGTTGTAATCAATGTGGACCAAATATGGCTGCAGCCCGGACATGAGAAATTTAGGCAGGGTTGGATGCATAGTTTGTCAACCTACTCAGTTTTATGCTCAGAATGATATGATGTTTCTCTTATGCTTTTGTGGATCAATTCAGAAGACCGAAGTGATGTTTCTTTTGTGATCTACATGTACAGGAAGAACTTTATGATCACTCAAGGAAGTAAGAATTCTCTCTGACGAATCACTCATTCACGCCGAAGTATACAATAATGAGGTTGTAAACTTGCTTGTAGCCTCACAGACATCACCATCATACCTTGTGTGGTCAACCATATACCATGCTTGATTCCTATCTTACAATTGTTTCTCTGTGGATACCCAAGTGACATTAAGCTGATCCAGTCATGGAGCTTAAGATGAAAGGAAAGATTTCCACAAGGCTTCAAGCGTAAACTTGTGTCAAGGCATTGTACTGCATCCCTCCCTATTTCCATCGGATCTGTGCCTATTACAGTACTCGCATATGTGTATAAAGCTTCTGCTGCAGTTAGCTTCATGGATTTGAGTTAAGAAGCACATGACCACTGCATAGAGAGATTCTCGCATGCTCCATTCTATGGTAGTCTCACTAAATTCATATGGTAGACTTTATATCTACATGTGTTTCCAACTATCTAAGCAGAAGATATGTTAAGTGGAATTGATCTTCATGAAATTAGTTTGGCATGAAGAAAGGACAATAGCAGGTTCACACATTACAAGAAATCTGCATGCTGGACTCTTATCTGACATCCCAGAGGTATACCATGAGCATACACAAGAGTCCTCTGAACACCTCTTCACTCATGGGTTAAATGAATACCTGAGATTTGGGCTAGTCAGACATTGATTTAGGATTTCCATGACACACATGAGCTAAGTTCTTTTTGCAGGTGATTAGTGCATTTTGCCAAGTGTCATTTCCTATACTAAGGCGTGGCTCATCTTCTTCAGGAGCATCCGTGTTGAGTTATGAAAGTTCTAGTGGATATCTCCTTCAAAATAGACTACTTTTCCCAAGTGGGAAGCTCCAAGGGACATAAGGAAAGTCTTAAGATTGATTTCCAAGAGGCCCATACAGGCAGGCTCCTCCACCGATTCGTTCTGAGTTAGTTTCCGAGTTGAGAAGATCAAGTAACTACACCAGTGATGCTTCCCATTGTTTTGAGATTTCTTGATTCAGCCTCCACAACCAGAACAAGTGTTATCTCTCTTTATGTTGAAGAGATTTTTTATCTGAAATTTGGTTGACACTTTTGCACATTGGTGAGTAGTCCTTTTATCTCTGGGGGAGCTATTTTGGTCCAGGAGCCTCCCAGTCAGCATTAGTTGCCTCATATGTTCTTGGGAGTATTTGTTCCTGATAGCTCATATAGATTTTCTCTGGCCACTCCACCTCATTCTAACAGTCTAGGACCCCAGTGTTATACCTTGATCCTACTTGCCTCCTGTCCTTTTGCGTCTTCATTGCCTTGAATCCTTAGCTTTGTCTTGGATCTCTACACTCTGGATGTAGTGTCCTTGCCTTACTTTGGTTCAATCCACAAGCTAACCTTCCTCCACCTGAGGATGTGACTATAACACCTAAAATGGGAGAAACTTCTTCCAATATGCCTCAATGGTTAATAGATCAGACTCCAAGGAAGAGGAAGGTGGCAGTTCCATTACCAAGCCTTTGATTTCATGTTCCCTTAAGGTCACTCCTACCAAGTCAGCCAAAAAACCCAAAACAGTTTCAAGGATTTCAATGCATGCCTCAGTGGCATAAATTTGTAGAAATTACCACTCCTATGGCTGATAAAACCAAGGATGATATAATGGTCACAGATTATCAAATCACAAGCGTTGATACCTAGGGAAAGTAACAATGGAGAGAGCACAACATGATGCATAAGATGCCATAATGTGTTGTGCCAGAAGCTAAAGGAAACTAAGGAAAACAGAGATCAAGTTAAAAGAGAAATTATAGCATGTTGACAAAAGTACTACTCAATCTCTCAAAGCCTCCTCAGTTAACACCATCATCCTGTTACT
The DNA here is from genome assembly GCA_019776745.2 of Taxus chinensis. Lineage (NCBI taxonomy): Eukaryota > Viridiplantae > Streptophyta > Pinopsida > Cupressales > Taxaceae > Taxus > Taxus chinensis. The sequence continues at coordinate 787,532,448 of CM034149.1, forward strand.
CCTATAAATTTTGATTTCTCATCAGTACCCATGATTGAGAAGATTAATGAGAAGGGGAGAACGGTTGATGAATGGATCCAAAGGCTGCTCCTGCAAGGAAAAAAGTCATTGATGAAACCATGGAAGTCTACAAATCCTTGTGAGGATATAAAGTGGGATGGAGAGAAAATGGATGATGAATTTTCAGCAAAAGTTAGGAACCTAGAGTTAAATTTTGAAGCTCTTCAAACAATGAAATAGGTTCCATCCCGCATCTTGGTCGAAGAAGTCATCATTCCACATGGGGACAAACATTTTCAACTAACATAAAGCCATTATATTAAGAATAAATATTATCAATGAAGCTTGCAGCAAATTGAAGGAATCAAGAGATCAATTGGTCAATGGCTCGAATGACATAGAAGAAGAGCTAGTCAAGATCTGTGCTAAAGTGTTGAGTGAAAGCTTGGGTATTCTACCTGTTTATGATCTTTATAAGTAGATCCAAGAATCAATTCAGCATGAACCAACTTATGGATTCAGCCTATAAATCATTGACAGGTTTGTGAAAATTGAACATTCTTTGGAAACCCTGAGGAAAATCAACAAGAGACTGAAAAAGCTTCCTGGCAACGTTAGTGATACTCAAGAAACATGTGAAGTTATGAGTGATCATTCCACCATGCCTGATGAAAATGAGATGTAGCATATAATCTGAAAGTTCCAAGAATTTCAGGGACAAGCAGGCTTTGTTGGAGGAAGAAAAGACAATGAAATAGGATAGGCACAATGTTGCATGTCATTTCAATCCTGAAATTGACATGTCTTTTTCATTTTTGTTTCGTCACATAGGAAGCAAATTTTTACTTGGTCTCCTACGTGAGAGTCAAGCAAAGTAGGACTCTCATTAAAAAGACTATTTTCTAGGATTTATCCTATTTTCTCTCAACTCCTTTTATTATAAATAAGGGATGCTTTCCAAAAGGTTGAGATTTTTTGAATATTGAGATCTATTGTGAAGAAGAAAGACTTTGTGTTTTCTTTTAATCATTTGAGGAATAGGATACTGATGCTATTTTGAAAAATTTGTGTTGTGAGATGTATCTTTCTTAAGATATTGTTCTTATGTTCCTAATCTTAATCTATTCTTTGTTTAGCATCTTGATTGTTCTAATATTTCAAACATTACATTTGTTACCTAAAGCTTGTATGATTATTTCGTGCTCTGTGTTTACTGGAAAGAAAATATGTTCCTCTCATTTCCTTTCCATTGTGTTTCTTCCATAATAATAATTTCCTTTCTGATCCATTTCATTTCGAAAGAGGAATATCTTCACCTATTATGGAATATGGATTTCGGGATTCTATCCCTACCCCAATGGTTAGATTAGTGTGAATACTATATATATTATTTCTGTTGTGTTTTAGATTAGTAATAAACAGGAAGCCTCACCTGTCTTTGAGGAGGGATTTAATCCCATGTACTATGGTTGAACCTCATATTTTGGCTTGACAAAATATCCAACCAACAAGTTGACTGCTGAAAAAATTATATGAGCGTCTTTGAGGCCTTAAATGGTGTCTTAAACTCATTAGGAAAAGAAACAAGGTTTGGTATGTTGTGTAAAGATTACATTCATGAAGATATGATATAATTTCAAGCTTGAAGACATCATTTCACTATGTTGTGGTCCAAGGTATGTATTTTTTTCTTCTATATACATTTCTTGATGAAGTGACAGAGTCCTCTGAGTTTTTTGATCAAAGCTAGGTATGTGGGTATAAAATATTTTTTGTTTGGAGCCATGTTTAAGAATGCAAAAGTGCTTGTTATATTTTTATGGGATATAACAAAGATAGAACTATTTATTAAACCTTAATTATAGAGTAACTAATCTAAACAATGATATACAATTATTAAGTATAATATGACGAAGGCAAGTAAGTATGAAACCATAAGCAATAAGTATAGGAAGAATGACTCAGCTGATTAATGCTTGATGAGCACTTTGGTCTAGGAAAACTGTTAAACAGGAAGTGAACAGTGTCTTCAATGCTCAAGATAAATTCTAGACTAAAGGAATGATCCCAGAAACAGGTATCCAAAACTAGACAAGGGTGCCTAGGAAATGGAGACCTTTGTTTGGCACTTGTGACTACACATATGGTCGGAATATGATTTGTAAAGTTTTGCACTAGTGTCGTAAATATTCTTTTTTGATCGCTTGTGTGTCACTCTTTTATCTATAAGGGTACATGTAACCTACAAAATAGATATCACCTACAAAATCTAGAATACCACATAAAATCCTAAAAAAAGAAAGATGCAATATGGGGAGTTGGAATTACCCAAGTGGTCACCCCGAGAGTGAACTTATGACTGAGCATTGCACTACATCTCAAACTCCATTTGGTTCTTGTGAGTGTGTGTAAGAATTATTCCATGGGATACCCTTGTGTAATTACACTTGATAGCAGGCTATAGGTAGATGTAATAATGTAATAGAATATGTGGATGGAATAAATAACTTCCCCTTCCTATGTTGTATATGAAGAAAATATAGTCCCTTTTCCCTTTAATGGATGTTATACGCATGCCTTCAAGTGCTTTAGGATATTTTTGATGCAAGCTTAGGTGATGATAGTATTGTTGACATTTCTCGCACATCAACCATGATGTGTGAGAAGTCAACTCAAAAAAATTGTTTCATATATTGGAGGGGTTAAGTGTTGACCATGTTTGGTTAATCAAGGTGGAAATGGGTACAAAAACTTTTCGGTTACTCATTTTTAGTGGCAGATTGGGAAACACACAAGCAGTAATCAAATAAGTAATGATTTTCTAAAATGTTTATACCTCACATAAGATGTTATTCCTCCATTCATCTTCGTCATGATCATGCAAAAGCCTTTCTAGAATGTTGCAGGGTTGTGGAAGTGAGAGGAATAGAATCAAACAAGAGAAAGAGACATCATGGGCAGCAAGTTTTCAGTTGTCACATTCAAAATTATCAAATGAAATTACAGTTGCAGAGGTGATAACTTGTTCATTTATCAGTTTCAGATCAAGAAAAGGTACAATTAATTCATTTTATTCTTTCATGATTAAGTGAAATTGTATTAGTGTCTTGAGTTGTTTAGGTTCATAACACATTATATTACTAACAAGAGATGTAAAAGGAATATACACATATCATTACACAAAGGCAGTTTTCATTTATTCATAAGGAATAATTGTACATTTTCTCACACAAGCCGTTAGAAATAACTAGAAATAAAAGAATGCATATAGATGAAAAACTTAAAATAAAAGAGAGAGAGAAGGGACCCATCATTTCCTGATGAATGGATTCCCCTCCCATTCAATTGTTATTCCATCCTCATCCACTGATGCTTCATGTACCTAAAAAGGGAGGAAAGAAAATATTGTTAGAGCTCGGGGTCAATTCACTCTGTTTTATTTCCAGTTTCTTATGTGTATGAATTTAGGAACCAAAAAAGGGAAGAGAAGGAACATCTTCTTAAATGAGATGGAAAAGAAAACATCTTGTTTCAGATTGCATATCTAAAAGGAAAAGTAATTACAATTTTCTCACAAGTTGTAGTTCAAAGTATACAACTTCAAAATGGAACTACAGACATCACACAACTTTATACTCTTATAGATAAAATAGTTATCCAATTCTAATAATGAAGAGTTTCAGTTAAATTTCAAATCAGTTATGCACTCAGGAAAAAAAGTAAGTATGCTTGCACAAAAGAAGGAAACATACATTATCAAGGTCTCATTTTCAGCACAAGGCAATAGAACTTTCATAGCACGATGAAAGAAAATATGCATCTATTTCAAGAAAGGATACAAGCTACAAGATAAGAGAAATCATCCTAAACTGATTTTTTGAGTAATAAGCATAAACAGTGAAGCTTTAACAAGACCATCATTTTAGAAGAGGATGAAATTATATAGATTTAAAGTGATGGAACTCAAACTCAATTAGGAAAAGAGTTTTAGAATATAAAATGTGATCAAATACATTTAGTTTCAGGAAAAAATATGCACTGGAAATGTTCCATTAAGATGTATTGAAATTCATACAAGAGCCACCATTGAGAAACCCGTGTTTAAACATGAGACAGAGAACATGATCAATAGCAATATAAGCAATCCACAATAAGAATCTAAAACTATGCATGATGATTCCAGTCAAGAAGTTATACATGTCCATTTTACATATTATCTTTTGTATTTTTTACGAAGGTACAAATCTCTCAAATAATGAATCTTTAAAGGGAACAACGTCAAGCGGAGTTTTTTATGTTGAAAACAGGAGTTATCATTGAGTACAGAACTCTGAAAACCATTTCACATAAATTCATAATAAGGAGTTTGCACAAGTATTTTAAAGCTACAAAACCATGTTGCAGCACAATATCACATTTAAATAAGGGCCACCACATGAATTACATCGATTGTATTGATGTAGAATAAAACCAACACAAGTTAAAAAGTGGTTTTCTAGAAACACTACAAGTGTAGAAAAAGAGGAAAATTAATGCATATTACAGGATCAGGAAGATTTTAAATCTTCAAAGTTGGATAACAAATAACCTTTTGCAAATTATAAGAGTAGGTAAAAGTAGGGTATAGAAAACTCAGAGCTCACTTAAGGCTGAGATTCCATATACAAATAAATTCATGTCCATATTTATGGCTATAAAGAATCGGATCTCGAATGAATACAACTAACATCCATCAAAGAACCAAGTCAATCTTCAAGTAAAGGGATGAGTTGGTTATTAGATAAAACTTCAATGTAATAAACCTAGCATAATCAACAAAGCTTAAAAGGGACAGAAAAGGGAGAAACCACAAATCCCACATAAAAGAAGATCTAGGCGTATTAATAAAATCTTGACCCTCCAAAGTCAATGGCCACCATTTCAATCAATGCATGCCCAAAATAAATATGAGCTACTCAGATCCAAAACTAGAGATAGATTACGAATCACCCACCAAATAAGTAGATGCACAAATTTCCTAATGAGTTACATATCTAGGTCAACCAATGACCACCCAGATCCAACTCGAATGGTTCTTAGAAGAAGGAATCTCATATCTAAAATATGCGACTAACAAGAGAAAAGGCACAGAGTTAAAACAAACATAGCTCTATAAATGGCTCAAATCTCAATTAACGAAACCATAAATCCAACCGTTAAGTTCTTGGAGCCAATGTTAAATACTTCATTAAAAACACAAATCAATGAATCAACAAAGCAAAAACATAGCATTGGTGAAACAATCATTTCCATAATAGAGAAGTGACCAAGCCCAAATCTAGGAAATATCAGAAAGTGGAATACAAAAACTCAATTAGTGGCGGCACAGGTAAAAATCATGCCTTAAAATCATAAGGAATAAAATAGGTTTACCTCTTTTGTGGTGGTGGCCAAGGCCAAATCCTTGATGAAAGGCTCATCCATCATTACCTAAGATCAGATAGAACCAGAAACCTCAAAGGCTCAATGACGGAAAAATTTACAACTGGAAAAATCAAAGTAGACCTCCAAATCAAACCAAGAAAACCTCTAAAATGTCAAATAATGGCCAATGGCTTAAACCAGAAAAAATACAGAGAAGACATGTAAAAATCCAAGGTCTCAGGCATATCCATGGCAGTCTGATAGAAAAATGGTAGTGTTCCCAGCATTTTCGAAGTTTCCACAAGATGTTAAAGTGCAAACAAGAAACACTTTAGGTCATTTTTCCCTAACCCGAGACTAGTTAAATTTGACTCAGGTCAAGCTAACCATATTTATCTCCTCACATATGTGTATGATTTTGTTTTTTGCATGTGAGAGTTGATTAGTTAGGCTAATTATGCCCTTTTCCATAATCAATTATGCATGGTAGTTTTGTAATGTCTAAATCATTATTCACTAATTACATGTGAGGTGAGATATGTGAATTCAAAAGGGCCAATCATAGCCATACATGTATGATAGAATAAACATTTTCACCTTAGTTTACACATACACAAGTGACAAAATTTATTTTTGGAGATAAGACAAAACAAGGAGTTGTTACCTTAAAAATGCCAAAAATACCTTAATCCTTATAAGGGAGCCCGGGCACATGTTCTTCTCCAAGTAAAGGAAAATTCATCATCAGTTTAGATAGTCAACAAAGAGTTCACTTAAGCTAAAAATAGAATTTTTAGTTTATTATTTTTTCTTATTCCATCATGCATGCCAAGATGGGCTTGCAACTTTGGAGATTGTATTTAATTAAAAGAGATAAATTATTCATGTATGATTTAACTGTTGTTGTAATTGACGGTGTTGAGGTTTCATTTCCACCTCATTGTTTCTATTTATTCCAATGTTTTTGCAAGTATTAGGGGGGATTTTTTATGTAACAAGGTTCTTCAGGATTTTCTATAACAAGTGTCATTAATGAGAAGATGTATTTTTCCTTTCTAGTCATTTTTCAGTGTTATGCTTTCAAGGTAGTCATTCTTGTGATTTATTTTCCCTGAATTCATTAATTTTAATTCTTAAGCTATATTCCCCATTGCAAAAATAGTTGTGTTGATTTTAGTGTGCATGTGTATTGGAAACTGGTATTATGAGTCATCCCTTCACAGCTTCCATTATTTTTCCTTGGAATTCACCCATATCCCTCTGGATCGTGCAATTTCAGTATTTCTTTTTATCAGTTTTTACACATTCCTATATCAGAAACCTCCAAAAATGTATGGTGTATCACTTCCTTTTATCATTTTCAGCTTTCATTCTAACCCTTACGCCCACCAATGTAGTTTAGGGATACACAGAAAGGGAACCAGCCCTTTAAATCTAGAGATTCACCTCACATTCGGGATACCCACAGCCATGAGGTGTTTCCATTGTCTATCCACAGATGTGAGAGAGAGAGAGAGAGAGAAAGAAAAAAATTGTCATTCCTCACATAGGGTGCACTTCTGCTAGATAACAGTTTTTGGCACACCCAGTGGGACGAGGACTAATATTGATGAGTTAAAAAATTGAAGATTCAAATAAGAACACATCTGGTGACTCTGACAAGCTGATTTCAAACCAGTGTTGCATTTTTCATGCCTAAGGTGATAACAAGTTTTAATACAGCCTTTTGGAGGTATTTTTTAAAGATAAATCTGATTATTTTGTTGTTCTAAACAAGCCTTTTTCCATTTTAGATCAGACCTATTTTTTCCATTTTTCATCTTTTATGAGGTCATGCAATCATGATTCCCCATTTTTATAAGAGTTTATCAGTCAAATCCACCTCCTTTTACCCATATCCTCCTCCAGATCAGTATTATAACCCTTATCAAAATGGATATCCCCATGACCCAAACCTTGATTATCAGCATGGTCATCAATTTTGATCATTATGTTGTTCAAGAACAAGGTTATGCACAAGAATATGCATGTTATGCAGCTTATTAGGTTACACATGAGGAAGATATTTGAAAGAAAGCTTTAGTAGAATAGAGCAAACATATCTATCTCTCAAGGAATGAGTTGAAACAATTGCAATCATTAGAGGATGATAGACATCAGGTTGAGGAACCTGTTCAATGGGATGTTCCCACTTACCTTCCCCATAAAATCTAATTTCCATGCCTTATCAACCAATGCATCCCAAATATCAGATTTTTCTAAATTCTGTAATTTCTACCCCCCTCCTCCACAATCAAATTTGAGCCCAATTTTTAGATTTGAAGCTTTCTTGTTATTGGTCATTCCCACTCCACATTTTCTCACATGCATATTTTGAACCCCATTCCTTTGTCCAAAAATTGTAAAATCGGGTCAAAACCCAGCCCACCCCTCCTCCTTCATCCTCAAGCCTAATTTTGTAGGGGTGATGATCAGAAAATTAGTTCAAGAGGGGTAGCCAATTGAAGAAAACAGAAGGCTGGAATTCATTCAAAATTTGAAGGATGGGTTTCCAAGTTTGGGTTCACTCATATTCCACAGTTGGAGAAATAATGCATGCAAGAAGGGGAAATTTCATAGCAACAATAGGATCATCATCATCAACTGAAGGATGATTATACCATCTCCGAGTGTGAGTTGTTGATTTACAAGTTGCACCATTTTCATAATGTTGATTTGAATGTGTTTGATTTCAAGAAATGAAAATATGTTAACCATGAAGAGCAAAGTTGCCCATAAGTGTTAATATAGAATAAGATCAGAATGAAGAATATTTTCATGTCAAAGCTAAGAATGAATCAGTCACTTTAGTAGTGAACAACATGTTTTCATCCTGGAAGAATTCTTGTTACTAAGATGAGGATGAGGAGGATGAAGGAGGAAAAATAGTTGTAAAATGATCATGTTTTTAGAATGGAAGAGTTTTCTTACTACATGAGGATGATGATATGAAGGAGAAAAAATAGTTGCAAAATGATCAAGATGATGCAGTAAAATGCAGAGATCCTTATTGTGTGGTGTGCTTAGAAATTGCTATGCACTTAGAAGGTTGTACAAATTTATCAATGTCATCATCTGTCACTACAACATATCAAAAGGTGCATAAGGATTGTAATAAGACTAATTTGACCTTTCAAGCTATGCATCTCGGATCAGAATGAGGAAGGAGAAAAATCAGGCATGATAGATGATGGACAATGTTTTGAGGAGGCAAAAAATATTTCAAATCAGCTTCATAATTTTCTTATAGATGAAAATGAAATCAAGGAAACAGAACAATAATTTTACTAGTTATGAGAAGACCATATCCCATCTGATATTTGGCTAGTTTGGCGTTAGTTTCAGCAGTACCAACAATTATGCTTGTATTTAGAACATAAATATGAGCTTCAAATTCTCAAAATCTAGCCTCAAACCCTCTCAAAATATTACAGATCCAATAGAGGTATTCTTCATCTTTTGGACTAGTCTTTTGAATGAATTTAAAGGTACAAAATCTTGTTCCCATAGCTGTGCCATATAGATCTAATTGTCAAAAGGGTCTCGTGGCCTTGTTTTCTCATAAAAGGAAGCTATTTTTCACAGCTTGTATCAGGATTTGGCTAGCTTCACTTTTCAGTAGGTTAGAGTAGTGTAGGTAGGATTTCATTTCAATAAGGGCTTATGCACACTTGCAATTTTAATTTCAATAAGTACATTTCATGCACAAGATCTGGTTTCTTCCCAAATTTTCCCTGTTTAGTTTGTTTGGGAAAGGAAAAAAAATTGTTTCAGGGCAAGAGTTGTTCTAGGATTTGACTCCATGCCCAATGGACGTATCAAGGCACTGGTCTTTTCAAGTAGCAAGTAGCTGACCCCATAGAATCACCAAAAATGTTGACATTTCTCGCACATCAACCATGATGTGTGAGAGGTCAACTTAAAAAAATTGTTTCTCATATTGGAGGGGTTAAGTGTTGACCATGTTTGGTTAATCAAGGTAGAAAGAGGTACAAAAAATTTCAAGTTACTCATTTTCAGTGGCAGATTGGGCAACATACAAGTAGTAAGCAACTAGGAAATGATTTTCCAAAATGTTTATCCCTCATGTAGGATGTTATTCTTGCATTTTTCTTCATCATGATCATGTAGTATCCTTTCCAGACTGTCTTCAGGGTCGTGACAGAGATGGGAATAGCATCAAACATCAGAAATAGACATCATGGGAAGAAAGCTTTTAGTTTTCACATTCAGAATTATCAAAGGAAAGTATAGTTGTAGAGGTGGTAACTTGTTTGTTTATCAGTTTCAGATCAAGAAAAGGTACAATTAATTCATTTTATTCTTGTATGATTAAGTGTAAATTACATTAGTGTCTTGATTTTTTTAGGTTCATATCATATTATGTTACTGAAAATAAATGCAAAAAGAACATACACAACTCATTACACAAAGGTAAATTTTCATTTATTCATAAGGAATAATTGTACATTTTCTCACACAAGCCGTGAGAAATAACTAGAAAGAAAAGAGTACATATAGATTAAAAACTAAGAATGAAAGAGAGTGAAGGGACCCATCATTTCCTGATGACTGGATCCCCTTCCATTTATTTGTTATTCCATCTTCATCCACTGTTGTTTCATGTACCTGAAAAGGAGGAAATTAAATCTTGTTAGATCTCGAGGTCCATTCACTCTATTTTATTTCCACTTTCTTATGTGTATGCATTGAGGAACTAACAAATGGTATAGAAGGAACATCTTATTAAATGAGGTGGAAAATAAAACATCTTGTTTCAAATTTTATATCTAAAAGGATAAGTAATTATAATTTTCTCACAAGTTGTAGTTCAAAGCATACAACTTCGAAATGGAACTACAATCATCACATAGCTTTATACCCTTGTAGAGAAAGTATTTATCAAATTCTAATGATGCAGAGTTTCATTTAAAGATCAAATCATTTATGCACTCAGGAACAAGAGTAAGCATAAGAAGGAAACATACATTATGAAGGTCTCATTTTAAGCACAAGGCTACCGAATTTTCATAGCACAATGAAAGAAAATATACAATTGTTTTAGGAAAGGATACAAGCTAAAAGATAAGAGAAATCATCCTAAACTGAGTTTTTGAGTAATAAGCATAAATAGGGAAGCTTCAACAAGACCATCATTTCAGTATAGGATGAAATAATACAGATTCAAAGGGATTGAATTCAAACTAAATTAGGAAACAATTTTAATAATCTACAATGTGCTCAGATACATTCAATTTTAGGAAAAAAGATGCACTGGAGATGTTCCATTAGGATGTTTTGAAATCCATACAAGAGCCACCATTGTGAAACTCATGTTTACACATGATAAAGGGCACAACATCAATAGCAATATAAGTAATCCACAACAAGAATCTGAAAGTATGCATTATGATTACAATCAAGAAGTTATACAAGTCCATTTTCCATATTACCTTTTGTATTTTTCACAAAGTTACAACTCTCTCAAATAATGAATTTTCAAAGGGAACAATGTCAAACAAAGTTTCTTTAAGTTAAAAAAAGGAATTACATTGAGTATAGAACTCTAAAAAGTGTTTCACATAAATTCATAACAAGGATTTGGAAGATACAAAACCATGTTGCGGAAAAAGCTCACATTTAAATAAGGGCCGCCACATGAATTAAATTGATTGTATTGATGTAGAATACAACCAACTAGGGCTAAAAAGTGATTTTCCAGAAATGCTACAAGTGTAGAAAAAGAGGAAAATCAATGTAGATTCCAGGATCAAGAAGATTTCAAATATTCAAAGTTAGATAACAAATAACCTTTTGCAAAGTTTAAGAGAGGGTAAAAGCAGGGTATAGAAAACTTAGATCTCACTAAAGGTTAAGCTTCCATATATAGAGAAAGTAAAATCTAGATTTATGGATACAAAGAATCAGAGCCTGAATGAATACAACTAACAACCATCAAAGAACTAGGTCAAGCTTCAAGTAAAGGGACAAACTGGTTATTAGATCAAACATTAATGCAATAAATCTAGCATAGTCAACAAAGTTAAAAAAGGGACAAAAAGGAGAGAAACCAAAAAGCCCACATAAAAGTAGATCTAGGTGTATTGATAAAATATTGACCCTCCACAATCAATGGCTGCAATTTTAATCAAATCATGCCAAAAATAAATTTGAGCTACTTCGATCCAGAAGCAGAGAGAAATTACGAATCACCCACCAAAGAAGTAGATGCAAAAAGGGCCTAATGAATTGCATAGCCATGTCAACCAGTGACCACCAGATCCAACTTGAATGGTTCTTGGTAGATGGAAGCTTAGATCTACAATATGTGGCCAACTTGAGAAGAGGCACAAAGTTAAAACCAAGCTAATGTCAAACCAACATAGCTCTATAAATGGATCAAAGTTCAATAAAGGGAACCATAAAGCCAACCACCAAGTTATTGGAGCCATTATCAAATACAACATTAAAAAACACAAATCAATTAATAACAAAAGATAAAATAGGGCATTGGTGAAACAATTATTACCATATTAGAGAATCAACCAAGCCCAAATCTAGGAAAGATCAGAAAGCAAAATAGAAAAAATTGATTAGTGGTAGCACATGTAAAAATCATGCCATAAAACCATAGGGAAGAAAATAGGTTTACCTCTTTTGCAGTGGTAGCCATGGCCGAATCCTTCAAGAAAGGTTCATCCATCACTACCTCAAATTAGACAGAACTAGAAACCCCAAAGGTTCAATGACGGCAGTATTTCAAATGGTGAAATCAGAGAAAACCTCCAAATCAAACCAGGAAAACCTCTAAAATGCATAATAATGGCCAATGGCTTAAACCAGACAAAATACATAGAAGAGATGCAAAAATACAAAGTCCCGGGCATATCCATGGTGGTCTGATAGAAAAATGGCAGTGTTCCTAGCATTTTTCAAAGTTTCCATAAGATGCTAAAGTACAAATGAGAAACACTTTAGGTCATTTTTCCCTATCCCGAGACTATTTAAATTTGACTCAGGTCAAGCTAACCATAGTTATCTCCTCACATATGCGTAGGATTTTTCTTTTTGCATGTGTGATTTTATTAGTTATGTTAATTATGCCCTTAGCCATAATTAATTATGCATGGTAGTTTTGTAATGTCTGAATAATTATTCATTAATTGCATGTGAGGTGAAATATGTAAAGTCAAAAGGGCCAATCATATCCATACATATATTACAGAATAAACCTTTTTACATTAGTTTACACATACACAAGTGACAAATTTTAGCTTTGGAGATAAGACAAAACAAGGATTTGTTACCTTTAAAATGCCAAAAATACCTTAAGCCCTGTAAGGGAGTCCAGGCACATGTTCTTCTCCAAGTAAAGGCAGAGTCATCATCAGTTTAGCAAGCCAACAAGGAGTTCACTTAAGCCAAAAATAGAATTTTTAGTTCATTATTTTGTTGTATTCCCTCATGCATACCAAGATAGGCTCGCAAATTTATACATTGTATTTAATTAAAAGAGATAAAGTAGTCATGTATGAGTTAAGTGTTGTTGTAATTAAGGGTATTGAGCTTTCAAATCCACCTCATTTTTTCTATTTATTTCAATGTTTTTGCAAGTATTAGGGGGAGGATTTTTTATGTAACAAGGTTTTGCAGGATTTTCTACAAGTGTCATTAATAAGAAGAAGTATTTTTCCTTTCCAACCATTTTTCAGTGTTATGCTTTCAAGGCAGTCATTCTTGTGATTTATTTTGCCTAAATTCATTAATTTTAATTCTTAAGCTATATGCCCCATTTCAAAAATAGGTGTTGTGTTAATTTTATTGTGCATGCATATTGTAAATTGGTATTGTGAGTCATCCCTTCACATATTCCATTATTTTTTCTTGTAATTCACCCATATCCCTTTGGATAGTCTAATTTATGTACTTATTTTTATCAGTTTTTACATGTTCCTATATCAGAAACCTCCAAAAACCTATGGTGTATCGCCCCCTTTTATCATTTTCATATTTCAATCTAACCCTTACCCCTACCAGTTTATTTTAGGAATACACTGAAATTGAACCAACCCTTTCAATCAGGAGATTCACCTCACATTTGGGTTACCCATAACCCGTGAGGTTTTTACATTGTCTATCCACATAAGTGAGGAGAGAGAGAGAGAGAGAGAGAATCTTCCATTCCTCAATCAGGGTGCACTTTGACTAGATAACAAGTATATGCTTAGTGCTTGGTCCTTGAGTTTGAACACATGACTATGTATTTATATGATTCCCTTGTTTGAATTTTGTAATTAACAACTGGAAGGCCAACCCATAAGTGAAAAAGGTTCCCAAAAGATAAAATAGACCCAAAATAAGTGAGTAATGTGGAAAATGGCCAGGGTGACCGGAGGGGATAGGGGCACCTGGGTGCTTCTGTCCTGGCTAGGCGCTGGTGTCTAGAGCCATAAAAGATAAATAAGTAAAATACCAACTGGGTTATGGGGTATGTAAGACCAAATGGAAAGAAAGAAACAAAGAAAAGAGGCCAAAGACAATTTTCAATTACTAGTTTTCTTGATTAAATCATATGAATTCTAGTATGTGTTTAAGACCTATAAATGTAACAAAATGAAGATATTTATTATACATAACTTTCAATGCATGATTATATGGGATGTTTCATATCAGACCTCACAAGCATGGCCTTAATTCCACCTTCAAGACCTTTCTCTCTACTCTTAAAAAATAAGTTCTTAACGTTTTATCTTCACCTACAAGTTGCATGTATAACTATTACATCTATCTCTATAACCAATAACAATTTCAAGCCTATAACTATTGTATTTAATTAAATAATAAACTCACAACCTTTCTTGATAGTTTCAATGGCTTAACTCATTCGTTTACTCCTTTCAATCACTTTATTCCTCAAACCCTAAGCAGAGTTTCTTGTGCACTTGGTAAGTTAAATCTCGACATAAGATGAAGAATACTTACATTCAAAGCTTAAATCTTACCCTAATTCCTTGTTTTAAGCTTATCTACCTTTTAAAATCACCCTAAAATATCTTATGTAGCTTTATTCATTGAAAATGGTTGAAATATCCCTTCTCTGCCCTTACAAATAGGGTGTCTTAAGTTTTAAAAACTATGCATCTAAGTGTGATCTTCTTTTCACTATGTCATGGTCTCTTGAGATTCTTTTGAGCTTGAATATACTACCAAACTTTTCAAACTTATTTTATTTTCTCCCTCATCTACAAACTCATTCTCAATATTCTATCAACTCTAATACACACACACACACACACACACACACACACACACACACACACACACACACACACACACATTGTCATGGTTGTCAAAGAAATGCTCACAATAATAATAAAAAACTACCATCTAACACCCTTACAACTATGTGAACTCCAAGAAAATTGTGCCCTGCCAAATCTCCTTTTCCATGAAACATTTTTTCATAAATTTTCCATCGATTCAAAATTATATTTTGAATATTTTCCACCCATTATAAACTAATTTTTCAGAGGAGGTCTTAAAATGAACCCTGTTTTAAAAGGGATAAACAAATACTATCATAATTCAGATTTTAAAAGGGCTAAACAAATAGTATCATTCCTAAATGACTCTAAATGACCCCTAGCATATATAGACACACTAGTAAATCTAAAATGGGTGATATAATCCATATGTACAAGTTGATAGTTAATTTTCTTGCATCACATTATTAAAGAATATGTGTATCATACATATGATGAGGAGTTGCACTCGTTTATGTCCTAATTATTCAAGATAAGTATGCCCTATGTGACGGGGAGTATGTTTCTTGTTTGAAGCTCTTGTTAAAAGTATGTATGGTTATCATTAAATCAAAGTATCATTTCAACCTAGATTATGTTTGTTACCAGCAGGTCAAGGACTCGGGGGAGTCAATTAGGTATGTTTCTCAACTCAAGAAAGTAGGTAAGTTGGTACATAGGTCTTGAGACTTGATTCGTGATTAGTGACAGAGCTAGTAGAGTTGTTAGTACTTGGGAAGGTATGAAGTTAGAGCTACCATACCAAGGATAAGGTAATTTTTTTATCTATTTTAGAGGGATATTGTGCTGTGATCTCAACTTGGGAGGAAATTTCTCGGAAGGTATGCATCTGCTTAGGGGGTTTATGTTGCTCTAAGAGTCAAATCAGAAGATAAAAGAGGTCAAATGGACCTTGTTAGATTTGGTTGATGTTTCGAACCAAATGGTGATCCTAATGAGATGAGATAAGAATTGAAAAGAAACTTGGTACAGGTATGTTTCTTACCATTTATGTCAAAAGGGGGAGAATGAGATGATGATGCATGTGAGTATGATAGGGGGAGAATGAGCTATTTGTGTTTCCCATCAAAGGGTTTGATATTAATGACAAAGGGGGGTATTTTTGGCAATGTGTTATCACTAATGTCAAAATAGGTTATGAAGATTGATTGGTAGTGTCATGTCAAGTTGAGTATCTTGTTGAGAATTTCTTGGTCTTGATGATGTAGCATGGGTTCTTGAGTCAGTATGATGGCTTTTAAGGTTGATGCAATGTTAGGAGGATATTGTGATGATGTCTTATAATTTATTGAAGGATATTTTAGGTTGGCATGAGTGGCAAAGTGATGAGTAGGTCATCTTTGGTGAAGCAAGCATGTTCAATTTGCCTAATTAGGAGGCCTAGTCAACAAATTGAGGTATGTCATGGTGGTTCATGGTATGTAGCAGATTGTTATGCATTTTCAAGTCATGAAGACCATGTGTATGAGTTTTAGAGACACTCACAATTTTCTTAGAGTATAGGTATAGGGATAAGGCACATTTTATAGGCCTGCATTAGATCTATTCTCAAGCCCTAGGTGACCAAATGAGGTGAGATGATTTGTTTCAGAGCTAGGTATGCAAATCCAAGAATTAGAGATGTTAAGTTGTGGAGCCTATTTTCATGTGTGAAAGTGTTGAATACTATACACTAAGATTACTCTACACTTTCCACAATTTTCTCATCAGGGTTCAGGGCCGAACTGGGCCCCAAGCTGGGGCCTAGGGGCGGCAGCCCCCGGTAGCAGCGGTTTGGCAGCACAGCCCCCAAAAAAACATTTTTTGGCCTTAAAACATGCCCGATATACTGGGAAACGTGCTTTTCTCATATGGGTGGGATTTTTGACCCATAGGTTTATGGGATGGTTTTGGCCCATGGTTTTAATACCCACGATTTTGTAAAATTTCTTAAGCAGTTGTCTACTTATGTGGTTTTATGCATATGGTAGGATTATGATGTAACATTGCAGATGTGTAGGAATTCATGTATGAATTCTGTAGAGTTTGCTGAGCATAGCTCCAAACATATCTGGTTATTGTATTGAGAGAGCGGTGGCTTATAATAAAATATAAGCAAGTGATTCTTGGTGGACGTAGCCCAAATTGGGTGATCCATGTTAAATATTGTCTCTTTGTGTTGTGTTATTTTTATTCTGCACTTTTATTTCAAATCTGTAATATTTTTTGCTTATTAGTTTCTACTGTTGCGATTCTGTGAGGGACTCATCCACATATTTTATACCTTATTTCCTAACAAGAGAAGTTATAATAGGTTCTTATAGTGGTGTGGTCTAACTTTCAAGTGATGGATTGAAGGTATGTGTAGAAATTGATTTTTTACCTCTACCAAGTTTTTGAAAATGAGAAACCATGGTCGATTTGGACTTTTTGTGCTATTTGGCATGTGTAAACTCTACATGGTTGTCCAAGATCTTCATGGTAGTTTTGGAATGGTCCTAAGCTGATGATCCAAGCATTATTTCATAGTATGAGGGGAAGAGCTTTCAGCTTTATGAAAAATTGTTAAGAAGGTAAACTTCTAAACCATTCTTAAACCCTAGGTCAAAAGTGATGGAAAAGATTTAGATATTTCATGATTGTATGATGATTAGAGGTTTTAAAGGACTCTCTCTAGTTTCTTCAGGTGTCATTATTATGTGTGGACCCACTAAAAAATTTAACTTTCTAAGGAAGTTTTGTTTTCTCCTAAGTTGTGCACTAGAATTATTAACTAAATTAGTGTTTGAGGAAGTATGGAATCCATTATACATGTCGATGGTGGTTTTAGATCATGGTTGAGCTCTTAGGAGGTCTGTTATGGTCTATTTTGCAATACTTTTTTTAGGGAAATCTTGGACATTTTCAGGTGACCTAGTTACAGATGTGGTTTTGGGCTTCTACAGTCCAAGTTGTGGTTTGCTATGTATTTGGTGATGACCTTGAGGTCATGAAATTTCCATTCATATATCACACTTGCATATCTGAGGTGATTTGATGAGGTTTTGAGCTTGATATTTGAATAATTATGCTAAACCTTATGATATTGCATAGTCACATATGATAAATAAGCAATAAAGCATAGATCTGACACAAAAAATAAGATAAGGAAATATAAAACCCTAGGTGAAAGAGAGTGAATATAAGATGTAAATTATTTTGTAATTGATCCTGAAGTGTTCTAGACTAGAGAACTGATGAATATGAGGAGGAAATCATCGTAATTATGCCTGATAAATTCTACAACTGTCGGATATGCCTGGACTAGGTCATGGGTGCCTAGGTGTCAAAGTCTTCTCATAAGCACTTGTTTCTACATAGAACCTCATAAACTGATTTTCTTATGTCACTAACCTTCGTTTTTTATCTCATATATGTTGTTGGATGATCGCAGAGTTTTCCTATAACCTCTAAAACAAATGATATCCTACAAACCCCCAAAATAAATCAAATCCTAAAAATAAAAAGATGCAAATGGGGATTCATACTTACCACAATAGGTACCCACCATAGTGAACTTATGATAGAACGTTGGACTATTAGAGCATAATATTAAGTGTTTATAATCTTTATTTTATAATTAAATAGTTTAGAATATATTTTATAATCTTAATTATTTAATATGAAATTTAGATTATGTTTTATTAGTTATTTAATAAATAATTTATTTAAACTAGGGTACACACCCCGTCATTTAATTTGTTCATTACCCTTGGGGTCAGTTAAATATGTTGGTGGGCAATATGTGGTGAATTCACTTAAGGTGATTTGGAGAGGGAGAGAAGTGAGGTTTAGGAGATGTATTTACTGGACTGTAAAGTTTCTCACATTAATGGAAATTATATTTCTATGATTTTTTCCCCCTCAGGGGTTTTCCACATTAAATACAATTTCCAAGTATTTTTACTATTGATTTATAAATTTCTTAATGTTTTGGTAAATGTTATAAATCATAATTTAATATGTAGTTAGTTAATATATCCCTCGGATTTGACATGGTACTAGAGCATGTGTATGTAATTATAATTTAATTAACTAATGGATGTTTCGGTTCATGTGGTTGGGTGGTTAGTTTGGTGGAAAAATTAATTTAAACACCCCCTCCCTCTAGAAAATATATCGGTTGCATTGTGTGTGCACAGGTGAAAGGGATTTGGAAAAACATTTACATGTGTGTGAAATATCATACGAGAACACAAGGGATAAATATTATATGAAATATTTTCTATTTTTCTATATTTTTGTAGGTTGAAATTGTTTGAAGGATAATTCACGAGTAAAGTAAAATAAAGGGAGGATATAAGCCTCATAAAAATAAGGATTAAAAAGAAATTATTAGAAGGGTGAAATTGATTGTCCCCTCTTAAAATTCCATGTTACTTGTATTCACATGTGGAATCATGCCCCTTTTAAAAATTCACTTACTATTTTAACCTTATTATGTTTTCAAAATAATCTTCCCATGTCCTTTAGACCCCCTTTAATAAGGGTTACATGTGGTTTTTTTTTAAATACTATAGTTTATAAGGTTTATCCTATGGTATAATAAAAAATATACACTAAAATTTTATATAGTTTAAAATATCCTATAAACTATAATCAAAGGGTGAAGGATAGTCGAGTCAGTAATAAATACATGTTGTGAGGTGTATTGTTAGGCTTATGATCCCGGTGCTATGTCTCCAGTTCAACTCTCACCAAGGTTTACCAAAACCCTTTTGAAGGGTGGAGGATAACTGAGTAGGTGATGAGGCGTGTTGTGAGGTGTAGTGTTAGGCTTATGATCTCATTGCTACATCTTCGGTTCGACTCTCACCAAGGTTTACCAAAACCCTTTTAAGGGTGGAGGATAGTTGATTTAGTGAAAAAGGCATGTTGTGAGGCGTAATGTTACAATTATGATCCTGATGCTATATCTCTGGCTCGACTCTCACCAAGGTTTACCAAAACCCTAAAAGAGTGGAGGATAGTTGAATCAGTGACAAAGGAATGTTGTGAGGTGTAGTGTTAGGCTTATGATCCAAGTGTTATATATTTTTTTTGACTCTTACCAAGGTTTACCAAAACCCTTTGAAGAGTAGGGGATAGCTGAGTTGGTGACGAAGGCGTGTTGTGAGGCATAGTGTTAGGCTTGTGATACCAGTGCTATATCTCCATTTCTAATCTCACCAAGGTTTACCAAAACCATTGAAAGGGTGTAGGATAGTCGATTTGGTGAAAAAGGCATGTTGTGGAATGTAGTGTTAGGATTATGATCCTAACACTACGTCTCTAGTTCGACTCTCACTAATGTTTACCAAAACCCTTTCAAGGGTGGAGCCTATCCGATTTGGTGATGAAAGCATGTTATGAGGTGTAGTGTTAGGCTTATGATCCCAGTGATATGTCTCTGGTTTGAATCTCACCAAGGTTTTCCTAAACCCTTTGAAAGGTGGAGGATATCCAAGTTGATGAAAAAGTTTTGTTGTGAGGCATAGTGTTAGGATTATGATCCCAATCCTACATCTCTACTTCGAATCTCACCAAGGTTTACCAAAACCTATTGGTGTGTCTTGTGGTTATGAAGTACCTCACACTTTAGGGTAAATTCAGGAAGATTTTTTCTTACCACCTATACATTTTTAATTATCTAAGAAGAAATCAAGAGATGAGATTTCATTTTTTCCTCCTCAAGTCCCTAACTAATTCTATAGAGGATTACTAAAATGATAAGATAGATACCCCTCTCCATTATGGATTAATTTTCCTAATGTTTAAGAAAGTAAAAATCCTGTATCCCTCCTCAACCTTAGGATAAAAGTGATGATTCTGGTAATGAGACCATGGCATCTCACATGAAAAGGAGAAAAAAGAGGGGACAACAAGAAGGTCCTTCTGGCATTTCTGACATTCTCTCTAATATGATAAAGGGAAAAAAAGGTAGGGAGGAGAGTGTTGGGAGTAGGGAGAGAGCTAGAGAAATTTTTGACTGGGAAGCATGCATCCTTAGAGTGGATTCTACTGCAGACACCATTTTGGGGGTTAAAAAAAAATACTTGTGCAAGAATTTAAATACTTCCATAGACAAATTGAAATTCAAAATAAGAGAATGGGTGTATTGAACAAGGAGTTTATTATGCAAAAATAGAGGATTTCAATCCTTCAAGATCAGATTGTAAAAATGGAAGTTGAAAAGGATGGGGTTAACATGATGTTGGAGATGAGTAGTTCAGATGATGAATACATCAGGGAGATGGATGAGAGGAACACCGATAAAATACCTTTCAGGGTTATCATCAAGTGCAAAGGGAATAGGGAAGCAAGATCAAGTACGAGAACTAGAAGCAAATATTCCTAGGGTAAGGTGGACTGATGGTGGTCCTTTGGTTGACCTCTTCTATGTACTATCATATGGGTTTGTTGTTTTTTTCTACCCATGTGATCTAAGTATTTAGTATTTTTTAGAATATATATTATCTTGTAATACTTAGACCAGTTGTAGTCTACCATGTTTTCTAAGCACATCTTGTCAAGCCTATTTGACTTTTTGCTTTTGGTTCCTTTTTGTTGGATTTTGTGCCCTCTGCTTCATTTTTTGTAAAAGGTTTTTTGGTCCCTTAAAAACCAAATATTATTACCTTATCTATATATATATATATATATATATATATATATATATATAATGCGGGCTCTTTTTTACACCCTAAGTGGGAGCAGACCCATTCTCCTAACTCCATCTTTGTGACCGCCACTTGGCAGGTTCTGCAGTTCCCCCACCTTGCTCAACCAAATAGCACCATGTACTCCTTTGTCTCCCCTTCTGCTAACCTCTCCTCTCCCGTTGGTCAACTTACCTATTGACCATGGGAATTTTGTTTATTTTAGTAAAACTTAATCCCACATTAATGGGAAATTAGAACTTGCAATGTTTTAAATATATTCCTTTAACCACTTATAATGTGGCTTAAGCCACGCATTAGCCTGTTTTTGTCACCCATGTATGGGCCAATGGGTAGACTGCAATGTAATTTACTATGGAAGTTTTTTTTAATGCCTCGTGAATCACTCATGAGATGTTTTTTGGCTCATTCATTGACTCTTTATATGTGGGTTCAACTCACCTAAAAATATTGGTTAACAATTGATTGTTTAACTCACCTGTCGGCTTGGGGGAAAATTTAAATTGTTTCAGTATCAATTAAATGTTGGTAATTAGATAACTTTGTGGTATCAATCATCTCAACTCTCCAATTTGGTAGACACAACTTATCTGAGATAACCAAGTTGTTAACACTTCATACGAGCAATGCTCCACCAAAAAAAATTTAAATATAATTTTTTTTAATTTTTCTCATTTATTAAAATTGATTTAACTTTATCCTTTTTTAGTATAAATGAAAAAATTATTTTAATAATATTGTATATTTTAGTTAAAAAATTTCAAATTGAAATGATTTTATGACATGATGACAAATTCGTTGTCATTGTCTTTTTATGAAAAATTAATAAAATATTTCACTCACATTTCGATAAATTAGTATTATTATCAAACTAATATATTGTATGTTTAGATTATTGGTTTGACAAGTCCTTTTTACGTCGTAAATTCATTGAAATTCAATTGTGAGTGTGTGCATGTGTTGTTTTTAACATAGTGCTAATATGAATAAAATACTAACACCTAAATAGCTTTAATTAGCAAGAGTTAAACAAACTACACATGCACACATTTGGCACGACCGGTGGGACTAAAGCTCAAAAATAAATTTTATATTAGATTAGGATAAACATGCTTTAGGCTTAGTTAAGCTAGGATTATCCTAGTTAAACTTGATTAGCAAGTGATTAGAGACTCATTGAGAGTTGGGAGGGGTCTGGATAACCAATTGTGACTGATAGATAGCCTACGAAGCTAATAGAAGTGGTCTAGAGAGAACTAGGGAGGTTTTGAATGGTCAAAAGGAGGATTTTTTAGCTAATAAGAGAGATATTAGCCAAATAAGTTGATTACAGGAGGAATATGGTAGAGAAGGTGTCGTGAAATGGGCATCTGAGAATGGAGTCGAAGTATGAGGATTTAACAAAGTGTTGTTAATTGGTTGAGTTGGATGAAATGCTAAGTGTAAGTATATTTTAGGTGTCTGCATTTGCCCCTCTTTGGGGTGGCATAAGAGATGTCGCTTCAAAGAAAGTATACAAGCATAAACAAGTAGAAAATCTTGAAGGGATAGAAGAAAAATGAGTAGAATGAAGGATTCCCCCTCGATTGTCGATGGGGTGATAGAAGAACTCAATTGACGATTGAAAAGATGAGAAAAAAATAACATAATAAAGAATAGTGTGAAGAAGAAGAAAGGGGATATATAAGAAAATGAGTATGAGGAAGGGGGAATGAGATAACATCCATCCAATGCCTTTTAAACAACTATATTTTTCATCATTTTGCTAGAGATCTTCATCATCAGTCCTTATTAAAAAAGAATGAACAAAAGTGTAGTATGACATGAAAATCCATATACGAACAAATTTCCATTTCTAAAAACATCAACTCCATGCAACATAAATAATGAAATGCAATATGAGAAAGTAAAAGATGCTTAACTCCATGTAACATACAAAATGTAATGCAATACGAGAAAGTAAACAAGCTAACCTAACAGAGAAACATAATGTAATGTTTTTGTTATCAAGCTTCAATTCCAACCTATTCAAATTAATGACAAGGGTTAATGATGGTGCCCCAAGCAAGGATACATGCAAAGGGAAAATGGATGAAACTTCAATCTGATGAAAAAGTAATGTGCACTACGAAATAGTACTAGGCAACTTGTTGTGCCCTAGAGTATAGAAGAAGTAAGTAGCCTAACTTTTGTTGATGGAGGTAGATCAAGATGATCCATGAGTCGCGTACATGAATAGGTGAGAACCAAAGAGTGACATTTTGTAGGATGATTTTCAATTTTTAGAAGTTTTCTTAAACATATTTGAGTGTTTTGATTTTTCTAACATATTTGAATGTTTTGATTTTTCTAACATATTTGAATGTTTTTGATGATTCTAACATATTTGAATGTTTTTTATTTTTTTGAAAAAAAATTGAAACTATGTACAAGAAGAAGAGGAAGTGTGGATGCCCCTAGAAATAGATGGGATCTACAAGGGTATAAGGTCATGTGCGTGTGAGAAAGGTGAAGATGCAAAAATGCCCCAATGATTAGGTGGGAGTATTCAAAGGCAAACTCTTCACAGGTAGAAGTGGTACCCAAGGCCATTATGGATAGGTTCAACATGATGAGCAACATAAAATAATGAAGTGTTGTGAAGGAACAAGGATGCCCCCAGCATAATTTGGCCTAAAGCACATGATAGAAAGGAAGGAGAATATTTTTTTTTTGAAAGGGGACAAAGGTGTCTGAAAACGTCGCAAAAAAGTAATCTTATACACATGGATGTTTTGAAGAAAGTAGAAGAATGCTGTGAATGATATGAATGTAGCTTAGAAGCCTCGTAATGAAGAAGTGATTAACCAAAGGCACAAACTGTTAGACGAGATATGGACTAGAGTAAGAGTCTGAACAAGGTCCAAAAAAGACACTTGGTAACATACTAATCATGTTTACTCATAGAGATTCAATGTGTGCACATGGAATTTGTTACCTCTTGAAGGGAAGATTTAATCGACAACAAGTGAATACACCCTAGCCAATGTGTAGGGATGATTGATTGTGAAAGGTGATTTTTTACGTAATACTTGATTGTAATGTTTGATCTTTGTACCTTTGATTTTTGTTGTGTTTTCTCAATGTTTTTTATATTTTTGAATTATTTTTTATTTTTAGAGTTTTGACAGTTTTAAGAGGTTGGGACTAACAAATTCACTCTGTGTGGTGAGATCCAACAACAATGTTTGTGACTTCCTTGATAAGGGAGACTAGGCGCGTTTGTTTATCGAGAGTGATATTATCCCCGATCTCGATGATCGAGGTGAGTTCACACTCAATAAATGACTATGATTTTTCCTGAAACATGGATTTTGTATGTGGGAGATTTAATTCCCCATCCAAAGGTTTACGCACTTTACACCATACTTTATGGTTACATTGGTGTGTGTTCTTGAATCGCGCTTGATTTAGAATTTTGAGATTGTTTGATTTATTGGGAGCTATAGAGCTCTTTATACTTTTGATCTGAGCTTGATTAAGAAACTATTTGGGTTTTTTATAAGCTGATGTGTGACTTGTTTGATCTCGAGAAGGAGAAGAAAGTGAACGTGGACATTTAGAACTGATGTGAGAAATGACCATGGGCTTGTCACCATCTTTGGTAGAAGAATAATGTGATGGATGAAAAGGATACGGTCCAAGGATTGAATAATATGGGCTACTGGGGGTGATCCATAGATAGAAGATGAAGGGATGCTAGGATGTGGCCCAAGAATAAAAGAAGAATGGATATTAGGACATGACCCATAGATAGAAGATGAAGGGCTACTAGGATGTGGCCCAAGAATAGAAGAAGGGCTATTAGGACGTGACCCATAGATGTAAGATAATGGGCTACTAGAATGTGGCCCAAGAATAGAAGATGATGGACTACCCGGGGGTTATCCATACCTAGAAAACAAGAGGCTAGTTGGGCATGCCCCAAGAATAGAAGAAGAAGGGCTAATAGGATGTGACCCATAGATAGAAGATGAAGGGCTACTAGGATGTGGCCCAAGAATAGAATAAGAAGGGATATTTGACATTGACCCCATAAGAGATTGTGATTGAGTAATTATGATAGATAAAGAGTTATTGGGTGATGAGAAGATAGGCCATGGATCAATGCAAGACCAAGGAGTTTCATCACATAATGAAGAATGTGAAGATGGAAGAATAAGAGGAGGATCAAGTTGCATGATCTAAGGCTCTTCTTCTGTTTCTTGATAAAAGGAATCAACTTTTTCCTCACAATACGTAGACTCATCAAAGTCTAAAGAGAATCCTTTCTCGTAATCTGTTAAAGAAATATCTTCATATGCCCCTATAAATTCCTTGATTATTTCTTCATTCTAAAATAAATCAATAGGTATGAGTTGTTGATCGATCACCAGGGGTTGATTGGAAGAAATAGGTTCAAATGGTGTGGAAGACTTAGAAGATGTTTGATGATTATTGATAGAAGAAGATGATGTGGGGGATGAAGAAGATGTGTAGCTAGATGTCTTAGGAGTAGAAGAAGGTGGTGTGGACCTACCTATATAATGGTATGTCATATGTAAAATAGTAGGATTAAGTCCAAATTCTATAGATTGCAATGCATGGGTTGATTCAGACATTTGTCTCAAAGGACTTTAAGTCACACGAATATTCAAAGGAGGAAGACTTATTGGGGGTGATTGATGAAGAAGGTCTTGCGAAGAACGGGAGGACCATGATTCAAGAATCGCATTGAATGAATAATAACAAGGGTTCTGCAAAGAAAGAGAGGACCGTGATTAAAGAATTGTATTAGATGTTTGATTGGAGGGATTTGGAGTTACACATATGTTCAAAGGAAGAAGACGTCATTGAGGTGACTGATAAAAGGGGTCCTGCGAAGAAATGGAGGACCATGACATATGAGTCATATTAAATGTATGATGAAGAGGTTCCTATGAAGATAGAGAGGACAATGACATAGGAGTCACATTATATGACTTAGGAGTCAAATTAGATGAATTTGAATATTAGTTTGGATCAGAAGAATCAGAAGAAATGTTTGGATTGGAATCCTCAAAAGAAGAGGAAATGTTTGGATTAGAATCAGAAGAAGAGTGGGGGGAACTTGAATAATAATTTGGATCAGAAGTGTCCAAATCATACCACCGAATATGAGATGAAGGTGGGGAATGAGTTACCTGTGTGGTCTCTCTAACACGAAGAACCAAACGAGGTTTAGTTGTAATGGGAATCTTTTGATTTGAATTTCTAAACCTAGGTTCCGTATTTTTGTAAGTATGGGGAACTGCGTGATATTCAATAATTTTGGCACTATTTTAAGCACAAATGTCTAGATCTAGATAGTTTGATGGAACTCCTTCAAAGGGAAGGAAGTGACATGTCAATTTTGGTAGCATAAGGACAACCAGCTAAACATTTCATAAGTATTGATATGCCTGCATGATTTTTCGAAGAAGGTCTAAGGAAAATAGACATCATGATGACACAATATCGATGAGATAAAAAGGGAATATCCTAGAAAATAAGTTTTCTGAATGAATAATCACAACAAACAATCATGAAAGTGTGAAACACAAAGCCAATCAACAAGGAAATAAAACCTATGCAAATACGCATGCAAAGTGATAGTTCGATGTAAAGGTAATCAACACAATGTCAATATTTATGTCAAGCTCGAAATGAACAAGGCATAAATATTAACAAAGGCTAGATGCGACTCCTAATCAAAGGATACCATGATAAGTTCAATAACCAACAAGACCTAAATGTTAAAAGGGTGAGGTTTACAAATGTAAGCCACGTAACTACACCAATTGGACACGTCTATCAAGCTTTGCAGAGAAGTGAGATATTAGTGTCAAAGTGGTATCGAAATGATGCAAACAAATTAAGCGACACCTTTCAAGATTTGGGACAATGTTTGAAATCAAAATAAGTCAAAGTATACTAAGGATGTTTTAAAACGTGGGCAGTGTAACGCCACAATATAGACACTTAGATCATGTTTACGAGAAACATGACATAAGTATCTTAATTATGTCGAGACAATGCAAACGAGGTAACATTTCAAAGGGAGATAAAATGATGAATCAATCCTAACTATGATGATGATCCTGATGTGGGTATCAAGATCATAAAGGCTACCAATGATATAAATATGCCTCCGCACACTTTAGATGTTTAACTTACCTAGCCGCAAACATGGATGGGCGTAAACGGACAAAAAAGTGGCAAAAAAAATCGATTGGTAACACAAAGGTAGTCACCCTTATTTTGATCAACAAAGTGTGAAAATAATGTGAAGGAAGTAAATCAAAAATGGGGATGAAAAATGTTGGCTTCACTTCGGCAGAGTTTTGCCTCGCCTTAAGGCAAGTGAAAAACTAAGCGAAAGTAACACGTCACATGTTTTGTGATGAAAATATGGCTCACAAATCAACAATATTTTAGAATGGTCAAAGTGGGCTCCTAGCCAGATTATAGTTTCCTAGGTGGTTCTCTCGTCTTAGGTGTTACAAAAATTATCCACGAGTGGGACGATTTACCCAAATAGTCCCAACTATCTTGTGAGTATCTCGACTTTGCCCCCTTCAAGCACAGTGGGAAATAAATGCATCCATCGTGTACTTAAAAGGGTCACGTACAGACAACTTGTAACTCTATCTCACAAAGGAATCACTAGTTAGATAGGTAGTGCGGAGCTCTTCCTGTTTCGTCCACAAGGTTCCCTCTTATGTGGACTACTTTGGGGTTCCTAGAACCACCCCCATTGTTGTAACTTAAGGCGTTATGCCAAAGGGGTTATGTTCCAATTGAGCAGAGGGATGTACCCTTTTTTGAAACCTGCAATATAGTGTATTGAATTTTTTTTTGTTTTATCTTGTTTAATTTAAATGCGGTTTTTAGTAGCACACCATTTGGCAACCTACAAGAAAAATGTGTATTAGCGGGTTTGTTTTTTGTCTTTGATTCCTTTATTTTACAAGCGTTAGGTCCTATAGACAACGAGTTTAGTAATTTTCCATTGCAAATTGATATCAATAAAGGGAATTTACACCTTTCTTTTGATTCCTAAGATCACTAAAAGGTGCGAAGGAAGAGCATACGCAATGTGAAAATTCTTACTAAATCACATAAAAATTACTTTATCTTTTAGAACAAGTATTTTTAACATATGATACAAATTTTTGCAAGTGCTTTTGATCTCCAAGATCACTTTTGAAGGCACGAGGAGAGAGCATACACACTTTACAAAACCTTGCTCAAGCTAATAAATGAAACACTTAAATAAGTCAAAAATAAAACCAAAATAACCTTGCAAATAATTGATTAGTGCTACAAAAATATTTCAAAGTGTTAGAATGGCCAAGAAAACACTTTATTGAACTTTAAGATACGTTAGAAAATGACTATTTACCTAATAATGTAAACCATAAATTTTCGGTAAGTCAAAATACTAATTTTATGATTCCATTATGTAGTTCACTTTAATACCTTTCTAACACAACAAAAAATAGAGTTGTTTCGAGTTCGGGAGAAAAAGTTATGGCCTCCGGAAGATTGCTAATGATGTTTGCACCATTGTTAGTGTACTTGCGCCACTGTTAGTGTACCTATGCCACTAATTTAGTGTCTGCACCACTCGTTTTGTGCCTACGCACCTCTGTCAAAAAAAAGACAGTCAGAGTTGTACCTACGCGCACAGAGTGGTATGTGCGCTCCCTTTCCTATAGGTGGATAAAAAACATGGGATTTTTCATAAATAATCTCAAAAATATCAAAAATTTATTGATTTGGTTCAATTTTGGTTGCGCTTCACCTCCTTTGATCCTACAAAAAGCACAAAAACAAGACAATCCTAGCTAAATTAGCTAAGAAACTTAATATTTATCCATTAATACAAGAAAGGTTAGTGAAATTAAAAACTTGAAACTAATCTTAAAAACTTTGAAAAACTAATCTAGAAAGCTTGAAACTAATCTAGAAAGATTGAAACTAAAAAAATTAGAAACTAAAACAAAAAGCTTCAAAGTGACTCCATTAATGGAGGATGGAAAAAATGTCCCACCAGGCGTGCCAAATGTGTGCAATGGAAAGTTGCAAAAGCTATGGAATGAGGCTCAAGAACCTCAAAGCTTTGCTAACTCACCCATGCACCATGATATTAGAGCTAAACAAGAGAAACTAACATGCAAGCATTATAACTTTGACAAAAACATCAAAAACTAACATGTATACTACTCTCTACTCTATGAAAGCTTAATAAAAATGAACCTAGTTAGATTCTAAGCAATCAAATTGTGTGTTGTTTACTCCCAAACATAGTGAAGAGATCTCTTCAAGTTGGCTACATGGCCAAGCTTTAGATCTTCCCTTACTAACTATATTTGGAATGGATGGAAGATAGAGGAGCTTCAACAATGGAGGATAGCCAAGATCAAATTCCTATTAGCTTGACTAATGCAAATGAGGTCTAATGTCAATATCTCCAAATATGAGAGAGATTTTTTTATGCAAACAAGGTGTGTTTGTGTGTAAAGTTATAGTTTGAATGGGTAGGCTTAGCCTTGTATTTATAGTTTTCCACTTGGGAGAATTTGGAATTTGGGTGCATCTGTACTTTTCTTAAGATAAATTGAATGAAGCAAGAACTACCACCTAAAATAGTTCTATAATCTAGTTAAGACAAAGCCTAAGCACTATCGAGATAAAGAGCTAAACAAGATCTATACTAAACATCATAACTTTGAAAACATAAGATCAAAACTAGCATGCTATTCAAAATCTCTACTCTCCTAGATTACCAACAAAATGAATGGACCTATTTAGCTCCATTGGCAATCAAAAATTGCTTGTTTGATCCTTAAAGAATGCAAGAATAGGAAGCTTAGCTCTTAACAATGGTGACCATCTCAAGAAAACAAAAGGCAAGCTCGTAGTCTCTTTGCTATATGTTTTGCATTTGTTCTCTCAAGAAGTTTAGGTGTAGGTATAAAGGTAGAAGGATGGCTCCTTATATATCCCAATGGATAAAGGAAACACTTCATCCCTTTGCATGTGGGATAAAGGTAAAACATGATTAGGAATGGATAAGGTTGCTTTATAAAAGGTAACCTTACTTTAGAAGGGTTTAATTTATGCTTAGCAAGTCATGGGAGTTGGGGGGGTTTTTTAATTAATCAGAGGTGATTAACTAATAGGTAGATGTAAGCTTATAAAATCTAATTAGGGGAATATTAGTATGATTTAGGCTATTAGAAGGGGATTAAATCAATTAAATATTGATTTATTGGTTAAATGGAAGGGAAAGCTAATTAATTAATAATAATTAATTAGTCTAGGTAGAAGGGGTGATTTATTAATGGAAGGTCGTTAATAGGGTATTTGTTGGATAGGAAACTTAATTAATTAGATTAGTGTAATTAATTAATGATGATATGAGGGAAAATGACTGATATTGACAATATGTCATCAATTTTTCAGAAGATAAATAATTAGCGCAATTTAAGTATTTAAATTGCTTGGGCGTAATTATGGGTGTCTACATTTGCCCCTATTTGGGGTGGTGTAAGTGACACCTCTTCAAAGATAGTAGATGGAAGAAATTTTGAAGGGATAGAAGAAAAATTAGTAGGAAGGAGAGATGCCCCCTCGAGTGTCGATAGGGTGATGAAGGGAGACGATCGACGATCGAAAAAGGTGAGAGATAGATAGAAGAATTGAAAGGGGAAGGATGCCCTAGTAAGATGGAAGATTAGGGGTGAGACGAACGTGATGCAGAAGAAATATGGAGGAGGGGAGAGAAGATCTTAGCCTCTAGCCTTTGTATATTGGAACAATTTTGATGTCATCATATTTCCACAAGAGCTACGTCATTAGTCCTTATGAAAAATATAAGCATACGACAAAGGTAGAATGACATGAAAAGCCATACTACAAACAATTTTCCATTACTGAAAATACCAACTCCATGCAACATACAACAATGCAATGCAATACGAGAAGGAAACAAGCTCATCTAACAAGGAAAATAAGTACGAACGCACATATCTAACCCAACAATGGTCAAGACAGTTGTACAAATGTTTTGTTATCAGTTCTGAAGAGATCCACAAGTTCATGATTGACGACAAGGGTTAAAATGATGCCCCAAGCAAGGATACATGCACAGGGAAATGATAATGGACACGGGATCCAAGAAAAGTGTTGTGCACAACGAAATAGCACCAGGAAACAAATGTGCCCCAGAGTAAAGACGAAGCAAGTAGCTAGCTTAGTGAATGGTTGTGAATCTGGTGATCTACGAGTCGTATTAATCAGGGAAGATGTGAGGACAAACCAGTAGGATATGGAGAAAATACCATGCACAAGACACAAGTTTCAGCCGTAATAAGCAAGTTACCATTTTTGTAGGTTTTTTACTTTTTAGAATTTTGTGAAAAAATTTGCCCTATTTTTAGATTTTTGACATATATATTGTTTTTATTTTCTGCTTTCCAAAATGTGGTGGACAGTAGAAGAAAATAGAAGAAATAGAACAAAGGGCCTAGGGGCAACAAAAAGTATCATATGTGGAAGAAAAGAAGAAATAAGTGACAAAAATGTCCTTGTTTAGTCGAAAAATTAATAAAAAATAATTATTTTTTAAAAATAATCATTTACGAGAGTGTGGATAAGAAGAAAAATCGCCTAGGAGCATTAAAATGTCCGAGGGAGAAGGAAAGGGGTATCAGACAACAAAAAATTCCCTAATATAGTGAAAAATAAGAGAAAAATAATTATTTAATAAAAATAATTATTCCACGGTGAACAGAGGAGAAAACGGCAATTGAAACGGGTCTCCAGGCCCTCCCAGTGGTGAAAAATGGGTTAATATACCCCACATGGGGGGGTAAAATCATCGCGACCAATTCATTTTAACCGAGCCCTATAGAAATTTTTATTGTGAGGCTCTGAGAACGATGAGGACAATGTTGATCACACAAGACCAATTGAGGCAAGTAGACGTAGTCTGAGGGTACCAGTGAGCATGTGGACAATGGCCCCTTTGTGAGTATATCAAACATTTGTTCATTACTTATCCATCATTAATGCACTAAATTTAGTGTTTAGCACTAGGAAGTCACGTCAGCACATGCATGCACGTAGGTGCACAAGTTGGGTCGGGGCACAGGAGTCACTTTGGGGGCGCACGCACGCTGCAACACACACGCGTGCATGCACGCAAGCATGAGTTTCACACACCCACATGCACACGCACACACAACACATGTGCACGCACATGCACACATACTTGAAAGGGGGTACACACATGGAGAAGTGGGGCACACACGGGAAAAGGAGGTTGCATACACACCGGGGGGTTCATGCGTGTACAAGTGCAAGTATTGCAAACGATGGCGCAAACACCAAATGTGTGGCGCACGTGCCCAAAAGGGCATACAGGATGCCCGAATGATGGTGCAAGAACCTGAAAAAAATTGCATGCACATGCGCATAAGCCAAAAAGGAGGTGCACATGCCCAAAAGGGTACACAAGCATCCCAGGCCATTGCAGGAAAGACAGAAAAAATGCCAAAAAATATTACACTTAGAAGAAATTTTAGGATTTTTGGGTTAACCCTAAAATGATAGATAGAGTTTTTAGAAGAAATTTTAGTAACTGACAAGTGATTTGATATTTTGATAGAGACAGTTGCCAATTTTAAAGACACAAGAGCGCCTACTCCCAAATAGTGGAGCTAGAGGGGAGCATGCACTGGTGAAGACCGACATGCCATGGCTATACTTCTCGAGGCAGTGGGGCTAGGCATCGTGTCTCGGATGCCCTCTATTACGTTGGATCATGACCTACTGACTGTGTTAGCTAAGCGATGGCATAGTGAGAGTTAGTGTTTCAGATTACCTATAGGGGAGATGACCGTGACCCTTGACGATGTATGGTAGATCCTTCACGTGCCAATCATAGGCACCTTGATTAAGTAAAACTCTGATGCCATGGCTGATTAGAGCAGTATGCAGTCATATTTTTTATATAGATGACATACTTCATGATGGTATGACCATAGCCCTGCACGAGTGCATTTTTGACCCTACACTGCATCGGGGGCCTCTCTACATTATGTCACTTATCACTGGGTTTTTACACACTGATTAGACAAGGACCTCATTCCCGAGAGGATTATTACCTTTGGTACACAATATTTTCAGCGACGAGCGATACTGTTAGGGATAGTGCATACTGGCCCACTTATATTGGGATCTGTATTTGATTACCTATCATGGTCAGAAGACAGTGGGTCTAGCTTCTTTATTACAGATTTGGTCATGGGGACCATATTGCAATCAGATGCCCTATGGGCACTTTGCGTGTCTGAGACACAGAGGAGCCATCTTACATGGCATGGGTTACGCAGTAGGTGGTGATGCACGAGGCCACCTAAGCAAGCCTATTCAGATATAGGTGAGAGTTTGATGAGCTACTAGCAGATAGATATTATCTTGCGTAGCCGTACAGACATATCCAATGGCCAGAGGATGCCACAAATCTCAGTGTGTGCTTAGTAGAGTACTATACCATTGGTAGTTGCAGATTACATTATAGAGATGTATCAAGTTGACAGGTGTCTAGTGGCGGCTTGGCCTAGTACAGGGGGTCCCACAGCCTGGATATCTGGTATGCATCGTAGAGATTTAGAGAGGCATACCATGGGGCCTTCACATACTAGATTTCCCGAGCTAGGGTGAGTTTTACACTAGGTGGTCTCGCACATGCATGGGACCCATCACGACAAGTGTGGGACCCAGGGATGACATCAGATTATGTAGCTTGGTATGCCACTATGTTACCCCGAGCGTACTCACTATCCCAGAGGAGGCCTAGGAACTAGGCACTTGCCCACCCATAGAAGATCTGGCATGGTTCAGAGTGGACAAGAGAGAACAGTGGGTCCTGATCTGAAGGATCCATTTGATGGCATTCCGCCTGATGACTAGGGTGCATCAAAGGCATAGGGACCGAGGTCATAGGGCCCAGTCCAGGCACCAATTTAGTTTCGTAGAGTGAGGGTCTTAGAGCAAGGCCAATTATCGAGAGTGCCCCAGGGACTCAGTCCTTAGTGGCATAGCCAGTGACACAGATAGTGCCACAGATAGCCACAGTATAGTAGCAACTCAGCAATAGGCTTTAACCAAGAGAGACACAGCTAGAGAAGAGAGAGATGAGGGCTGAGGCTGGTGTGTGACCATGGCAGCTGGAGTGTGATTAGGCTCAAGATGCATATTGTCACGTTACTATCAGAGCAGAGATCAGGCTCAGGCCTAGGCTAGCCTAGAAGGTGACAGTGCTGCATGGAAGAATTAGATGCGACAGATGGCCACATAGGGGGATTAGATATTGAGCTTGCTACACCAGTCCCAGACTCAGGTACGGATGGTCGTTTACCTAGAGAGATCATGTACAGACATAGTCACAGGGCCTATCTTTCACAGAGGGATTAGGAATGAGCCCAGGGGTAGACTGTTACTACAGTAGAGATATCAAGAGGTTACCTCCTTGAGATAGGCTGAGGCTGATTTAGGTAGAGTGACAGGTGAGTGTGATGTTCCCCTACAGGTAGCCCTCACCTGCTAGATATGTTGAATTGATGTGTGATGCTACGAAGGCTTTGTGGCGAGGCATTATTTTATAGGAATGCCTACTTCAGGGAAGTTCCTGCAGAGCAGTGAGTGGCACTGTCTCGACAGTCAAATATGAGTACATGACAGGTTCCAAGATCACTGGAGATTAGGCCATTTTATGAGATCAGTTAGGCAGCTTATGCTAGAGCAGCCGACTGAACAGGGGCCCTCTAGATCAGTTTGGTGGAACATCTAGTGTAGGTCCATCTCAGCCACCATTATTTCTTCAACAAGGTGATAATGCCTGGGAGTCCCAACGAGGGCAAGAGATGTGGTTGAGCTCTACATTCTTTTTTTTGTATAGATATTCTTGTATACATGCCTCTTATGAAGGCTTGGATTCTGATATATAGCTTTCTATACCATTATTTTGATGATGCCTCGTGCAATGAAAGCTTTATTCTTTCTGATGCATGCCGCCTTTTTGATGGCACATTGTTATCGATGATGTATTATTTTGAGTATTGACATAGGACAGTTTATACATTGTGTATATATATGGACATTTTTATGTATCATCTTTGTACGCCTCAGCTGATGGCATTTTCGATATAGAATAGTTATGATACATGCCTCTAGTGAAGGCTTTTATTCCGTTATGTGGCATCATTCTTTAGTATGTCTCAGATGAAGGCTTTTTATGATGCATTTTCGTGATGTATATTCATTTCTGACACAAATATACCATACATGTATGATTTGGACATTTGTGACATGACATATATGTATATGAGATGGACACTTGTTTATTATTTCTCATGGATAGATAGATGTGTTTAAGATGTATTCTGATTTGTTTTGACATGTATATGTATCATGATCTTGTTGATGTATCACATGTGTTTTGATATCTAGATGATTGTGATCTTATAGGAATATATCAAATTTGTTTTGTTTATGAGGTGTGCCATACTTAGTGGATGGGATGATATGATGATAAGGGTGCGGGGGGGATAGATTTTGATATTATGCATCACCCCTCTTGCCCCCATTTGATGATATGATATTTGATGAATAGCTTAGCATTCATACATGATGTATACTTATTCTATTTCTTGATATATGATGTATAGTTGATGTTAGATGTGATGATAATGATGGTAATGTGATGTTGTGATAAACAAAACAATGCACATGCAATAAACACAATCAATTGCTAACAAATAATTCAATGAAATCAACATAATACACGCACTAGGATTCACTAGCATGCAAAAACACAACTCAATATGCACAAGAAAGAATAAATCTAATCTAAGCAAGAAAAGATGAATCCTAACAAAGTATGCCCAAGCAATCAAACAACCCCAAAAGCACAAAAACATAAAACAACTATACAAGCAACAAGTAAAGCAAGAAACAAGACAATGCAAGTAAATGTAAATAAATGTTTTTGTAAAAATTTGTTGTTCATGCAACAATTTTCTATTGTTGTTGGATGTTATGAAACAATTTTTCTATTGTTTAGGTTTATGTGAAACAATTTTCTATTGTGTAGGTTTTTGTGAGACAATTTTCTATTGTTTTTGTGTTTGTGAAATAATTTTCTATTGTTTTAGGTTTTTGGGAAACACTTTTCTATTGTTTTTGTGTTTATGAAATAATTTTCTATTGTTTTTATGTTTGTAAAATAATTTTGGCTATTGTTTTTGTGATGGTGAAACCAATTTTCTATTGTTTTTGCATTGTTTTATAATGGTTTTATAGGGATATGCATAGGTAACCAAGAAAGCATGGATGCCCCCAGCGTTAGAAGGGGAATATACAAGGGTAGAGGCCACACGCGTATGAATAACAAGGTGAAGTAGTTGAATTGTCCCCATCGTAAGATGGGAAATAGAAAAATACCATGCCCCTCATAGATGAATAAAAGAAGACAAAGCCGGATCAAGGCCTGACAGGACAAGGCTTACTGAGAATCTCGAAGGCAGAGCTAGGGATAGGCCAAGAAAAAGTACCCTCCAGATGCAAGATGCTTGTGACCAACGAATCCTCCCAAGGTGCCAGAAACTGGTTTTCACCTAAGGATTTATCCAAAGTGCCACAATTGCGTGGTTTTCACTTGTGGACGACCTATTTTCTCTTTTTATTTTTCTCCTTTTGATTTTTTTTTTGTATTTTTGATCATTTTACCATGTTTTTTGAGTTTTTACCATGTTTTTTGATTTTTTTCTTTTTTGACTTTCAGTGCCATGTTTAAGCATAAAACCACTTAAGGTGCATGGCATTCATGGGCTCACTGAGCTCATCACCATTAGGGTGAGCAAGTTTGTATGCCCCTGTGTCGTATTTGGAAACTATAACATAGGGTTCAGTCATCACCAATCTGGCACTATGAAAATTCTTCACCGGGAACTCCTCGTGCTATGATTATTTACTAATGCACAGCCTTTAGTTTGGTGGATGTAATCTGGAAACAACACAACAGACATAACACAAGAATACCATCGACTATGATAAGACGGAATGATGACAAATCTGAAATATTAAGTGTAAATTATAATATTAACATGAAACTGTTACAATCTCACCCATGAGGTACTTCAAGTGTTATTGACTTCACTTGCCTTTCTACCAATAACTATGGGAGAAACTTTACAATTACACCTCTTAATGGCTTCTTCAACACACCTTCTAAACTGATGGCTTCCTTCGCACACTTACTTATACAATATTTCTCACTACTTCCTTCTATGCTAAATGAGGGGGGTGGCCTCTCTATATATAGAACTTCCAGGATTATCGATCTTATCTCTAAGATAGGTTAAGAAATCCACTCTGACGAATCATATTCCATACCTTAACTCTTATATGTACATGTACGCTTATCTCTTAAGATAAGATAAACCTTATCATTTTACATGGGTTCCACATTTTTAGACTTTTTACAAATAAAATACACAAAATATTTATGACCTCACTCCTTGTCCTTATTACCAATATAATATTTCTAATTCCTAATCATGTAGACCCTACTTCTCTAATTACCCAAACTTTGACATTTTAACATTACCGGACCACTTACGACAAATATTTTACTTTTTTACCAAAACATTCCTATTGTACTTTGACTGTTACCGTACTCCACATTATTGGTGGCATCGTATCTGCATGACACCGTTATCTTCTATCAGACGCTACTACTAATTATACTTAACAACATCCTATTCCTAATACATACATTCATGAAATAGAAATTATGGAGGAAAATTTTAGTGTCGACATCTTCCCCCTTCCTAGCTTCTACTCCGTCCTTGGAGTAGACTATTCTGGTGCTTGGAAAATCTTCAACTTGTCATTGTTGGCCCATTTCGTAATGGGAAGTGTCATCCAATTCCTTCAGTTGGTACGTACCATTTTCATGCACAGACTGCTATTTTGTAGGGCCCCATCCATTTTGGAAGAAATTTTTCTCTGTCCTTCTTTTTTTTTGTATCTGGAATCATATACTAGAACCAAGTCATTCACATGAAATGGAGACCACCGGATCTTTTGATCAAAGTATTCCTTCTGCTTCATTGTCTTCTTATGGCTTGTATCATTTGCTATTTCTCTCATTTCCTCTAGCAAATGAAGATGTGCCAACCTTTCTTTTACTGAATCACTTTCATCCATCCTTTCATTTTTCATAACTCTCACAGTGGGAATATCAAACTCAATAGGAAGAACTGGATCAATGCCATAGGCCAACTAAAATGGGGAGTATTCTATTGTTGACTTTGATGTTGCCCTATATGCCCACAATGTTGCCTTATATGCCCACAATGCTACATGAATCCTTTGATCCCATTTATGTACCTGTAAGGATGCATCTTTTGTTAGAATTTGACACAACACAAAATTTGTTCGTTCCACCTGTCCATTTGTGCTTGTCTTGTATGTTGTTTCCTTCCTGTTCTTAATAGAAAACTTATTGACTAAGGCTTCTACCACCTCATTAATGAAGTGGCTTCATTGATCTGTTACAATTTCTAATGGACAACCAAATCTGGTGACAATGCGTTCATATATGAACCTTGCCACCTCATCCATGGAAGTTGTTTTCAATGGCCTAGCTTCAACCCACTTGGTTAAATAATCTGTGGCAACTACAATATACTTATTTTGGCGTGAGGTAGTTGGAAGTGGACCTACAATGTCTATTCCCCACTTTTCAAAGGGACCAAGTGGAAGAATAGGGCATAATGGAGCTGATGAAGTCTTACGATTACCATGTGTTTGACAAATATCACATGTTTTACAATAATTATAACAATATTTAAAAAGAGTGGGCCAGTGATAACCTGCATCCAAGATCCTTCTTACTGTAAGTTTTCCAGAGAAGTGTCCCTCCACATGTACCATTATGGAATTCTTCTAGCAGTCTCCTTCCCTTGATCACGTCCAACTACCCTCTTGTACTGTCCATCAGGTCCTATTCGAAATAATACTCCATGCAGAATAGAATATGGACGACTGGCTTGAGTAATCTTTCTCTTAGTCTTTGCATTGGTACCATCAAGGAAACTTGCATTCATTCAGATAATTCCAAATATCTATGTATTCACTAGGGATTGTGTCAAGGGATAACAATGCTACATCGGGGAAATCATCATCATCACAAGATGATCCTAATCCATCATAGGCTTGAGAGAGTACATCTGCATTGACATGCTTCTTTCTTAGACCTGTCTATAATATCAAACTCAAATTCTTGTAGCAAAATTATCCATCTTGCTATCCTCCTTGACGGGTTAGGCTTATTTACAATATATTTTAGATCCTGATGATCTGTTACAACTAGAAATGTTCTTCCCTAGCAAGTAATTTCTAAACTTCTTTACAGCAAAAATGATAGCCAGAGCCTCTTTTTTCAGTTACAGTATAATTTACCTCAGCACTGCTCATTTGTCTTCTCCCAAAGTAAATTGGATGTTCATTCCCATTTTCATCCTTCTGGCTCAAAGTACTTCCCAGTGCTGCATCTGAGGTATTAGTGTACACAATGAATGGCTTGCTCCAATCTGGATTCTTCAAAACAGGTGAAGACACCAGGGCTTCCTTCAGTTGTCCAAAAGCTTCATGTGCCTTATTTCCTGGTTCATAAGTAACATCCTTCTTCAAGAACTGGGTTAGTGGCTATGCAATCTTTGATAAATTGTTGATGAACCTTCTATAGTAACCCACATGGCCTAAAAATTATCTCAACTTACTTATATTCATAGGAAATGGTAAATCTTTGATTTTTTGAAACTTTATCAGGATCAGTACCAATACCATCTCTGGATACAACATGCCCTAACAAAACATGTATTTAGAACATCCAAAGACACACTTTGTAGGGTTTAATGAGGCTTGTGCTTCATCTAACCTTTGAAATGTTGTCTCCATTTGGTGGAAGTGGTCCTAGCATGCTCCCATAGATGTAAAAATCATCCAAAAATACTCTGATGAAGGTCCCAATGTAGGGATCGAACACCCTATTCATCAAATGCTGGAATGTTGCTAGAGCATTACAAAACCCAAAAGGCATAACTCTATAAGAAAACATTCCCCAAGGAGTGGTGAATGTGGTCTTCAGCTGATCTTTCTCTGCTATACGAACTTGGTTATAGCCGCTATATCCATCAGCAAAACTATAGCACTCCTAGCCAGCTACTTCGTCCAAGATCTGATCTGAAAACGGAAGAGGGTAATGATCCTTCTTTTTTGCCTTATTAAGCTTCCTGTAATCAACACAAATGCGTAGCTTCCCATTCTTTTTTATTGAGATTACAATGGGAGAAACCCATTCTTAATTCTCCACAGTAAATATGAATCCTGCATCAAGCAACTTATCTATTTCTTCTTTTACAGTCTTAGAAAAATTAGGATTCATTCTATATGGAATTTGTTTTATGGGCTTAGCACCATCTACTAGCTTAATATAATGTTCTACTCAACTTACTTGATGGAGTTTCTTATAATCAAAAGTAAATAAGTGTATGTACCTTCAGAAGATATGGAGGTAGGATTCCTTCTCACTCTCCATCACAACATCACCAATCTTTATTTGTTGGAGACGGTCATCAATTTCTTCTTCAAATAATTTTATGGGTTCATGATTCAATGTGACTGGAAGGATATCCATTACCGAAACATCAACCTCACTTTATTCATCTTTTGTGTCAACTTCACCAGTACTAGAGTAATCAGAGGATGTCTAATCATC
This sequence comes from Taxus chinensis, assembly GCA_019776745.2. Lineage (NCBI taxonomy): Eukaryota > Viridiplantae > Streptophyta > Pinopsida > Cupressales > Taxaceae > Taxus > Taxus chinensis. The sequence continues at coordinate 787,573,784 of CM034149.1, forward strand.
AGTTTCATCACTTGAATCCACAAGTTCTACCTTATGATGCGAAAAGATCACATTTATCTTCACCCTCTCTCTGCCATATCCAAGTGTCATGAAGCCTTCATTCCAATAGTTTCTCACATGAACTCTCCTTAGCCATGGCCTTCCCAATAATATTGGGTATGCAATAGTACAATTTTTTATCACCTGAAAGTCTACCACACGTACAACACCCATAACAAATATTGTCACATTTGAAACAACACCTTATGGTTTAGTTTTTCCCTTATTTAATAACCTTAACATAAGTTTTGAGGGGCAATCAATTTTTAAACCGAACATATTCATTATAAACTTGGTCATTATATTAACTGCAGCACCTCCATCAACTAAGACATCATAAATTAAAATACCATTACATAATACCTCAACTTGTGGAGGGTAGGGGTCCTCCTCTACCTTCAAAACAAAGACCTTAACCTCCTTCCTTCTTTGAGCATTGAGTCCAATTCGCAACTCCCGCCTCTTCTCAGAAGACATAGCCAAGAGTTGACCATATGTAATATTTGTAGGCCTTTTGGACAAATCTTCTAAAATGGAGTATGGTCCTTGTCCCTATGAAATCATAAAATCCTACACACCCAGCTTTCTTCTCCTATGTTTCTTACTAGTTTCTCCTTTCATCTTCTTCGGCATCTTGGTTATCTATTTATTTCTTTCTTTTTGTTACAAACACATCTACTTCATTATTTATTCTCTTATCTACTACATCAAAAGAATTCACAGATACTTTTTCTTTATCATTATCTCTTGTACTAGATGTAGAAGCTCTATCTGGACAATTATACTTATAATGACCTTTTTTATAACATCCATAACATACAACCTCAGAAATATTTATTTTTGGACCTCTATCTCCTCCCTGAGAACTAAATTCCTTTCCTTGAAGAAGATTAATAGTTAACTGGTCCATCTTCCTGAGCAAATCTTCATACTCAGTAGATGTACTAGGAGAAAGATTTGTGCTCACCAAGATTGGTTGTGGATTCTTGACCAAAGGTGCTGGTGTAGGCTCTACTTTAGCAACAATTTCTTTGGGCTCCTCTTCCATGCTTTGTTCTTGCCTTCTTGCAATCTCCTTTTCTTGTTCAAGGGTAGCTGGGTAGTCATACTTCACTCGTTGTCTGATCTTTGGCTTCATCCCAAGAATGAAGTGCTTACAGAGGAGATTATCCACATCATTCATCAACCCATCCGCTAATCCTTCCTTCCGGATCTGGGCATTGAGCTTCCTCCTTAGCTCTAGAACACGAGCATGATAATTCCTTGGGATAGCTTTGTGATATCGATCATGAGATCTGCATATTTCTGTTGTTCACCAAATTCTTCAAGAAAACTTTCAGTTAATAAATCCCATGAATTTTTCATATTATCACCTAGTGTTTCAAACCACCTAAGGGCTGAACCCTCCAAACAGGTAGGAAAAAATTCAGTCCATTGTTCCCTTCTTATGAGGCCATTACAAATACAATATTTTTTAAACTCTTAAATGAAAGAGGAAGCAAATTCATTAGATTGGGCTAAAAAATATGAATCTTCCCCATTTTCAAAAGTAACCACAGTGAAATACCAACCCACAAGTACAATCAACAAGACTTATGTGCACAAATAATTGGAATCACTATAATAAAAAGTGACTTTACACCTTTCTACAGTAAAATAGGAATGACCATAGTAAACTATGGTAAAACTTTACTTTACTGTGGTAAACACTATTCACAGTAAAAAGTGAAGTTACTGTGATAAATAATATTCACGGTAAAAAGTGAAGTTACTGTGGTAAATACTATTCACGGTAAAAACTGACTTTACTATGGTAACTACTATGCACAATAAAAACAAGGTTACCCTCCAAATGATTTCTAACTAAGTGGGAATATCTCTCTAACAAATCCACCAATGAGGAATGGTCTTAGCAATGGAACCAAAATGTCATCACCAATCTGGAACTATGATAATTCTCCACCGGGAACTCCTCGTGCTATGATTATTTACTAATGCACAACTTTTAGTTTGGTGGATGTAATCTAAAAACACAACAACAGACATAACACAAGAATACCATAGACTATAATATGAAGAAATGATGACAAATCTGAAATATAACTCTAAATTATAATATCAATATGAAATTGTTACAATCTCACCCATGAAGTACTTCAAGTGTTACCAACTCCATTTACCTTCCAACAATAACTATGGGAGAAACTTCACAATTACACCTCTTAATAGCTTCTTTAGCACACTTTCTAAATGATGTCTTTTTTCACACACTTACTCATACAATATTTCTCACTACTTCCTTCTATGCTAAATGAGGGGGGTGGCCTCTCTATTTATAGAACTTTTAGGCTTATCCACCTTATCTCTAAGATAGGATAAGAAATATACTCTGACGAATCATATTTCATACCTTAACTTTTATCTTTACATATAAGCTTATCTTTTAAGATAAGATAAACTTTATCATTTCACATGGGTTCCACATTTTTAAACTTTTTACAAATAAAATACACAAAACATTTATGACCTCACTCCTTGTCCTTATTACCAATATAATATTTCTAATTCCTAATCATGTAAACCCTACTTCTCTTACTTACCCTAACTTTTTCATTTTAATATTACCGAACCACTTACGATAAATATTTACTTTTTACCACAACATTCCTATTATACTTTGACTGTTACCATACTTTACATTATTGGCGGCATCATACTGGCAACGCCGTTATCTTCTATCGGATGCTACTAATAATTATACTTAACAACATCCTATTCCTAATACATACATTAATGAAATAGAAATTACAGAGGAAAATTTTAGTGTCAATAGTCCCAACTAATGTGGTTTGAACTTCCCTTTCTTTTCTCATTCCGCTTTGGTGTTGAACCGGTTCTCCTTCATGACCAAATCACCAACCTCAAACTGATGAGGAATGATTCTCTTATTGTATTTTATGGAGACTCTGTTTTGATACACTTTTATGTGATTAAGAGTGTGAATGCGCCTCTCATCTAGGAGCTCCAATTCAGCTAGTCTTTCTACCTGATAATCTTCATCCTTATCCAGATAGTCCCTAAGATAAATTCTCAGGGAAGGAAGTTCGATCTCTAAGGGGATGATATATTATGTCCCAAACATGAGGAACTATGGTGTTGTACCCATAGGTGTGCGAATGGAGGTTCTGTAAGCCCAAAGAGCTGGGTGGATTTGCAAGTGCCAATTACGAACTATTTTACTAACCATCTTCTCCATTATTCTCACCAAAGTCTTGTTTGTGGCTTCGGCCTGTCCATTACCTTGGGGGTAATATGGTGTGGACCATTTTAACCTGATTTGGAACTGTTGATAAATATCTTTTACAGTTTTGATCTTAAATGAATTCCCATTATCTGTAACAATGGCTGCGGGAATGTCATATCGACAAATGATATGATTCATGATAAATTTAGAAATTTGAGCTCCTATTACATAGGTTAAATGGAAATCCTCCACCCATTTTGTAAAGTATTATGTAGCCATGATGATGTGTGTATGACCATCAGATGAGGTAGGAGTAATTTTTCCTATCAAGTCAAGTCCCCACTTAGAGAATGGCCATGGGGTAGTGATAGGTTGCAATGGTTGTGATGGAGCATGGATGAAGTTTCCATAATTTTGGCAAAGTACACATTTCCTAACATAATTGTAATAATCAGTTTCCATAGTAGTCCAATAGTAGCCTACTCTTAAAAATTTCTTAGCTAAGACCATTTCGTTCGTATGTGCTCCACACACCCCTTCGTGGACTTCTTTGATCACTTGCATTGACTCTGTCACATCAAGACAATGTAACAGATTCCCATCGGAGCCACGATGATAAAGAGTACCTCCTAAAAGGGTGTAATTGGCTATTTGGAAAATCAGGATTTTCTTTTTGGAACGGGAGATATCACGGAGGGAATGTGTTGTCCTTGAGATAGGTAAAAAAGGGTTTGTACCATAGGGAATTAGGACCACTAAAATCACAAGCCAGACAAGATTATGGCATGTCATATGTGGGCTGGCTTAAATTTTCTACAAAGAACAGCATGTCATTATTCCCCGATGGAATACAAAGCATAGAACCCCTCTATCGCCATGGCATCTACCGATCTGTTCTACACTCTAGGGATTTGTTCAAATGTAATGTGCACAAAGTAATCCTTTAGAGTTTCGACCAACTTTTTGTAAGGTATGAGCTTGTCATCCTTAAACTTGAGGGATTCATCATTAACCTGGTTTTGATAATTAACTAAGAATCACCCACAACCTTGACATGATCTAATGTTACACTTGATAGCTAGCTATCATCCCTGCAATTATTGCCTCATACTTTGTAATATTTTTTGTGCCAGGGAAGCCTAATTGAGCTTGCATGATCAGTACTTACTGAATGCCTACACATCTTATAGAAATTTACATATATACTCTCTCACTTTGTAGGGGCATGAATCTATTACGAGTATTTGAAAACAATCCTTTGAGACATAAATTTTTTATTCATAGCGGAATTCATATTAGGGACATTATCAGTTGCCCTCACTCTCATAAGATTGATTCAATGTTACACCTTGATGCACACTATACTTTGATAAATATTATTGAATATTTGGGAACCTACCTTTTATTCTATTTGTTTAACCTTTTCCATATGGCCTTGCTGGAGTAATGCTTGCGTGTTACAATATATCAAGAAATTAAAAAACATTCAAATATACCAATAATGCAAAAACATTCAAACATTTTAAAATTTTAAAACCATGACCTATTTGTGGCTTTCTTTTTTGATACATAGATTATAAAATTATTACTTATCATACTCTTATCATTTACATATTTAACTTATGCACATGTTTTTGAAAATCTACATGAGCTTAGACATAGGAAATATATGTTAAACATTATCATGGGTATACATGATTTATGGATTTACATTATCTAACATTTGGCAATAACTAGTTTGTAGTTGGGGCATACCTACTTCAGGGGCATCTTACATAATTTCTAGGTTATATATTTCTATATTAATCTGTTGATGATATAGATCTATTTAGACTACTTATACATGTTTTTCCATTGCTTATACATTTCATGTGTGCTTTATTATGGATATTATATAATGATTTTTACTTGATGATGACATTTTTTTCTTATATGTGCTACTATTTTTTGTTCCATGCTTATTGATTATTGATTTCAATATATGTTAATTAATTACTAATTACATGATTAATGTGTTCTTTGTGTTTCTTGATTGCTTATATTTCTACTATTTTCTTGTTACAAGTACTGATTACATCATTGAGTCATTGTGTTTGTTGATTCTTTTTCTTCTTTAGTGTTATCAAGTCCCTTGTCGAGCTCAAACATGTCATACATCGTTATTTCATGCATCCATATGTCGACAGACTCTCTTGTTCTGTCAAGTCATGTTTGATTGTGTGCTTTTTGATCATGATAATCATTACAAATGCTTATAATATGTGATTTTTGTCATGAATATATTGCACATATCTCTTTGTGATTCTTATGTTAATATGATTACACCAATGTTGTCATGGTATTTATCATGAATTTCTTAGATGTTACAATGTGATTTAATGATTAGTTACCTCAAAGTATGTTCACTTATGACTATGCCTTGGAAGACATGTTTTGCACTTGTTTACTAATGATTACATCTTTCTAGGATTACATATCCAACCATGTATTTACATGTTTTATATGGTTTTTATTTAGATGCTAGACACGTGCATTTAACTATTTCTTTTGAGATGAGTAGTATGAATGCTTCATTTTACTTCCCTCATCTCAAAAAGATGGGGTATACACTGGAATTTAGAGATTCAGACATGTATTAGAAATAAATACTCACATATAGTCAAACCTAGTGACCTCATGCACGACTATCAATCCTATATCAATCATATGCCGATTTGTGACAAACTATCAATATTTTACAAAAGATTCCTTAGATTCTCACTTAGATCTTATCCCAAACAATATAAAAAAAATTCAATTTTCAAAATGGACTTACACTTTCAAGTGTTTCAATTTTTGATTGTCTTCATCTTTAACAAGGTACTTAGGCATTTTATCCTCTATATAATTACTCTGCATCTTAACCTCTACCCCTGCATAGTCATTTTTCTTCAGTGGCACGTAGCATGATTATTTTTCATATACAACCTCTATATAGTTTCCTAACCATTGTAGCCTATACCCTGCATAATGTTCTACCTTAGTAGCACCTAACATAGTTATTTGGCTCTTCTAGCCCTTGAGTTCTATTTGTCTTATGTAGCCTCTACATAGTTCAAAATATCCAATATGTCCATGAGTATTTTGTGTGACTCATCCTTGATTAGGTCACACTTCCCCATGAGTATGTTTACATGACCTTTTCCTTGATAAAGCTCACACTTTTATATTTGTTACATCTTACGCACAACCTCCTTCTGATAAAGGTAATTTCTCCATTACAAGTGCAAATTCTAGATATTTCAACATTTCCCAACAAGTGGCACCACACTCTAAGATATTTTAACCAATTACTTTAATTGGGGTTTATACACCCCATAAATCTCTTCAAGAAGTTTCAAAAATGTTACAACATAGTTTGGTTACTAATTAGGGCCAATCATTATTATGCTTGCTCATTTAATTTTTCATAAATTGATTTAACAAAAATAGAATTTATAAAACCCTAATTATAGAGTCACATGTGAAAAATAAAGTAATAAAGTATAGATCTGACCTAAGAAATAAGTTAAAGAAATATAAAACCCTAGGTGCAAGAGAGGGAATAGAAGACTTAGTTTATTTTGCAATTGATCCTGAAGTATGTTGGACTGGAAGACTGATGAACAGGAGGAGGAAACTATCGCAACCATGTATGATAAATTCTGCAACTGTCGAATATGTCTGGACTGGGGCATCTAGACTGGGTCAAGGGAACCAGAGTCTACTCTTGGGCGCATGTGACTGCGAAAATGGTCAGAAAATGATTTTTCTTGTATTGCACTAGTATTGCTAACCTTCATTGTTGATCACCTATGTGTTGCACTATACCCACAGAATTTACCTGTAACCTGAGAAAAAGATTATCTCCTACAAAACCCCAAAACACATCAAACCCTAAAAATAAAAAGATGTAAATGGGGAGTCGAACTGACCCTGATAGTCACCCGATAGAGTGAACTTACAACCAAGTGTTACACTACATCTCAGATTCTGTGTAGTTTTATATCTGTGTGTGTAGAATCGTTCCCTAGGAGGCTCTTGAGCAAGATGCACTTGATATTAAACAATAGCTAGATGGAGATATGTAAGTAGATGTGTGTATGGAAAAATTAACTTCCCCTCCTATAAAGTGTATGTAGAAAAATGCAGTCCCTTGTCCCTTGAATGATAGCTAGATGAATGCTTTGTTGCTCTTAAAATGCCTTTGAATGCAACCTTAGGTGATGATAGTAGATGCTTAGAGCTTGGTCCTTTATTATGATCACATAGCTTTATATTTATATGATTCCCTTATTTGAATTTTGTAATTGACAACTAAAATGCTGAACCCATAAGAAAACAAGATGCCCAAAAGATAAAAGAGGCCCAAAAGGGGTGAGTAAGATACAAAGGGGTCGGGGGCACCCAGAGGGGATGAGGGCACCTAGGTGTTGGCGTCCTAGCTAGGCGTTGGTGTCCAGAGTCAATAAAAGATAAAAGTAATGAATATCATACTAGGATGTGCGGTGTGTAAGACCAAAGAGGAAACCAAAAAGATATAAAAGATGCCAAATATAGATGTCAATTACTAATTTTCTCACTTACAAATCATATGAATAGTAGTATGTGATTAGAACCTAAAAATGTACCCAAATTCATGATTGTGTCTACATTTACCCCCAATTTCAGTTTTTGAGTGTTTACTTGAGAACATTAAGTAGATAAGAGATGTGTACTTTATAGCCATGTAGATTGATGGAAAAGGTGTGCCAAAGAGACAAGAAAAAACTTGGAGTGATAGAAAAAATGAAGCGTGAAATCTAAGGAAGAGGAAATGACCCTATGGGTGAAGCGTATGAGTGTTGTATCGTGTTGTGCATGTTGTTGTGTTTAGTGTAGGGATGCTTCTTCTTTTTATCAAGGAGGACCTACAAAAGAAGAGAGAAAGGTTATTCAAAGTCATTCATTATGAAAACCCTGCAAAAATCATGAAAAATTATGTAAAAATACAAAAAAGTAGTAAAAATGAACATGTGCACCTTCGTGATGAGTGAAAAGGATAAAAAGTGTCCTAAACTACTGTAGAAGAGATTTTTTTGGTGATCTTACGCCATGGAAGAAGATTTTTGGGGAGAAAGGTCTAGTTTTATTCTCCATCCCTAACTTCTTAATGATTTTATACACCATTGCAGATGGTGTGATCTTATTTGTTCCATGTTTGATCCAGTTCGATCTAGTTTGATCCAAGTAGAAAAATTTGATAGAATGCATTTTGATTTCTAGAGGACTATGTTTGTTCTGTGAAAACTTCTTTGTGAAATGTTGAATATTACACTGATATTATAAATTAACTATAACTACCCTTTGATCATATGCACCCAGGAAAGTTCAGGAGCACCCAGGCACTAGTGTTTGTATATGGGCACTAGTGTTTGTGGTGTACTGAGGACCTAAGTCATATTCTAGGCCATTTTTGTGATTGTAGACTGTTATGTTCTTGTATTGATCAGGCATGTACTAAAACTCTAAGATACTAAATAGGGTGACTAATTCACCCAATGTATGCCCACCTTGTTTTTGGTGCATGCAACGTCGCTAGGAGGATACAACCCAAAGGAGAGGATCAGATGATGATCTGAAACTGATACCCTATAGGGGAGGGAATTTTTTTGGTAAAATCCAAGTTTCATGCAAACAATGTGGATAGAAACATGTGTTAGTACAAACAAGACAAATATACATATAGAAGACAATGTGTAATCTTACAAGCAAGAAGACAATGTAGACCATGAAAAGTGGGTTTCAAACATGGGACATTGCTCACAATTTCTCCAAACAATCAAGGCCGAAGAGGCCAAAAGCATACAACCAATTGATGTGAAATTTATAGTTTATCTAATCCAAAATAGCAACAATTACATTAAATAATAGACTAATGCAATAAGACACAATGTTGCAATGAACAAAATATAACAAAAACACTCTTATTATTATTCAATATCATGGAATTTGTAGCAATTATATGGTGAGAGAGCTTACAATATAAAGGATGTTGATCTCCTTAATACAAGGATTCAACTCCAATCTTTAATACTACAATATCCTCTCTTATCTCTCCTAGAATTACTCCCAAACCCATAAATCTCTCACACAACTCTCAAATAGCTACGTGAGTTGTTTATTCAAAAAAATCACAACTAATAAAATATAATATATTATTAATAATGATTTTTGTATAACTCATATTAATAATATTACAATCTTTATTTTTCACACACAAATATGATATTAATATAAAAATATTAATATCTTACTAACACACTAACTTACTAATGTAATATATGAATATTACATTGAAATATTACAAACAATGATGTGAGCACTAATCCAAATATTATTCCTAACATTCCCCCCCTTAGTGTGAACATGAATGAGTTCTGTCTAGAACCTACTCATGATACATTGGTTTTCAAAGAGTACCATCAACTCCAACAAGTTTTCTAGTGGAACCATTAACCACTCTATATGTGATTTTTTAAGAGATTCACAAACTCTAAAATTGGTTTTCTAGTGGACCTCCAACCACTCCATAGCAGCGTACACGTTTTCCCACCCCCATCTTTACATTCAAGGGAAAATACAAGAAATGTCGCTCACATAGGAGCTCACTTATTACAAGAGTGGACAGGAATAAATCATTTGTTCTTATTACATCACACAATGAAAATCAAACACACAACAAAAATAAATGCCAAAAATTCACTGTGTGGTCCCATTTCTTGTGGCTTGCGAGAGGTCACTGATTAACCTCCTTCCTCTATTTCCTCCTCCCTCCATCATCTGTTGCTTTAGTTACTCAGAAAATTTTATCATGAAGCTCAAAAATACCCCCCATAAAGTGGATGTCGTGTACAAGTGAAAATGCGTCTAATTAAAAAATTATATAATTGTATTGTGCACCACAAAACTGGGTTTTTGTAAAATTTTAACATAAATTATCCATCTATTAACTAAAAAAAACCCAATAAATTTCATAATATTTTGAATTTGGGTTTTTTAGAAACAATCAATTTATTAAACGTTTGCTTTAAAAACAACAAAAACTTTCACTCAATTTACATATAAATTTATGCATAGATACAGGACAAATATGAATATGATGTAAATTTCAATATTATGTGTCTTGTTATTATCTTTCCAGAAGAAAAAAAATGAGACATCAAATGGATGTCATATGAGTAAACTACATTCTTTTTACTGTGATGTGTCTGCTAGAAATTTTCTTACGGGATTCCTTCAACCATGTTCTTCTTCTACTACACTTGCAAAAGGAAACTAGCTTTGATACTAGATGATATGAAATTTATAGTTTATCTAATCCAAAATAACAGTAATTACATTAAATAATAGACTAATGAAATAAGAGACAATGTTGCAGTGAACAAAATATAACAAAAAAACTCTTATTATTATTCAATATCATGGAGCTTGTACCAATTACATGGTGAGAGAGCTTACAATATAAATGATATTGATCTCCCTAATACAAGGATTCAACTACAATCTTTAATCCCACAATATCCTCTCTTATCTCTCCTAGAATCACTCCCAAACCCATAAATCTCTGACACAACTCTCAAATAGCTACATGAGTTATTTATTCAACAAACTCACAACTAATACAATATATTATATTATTAATAATGAGTTATTTTATGACTCATATTACCAATATTACAATATTTATTTTTCACACACAAATATGATATTAATATAAAAATATTAATATCTTACTAACACACTAACTTACTAATGTAATATATGAATATTACATGTAACTATTACAAACAATGATGTGACAACTAATCCAAAGATTATTCCTAACAGCAATGGAAAGCAAGACATATGGCATAGCCCACAAACAATGGAAAACAATAGAAGACAATGGAAAACATTAGAAAGTAAAGTATTAGATAACCATGGTAGAAAATCATTCGTGCAAAGAAAATATTACACATGAAACACTCATTAGCATGTTAGAAAGATAAAAAGTATGTCAAGACATGTATATATCACTAGAGTAGTGTGATAGTAATAATAGGAAATAGTAAATAATGAAACAATAACACTTGTAGTGTATAAGAAAGTAAACTTCCCCAAGAGCCTTGGTAGGACTGGTAAGAGGTACAGTTCCAAGCATCCGTGTTGTGTGTAAATATCTATGTAGAGTCTGCATTCACAACTAGAGAACAAGTGAAGTCGCATGTGTATGTATAGAAAGATAATGACATATGAAGTATTTACCTAGCATGTGAAACAAAGTGTACATGTAACTAGTATAAGCAAGCAAGAGTATGCGCAACCAAGATATATAGTATGTTGTGAATGAGTGAGTGGAATGGAGTGCAAATTGAATATTATAGGAGTGGTGTGCCCCTTGAGCAAATGTGGATGAATATATATGAGATGAGGTTCATTTATAAAATACCTCTCAAATAATTAACCATAGAACAAGATTGTGTCATCAGGAAATGGTTTGAAGGATGTGCTAGATAGATATATCAGTGAAGCATAAAGCATAAACAGTGTGAATGTGGTGTGGTTCATTCCATATGTGTACCCTCTGGAGTCAAGAATGAAGCGTGGAACTAGATTTTTTCATAGGGTATTATGTTGTGTGAGAGTCGAATGCTAGAAATACATATCAAGAAACATGGAGCATGAATTGTGTACTGTGTGAGGTTCATGAATGTAGTATGCCCTCAACACTTAAGTGTGAACCTTAGCACAAGATTAAATCATAGGGTAGTGATGATACAATTTGTGTATTAATGTATGTATGATGAATGAGAAACACTAGAATTCAAGCACTGATCATGGTAATAGATATGAGATACACTTGATAATGCTACGAGGAGGGGGGAAGTGAGCATGATGCCCCCAAGTGTAGAATGTGTATAAGAATAAAGTAACACCATCTAAGTTATCATCATTCTCATGGTCAAAGTCAAATGGAGATGCATCAGAGACCTGGTAAGATATAATATGTGGTTGATCATGTAGAGAGCCATTATAGCGTAGATTGTACATGCCCATTGTGTATTCTTCATCACTGAAAGGAGATAATGGAAAACTATGTGCATACCATCAAGTAATATTTTGTGCATAGCTGAGAAATACGAGGAGTGTGTGTAACAAATACTGATAGATAGAAGATGCAGAGGCCATAAACATTAATAATTCTAACATGTCCATGATATAGATGAGGAGAATAAGATGGAGGGAGGAGATCATACTTTGTGAATCCTAACTAAGTTTAGCCATCATATGTGACAATAGTGTCACAACAAGTGGGATTGAATGGAATGTGTGGCTAGTAAGAATTATTCATGAAAATAGTGCATATGAAAGGAAGAAGCATAGATGTAGGTTCCTCGTGAGAAGATGAGGAAGTTAGTTTGATGTACAATGTATGGAAAAACCCCTGATAAAGTACCATAGAATTATTAGAAGGGGGTTGTTTGAATTAATATTCACTAGGGCCAATAGCAATGAAAGTATCATTGAAGTATGACTCATCTATATTGATAGGAGTAAAATTAATCTCGTGTAATTTTTCATCAGTAAGATCAACGGTATCAACTGCGTCACCAGAATCATCAGTGCTGACATTTTCATGCTAGATAATAGTATCAAGGATATTAGTAGGAAGTGAGCTTGATGCAAGAGCGAGAGGATTGTTAGCGAGTGGAGTAGAGGTGTTTATTGGAGTAGACACAGTGGGTGAAATGATATCAGTAGTATGAGTGGAAATGGATGGGATGTTGGTAGAGGTGGAAGAAGGCTATGAAGCACTAGTCTAACCAATATCATATGTACTAATATTGTTGTATGGAATAGGTTGTGATGGAGGAATAGGTATAGAAGTGACGGGGTCTATGTGATAGAACTTGAATGGATAGGTTTCGGCAGCAACGGTATGTGCATAATCATCATGTAATAATTTAATGTAGTGATGAATAGTATATGGTACATCATGCATTGTATGAATGTAGGGTCTACCCAGCAAGAGATTAAACAAAAATTAGGCATTGATAATGAATAATACTATAGGAAATATCTTAGGCCTGACTTGTATAGGTAACATAATAGTGCCTGGAAATATTAGAGTAGTGGAGTCATAACCGCAACTGAGAGTGGAATTCTTAGAAATTAGATTATTGGTAATGTCTATTTTTCATAAAAGGGGTTGAGCACATAGATTAATGGTGGATCCATTGTTAACGAGTACACATTTGATACAAATGGTGTTAATAGTAGTAGTGATAAGCAAAGGCGCACATAGATTATCAACAGTAGATGATGTAGATACCTAAAATCTGCTTATGTGGTTTTATTGCTAGAAGTGCACTAATTACCCTCATTCCTACCATTTCCATTATAAATAGTGTTTTTCCACTAATTAACTAATGTTTACCTCTATTTTGGTTAATTAACAACACTTTTTTAATTAACTAGCCTTTATCACATTTTGGGTGCCAATTAACGATACTTCACTATTTATAATCCTCTTCCGAGCAAACAATTAGCTACAATTAGCTAATTAAGCCTATTTACCCTTGTATTTAATCAATAAACCCTCTTATTGATTAAAACCCCTCTTTCAACCATTCAAAATCACCCCAATTTCCTCCAAATCATCTCTAAAGGCTTTAAAAGTTTATCCTAGCCTATTAATTAATCCCATTTGATTAATTAAAGCACCCCCAACTCCCATGAGTTGTTAATTCCACTAATCAAGGTTAATAATTCTTAATCTACTTTATCCTTTATTCCACGTGCACCAAGATGTAAGCTTCTCTAATAATAGAAAGCTACATAAAGTACCCCTCATACATGTTCACACTTTACACCATACTTTGAATAGTATATCATATAAGACATGTGATTTAAGAGCCTTCTCCATTGATTTGGGATAGTGTAATCATCTCTTGCATCCATTTCTTCATGTTTGGTTAGTAAAGGAGGATCTAAACATGGCCTTGTAGCCATTTTAGAGAGATCCTTTCACAAAATTGAAGAAGCAACATCTAATTTGATCGCTTGTGATCTTCATAGCTCCATTTTTAGTATGCAATAATACACTTAGTAGGAATGTTTGTAGTTAGATGATTGATTTCATGTTAATTTCATTTTAGAATTTTAATAAGTTATGATCATAATGGTTATGTGGCAGATTTTTATCTTAGATTTTGGACTACTAGGTTGTAGTCTATTTCAATTAGCTTTGCAAAATTTTATGTAGTTCACATTTGGCATGCCCAATGGGATGGATCTTATTTCTTTTTCTTTAATTTTAAATATTTTTATATTAGTTTCAAATTTTTGGTTTACTAACCCTCTTTTGCATTTATAGATAAATATGAAGTTTATTAACTAGATTAGTTGAGGTTTCTTTGTTTTTATGCTCTTTGCAAGATCAAATGAGATGAGGTGATGTCAAAATTGGACCAAATTGACAAACTTTTGAGCTTTTGATAATCTTTTTATCAAAGATATCATGTTTTGATGATCTATAGGAATATTTGTCTATTGAGAGTCTACATTGCACTACTTCTTTGAAGCTTGTGCTACCTCTTGAACCCTTGTGCTACCACTTGACTAACTTGTGCTACTGCTATTTTGTCTGTGCTGGTGAAAACTATGTTTTTTTTCTGTGTGTGGCATGCACTACTACATTATTGGCTTGCACTACTAAGTATCTACATGCACTACTTGCTCTATTGTGTTACCCTTTTTGTGCCAGTGAGCTCCACTTTATGCTACCCCCAAAAATCCTTGTGCTACTACTTCACAAGCACGCGTTACTATTACACAGTCTTGCGCTATTACACTGAGTTGAATTTTAAGCTCTATTTTTAAGGTTTTAGATTCAGATTTTCTATGGTTTTACAGGTTTTCTTAACTGTTTTCTATGGGTTTTAACATTTCTAATCACATTTCTAACATTATTCTTAAGTTGTTGATAAATGATTGTGTTTCCAGGCTTTTTACAAGTTAGGATAAAATTTTGTGTATGTTCTTCTCTTACACACATTGTGTGATCTTGAGAATCAAAAGTAGATTTATACCTTCTTTTGCTATCATTTAGAGTGAGTGGGAAATTTCACTATTCATTTTTTATACTTAAGGGAATTAACTTTTCATAAGTCATTTGTGTGATCCTTTGATTTTTAAAAAAAAAAACCATTGATAAAAATTCAGCTAAAGCTTGTGTATGCTCTTCTCTTGTACCATTGCGTGACGTTGAGAATCAAAAGCAACTTAAGTTTTCATTTTCTAAAGTACTTAGATTGATTGGGAATGAACTTTATACTAAGAATTATGGTAATTCTTTGATTTACAAAATTTTCATTATTATCTAGTTAGGTCGCTTGTTGTGTATGCTTTTCTCTTGCATCATTGGACAATCTTGAGAACCAAAAACAACATTTAATCTTATTTTCATAATATTATAGATCTTTTAGATAACTACTAACTATTTTTGTGTATGACCTAATTCTCTTTTCAAAGACTTTGGATCTAAACAAACTCTAACTACACGTGTGTTGTAGGTTGTCAATGGTGTTTTAAACATCACTAAGATCTAAAGATTAAAAAATACTCCACCTTTATTCAACACATTGTATTTGTAGGTTTTAATTAAGAGCTACATATTATCCTCTTTAAACTAGGGGAATTATCTTGGCATAAGCCATAAAACTCATTGTGAGGATTACCCCATGAACCCCAAATTATTCCACACCTTAAGAGAAATGGTGGACCAAACAGGAAGTGCTCCGCTACCAAATTGACTAGTATGCCTTTATGGGATTAGCATCAAAATTATCTTCACGCAACCCCAGTGAGGCAAAATCGTAAGTTATTGCTCATTATATCAAAGGGGGTAAAGTAAATTCAGGATACTCCTTGAATATTCCTAACATGATTTCTTGGCAAACTGCACTCGCAGAGATTAATTTATGACACCCAAACAGTGAACTAATAGGAAACTTTTGGCTTGGAGACAAATTGACTTTATCCATCATGTTCTAAAGAACTCTAACAAAGTGAAACAAAATTCAGAGTCAAAACCTTGTTATTTAAAAAAGGGGAGAGTCCATTAAAGTTGAAACCACGTGTTATTCATCACGAAACTTACAAAGTGTTACTTTCTCCTCATTTGTCCTGAGACAAGGTGAAACTTTGTCGAAGATATGTTAAGCATTTTTCATCACCACTTGTTCTACTCCTTTGTTTTATTGTTTCCATTTTTGGGACAAAAGAGAACATACATGCGTAGTGCTATCAAATATTGTGTCCACCAATTTTTCATCTGCTTGCATCCTTCCTTATTGTGACTATGATAGTAAGTGTTGAAAGTGTGTTGATATGTCTTTGTATCTTGGTAGCCATCATATTGATACCCATATCGAGCCTTCATTGTAGTTATCTTATCTCATCATTTACTTCCTTTGAGTTGTTTTGTTTCCCGTATTATAGTCATACAATTGGGATACTTACATCTTGTTTTCATTATGAAACTTGATCTGAGTCTCTAAATTATATTGTTACGTTTCTCGCATAAATATCAGCTTCTTGATATACTTAGACTTATTTTTGATCCAAACATTACCTTGAGTTTTTGAAAGTTTTTTTGTTATGTTGCTCGCATTGTTTTTTATTAGATAGGGTAAAACCAGGGATCAGCTCCCAGAGGCCAGTACATGAAAGAATAAATCGTGAAAGCACCTAGAAAGAGACAAAAAGAGGAACATGACCAAAAGGATTTAAACAGGCTTAAATCCAAAGTAAAAAGGTCTAGAAACCCAACCAGAGAGAGAAATAGAAACTAAACAACTAAACAAAAAAATAGAGACAGTTCGCCAAAAAACCTCTGAAATTTAAGGAACAGAAACAACATTCATTTTTCTTTTGATTTTTGGAGGGTTTGGCCTTCCTGGTCATAGTCTCCTTGTTGTGTTTGAGATGTAACTTCTTCTGGAGTGGCTCCTCCTCTTCCTCACCTGCATCTTCCTCTATATTTTCCTCATCCTCTTCTTCTTCTTCAGAGCTGGTGACACTTGAAAATTTTATTTTCCTCTACTCCTCTTCAACCGCTTCTAGAGGAACCTCCATATCATGAACAAGATTATCCAGGTTGTTGATTCCCCCCCTGATGTTGTTCTGGGCTATGCAAAACAAATTGGTGGCTTCAATGTTGTCAAGCATGTTGTTCCTGGCCATCAAATTTTCCTCCTGCCTAACCTGTAACACAGTCTCCATGTACTACACTTTTTTCTTCAAGTCCTCGTGGCTTAGCTCTGCTTCCAAGACCATTTTACCTTTTCCTTTCAAAGACCTATCCTCCTGACTCACTAAACCATCCACATTCTTCCCCTCCTTAACTCTGTTATGGCCAATTTTCCCTCTTGCATCTTTTTGAGACATTCCACCAAAGTAATGTCCTCCTCCTCCTCAATTTCGGGTGTGGGTTTAGCTAGCATGGGTTTACCTTTTTGAAACAAAAGGAGGATGATCCCCTCATTGATAGGGGTATCCACCTTACCCCTTTGATACATCATTTTTTTGCTCGCATTGTGGTAACATCATTTTGATACTAAAATATTGTCTTTTCTACAAATCTTAATTAATGTTTCCAAATAGTGTTGTTGCATTGCTCGTGTTTGCAACTTCTATTTTCAAAGACTTAGACTTTTTTTGTATTAAAACTAGCTTTATTATACCTTGTTTGGATTTCACGTCAACACCTTTTAGTACTTAGGTCTTGTTTGTTCTAAACTTGACCTAAGTTTTTATATTGTGTTGTCGTTATTGGCACCAAACCTATCTTGGAAAATGTAGAGAGGAAACTATTCTTGTGTTTGGATCATAGTCTTTTACTTGATTATTTTTCCTAGATACTTCTTGTTATACAATACCTTGGTTAGTGTGTCATTCATTATTCTTTGGTGTCGTTTGTTCATATTTATCCTTTAGATTCATTACCATTTATTATTTGAAATTCTTTGTGATGATTTGACATCATTACGTTGTGTGGTTTTGCCTAGGGTCCATTTTAATCCACCGTAGTGAACTCTTTCACGTTATGCCTCCTATCACAAGGATGGGGCATCAAAAATTAGGATCAGGTCCCTTTTTAAATGAAAATTTAAACCCAATTTTTAAATACAACACCATGGTTGCTCATAATGGTGGTGAGGATAATTCTCCTCGAGCGGAATTTGAATTTAACCCCACCCAAATCAAAAATTTATTATTTCAAAATAGACATGAGGTTCTTATGTGTTTCATAGAGTTAGGAGACAAGTTGCCATCTATATTTGATCCCTCTCTTATTTCTAGTATGGTTCACAGAGAATAATAAGGAGAGCGTCCTCGTAACATTAATGACATCTTAAACTCAGGTCATGCTTCTACTTCTTGGCAACAGAATGATGAAGAGGTATCTTTCTAAAAAAATGCAGGATATCACATCCCCATTGTCAAAATTCATTGTGAGGATCATGAAGAGCATGTTAATCATTAATAACCTCCTCATGAGAATTGTAAAGAGACACCCACTCAAGAGGTAACCTTAGAACAACAAGTATAAGCTCTTACTCTCCAATTGGCAAGCTTAGATTCACATGTTAATAAGGAACAAACGTAGACTCCTAAACAAGATAAGACTAAATCTTCATATCAAGATTTATATACCAATACTCCCCATCAGGAAACATGTAAAGAGCCATATGAGGAGTTTTACACAGACAATAAAGGCAGTGACATAGCTAGATTTAACCACTTATATAGGCCAATGCCACCTACACAGGAACCAACTCTTCAAACAAGAGTGGTTATCCATGAAGAGCTCCCTTACTGATTTACAAGAAGGAAATGTAGAAAATAGTAAAAATTATCAGTTTGAGGAGTTATGGCCATATCCCTTTGACAGGGATATGTTACAGGTACCTTTCCCTTGTCACTTTGATTATCCCAAGTTTGAAAAATACAAGGGAAAAGGTGATCCAAGACACCACATTAAAGACTTTTACATGGCATGTTAACATGTCACATTTAGTGATAATTATCTCATTTTCCTTTTCCCATAAATTTTAGGGGGTCAAGTACTCAAATGGTTTTTACATACACCTAAAGGATCCATCTCTACATGGCCAGAATTATCAAAACACTTTGTGCATCACTTCTCATTTAATATAGAAAATGATGTTACCTTTTAGATTTGTGTAATGTGAAACAACGGAACAATGAAAACTTCTCTAGTTTCTTACAGCGATGGTGAGGGTTACCTATTCACTTCTCTTGCTCCATACCATAGAAATAGTTAGTCAGCATATTTGTAACTAACTTACACCCTGAGATTAAGTTCCACTTACAGATGCATTGTGGAAACACATTTGAAGAGGTTATAGAAAAAGGTATTCAAATTGAAAAAACATTATTAGCAAAAGGGACTTTAAATCCCTTCTCACACATTCATCACAATTCAAAACCTTATGAAAAATCGAAGTTTGTTCCAAACAAGAATAAAAACATCATAGGTAATGGAATGACGGACTCTAAACGAGTACAGGTTGTTCAAAACCATCTTGTTTTAAAACTTGCTAAGGGATCTCCAGCCCTTGAGTATAAACGTCACACTTTCATCCCTTTATCTGACTATATGTCATCGATATTGAAACAATTAGAAATGGTTAACATGGCTAAGTACCCAGAAATTATACCCTATGGACATGACACACCTAAGCCATCATGATTTAGAGAAAATGAATATTGTTGGTTTCATCTTGTCAAGGGTCATAAAACTAATAAGTTTTTTAAGTTGAAACACTTTATCCGGGACTTAATTAATAGTGGTGATTTGCAAATGGATTCCTCTTCCCCTAGTAAATCTACCAATGTAATTTTGGGAATTTACAAATAACCTTTCCCTAAACATAATAGAGGAAAGGAAAATTTGGATCAAGGATAGTCATCCTAAACCAAAAATGCTAACTATGTTGCAAAAATGGATAGTCATTTTGATGCCCTAATTGGTTGTGTCAATCCACCTTTTGAGCATATCAACACCATTAATATTAAAACAAAGGAGCATACCATGGAAACGTGACATGCTTGTCTTGTTATCTCATAACCTCCTGCATCTACGCCTCAGGATAGTCATTATGATGCTTTAGAGAAACTACAGAGAACTACTACTAAGATTTCAATCTTAGATCTTCTCAAAATATCTAATGTTCACAAGGACATCCTTTGTAAAACATTACAGGGGTCAAGAGTATCAATTGATATTGACCCTACATGCTTCCAAGAAATGGTAGCACATATTTCTTCAACATATCACATAACCTTTATACAAGAAGAGATTCCTGAAGAAAATCCTTCACATAACTTGCCCTTACACATTAAGGTCATTATCAAATGTAAGAAGGTAAACTAGGGTGCTTACAAATAGTGGATCAGGTTTGAACAATTTATACTCTGAAGATGGTTCAGTAATTAGGTTACACTGAGGTTGATTTAGAAACTAAGGTCATTACCATCAAGGCATATGATAATGAAGAACGATAGTCAGCCATCATGATCACCTTCTCACTAGAAGTAGGTCCTACTACTCATTATACTAAGTTCCATGTTTTATACTTGGAGCTTCCTTACAACATACTTCTCGGTCTCCTATGGATTCATGCCATGTAGGTCATGCCTTCTATGTATCATCAATATGTTAAGTTACATCATGAAGGGAAAACCCTTACTATTTAGGGAGATCCCCAACCTTTTTCTCATTGCACAATATTATTGGGTTATTTTCCCACCACTTATGAGTGTCCTTCTACAGAGATGGTTATTCCAATTCAATCAAAGGCACTCACCTCACGAGTTGATCCAGATACCTTGTCTCCTAATGATAATGGTACTTCTACGTCAAACTCTCCCTTTATTACGTGGGAGATGAAGGTTATTACAAATGGCTGCAGAGAATATGATCTCCATAGTTTCTAGGCTCCCCCTATTAGACAAGACATGGGGTAGGCCTAACCATAATCATCAAAGGTCTAGAGAAAATTGTAGTATCGACACTTTCACTCCTGTTGGTCTATTAGTAGATGATAAGTTACTTAACAATATTGTATCCCATCATTTGGATGATGAAATGGATCCACATTATCAATCACCCTAGTTTTTAATCTCCAATAAAATGATGTATGCTACAGGATACAAAGGACATGGCTGCGACATCATTGAACAAGTTATGAGGGAAGTTCTCTTGGTACCCTATCATAAGGTATGTAAGTATGGTATTGGCATTCACCTGTATGGGTCTCATCCCCTAGAGTTCTAGGCTACCACTTTTGAGTGTGAAGATTGTTCATCAGAATACGAAAGCGAAACAAATTCTTGGTATAGTCTTTATGAAGACCTTGATTCCACGAACCTATTTTCTAAAATGGCTATCTTGGCTATAACCCTTGTCATATCCCCTACCATTCCAACATTAGACCTTTTTTACTCATCACTTGTTAACTGGGGCCAACAAAAACATGTACCAATCGACATTTTTAAAAATGACGAAGCTATTGGTGATTTTATGGTTCTTTGTGATAGCATTCTAGTTGGTGATCATAAGAAGGGATTCTCCATCAATATTAGCACATGGCTAAATTTCAAGGTGGAGGTTGAGTTATGAGGTCATCTAAGTAAAAAAATAAGCAAGGTAAAAACTTCCATAGAGAAGCCTTATAAAAATAATAATTCCAAGTCTTATAGTGAAAACATCTTTAAGTAACTTGCAGACAAACAAAAAGAAAAATCAACTGAAAAAGAAGTTGACTAGCCTAAAGGTGAAAATATCATTGAGACACCTTTAGAATAAGAATATCTAAATCTCCACCCTGATCCTACATTAATGGAGGAAGAATCCAATTTGCTTGTGGAGGATACCATAGATGTCAATATTGGTACAAAGGAATTTCCTAGAATTATCAAGTTGGGAGCATCGCTCTTGGTCCAAGACTAGAAAACCTTTGTGTTGTTTTTACGTGAATTTGTAGATATATTTTATTATTCCTACATGGACATGTTGAGGCTAGATTTTGCATTATCATTTCATAACCTCGTTGTGCACACAGAGGAAAAATCTATAAAATAAAAGCTCAGAAACATGCATCCTCACATCACCTTATTGGTAAAAGTAGAGCTGGAGAAATTTTTGGCGGTAGGATTCATCATGCCTATTAATTATTCATACTGGATTTTAAATGTAGTCCATATACATAAGAAACCTATCAGTATTAGAATTTTTACTTATTTCAAAGAAATAAATAAAGCTTTTCCTAAGGACGACTTCCCTCTTCCTAAAATCAACATGATTATCAACTCAACAGCTAGTTATGAAATTATATCACTCATGGATGGATTTTCAGGATATAATCAAATTAAAATTTCTAAGGAATATCAACATAAGACAAATTTTACAACCCTATGGGGGACATTCTATTATCAATTCATGCCCTTCGGCCTCAAGAATGCAAACACAACATATCAATAGGTTATGACTGTGATTTTTCATGACATGATCCTTAATATAATGGAAGATTATGTGGATGACATCTTGGCTAAATCCAAGACTCAAGAAGATCACCCAGAGATCTTATAACACATATTTTAGTTTCTTAGGGATTAGAAGGTCTGACTTAACCCGAAGAAATGTGTCTTCGACATACTCTTAGGAAAACTGTTAGGGTTTATTGATTCACAGAGAGGAATTGAAGTAGATACTACAAAGGTTACTGTCATAACAGAAATGCCTCCTTTGAAGAATATAATACAATTATGTATCTTGCAAGGAAAGATTCAAGTAATCAGAAGATTCATCTCCCATCTCGTAGACAAGTGTCACTCATTTACACATCTTCTGAAGAAAGATGTCAACTTTCATTGGGTTCCAGAATAATAACAAGCATTTTCTTTTCTTAAGGAATATCTATCTAAACCCCCTGTTCTAATTCCACCCATGGAAGGTGAACCACTACTAATATACATTTATGATGCTCACTTTGCAATTGGGGAATTGTTGGCCCAATATGATAAAGAGCAGAAAGAAAAAATTGTTTATTACCTAAATCATACATTGATTGTTTACAAGCTCAACTACCTCCAGATAGAGAAGGCTTGTTTGGCCGTCATTTTTTATTTTCATAAATTTCATCATTATTTACTAAATAATAAGACAAAGCTCATATCAAAAGTTTATCCATTGAAATACTTTCTATCAAATCCCACACTTATAGGAAAGATGGCCAATTGGATCATCTTACTTAGTGAATTTGATATCAAGTATGTTCATCAAAAATCAGTTAAAGGGTAGGTTTTGGTGGATCAACTAGCTGAAACCCCTTTTCCAAGTATTGAACCATTGATTTTGGAACTTACAAATGCTTCTACAATGTATCTTGAAGATTCCATTATATGGAAAATATAGTTTGATGCCTCTTTTACATTTCATGGTTTAGGTGCAAGAGTTGTGTTGATCACCCCTTCAGGAGAATTGATCCCTCAAGCATTCTGACTCAGGTTCCCATGTACAAACAATATAGCAGAATATGAATCCCTTATTGTACGGATGAAACTGGATATCAAGTGGGGCATTAGACAAGTGAATGTAATAGGTGATTCTATGTTTATCATCAAACAGGTAATTAATGATGATAAAGTTAAGGATGAAAAACTTCTTTCTTACAAAAAAATGGTTGACACTGTGAAGGAGTTATTTGAGAAAATTACATTTGAACATATCCCAAGAGGACAGAATTGAGTAGTGGATGTTATGGCTGCAATAGGGTCTATGTTACACATCCCACCTGGGAAAAATGATATGCCATTCTTTATTGAGCATCTAAAAATACCAGCATATGACATGTCGGAGTCATGTTTGGTATATGAAAATGTTGGTCCCTTTTCCCCTTGGTATAGTAACATTTTTACTACCTTCATGATGAAACCTTCCCTCCAAATATTTCTTGTTCTAACAAAAGAAACCTTATCCAGTGTATAGGCCGCTACACCTTACTTGGGGGAACTCACTACCATAGAGGCTATGATGGGAATCTGTTGCGTTGTCTCATTTCAGATGAATCCATCTTAGCGGTTAAAGAGGTGCACAAAGGCATCTATGGGGCCCATACAAATGGGATAGTACTGGCTAAAAATATACTAAGATAAGGTTATTTTTGGCCTAACATGGAGAATGATTATTGCAAATACGTAAATAAAAGTTTGCAATGTCATAAATATGGCAACTTGATACATGCATCCGCAAAATCATTATAGCCTATTACAACACCATGGCATTTTTAAAAGTGGGGACTCGATATCAACAGTAAAATTTCCCCTACATCCTCTGATGTCCATATGTTCATTATTACTACCACTAAATATTTCACGAAGTGAGCAGATATTGTTCCTCTCACCTATGTCAAGGGTTCGTAGATTTCCAAATTTATAATGAACCATATTATTTAATAATATAGCATCCCCTCTGCCATTGTAGCTGATAATGGTAAGTCATTCAAAAATAAAAATATGAAGGCATTATGTCAATGATTTCAAATCCAACTCAAGTATTCAACCCCCTATTACCCTTAAGGTAATGGGAAGGCTGAAGCCTCAAATAAAACACTTGTCCGTATTGT
This sequence comes from Taxus chinensis, assembly GCA_019776745.2. Taxonomy (NCBI): domain Eukaryota; kingdom Viridiplantae; phylum Streptophyta; class Pinopsida; order Cupressales; family Taxaceae; genus Taxus; species Taxus chinensis. The sequence goes on from CM034149.1 coordinate 787,598,822, forward strand.
GGAAAGATGGTGAATACAAGGGGTCATAATTGGAATTTGCATAATCATCCCATCCTCTGGGCTTACAAAATGTCCATTCGTACTCCTATAGATACTACTCCATATTCCCTCGTATTCAGAACAAAATTTGTATTACCCCTTTAGATCAAGCTCCCCTCTTTGCGCATAGAGCTAAGAGATTACTTTAATAAAGTGGAGTACAAATTAGCTCGGATAGCAGAGCTAGAGCTATTGGATGAGAAGCGCCTTCACACCCTTGATCACCTCAAAGTGTATCAAAATCAAGTGCATCGAAGTTACAAAAATATATTTATACCTCACAAATTTGAAGTAGGAGACCTTTTTCTAAAAGAGAATCAGTTCAATACCACTAAGGATGGTGAAAAGAAAGGTAAGTTTGAGCCTAACTGGTTAGGGAAATATGTTGCGGTTGCTAAATTTGGTTCGGATGCCTACAAGCTTACTTATTCTGATGTTAAATAACTTCAGGAACCCATGAATTCCATGCATCTTAAGCATTTATATGTTGAAGTGTGGGGTCCCTCAAATATAAGAAAATCAACAAGAAATATATAAAATCAGAAAAAGTAAAGAGAAATCAAATACGTCCAAATATGAAAACCATGCAATTGTGTCACTTTGGAAAATTCCTTTGGTGAAAACAAATTTCTAGTGCCATTGGAGTGTACGTTGTTCACAAGCATCTCATATCTAGGATTATGATGGATTTTTCTTAAGTTAGTCTTATCCTGTGTCTAAGATAATTTTTATCATGTCCCTCTTGGCCTTGATCTGGTTGATCCTACTTCTGTATGTGAATATTTTTCCTTTGTATATTCCCATCTAACACTGGGGGAAACTTTCATCATCACTTCTTGTACATAGCTCCAGGCATTCTTCCCTTGTACATCCCATCTATCACTGGGGGCATCCACATTTCTTTGTTTTCTTGTACATAGCTTTGGAAAAATTCTAGAAAATCACAAAAGACATTCTTATAACTTTTGAAAATCCCAAAACATTCAAATACATCTCATATAAAACTCCAAAACAATATAACATTGTCTCGAGATAATACCAAAAATAGTGCGAAACGTTTCAAAATTGTCCCACAAAAACAAAGTAGTAGTTTGCTTACTTTAGTTTTTTTATTTGTACATAGTTTTGGTGGTTTTATTTTTCTTCTTGTGTGCTTTAAATTGGATTCATTTTCTTACTTAGATTAATTATTACTTTAGTCTATTGTTAAGGTTCAGTGGGTTAATTTTTATCTTGCATACTTGTATATAGTTGTGTTGTTTTGATTAGATTGGATTAATTTGTGCTTGTCTTGTTTGCTTGTACAGTTTGTTATCATCTCATCATCCATATCATCTATCATCACATCTATACATCATCACATATCAATAAATGTTAAGCTACATCCTTCCCTTGTACATCCCATCTATCACTGGGGGCATCCACATTTCTTTGTTTTCTTGTACATAGCTTTGGAAAAATTATAGAAAATCAAAAAAGACATTCTTATAACTTTTGAAAATCCCAAAACATTCAAATACATCTCATATAAAACTCCAAAACAATATAACATTGTCTCGAGATAATACCAAAAATAGTGCAAAACATTTCAAAATTGTCCCACAAAAACAAAGTAGTAGTTTGCTTACTTTAGTTTTTTTATTTGTACATAGTTTTGGTGGTTTTATTTTTCTTCTTGTGTGCTTTAAATTGGATTCATTTTCTTACTTAGATTAATTATTACTTTAGTCTATTGTTAAGGTTCAATGGGTTAATTTTTATCTTGCATACTTGTATATAGTTGTGTTGTTTTGATTAGATTGGATTAATTTGTGCTTGTCTTGTTTGCTTGTACAGTTTGTTATCATCTCATCATCCATATCATCTATCATCACATCTATACATCATCACATATCAATAAATGTTAAGCTACATCATTATACAAAAAAATTAAACATGTATGCTAAGATAACATCTTCTAATATCATCAAAGAGGGGAAGGAGGGATCACCTTCTATCCCCCCTCATCATAGACCATAATAAAAACATGGGCTAAAAATCTTATCACATAACAAAAGGTGTGATAAATAAATAGTCCATCATCATCATATATCCATATAAATACAAATGTCCATGTACAAAACAATTTGTCTCGATGTGCATCGGAAACAATAAGCCATCATGGGCTTGGATCAAAAATGTGTCTTCATCACGAGGCATAATAAAAAACAATACATATACATCCATACACAAATGTTCTTTAATCATGAGGCATACATCAAAAATAGTACATCAATAAGGAGTCATGGATGACTCTTGCCAACACTCGGACTTCCTTTCCTGGAACCAAGTGGGGAAATTTGTTGTGTAGACACTCCGTGATGTGGTGATGGTCATTGCATTGATCTCACTGAATGATATGACATGTGTGATCTTGATCTAGATCTATTACATGTAAGCTGACTGAAAGGGATTGCTCTATGTCCCTTTGGGACTGCAGCATGATATAGCACTCTGTAGTGATCTACCTCCACAAATGTGTATGCAAAATCATAAACCACGTCTGGAGACCCTATGGCTAATGTTGCATGATGTAGACCATCATGCTCCATTGTGATTCTAGCCAAGTCTACCAGGAGCTTTGTCCTCTCAGTGACTAACTAGTCCCTCTCTACAGTGACCAGTTGTAACTATTTCCTAAAGGCAGCTAGATCCCCTATCCCCTGAATCAAATCTGTCTCGGGGGTTGATTGTTGTGGTGATCTTTATACTTCTCTCCATACCCCACCCACTATATTATGTGGTGGAGACCCCCATCCATCCTAACCATCTCTAACATTCCATCCATCCCTTGGAGGACTATGTGGTGGACGCAATATATGTAGAGGTGATAATGGTACTTACACCAGAACCTATTGTATTGGCACATGAACATGTGGTTGTGTAGGGAACTTTTACCTATAGACCTTGTCCCTATAGTACATCCTCGGCCTCCTTCTATCCTAATCTTGACCTATCACTAAGATCCTATCCCTATAAGCCCTACGTTGTGGAAAGTATACCTACCTCTATAATAGCCTAAGGGATCGTAAGGCACGGTGGAAGGACTATGGCGTAGCATGCCCTGTAATCTATTGTGGTCTCCGGGTCTACTATCAGGGGTTGTGGAATGGTATAACTAAAACTATCAAGTGCTTGTCGTAGGCCAATCCGTGGTCCCATATCATAAGTCTCGTGCATACCACATCTCGTCACTTGGGATGCCCTGAATGTGGCCAAGTTGTTGTTGAACCCAGTCTACAGGGTACCACTCTTTGATGTATCACCTACTCCCAATAATAAAGTGGTCAATCTTGGTAGTACCAATCTCTATACCATCATTTGGCCACTGATATAACCTGTAGCACTGTCATGTAATCATCCATAGCTATAGATCATCAAAAACACACCTATAGTAGAGGTTGTCTCCCATGCTTGAGTAAAAATCCTCTCCCATTGACTCCCATACTTAGTAGGAGGGCTCGTTTGGATCCCTATCATAGAGTACTCCATGTGGGCAACCTATCACAATATGGTCCCATGCCCATATCTGCAGAAGTGTGCCTGATCTGAGGTTCTTCTGACATCGGTATGTTATCAAGTGTAGATTCCAATATAAATCGACCAATATACATTGGCCCTAATAGATAATCTCATCGTCCGTCAATATGTGTACTAATTTAGTCAACCCAATGGGGAAATGAGTGTCAGTCTTGTCAGGGAGTAAGATTTAGCTGACAAGAGCCATCAAATACACATGTATACGGGAAAATTGTCAATCATCAAAAAGTGTATAGAGTTCTATTGTCATACCCTCTCATTATATATCTCAACGTAAGAACATATCCCAAAGATAGGCTTGAATCCATACATGGTCACCATCATTATATATATATATATATATATATATACCTCGAATCGGTACTCAGAGGATCCACCAAACATCCTCTAGAGCCACGGTCATCTCACCAGTAGGTAGTTTAAAGCATTGGCTCTCGATGCATCATCTCTTTGTTAAGGCCTACTAAAGCAGTCAGCAATGTGTGATCTAATCTATTGTGGCATCTACGATGCATAACTAAGGCATGTAGCCTCCAAAACGGAAATCATCCCTTACTATTCCTGTCATGTAAAGGTCTGCTCAAAATCTCTGAGTCACCTATGTCGCTCGTGTAAACAGGGATGGAAGCCTGAAATTTATATTAATCAGAATCAACCAATTTACATTAGCAGGACTGCAATACTTATAGGTATTGCATAGTCATGTGCAGACAAAATAATAGGTTACATAGGTACAACCAGAATTACAACAGCTTCCATAAAACATCCGGGAAGCACACAAAAATACAACCAACAAATTCTGTTGTTAAAACAATATAACAGCATCTGTGAAAGACAAATATGGTTTAAAAACCATATAATAATACACAACAAAAATATGGTTTATATTATAACCATTATTATTTAACTAATAAAATTAATTAAATAATTATACTATGCATAATTAACCTAACATTCCCCCCCTTAATTGTGCATTGTCTGAAGAGATGAGGAAAGGAACTCTCTAAACAACTCAAACTTCTCACGTGTAAGTGACTTTGTGAAAATATCTGCTTGTTGTTCAGTAGTTGGACAAAATTGAAGCTAGATGTTGTGCTTCAACACATGTTCGTGTATGAAATGAACTTGTACCTCAATGTGCTTTTTTCTCTCGTGAAAAATTGGATTGCGAGCAAGTTTGAGAACACCTTCATTATCAACATACATGGTGATTGGTTTGTCCTATGGTATTCCAAGTCCTTCCAGTATGCGACATAGCCAAATCGCTTCACAGACAGCTTCTCCTACAGAACGATACTCAGCTTCTGTGGAAGAGCGAGAAATGAAGTTTTGTTTCTTGCTTCCCCATGATATTGGTCCAGATCCCATAAAGAATACAAATTCAGAAGTGGATTTTCTATCATCAATGTTACCTGCATGATCTGAATTCGAATATCTAGTCAAGAAGAAGTTGTCGTTCTTCTTGTATTCTAGACCAAGATCCACTGATCCTTTAACATATCTCAAAATACACCTTACTATTTTCCAATGAAAAACTTTGGGTTCCTGCATTAACTTGGATAGATAGCTCACTGCAAAGCTGATATCTGGTCTAGTGTAAGTCAGGTAAATGAGACTCCTAATCAGCTGTCGATAGAGAGTGGCACTTACCTCAGGAGATTGATATGAATGAGATAACTACAATCTGTTCTCCATGGGTGTAGCAATTGGTGTGTAATCCATCATCCTAAACTTCTCGAGCATTTTCTTGGTATATTTCATTTGAGATACAAAAATGTGATTCTCTTTCTGCTATACTTCCAATCCAAGACAGTAATGCATCAATCTGAGATCATTCATGTCGAACGATGGATTAAGATCTTTCTTCGTTGCATCGATCATCCTCACTGAACTACCAGTGATGACTAGATCGTCGACATAAACAACAACAATCATCATATCCCCCCTTTCTTTTTGAGGTAGAGATTGGGATCCTATGGATTTCTAACAAATCCATGTTGTACGAGATTCTCATCAATCTTGATGTACCATGCCCGGGGTGCCTGTTTTAGGCCATACAGAGATTTCCTGAGTCTGCATACCTTTGCTTCCTGACTAGGTACTACATATCCCTCGGGTTGAGTCATGTAGACTTCTTCTTGTAAATATCCATTTAGGAAGGCACTTTTTACGTCCATTTGGTGGACTTTCCATCCAAGCTGAGTAGCTAGAGAAAAAATCATCCTGATTGTTTTGATCTTAGTTGTGGGAGAAAATGTCTCCTCATAGTCAATGCCTTCTTTTTGTCCATACCCCTTTGCTACAAGTCTTGATTTATACTTGTCCACTATCCCATCTACTTTGTACTTTGTTTTAAATATCCACCTGCATCCAATGGGTTTCTTACTTGGTAAAATATCAACAAGCTGCCAAGTGTTATTCTTCATCACTGATTGATATTTAGAATCCATGGCATCTTTCCAAGCTTTTAACTGTATGGCTTCCTAGACTGTAGAGGGCTCATCTAATTCAATAAGTCTACTCATCAAAGCAAATTTGACTTCTTCCCTTGCTTTACTACGAGTCTATGGTCTAGGGGTGGATGTATCTGGTAGAGCATCCATTCTTGCATCTCGTAATGTACTTATACACCATTTAGGCATATGTTGAACTGTTCCCATGAGTCGTGGTTCTATCTGATCAACACCATCATCCCCATCATCACTTTCATCTTCTGAGGGAACATCAGCCTCAATTTTTACAACAGGTGAAAAATCTACATCTTGTGAGTCTAGAGGAGGACTCTCTGCTTCCTTCTTCTCGAAAAACTCAACATCTCTGCTAGTGTAGACTTTTCTGGTCTTGGGATCCATCAATCTATACCCAAGAGTCTCTTCATTGTACCCAATGAAGATGATTTTCTGTGACTTCATGTCCAATTTATTTCTATTCTGTTTGGGTATGTGCATGCTTGCTTTGCACCCGAATACTCTGAGGTGTGCAATAGATGGTTTCCTTTTTTACCATGCTTCTTGTGGTTTTATTCCATCAAGAGCAGTTATGGGCACTCTGTTCAAAAAATATACTATTGTCTTTATTGCTTCTACCCAGAATGTCTTTACGAGTCCATAATCATCGATCATGCATCACACCATTTCCATGATAGTACAATTTATTCTCTCAACAACACCATTTTACTGCGGTGTCTGTGGAGGAGGAATTTGTCGACGAATACCGTGAGTTTGTAGGTAGTCTTTGAACCCATCACTGGTGAATTCCCCCCTCGATCTGAGCAAAGAGTTCTGATGTGACAACCAGTTTCTTTCTCAACTACTACTGTGAACTTTTTGAAGGTTTCAAACGCTTCACTTTTCTTACGAAGACAAAAAATCCACATTTTTCTCGAATAGTTGTCAACACAAAGCATGAAGTACTGGAACCCAGAATGACTTGGTTGCATCAGACCGTAAAGATCGGTATGAACCAGGTTATGTTTACCATGAGCTCAAAATGTACTTGTTATCCAAATTCACCCCTCAAGGTAAATTTGATAACATGCATTAAATTCTCAAGTCCCAGGAAAATATATTGAGTCAGGGCAAAAATTCATGTTTCTAGGGTCCCCTCAGATTTTTTCTAACTCCCCTATCCAAGAAGAAGAGAGCAAGTTCTGAGAAAAGGTGAAAAAATTACAGAAAACAAGCTCGGGCCAGAAAAAATCATGAAAAATGGCTAAGTCCTAGTCCTCGCAACAGTCGGGACATGAGGGACATCTGGACGCAAACCAGCCGAAAGGCCGCCAGGTGGTCTGCGTAGCATTTGGGACATCCGGGCCGAAAGTACGCGTGGGACGCAAAAATCCGAACTGGCCGAAAAGTGGAAAAAATTGACTAACTGTTGAAACAGGCAGTCTGGGACATCTGGGCAATTAGTACGCGGAGGACGCGAGTCAGCCAAAAAGACTTAAGGCAGCCTGGAACAGTTGGGCCGAAGGCACACAAAGTATGCGAACCGGTCAGATCGGCCGAAATGAGAACTTTCACACCGGGACAGTTGGGACAAAAGTACGCGAACCAGCCGAACCGGGCGAATCGGAAGAATTTGTCCCAAACAATCTGGAAGCAAGCGGGACATGAGGGACATCTGGGCGCGAACCGGCCGAACCGGGTGAATTAGAGGACTTTCATACTGGGAAAATTGGGATGAAAGTACACGTGGGACGCGGAAAAGCCGAAGCGGCCGACAGCAAGGAAGAAAAGTCAACGTTTGGTCCGGCAACTTCAAACGGCCATAACTTTTGACTCCAAGCTCCGATTTTCACAAAATTGGACTTTCTGGAACGAGCACGACGTCCTCTACACCACAAAAACTGGATTTCTTATTTTTGATAAGGGTAGATATATTTAAATAAGAGAAATATATTCGGCTCCAGTCAGTTAATGCTCATTCCCGTCAAATGACAAAAAACGCCTGCCAGACCCAAAATAGCTGCCCGCACTCAGAAGGCCATAACTTTTGCATTTCTCAACGAAATCACACAAAGTTGGTACCGTTGGAATCGTGGCTCCAATTCCAATGCATAGAAATCAATAAATTCCAGATTTTATGAGATATTGATCAATATTTTTAACAAAACGTGGCCCGGTTCAGAACAGTGTTTTATTTGGTAGTTGGGAGTGCAATTAAGAGGCATGGTCATCATTCTTTCTCTACTGCAGCACATGGGACAGTATGGGGAGCCTTTTGAAAGTAATATATAATCATTTCACTCAATTTAATGCCTCTTACAGGTGGTTGAAGGACAGATTTCGGGATTTCCATTTTCCCTTCTCTTCCCCTTCTCATTTTTTCTATAAATTGGAGTGTTGGGCTCATTGTAAAAGAGAGAGTTTTTGGGTGGCAAAGCTCTGCCAAAATTTCATTGTGAAGCCAGTGTGTTGCAGGCCCTTGTAGTGGACTCCTTACATGGTGATCCAGGCCCTTATCTTGTAATAGACTGAACTGTGCATACCAGGAAGCAATAAAATACAAGTTTGTGGATGTATCTTCCCCTGCTGTGTTTTCTTGCATTCTTCTTGCCCCTTTTATCTTTCTACAAGAATATTTTGTCTATTATTATGTTCTTTCAGGGATTCATTATCATTGTGTGTGCTTGGAATATTGCTGTGAATGCATTTTGCTAGATTATGGAGAACTGTCATCACCTCTTCTAGTGTGCACTTTACCTCTATATTTCACACATTTTGAGACTACTCTCACACCCTCCTTTTCTGGTGTATCACCGCTTTAGTGTAGGCTTTCATTTTATGCATTCACTTTCTCTGGTCCCTTAGAAATTTAGATTAGAATAGTTAGTTTCCCCTACATTAGAGTAGATTGTGGCAGGTAGTTTAGGAGCAAGAACCAGCTTTCTCTGGAGGTCTATCTCAAGTAGCAAGTCCCACAACTTGGAGATAGTACCCATGTTATCCAATCACACCGTGAGTTCAATTATATGCACTTGTATAAACATAGGGGTGATGTGATTCGGTGATAACAGTACTCCTATGGAATGAAACTCTGTGTTGTTTTCCTACTAGGCAGTGAGGACGCTTATATGTATCCTTCTGAAGAGATGGTAGCCCATGTACCATATTACACCGGTGAAGTGTTTCAAGATATTTGAAACTAACATGACCAAATCTCCGATGCCACAATTGTGTTGAGGTTGAGATCTTAGCCATAAGTGTTTGATTGTCTCTATGAACAAAATCAAGTTTGAACATGTGTCCCACATTGGAGGCTTTTGTAATTATTTTTAAGCCTCTTGATTTATCTTGAATCAAACATGTTTTCTTGCCGGATTGACTATCAAAGTCAATTTTTAGGTTGTGATCTAGGAGTTGACTGACTGAAAGAAGATTCTTAGTCAACCCAAGGACATATAGGACATTTGATCATCTATATTTGCATGAACCAAGGGGTAGAGAAATGTTCCCAATCCCCTGAACTATATATGAAGAATCATCTCCCAACGAAACATGATTTTTTTATGGTGTGTCCCTCATTAAAATAAACCAGTCTCTGTGACTGGTCATGTGTTGAGTGGCCCCTGAATCAACATACCAAACATCACTAGATGACATGGATGGTTCATTTGATCGAGTAGTGAATAAGTAGTCTTCATTGTCTGATTGTTCTTGTTGTTCAGCAATATTACCTTGCTGGTGGGGTCTTCTTTTCTAGTTCCCCTTTTTCTACTCTTGATTGTAGTTAGAATGTCCCTTGTTGGATTGTTGTGGAGGTCCAGAGTTTCTTGATGAACCTTTCTTGTAAGTATTATACCAACAATCTTGTAGGTTATGTCCTCTTTTGCAGATTAGACATTGCTTCTTCTGATTTCTGTCCCCTTGATACTGATTTTGATTTTGGGGATTTTGATGCGAATTAGGTTTTCCTTTACCTTTTCCTTTCCATTTTTGATGTGAAGAAAGTGTCTGCTCCTCTTCATCATCCTTATTGTGCATTGCTTCCTCTTGTTGCAGTAATTTTACCAGTTTGTCAAAACCAACTGTCATATCTGACACGTTTAGTGTTGTGACAAAAAATGCGGTAAGAAGAGGGGAGTGTTCTCAGAACAATGGGAATGAGAGCATCATCTGTGACCGGTTCTCCCAGGACTAGAAGTGAAGCCCTCAATTCTGCACCTCTCCTTAAGAAAGCTTCAATTTTTTCATTTTACTTGAACTTTAATGTGTGTAACTGACTCTGTAAATTCAGTATAACATTTTTGTTCTTGGCCTCATATACTATACTCAATTTATCCCATGCTTCTTTCGTTGTTTTGGCATCTCAAATGTGGGGTTGCACATCATCAAACATTCCAAAAAAGATGATGAGTTTGACCTTCTGATCTACTTTATCAAACTATCATTGTTGTGTTATATCAGTTGTTGATCTGGTCGGAGTACCATTCACAGTAGGCCATATTTCTTCGAATTCAAGTTGTGTCTTGATTTTAGTCTTCCATGCAGCATAGTTGTTTCCTTTGAGAAATTGTGAATCTGGAAGAAAAAATTTGGGGGCATTGGTGCCCACTTTGCAGATATCACTGATAGGGTTTGACTCTTATCACTCCAAATATTAGGTCTCCCAATCTATATATCGTCAGTCTGATATACCAAACCTTTCTATATATGTACCCTTCTGATATACCTGGCGCTATGTGGAAGAAGCTCGCCCTTTCTATATACCCGGCGGTATGTGAAAGAGGCGTTAACATACGTGAAAGAATTCAATATGTGGTACTAAGACAGTAATGATGGGGTCTATGCGATTATTGACACTGGCTCAAAGAAATATCCTCATACGCGCGCGTAACTTCGCTATATACTTGGATAATTTCTCAATCCAGATTTATGTCATGCAATCGTTCACAAACGGATGGGATGGTTCATAGTATGTGCACTGTGACCTTATTCCTCCCCGTTGATTTAAAGGGACGATGCCCAGACGACATTGTTGCAGCTATATTAGGCATTAAGTGTAGTAGTAGTCGCAATGGCTTTACCTGTAAGTGCTTCCCAGAGGCACCGTATATACCGAACGCTACGAATGAGATCTAAGATCTCGTGAGTGTTATAGAACCAATTTTATATTGTTTTGTATTATAATTCTGCCAGTTTCAGAGTTTACAGTTGACTATGGAAACTTGTAAATTAGTACAATATAATGTAGTATACAAATTACATTCAAAAATCTAGAAAATTTTGAATGGCAGGCAAAAAAAAAAAATTTACGGACCCTTGTGGCCTCTGGAGCCCAGTACAACCCTAAATTCAAAAAACAATCAAAAGTAGCTCAAAATGAATTTTTTAGAAAATCTTCCTTTGGCACATGCTATCCGAAATGGAAAAATAGGCCTAATAGGAGAAAAACCAAATTACCCTAAATTAGGGTTTTTTCTCACTAAAACATTTAGAGGCCTTTTTAGTTGTAACTAATAGTTTAGAGATGGTTTTTTTGGATAAATAGTCCTTCAAATTTGGCGGTTTTACTATTTTTGCATTAAAAACACATTGCCAAATTTCAAACCAGAACTGTTGGGGGTGTGGATTCGAACCCCTCACATCACTCACTTCAAAATCATTTCTGTCTAATCCACCTTGGCCTCTTAGGTTAGAGCTTGCTTGAATATAGAAATGAAGGTATATTGTATTTATTACAAGTGAAAAAACTGAATAACCTTTTAAAAAAGGTGCCTTTGCAGGTAGGAGGGAGTGTGTTTCATGTGTGCCAAGCGGAAGTCAGTTAAGGTCCTCTGAGAAGAAATCAGATCTAAAAAACTTATCTCCTTATTTGTTTTTGAAATGCCTTTGCATGTGATCTGAACACCACTTTGTTTTATTACTCTCCACTATTTTTTTTTATTTATCCACCGTTCTTTTGTTTGCTAACGTCGAGGATTCCTCGTTGCAAAGGAGGGAGATGGCGTGATTTATGGAGGATGGATTGGAGATGGATATATGTTGCTTGCTGTGTAGGTCGCAAAAATTATTCTCGATGGCTTGGCACTGGCTGGGTCGTTGTGCAGGTCACCTTAAAAATTCGTCCTCAACTCACCCTTTGTAAAGAAGTGTTGGCTCAACTAAGACTTTGGTGTTTAAAGGAGACTAGACCATGGAGAGGGCATGAAATTTTGTTAGCTGATCTACACGGATCCTTTTTCTATTCAAATTTAGTGTGGATCATCCTTTGCGTGTAGGAGCCCAGTGGATTCAAAACTCACATTCACCAATCGTGTTAATTTGTCTGAGTAGCTCGTCAATGAGACTCGATTTCTTTACAAAATAACTCGCTACTTTCAATAACACATCTCAGTCTATAGAGGAGCTCTTCCTGTATGAAGTATAAACATGGTTCTTGAGCTCCAATATAATCTACAACCTCTAAATGTAGAGTTTTGATAAATAAATCAGAGAGATAAATTGCTCCTCTAATATTAGAGGTAAAACCCCTGATTGTGGAAAAATAGATATATATATATTTTAAATTGCATCCAGTGAGAAAAATTTTGCCTACTGTAGGAGGCACCAAGGCAAAAAAAAAATGTTCTTTACATTTACCTGGAAATCACACAGGAGGTTGTGGGTTTGCAAGGAGGTTACAAAGCTACTAGAAGCAACATCGGCTCTGTGTTGTTTCAAATTTCTTCTCTATGAATTCTCCTTCCTCTACAACTTTTTCAAACCTTGCGAGGAGATTCAATTTTCTCTGGTACCAAATGTAGAACAGGGATGGAAGCCTATAAATTATATTAACCAATAGAATCAAAATACAATAGAGTAGGCTACAATATTTATACATATTGGATAGCCTGGATATAAACAAATATGGATGCTATACAAGTGCAACAATATCTAGCTTATACAAGCTTCCAAAAATATATCTGGGAAGCATGTACCAATATTAAATAAAATCATATGAGAGATTACATTATATAGAGATTGACCTTCCTATTATGGTGGAGTCAAATCTCATCTTGAATCCACTTACCTCTCCACAAATCTCTCAGCTTATCCCTAAGGATAACTCACTCAATTCTATCTGTGAGTTGTTTATTATAACTTCACACTATATTATTATTAAATGAGTTTCATTTCTCATTTAAATATATAATACACAACATAATTTATTAATAATGTTACACAATATATTCGTAACATTCACTCCCCTATTGTTTACATTATTAATCCCTATTACACACTCCCCTAATGTGAACAAGGTAGAGAAAAACATTCACACGTCTTCTACAGCATGCCTGCCTCTGCATGCTCATGATCTTGGTACGATGAACCTCTTTTCACCAAATACGAACCCCTGTTCGACAAAAACAGACCTCTGTCCTAGGTACGAGCCCCTGCTCATGAACCTCTGTTCATCCTCTTCAAGAAAAACATGATGCTACTTTTTCTTGTGCTTTTATCTTTCTACTACAACATATTTACATCAGCAGGTTATAAAAGGAAATACAACTCTGAACAGGAATGTGACATCTGTTCTTATTACAAACAATGAAACACACAACTGAAATACTTGGCCACCAAATCAATACCGCGGCCTCATCGATGGTGCCTGACGAGAGGTCACTGCCAATTTCCCTCCTTGCCTCCGTTGCCTCCAGCCTCCATCTACTGCTACTTATTTAGAATAGAAAATCGTCAGAATTATAACCATCACCCAAAGGTTCTTCTTTATCACTGTCTTCTTCTTCATTAGCAACCATGGCACTTTCTTCTATTTTTCCATCAAGTAAATCTCGTGCTCTTTTCTTGCAGTTTATAGATAGATGTCCATCTTGTTTACAATAGTAACAAGTGATATGTTTCTTTGTATCTCTGGAAGTTGATCTTTGTTTAAAAGAAGATTTAAATCTCCCTTTATCATATGACTTGTTTTTACCATACATTGCAGTTTCTTCTAGTGTAACAGTCTTATTTTCTTCATCTATCAGTGAAGAAATTAGATCTTCTAGGCTGGGATTGATCTTGCTCAAAGTAAAAACAATGTTTGAATAGCGAGATGGCATACTATTCAACAAAACAGCTTTTGCATCATCATCCTCTACTTTAATTTTTATCCCTGACAATTGATTCAAAATAGACCAAAACTTACTTATATGTTGTACCATGTTTTCTCCTTCATCCATCTTGATTCCAAACAGCTTCTGCTTCAAGGTCACTGCTGCGCTTCCGGTTTGGGATCCAAACAACTTGTTCAATGTTGTCCAAATGAAATTTGAACTTTTTGAAAGGTCTATATGATGCAAATATGCATCAGACAACCCAAGTCCAATGATTGTTGTTGCTTTACGATCTCTACTCTCCCATTTGGCTGCTTCATCAGCATCGGTTGGTTTCTTGAATGTTCCATCCGCAATGTCCCACAAATCTTTGTTAATGAGTGTCAACTGAGTTCGTACTTGCCAAGTGTGAAAATCCTTTCCATCAAATTTTTCAACATAACCCAATTTATCCATTATGAATCTCCACAATTTGACACAAATAGGTGTCGGTTTCAACCGAAAATACACCCTTACAATAATAATCAGCTTTATATTTATTCAAAATAATAAAGCATATCAGATTTTAATTGCTAGAAATCAGTCACTATTTTTTTTACAGAATAAATAGAAACTGTCAGAATTGTTTCCACAATTTCTCGTAAAATACGAAATGGGTTTCTGTAATTTTTTGAGAAAAGTTTTAAAAAATACAAATCAAACAAACTCAAAAAAAATTTAGTAAATTTTGAATCTGGGTTTTTGAGAAAAACGTGAATTACCAGTCATTTTTTTTCATATCAGAATTCCAAAAAAGGCAATGAAAGCTTCAAAACTCTCATATCTTCATCTTAGAGACTGCGATTTTGTCCTGCAATGAATCTCATAAATTTCCCTAGCCTTCTCTGATACCAAATCTATAAGTTGGTTCAGTTTGCATGCACAAAAAACTAATCACATAATACCGGAAAAAATACAAGACTCCAATTTTATTCATCCGGGATGTTTTATTCATATGAGAGATTACATTATATAGAGATTGACCTTCCTATTATGGTGGATTCAAATCTCATCTTGAATCCACTTACCTCTCCAAAAATCTCTCAACTTATCCCTAGGATAACTCACTCAATTCTATCTGTGAGTTGTTTATTATAACTTCACAATATATTATTATTTAAATGAGTTTCACATCTCATTTAAATAATAATACACAACATAATTTATTAATTATGTTAACACAATATATTCATAACAAAACATTTTGGGAAGATGCTGGAGGTAACACAAGCTCTCCTAGAGTTGTAGAATCTCCTCTAAAACTGTATGCTTCCTCTCTCCAACCTTCACTGCTTCACAGGTCCAGATTCTTGCTCTGGTACCAAATGTAAATAGGGATGGAATCTTAAAATTTATATTAATCAAAATCAACCAGTTTACATTAGCAGGACTACAATACTTATAGGTATTGTATAGTCATGTGTAGACAAAAGAATAGGTTGCACAGGTACAACCAGAATTACAACAGCTTCCATAAAACATCCGGGAAGCACACAAAAATACAACCAACAAATTATATTGTTAAAACAATATAACAACATCCGTGAAAGACAAATATGGTTTTAAAACCATATAACAATACACAACAAAAATATGGTTTATATT
Organism: Taxus chinensis; assembly: GCA_019776745.2. Lineage (NCBI taxonomy): Eukaryota > Viridiplantae > Streptophyta > Pinopsida > Cupressales > Taxaceae > Taxus > Taxus chinensis. Next base: position 787,614,624 of record CM034149.1, read on the forward strand.
ATAAACCATTATTATTTAATCAATAAAATTAATTAAATAATTATACTATGCATAAATAACCTAACAGCTCGTGCACATCCAGTTTGCACAATTTCACCTACAAAACTACACAAGACTTCATTAGCATCGTTTTCTTCCAAAAACATCTTCGTGAGGTGTTTTACTTGATTCTATACTCTTCTATTCATTCCTAAATTTTTCACTAAGGTCAAAAAAATTAGATTTTTCTTCTAAACTAGCCTAAGGCACAATCTTTTGTGCTAGCACGCACCTTTTCATGCCTATACATTCATTTTCACACTCATCGTGATGATTATTTTTAATGAATAATCATTTTTCACTCATTTTCACTACCATGGGGCATGTTTTTGCTTCCTCGTGACCCTTTCTACTTCCTAGGGCATATTTTTACTTTTCCAACATTTTTTGGCGATGTCCACATACATGGTCATTCTTTTAACTAATTTTTTTCTTAAAAAATCAAAAATTACCAAAAAAATTTAAATATACAAAATTTTCAAAAAAATGTGTAAATTTACAAAAAAATCCAAAAAATTTGGTAAAAACAATTAAAAATCAAAAAAATTGTAAAATTCCAAAATTCAAAAAAAATCAAAAAATTGGTAAAAAAGCATGCACACATCTAAAGCTAGTATCAGATGCATTGTCCTTTGGACATCGAAATTTTTCCTATAAAACATATTTCTTTGGTCCTTGTTTGTTCTTGTCCCAACAACTCGCAAATTATTTTGATTTATCCCCATTTACAAAATTGGTTTGCTTGTTATGTCAGTACTATCTTGGTACAACGAGTTACCTAGTACTATTTCATAGCACATGAATACTTTTTCATAGGACTATTTGTGTCCTCTATCATTCCCCTCGCATGTATCCTTGCTTGGGGTGCCATTTTTAACCCTTATCGTTAAACACGAACATTCGGGAACTAAAACTTGATGACAAAAACATTGGTACAACTATCTTTAATATTATTTGTTTGAGTATTTTTGTTTTTAACCTATTTCCCTGTCATGTTAGTTTGTTTACTTTCTCATATTGCATTACATTATGTATGTTGCATAGACTTAAGCATTTTTAGCAATGAACAAATGTTAGTATTTATAACTTTACATGTTATTTTACACTATTGTTGTATGCATATATTTTAATAAGATTTGATGATGTAGAACATGAGAAACATGATGAAACAAATTTTTTTATTAAATGAGATATATGTAAAAGCTATTTCCATATTCTTCACTATCATGTCACTATCAAATTTTTCTTCCAAAACACCTGGGGCAATAAAAATCTATTTTTATCCCCACCTTGTTTCTTCTATTTGTTTCTTTCAAATTTTTGATCATCAATCGGATTCTTCTATCACCCCATCGACACTCGAGGGGGCATCCTTCATTCTACTATTTTTTCTTCAAAATTTACTTATTTATACTTGTCTACTATCTTTAAAGTGGCGTCACTTATGCCACCTCAAAGAGGGGAAAATGTACACACCTAAAATACGCTTACATAGTTTTATTGCTGAAAGTGCACTAATTACCCTCATTCCTACCATTTCCATTATAATTAGTGATTTTTTGCTAATTAAATAATGTTTCCCTCTATTTTAGTTAATTAATGACACTTTGTTAATTAACTAGCCTTTATCACATTTTGAATGTCAATTAACAACACTTCGTTAGTTATAATCCTCTTTTGAGAAAACAACTGTATCTATTATTAGCTAACTAAGCCTATTTACCCTTTTATTTAATCAATAAACCATATTATTGATTAAAACCCCTTTTTCAACCATTCAAAATCACCTCATTTCCCTCCAAATCATCTCTAAAAGCTTTAAAATCTTATCCTAGCCTATTAATTAATCTCATTTGATTAATTAAAGCACCCCAAACTCCCATGAGTAGCTAATCACTTGTTAAATACACTAATCAAGGTTAACAAGTCTTAATATACTTTATCCTTTATCCTGCATGCACTAAGATGCAAGCTTCTCTAACAATATAAGGCTATATAAAGGACCCCTCATACATGTTCATCATTTACACCATACTTTGAATAGTATATCATATAATGACATTTGATTTAAGAGCCTTCTCCATTGATTTGGAATAACTTGATTATCTCTTTCATCCATTTCTTCATGCTTGGTTTATAAAGGAATATCTAAACATGGCATTGTAGCCATTTTAGATAGATCCTTTCACCATATTGAAGTAGCAACATCCAATTTGATTTTTTTTATCTTCATAGGTCCATTATTAGTATGTAATCATACACTTAGTAGGAATATTTGAAGTTAGATTATTGATTTCATGTTTAATTTCATTTTAGCATTCCAATAAACTATGATCATGATGGTTGTATAGTAGATTTTTAGCTTAACTTTTAGACTACTAAGTGTTAGTCTATTTCAATTAGCTTTGCAAAAGTTTATGTAGTTCATAGATGGCAATATGTCCTCATCACTAAAGGATATAACACGTGGTATATTTTTGAGATACGTAATGAGATGTGTGAAGGCCACTGACGAATTATTGCTTTCAATATGAATAGAGGAAAAGGGCAGCCTCTAATGTATGACAAAAATCAGGCACATTGCGTAGTAAGTCATAAAGAAATATTTTGGTTGGTATATTCTTAAGTTTTTTTATGATGTCATAACCCTTGGAAGTGGTGGTAGGAGTTGTAGAAGTGATATGTAGTGGAATAAAAATGGGTGGAAGCATAGGAGGATGAGTGCAGTGAGTGGTGACTACATTGATAGTTAGATCAGCCCAAGGCATAATAAATCAAGGAGGATGTTGAGTATGAACTTGCATAAATCAAGAGCATTAATAACCATGTTGGAAACCTTAGTGTGGGTGAATGAAATATGAGGATATTGATCAATGAATTGAGAAGAAGAAAACATTTGATACATACTCAGAAGGTAGGGTTTGAATGGATGGGTTCACCACATGATTTAACAAAAATAGAATTATGTTAAACCCTATATATTGCAGAGTCACATATAATGAACAATTAATGAAGAAAAGATTCGACACAAGCAATAAGCTACAGAAATATGAAACCCTAGGTACAAGATAGGGAATAGAAGACTAGCTGATTTTTAAATAGATCTATAAGTGTTCTGGACTGGAAAATAGGTAAATAGGAGGAGCATATTATCACAATTGTGGTTGATAAATTTCTATAATTGTCAGATGTATCAGGACTAGGGAGTCTGGACTGGGTCAGGTGCGCCTAAGTGCCAAAGTCTGTTTTTGGGCTCTTGTGTCTACGCAAAACCTTATAAACTAATTTTTCTTATGTCGCACCAATGTCGCTAACCTTCACTATTTTTCACTTATATGTCATTGGATGATCGAAAAGTTTTCATGTAACCTTCAAAACAAATGGTATCTTGCAAAACCCCAAAACACATCAAATTCTAAAATAAAAAGATGTAAATGGTGTTGGAGTTAGCACACCGGTTGTACAAATAATATAATCAGATCTAAGCATACATGCAAATAAAAGTGGATATTCTACCAGAAGAAATATAAAAAATAAAAGACATAAATCAACACCAGATTTAACGTGTTTCACTCAATGTGGGCTACGTCCACCAAGAAACAAGCCAATCTTATTATCCAAATCTTTGACAAGATATATAATGAAGATTTTCAAACTTCCACACCTCTCAGATGTTCAGTACTTTCTTTCCTCAAGATTTTGCTTCATCACCAAGAATTCTCTCTCTCACCAACTTTGTAAGTTCTTTCTAATTCTTGTTAATCTCTTACTTCTAAACCCTAGCTTTATGCTTATATAGTTGTTTATAAACTTAGGGCACTTAGTCATGCAATTACAATTAATAGATATACTTTAATGCTAAAAATAGATCTAATTCCCGAGAGTTAATTAAAACACTCCTCATACAGGTAACTGATGTCGGTTCTCCCTAACTGATGACGATTCCTTCCTTTCCTGACCGATGCCAGTTCTGGGTGACCGATGTTAGTTACCCCTTAACCGATGACAATTACTATATTTTCCAGCAAGTTTCTACATTACATGACTAAAATGTTAAGTAATGAAGCTAAAATGAAGTACACTGGGATTGTCATTAAATAGTTTACCTATCATCGTGCTTCTGTGATGGAAGACCCATTGGCAGAGGAGGGGGAGCTCATGGGATGAGGATGATCCTTGTTAGGGGTTAGTAGAAGGATACTGTATATCTGGTGAACAGACAATAGTGGGCGATGAAGACTACTGCAGGAGGTAGCGTAGGATGAAGGATCCAGGCGAACTGTCGTCCTACATGAGGAGAGACAATAGTATAAGTGGGGGGAGTGCTTCTTGGACCATCCAGGAGTGGCTAGCAATATCTAGATTACAAGATGAGCCACATAATGAAATATCCAAACCAGAAGAGGGATACAACATGTTAGGAGCTAACGGGGATGCAACATACCTGAGGGATCCATTGGCTGATTACAATTCTCTTTACCTGGGATAGGCCATATATGTAGTTACCACTCCCACTGGATGTGCAATGTATGCTCTGGTACAAACCATAGGATATATTGAGATCTATAACTAAGCTGATAGGAAGTGATGGCACATGAGGCTGTCATAGGGAGCTGACCAGATGGCTTTGCCTAGTGATGATTAACAATTTTTTTTACTAAAATCCTGAAGTTATTTTAGAGTCACATAGGTGATAAATAAACAATGAAGTATAGCATATTGACACAAAGCTAATAAGCTAAATAAATATGAATGCTCCTAAGTGCAAGAGATGGAATTTCGATGACTTAAATGATCTCTATACAATTGCATGCCAAGGACTCTATGTGCAGACTAGTAAATCATTGCATAGCAACATGAGTGAGCTAGCTTTCTCTTAAGCTCACCAATTCCAGCATACTAGATCCTGCAATAAACATATCATCCACATACAGTAACAAAATAATATACCTCCCATTTTCAAGCACTTGAGTTGAAAAATAAATCTAAATGGTCTAATTCACATGTTCAAGTAACCATGCTCGGTGCATAAACTTATCAAACCTCATGTATGGCATTGCCTTGGAGCTTGCTTGTAGCCCATATAGACTTTTTTCAACCTACACACTAATTTTTCTTACCCTTGACTTCATACCCAAGTGGGGAGTTGCATATAAATCTCTTCATCAAAATCACCATAAAGGAAAGTCATCTTCACATCTAGTTGCTCTAAATGTCAAAATCCATCTAGTTGCAACTAAACTCAATACAGTACGAATATAAGTCATCTTAACAACTAGGAGAAAATATTTCACCAAAGTCAATACCTATTTTCTGTGCAAATCCCTTTACTACAAGTCTTGCCTTGTATGCTTTTCTGTCCACCCTCTTCTTCCTTGAATCCTGTCAACCCACTTGTTTTGCAATGTTCTCTTACATGTTGAAACTTAACCAAATCCTTGATGTCTTAGTGCCTATTCCAAGGAGTCCATCTCCTCATCCATGCCCTGATCCCACTGGACGTGGGTCTTATCCTGCATTACTTCTTCAAATCTCTCTAGTTCACCATTAAAGTCAATAATAAATAAAATAGAGAAGGATAAATTTTTTGGAGATTTACTTACCCTTTGTGACCTTATCAAAGGAGTTTGGGGTACTCAGAGGCTCAAGGGTGCCTAGACCTCCTGTCCTATTGGGCCTATCTAAATCTGACAGTGACCACCGTCGAAGTCACCTCTAATGACGGGGTTCTAAGACTAAAAGATGCAAGTTTGGATCTTCTGTAACTGATACTGATTTGTCTAACTAGTTTGCTTACGGTTAGGGGTCAATGACATAGTTACTGTGTACCCCTTTCAGTAATGTATTTTAAGTGTGAGAGTTCATTTTCATTCATAAATTCTCAACCCACTTCATCCTTGAGTACCAAAATTTGATCCTTGTAGATAAGAGATCTTTTCATTCAATTCACCATCACGACTCCTAACAATTTTAGAACATCTAAATCCAAGAAAAAGTGGAAACTGAAATCACCAGATCCATAAGTTAAAATGAAAGTGCATCCTCTTAGCGATGTTTGCATCCAACTTCTTCCTATTTTCCTTATCAACATGCACAAAAGCTTCTGAACCAAAAAATTTAAGAAAATAAAGATCTACCTCTTTTTAGTCCAAGCTTCCTCTATGTATTTGATCCATCTATGTGAACTTGAAGGACCAAATTAATGAAATAAACTAAAAGTATCAACTGCTTCACCTAATCCCTTATGAGTAAAAAGGCATACCCAAAATGTATCCTCATACTTCTAGAAGAATCCATGATTTTCTTGTTCATTTTTTTTGGGCAACGCCATTCAAACTGTGGTGTTTTTGGAACCATTATTTCTCTATGTATTTCATTCACTGAACAATAATCATTGAAAGCCTTGCTACAGTATTCACCACCATTATCAGAATCTAAGGGACTTTAACTTAGAATTTTATTCATTCTCAACAAGGGATTTCCATCTTTTACAAGTCTCAAAAACATCATGATTTATTTAATACAATAAGTTCGATACCTTTCTTATAGCATCATCAATGAAAGTAACATAATACTAGGATCCTCCATGAAAAGCTACCTGAGATTGGTCCCCACACATCTGAGTGTACAAGCTCCAATTTCTACTTCTTCTTAGTTGCCCCAACTTTGAGAAATCTCACTACCTCTTTTTCTTTCCAAAGATACAGTGCTCACAAAAATCAAGATCTAGATCTTTCTAAATCTAGCATAACTTACCCTTAGCCAAGTTAAGATTCTTGCATTATTTTTTAACTCATATGGCCCAACTTTGTTATGCCACATGCATGCATCTGAATCTAAATGTGTACATAATGCAGAAAAGGAATCAGTAATACAGGTAGATAAATATAATGTTCCTACCTTGTTAACTGGTTTCACAACAAAAGCACCCTTGGTGACTTCCCAAGAATCTCCTGTAAAATGCTAACCATGCAACCAATTCACCTAGTTGCAGGGGGGAGGAAATAAGATTGCTTGGTAAAAGGCTTGGCACATGACTCACATTTTTGAATACCCATGTATTTTCATTTTGCAATTTTAGATGAACTTCCCCTTTACCAGTAATATTGTAAGGTTCATCATCACCCAAATAGAACATGCCCAAAAGGGTTTCCCTATGGGACATAATTTCTGCAAATAACCCTTATTAGGGGTTGCATGGAAAGAAGCTCAAATAATGAATCTAAAACCATGGAATGATTCAATTCTATCACATCTAAAGAAAGAATAAGAGCATCTTGCATTACCTCTGATGAAGCAAGATTTAAATCTTTACCTTTGTCTGGTTGTTGGTTCTCTTTATCCTTTGACCAACAATCATTTCTTTGCATGTATTTTTCTTTCATACTACATTTAGAAGGTTCTTGAGTGAAGAAAGTAATTCCCTTACTTCTTGGATTTAGATATTTATCCCTTAACTTTGATTCCCATTACTCTTACTCTTGGATCTCTCCTTCTTCCTGCCCCTTCTTTCTACATTCAAAGCATTTCCAGATGATGATTCCTCTGTACTCTTCCTGTGAATTTCTTTCATTCAAGATTATACTAACCACATCATCAAACTTCAAAATATTATTAGTAGATGTTCGGGGTTATTACTAATTAGTCATTACAAAGTTATCCCAACTATAAAGTTAAAGAACATAATGAGGGACCTAAAAGTGTTTTTACTTCATCATCCAATGGTATGCACAACCAATTTTAACTGATTTAAAATAGATTAGAAATCATTCAAATACTAGATGTAGATCCACCTTCATGCATCTTAGAACTAAATAGTTTCTTCATCAAACAACTTTATTTGAAGCACTAGGTTTTTCATATAAATTAGCAAGAGATTTCATTAACTTTCTACCCTAGAAGTTGCTTCTGCTAATATTGGAAGCCAAAGATGCTGATACAAAAGTATCTAATCATTATAGATCCCAAAGCCTTTCTGTCAAGAATTTTACATTCTTCATCAGTCATTTTCAATAGGTCTAGACTTCTCAGCCCAATGGTAAATATGAAATCTCTTTGATACAGATAATTCTCAATCTACATCTTCCATAATTGATCATTTGATACTCAAATTTCTCTACCTTGTATTTGTTTCATCTTAGGTGCCATTGTTGTAGCTCCCACTACAATCAGAAAACCCTCGATGTGAGTAAATAAGGTTTCAACACACAAAACCCTCAAACAAAGCTTTAGATACTAGTTCTTGGGGTTACACACACCAGGGTGCCTATTCTGTAGACTAGAGATACCCGTAGGTGCTCCAGTCCCTACATGTAAATAAAGGTGCTTTAGTCTAGCCAGATACTCTAAATCCATTCTTTTCAGGGCTTCATGCACAGTCAATTCTAACTTTCATTGGTTCTCCAGTGTCACCTCTGTAACAGAGTCCAACGAGCTTCTCTAATCAATCTGAGTTCTTTCCAAAGCTTCTCTCTTACCTATATAAAGAAGATTACTACAAATGAACCCCACATACTAAGAAAATAGTACATACTTTCACTCAACATTTCTATTCATGAATTAAGAATTCTCATACACCATACATTCTATATTTAGTCTACAACTTTTTCTACATTTTTGCATTTATACATCATACATCTAAATGCTAGCTTTTGTCATTATGCATAGTAATATTATCTACACATATCGGGCATTTAACATCTCTACACTACACCTCAATGGTATATTCTTTACATGGCATACACAACACATCTATATGTCCCGTATATTCTACATCAAAATGAGTCCTTAGCATTACAGGTATACTATATACTAGTTTTACTAGTATTGCTACACATGTTACATCACATTACACTTTACACATTCTACACATATTTCATCATACATACTACACTTAGTCTACCTCTAACGCATCTTACACTTGTCATTTTCTAGTAAGTTTCCATTACATGCTACATTGAAGTACATTACAGCATCCACAACTCATCACATGGTCATTACTTATACTATTGTAGTGCCCACACTTTTTAGAGCTCAGTAGCTTGTTGTTTCTTTGCTCATAGACATGTTTTGATAGAGATTTACTATATTTTGGACATTATATTTAGAGATTTGATCTTATTAGACATGTGTGGACATTTAGGCGTATAGCGCCAATTTAGCTTAAATTCTATGTTGTTGCATTTTCTTATGATGTCATGGATACTAATGGATATGATGTTGTTTTTGGAACATAATTATATTGATGGATACTTAGTTGTTGCATGTTGGGATTCTCATGGTTATATGTCACTTTATCATCTTGTTTAACTTTGGAGAATTGAGTATATTTGTGCACGTTGTCGCATTTTGATTTCAGTAGGATGTTAGGCTAGTTTAGAACTCATTGATATCTTACTGAGTTGTTATTTTATATTTTATCAGACTGGTATGGTTAATGTGTGCAATGAGTGTGTAGATGACAGGTTTACAGGAGAACGTGGGATTCAGGCCAACTACACAATCTTGCACAAGTAGCCCATGGGATGATTCCTAGCCATGTTTATTATGTGAAACCTTAGCGTTAGAATTATTATTTCGAGCACCATGGGAGACCCTCAATTATGTAATGTAATATGTATAGTATTGTTAATTTTGCTTAGGGTGATTAGTTTTTGTGATAAACATGTTTTTGGGAGTTAATGATCCCACTTTCATTAAGCTTTGATTTTTTTAATGATGTGCTTAATTTTGGGGGTTTAGGGTCACATGTGAGACCATTGGGTGGTCTCCACACCCTCTAACCATGTGCCTAATCTTGCCAAACCCGAAATTGGGTTATTTTGGGCATTTTTAGGGACCCCTTTTTAGTTTGGGAGTTCCCTTAACATAAAAATGAGCCCTTGGATCCTACCTAATGGGTAGGGGGGCTTATTTCCAAGGCTATAGGGAGTTTTCCCTCCCTTTTTGCCTCTTGTTTGGTCACATCCATGTAAGGGGTGTGGATTGGAGTGCTTGTTAAAAGTTGCACTATATTTGTCTTGTTAGCATTTTGAGTCATTTGGGAGAAGAGGGCTAAAAGACAATTTACCCTTTCTCTCTTTTGTTTTGGCATCTTTGACCTTGAGGGAGGAGAGGGGTGACACATGTCACACCCTCATTTGTGTGGATTTTTTCTTGCTTCTCTTCAAATTATCCTTCATGGAAATTGAAGAGAACCTTTTTTTTTTTGGGAGCTTTTTGCTTGGGGTGCTTGGGTGATTTGGAGTTAGAGATTGCTTGAGTCAAGGAGTGGAGAAATTTGAAGTTGGAAATATTTTTGGAGAGCTTTCTTTGAGGTAGGCTCTTATGTCTTTTTGCATGTGTTGTATTTATCTTAGTTGTTAGTTTGGCTACTTTAATTTGTCATTGTTGCATGTGGATTTTGGTTGTTTCTTGCTTGTTTTACTCCATCCATCATATGGCATGATGGAGTTTTGGAGTTTGTGGGGGAAGAGAGAGGGATTTTTCCTCTCAATCCTCAAGGCTTGATGGACAAGCCTTATAGGGTCTTAGTGTTTCCCCTCAAATGATTGAGGTGGGGAAGTTGATTCATTTGACTTGAATCTCCTTCTTCATTCTTGGTAAGGAAACCCCTTTTGGGTTTGAAAATCCTTTCAAGAAGGAATTGGTGAAAGGGTGGAGGGATAAGGAGGGTTTTGATTAAATTAGGAGCAATAAGGAGGGTATGGAGATTCTTGTTTTGTGTAAGTAATTTTGAATATAACTTTGGAGATCTCTTCTCCTCTCTTCCCCACTTTTGAGGTAGAACATGGGTTCTCCTCCTTGTAAAACTTGGAGTCTTGTTTCATACTTGTTTTTATTTCCATGTGAATGTGTTTTTGGTTGTTTCACTTCATTCTTGTGCAAGTTATGGATGGTAGTCCTATTTCCCATGGGCTTGGGGGAGGCTAGCATGCATCCCAGCCTTGGGAAAGGAATGTCATGATGCCTATGGTTGGGTGGCAAAAATCATATGTTGTTTGGGCACACAAAAGATTAGTAGAGGTAGTACTTAAGCTTTTAATCATCTAACATGGTTGGATTTGTGGCATCTTGGTCTTTCCTTATTTCCTCAAGTTATTGTGAAGCATTACTTTCATTGTAACACCTTGGGTGTGGCTATTTTCGGAAAGCTCTTCAGCATGTAAAATTTTCCATCTTGAGAATTGGAGTCACTTAGAAGATTAGTTTTCCATTGGCATGTGAAAGATTTCTTTCGATCTTAGAAGGGAGATTTGTTATTTCATTTCTCTTATGTATTTTAACATTTTGAATTATGATGTAATTATGAACTTGAGATCCTTGTAAAATGAGTCTTGTAAAAATGGTTATATTTCTTTAATGTGCATTATTTAAAGGTCATTTTGAAAAAGAAGTTTGCTTGATGGAAGTAAGATTCTCCCTAAGAAATGATGTTATTATTACTGGTATCTTTGTTGGAAAATCTAAAATATTCATTTAGCAATATCTTCTAAAACAACATCAAAAAATATATATATCTCTTCTTGTTGCTTCCATTTTGTTACCACATGGAATGGAGAATGAATTAGAAGTAACTTCCTAAATACTTTGTGTTGCATCAAAGGATAAAATTTAAATCTGTATCTTTTTTTTTCAAGTGAAATCCTTACATTTTATCATTGTGTTTAAAATGATCTCTTTCAGTTCAAAATAAGATATAAGCTTAGCTCAAATTTGTATCAAAATAAGTTTTAAAATACAAATGTCTTCATATAAAAGAATATCTTCTTCTGAAGATATTGTGTTTTTGTATCTACCTCTATATTATACATATATTGTGTATAAATAATAATATTATAAAAAAAGAAAACATTTATTACCTGCATATATATGTAAATAAAAAAGACAGTATTTATATGTGTAAAAATAATATTTGCAAGTTTATATGTGTGTGTGTGTGTGTGTGTGTGTATATATATACATATATGTATAATATATAATATATTATATATATATATATATATATATATATATATATATATATATATATGTTGTACCTATAAATATATATATTACATTCATATGTAGATATTATATATTGTACATACCTATATTATATATATATATATATATATATACATATCTATTATATCCTATATTATATATGTACATATATCTATATATATATGTACATCTATCTATATATATATGTACCTATCATATATATTGTACTATACATATATATATCCTATTGTAATATATATATATATTCTCTACATACATATCTATACTAATATCATATATATATATATATCCACATACATATATTACATATATCATATATATATCTAGATATATATAGATATATGTATATTAAATATATATATATATAGAGATATTGTATCTATGTCCTCTGATATATGTATATATTATCTATTATATCTATATATATCATGGTCTATCTAGCCATCCTATATGTCTATGTAATATAATAATATATATAATCTGTATTATGTATATACATATAATAACATCAATGATATATATCTCATATACATATATCTCGCTCACTTATATAGATACAACTATCTTTTTTTTAAAAAAGAAAATTAGTATTAATATTAAATAAACCCAAACCATTATTAAACACGAATTAAATAAAAACAAAAAAAAGAGATTGGGTGGGGGGTTTCGCCCCCACCCCTGCGCAATTTATAAACAAAAAAAAAAAGGTGGAAATGGGGCCGAACCCCACCAACACGCACTGCACTGTCCTAGTGGGGGGGCGCTGCCCCCCCCCCCAACCAAAACCCTGCACTGTCCCACCCGCAATGCTACCCCTACCACATGCCCCTGCCGCACCCTGTCGCCCCCTTTCCCCCACTCCACCCGCCCTGCGCCTCCATAGCGACCCACACCCCACTACGGCCACGTCCCTTTGTCCACTTTTACACAGTCCTCCCTTCAATCCGCCCACTCCCCTAATTCAAAACAAAAGAAAAATTAATAATAATAAACGTATATAAATATATATATATATATATATATTTCATAGACAAAAAAAGGGGGGCTCCTATCCTTTCTTCAAAAAACCCTAGCCGCCCCTGATCATACCAATAAATAGATATACAGATACAGATGCATTGGTTTTAAAGTTGATATACTTTAACAAACTAACAAAACATAAGATGGTAATTCCATTCATAGAAATCTCCATGAATCAAAAAAAAAACCTGTACATTGAAGAGCCACAATTAAAGCAAAATGAGAAAAAAAAAAAGAATAAAGAGGAAGAGAAGAAAAGGGATATTAGTGGATTAGGGAAAACTTTAGGATTATTCCAAATCTAAGGCCCATAATTGTTTGATCCTAGGGCTCAAGAGAATCCCTACATACTTTTGAAAATGAGTAATATTGTGGGATTAACTTTTTGTATGGGGGATAAAATATTAATTCTATTTAAATATGAGTAGATTATTGTTCCCATGACAAATTCTAATAAAAAGGAAAGAGGTATTTAAGGTGTACAAATTTAAAACATAAGTAAATAATTAAAGTCGGGTTTAGACTAGAAAATTAATTTAATTAGGTAAATTTAAATAGTATAAAAAAATTGGTCAATATCGAGAATGGGTTATGAAATAGATTAGTATTAATTCAACACTTCAAAAAAAAAATTACCCTAAATTTTTGCTATACTTTGATCTGGTTTTTCGGTGTCCGAACGGGGCATTACAGTTGGTATCAGAGCGAAAGTTCACACACGTGGACCCTTGGTAACTAATTAAAATAGTTAATGGTAATTTTAACAACACAAAATTAACTAAATGAATAAAAATAAACAGTTAAAATAAATCATCCACAACCATTAAATTTTAAATTAATAAATTTCTCGCTCACCTCGTGCGTAGGATGGCGCCCAAGCAAGGACGATCAGCTAGAGGTTTGGGGCATAATGCACCTACGTGGGAGCCACCGGCACCCAAATTTGGGCCTTGGATATTAGAGGCCTTGCGCCAGCTGATAGGCGTTGTGGAGCAGCGCCTACCACCACCGCAGGAGACGAAAGTGAAGACACCATTGGGAGGCGAGGAGCCGATACGCGAGGATGCGCATTCAAAGCCACCAGAGCATGATACACCGAGGTGGGAGAGGTCATGTAGCCCTTCTATTCATCACGAGAGGGTAGCCTTGTTTCGTCGTAGCCACTCACACAGTCTCGAGGGACCATTTGGGGATATGTGACCCCCTTCGCCTGTTGGACTACATCGCCAGGATCAAGATACAGGTAATGTGATCAGGGACCTTCTTTGCTTGCAGCCGTCCACCTACACTGGCTCTACATATGGCTTTGGGGCTAAGTCATGGCTCCTTAGCTTGGATAGTTGCTTTGGCTTACACTCTATGAGAGCAACGTTAAGGCAACGTTCGCCATACACCTCCTCCGAGATGTAGTAGGCGTTTGGTGGAGGAATGAGGAGTGGAAGCTCCATCTGACTCGAGAGACAGTGACTTGGGAGATGTTCGAGGAGCGTTTCAGGGCTCGTTATATGTCAGAGCATTTTGTGCAGAAGAGGATCGATGAGTTTCACAACTTACGACAAGGATCTAGCACAGTAGCGCAGTATGAGAGCAGGTTCCTGGATCTTCTACAATATGTGGACTACCTGTAAGATGAGAAATTACAGGTTAATAGGTTCATTCGAGGGCTTAATGTAGATATAGCAGGAGCAGTTAGGATGTTATCTCCTCCCACACTTGAGAAGGCCTACTTAGCTGAGGAGAATAGGACCAAGGCACTGGAGCACCGAGATAGAAACAAGAGCAAGTTTCAGGAGAGGATACAGGCCTTTCAGAGTTAGAGGTCATGGGGTACTGCACCACCCCCTAGAGGAGGATTTTGGCCTCCGCCATCAGCCACGAGGGCTCCACCACACCCGTAGCGACAAGCACAACAGCAGGGCCACCCGCAGCAGGGGCCTAGACAGACACAGGGATTTCAGAGAGGTGTTTCTAGAGGAGGTTTTGGTGGAGCCAGGGATAGGAGATAGGGCACTCAGCAGGCATAGCTAGCTCACACATAGCAGTCTGCTAGGATTGGACCAGAAAGATCAGTACACTAAAGTACATGAGGGACCCCATCTCAAAGGGGTACATGAGGTTGTTTTATTTTTGGATCTCCAGATCACTATGTGCGCATGTGCCCGCACAAACCCAATACCATGGATGCACAGAGAGCTGCTAGATCCGAGAAGATGGTGGGTGATATAGGACGCACTCATCATGTATATGCGGTGGTTGACAACTGCCAGGCTGAGCATCAGGCCACAGTCATTGAGACGGTAGGTGCTATTAGGGATATTTCTGTCTCAGTACTTTTTGATTCAAGTGCTTTAAATTCCTTTATATCACCTTCTATAGTGGACCAGTGTGGGCTAGTGGTGGCTAGGCAACGAGATAGTTGGAAGGTTGAGTTGGCCTCTGGGGCTAAACTCATCGTGGACTCATATGTGGAGAGTTACATACTTGATTTTGGAGTCCTCTCCACTACACTTGACCTCTGAGTTATCCCTCTAGGTTCCTATCAGGTAGTTTTGGGTATGGATTGGCTCGAGACTCATCGAGCTAAGGTGGATTGCAGAAATAAGGTCATTGAGTGTCAGGATGATCTTGGGAGTGCAGTAGTTATATCAGGGATGCAGAGGCCTATCTCCTTGCGCATGATTTCGGCTAAGCAACTCAAGCGGAGCATGCGTAAGGGGTGTCAGTTGTTTGCTATTACCATCAGTGATTGATCTAAGAGTATTCCAGAGCATTCACCCTTAGATGATCATGTAGTTTTGAGGGAGTATGCAGACGCGTTTCTAGGTGAGCTTCCAGGTTTACCACCCCACAGAGAGGTGGATTTCACCATTGATTTAATACCTGGATCAACACTAGTTTCTAGGGCACCTTATCGCATGACGACCCCAAAGCTTCATGAGCTCAAGATTCAGTTAGAGGAGTTGTTGGATAAGGGTCTCATTCGCCCTAGTGTATCCCCTTGGGGAGCACCAGTCATATTTGTGAAGAAGAAGGACGGTTCTCTCAGGCTTTGTGTAGACTTCAGACAGCTCAACAAAGTCACAATAAAGAACCGTTATCCACTCCCTAGGATTGATGACTTGTTGGATCAGATGTGGGGAGTGAGAGTATTCTCCAAAATTGATCTCAAGTTAGGGTATCATCAGTTGCGCATTTCAGATGCAGACATCCATAAGACAGCTTTCTGCACACGTTATGGGCATTATGAGTTCACAGTAGTTCCATTTGGTTTGACCAATGCCCCAGTTGTCTTCATGAGCCTCATGAATGGAGTATTCAGGACATTTCTAGATCACTTTGTCTTAGTGTTCCTTGATGACATATTGATTTATTCTCGTTCCGGGGAGGAACATGAGGAGCATTTGAGATAGGTACTTTAGGTTTTGAGAGAGCAGAAGCTGTATGGAAACTTGGAAAAGTGCAGCTTCTTTCAGACAGAGATTTAGTACTTGCGTCATATCATATCAGGTGAGGGTATCTCCGTAGATCCCTCTAAGATACAGGCTATCTTGGACTGGCCAGCACCCACATCAGTTACTGAGGTGAGGAGTTTCATGGGTTTAGTAGGGTATTACCACAGGTTCGTATAGGACTTTTCTAGGATTGCTCACCCTATCACTTTTCTTCAGAGGAAAGGGAAGAAGTTTGATTGGTCAGAGAAGTGTGAGCAGGCCTTTTAGTTTCTTAAGGAAACGTTAACCACAGCGCCCATCTTAGCAGTCCCATACCCGACAAAGGATTTTGTTGTTTGTACTGATACATCACTAGAGGGTTTAGGGGCAGTTCTTATGCAAGAGCGTCGGGTTATTGCCTTTGAGTCTCGTAATCTCAAGGACTAAGAGCTTAATTATCCTACTCATGACTTGGAGCTTGCAACAGTTTTACATGCTCTAGTGTGTTGGCGACATTTCCTTTTGGGTAGGCCTTTCATTTTGAGGACAGACCACCGGAGTTTACAGCATATCTTCTCACAGCCAAACCTCAACACTCGTCAAAGGCGTTGGATGGAGTTCCTATGTGAGTATGACATGGAGGTTCAGTACATCAAAGGGAAGGAAAATTTGGTTGTAGATGCACTTAGTAGGCGATGACATGTGCTTGCTTCTTTGACACTTCAATCAGATTTGAGAGGTAGGATTCTTGAGCATCTTCCAAAGGACAGATTTTATGAGGGAGCTATTATCCAAAATTCACCCCCAGGGTAATTTTGATAACATGCATCAGATTATTCAGTCCCGAGCAAGTAGATTGATTCAAGGCCCAAAATCATGTTTCTAGGGTCCCCTCGGGTTCTTTCTAACTCTCCCATCCAAGAAGAAAACCCAACAAGTTTTAAAAATGTGAAAAATTTGCAAAAGCCAAGCTTGGTGCCGAAATACAGAGAAAATCGGCTAAGTCTTGTCTTAGGCGGTCCTTGGGACAGTTGGGATGTCGGGGCATGAATCGGCCGAAAAGCTGCCAGGCGGTCTACGCAGCATTTGGGACAGTTGAGACATCGGGACGCGCAAGACGCAAAAAGCCGAAATGGCCGAAAGCAAGGAAAAAATGTCTAAGTCTTTGTTTCATGCAGTTTGGGACATCCAAGACAAAAGTACACGTGGGACGTGAATCGGCCGGTTTGTCGCAAGTGAGTCCATTTTGAGCGGTTCGGAGATATTTGTCCCAGACAGTTTGGGACAGCCAGGCCAAAGGTACGTGAGGGACGTGTGGGATGCGAAAAGCTGAAAGAGCCGCCAACAAATCAAATCTCGCCACGTGTCTTCACCTCATCGGCCTAGTGGGAAAATTTTGAAAAAATTTCCAAAGGCAAAAAACAAAAGGGAAATGGTCAGGAAGGGCCCGCATCCAATGAAATCGTGCCATGTGGCACTTGAGTGGTGGAGCACGGGGGAGAAATGGGAAAATTTTCCCAAAGTGAAAAATACCAAATTTTCGAAGGACAAAGTGCACCCCTCAGGCCCGAGCCAATAAAAAAGTGCCAGGTGTCCAAATTAAGGAAGGGCCCAAAAGAAATTTTCAAAGGATGAACCCATGAACAAATCAGAGCCTGACACATGTCATCTAAGTGGTAGAGCGCAGGCAAAAAATTCAAATATTTTCCCGCCGATCCGTTTTGGCCTGTTTTTTTGCCCTAAATCTTCAGATCGCCATAACTTTCGATCCAGAGCTCGGATTTTCACGTTCTTTATATCAATGGAAAGCTGATGAAATTATCTACACGATTCCAGGGTCACTATTTCATTTTAGTTCAGTTTGGAGAGAGAAAATCAAGAAACATCTCTGGCTCGTGGTAATGGCCAGAACTGACATTTCAACAACCAGTTTTAATGCACATGGGTCGCATTCTTCTTCAACATGGCCAGAACTGACGTTTCAACGACTAGCTTTAATGAAAAATACAGTTCGCCACTTTTTCCAGGGTTCTCACCCACCACCATAATGAGATAAATTAAAGGCAACCTAGAGGTGGTTGGGGTAGATTCGGATTTCCTCTCTCTTCCCTCTCTCATTCTTCCTATAAATTGTAAGGAGGGGATTCTTTCTAAAAGTGGTTCATCTTTTCAGCTCTGCCCTCCCTTATTTTCTTCTCCAGGGTTGAAAATGGAGTTCGAACCTCCTCCCCTGCTCTGTAATGGCATCTTTTGCCTTTTACTATTGAAATGATGTTCTGTGCAAACTTCTGGAGCAACAAAAAACGTGTTTCGTGATGCATCTGTCCATCCCTGCTCGTTCTTTTGCTTGTTCTCCTCTTGCCTCTCTTCATTGCAGGTATTTGTGCATTTTCTAATGTTCATTACAGGTCTGGAGCTGTGTTCATGGAGTTTTGGGACATTTTCTGTGTGAAATCTATCCTTGGGTTCGTGATGCATCTGTCCATCCTTCCCATTGCTCACCTCTCTTTGTTCCATGGTAGTTTTGATAGATGTTCAACATTCTCCTTCTCTGGTGTATCACCGTTTTAGTGTAGGCTTTAGTTATTTTTCTCTTCTCTCTCTCTCCCTGTCTCCTTGGTGGTTAGATTAGGATTAGATTAGCTTGCCTGCATTGGAATAGCTTGTGGCAAGTAGTTTAGGAGTAGGAACCAGCCTTCTCTGGAGATTCCTTTCTCATCTTTGCAAGTCCCACACTTGGAGAAAGGATTCCATGTTGTGCAATCACACTGGATGCTAGCATGATCAACCTAGAAATCTAATCAACATCTAGGGGTGCTATGATTCTGCACTAAAAGGAGCTAGACAGACGTTAGAGTCTCAGGGTTCTTTAGAGGGCAGATATTCTAGGTGCGTCTTAGAGACAGATGGTTTGCTTCGGTTCCATAGGCGCATCTACATGCCTAAGTCAGGTGATTTACGTAGCTTCATCCTCACAGAGGCTCATCGAGCCCCATATGCGGCACATCTAGGAGTGAAGAAAATGCATGCCGATCTGAGGGAGCTATATTATTGGCCAGGTCTTCGACGGGACATAGCAGATTTTGTCACACACTGCCTTGAGTGCCAGAGGGTTAAGGCAGAGCATTCACATCCCGCAAGACTTTTACACCCTCACGATATTCCCAAATGGAAATGGGAAGTGATTTCCATGGATTCATAGTTGGAATTCTTATTTCTTCTTATCATCAATGATGCCATTATGGTTACTGTGGATAAGCTGACCAAGGTTGCGCATTTTTCACCGACCAAGGTCACCTATAATGCTCAGGCCATCGCCAAGGTATTTATGGAGGACATTGTTAGGTTGCATGGGATTCCAAATACCATCATAAATGACAGGGATACTATCTACACTTCAGTTTTCTGGACTTCTTTTCAGGCCACTCTGGGTACTCAGATTAATTTCAATTCAGCTTATCATTCAGAGACAGATGGGCAGACAGAGAGGGTTAATCAGGTGTTGGAGGATATGTTGAGGATGTATGTGATGGACCAATAGAAGAAATGGGAAGATTATTTACATTTAGTTGAGTTTTCTTACAACAACAGCTATCATACTTCCATTGGTATGGCTCCTTACCATCCTTTGTATGGACGACCTTGCAGGACACCTTTGAGTTGGGATAGACTAGACGACAGGATTATTCTGGGACCAAGCCTACCTTCAGGATTTAGAGTAGCAGGTTGTGCTGATTAGATAGCATCTTGAGCAGGCCAGAGCACACCAGAAGGCATATGCAGACACCAAGAGGATTGATCGTCACTTCTCAGTGGGTGAAAAAGTCTTCTTGAGGGTTTGTCCGCATAAGATTCCTATCTGTTATGGAAAGGGTTCTAAGCTATCACCTCATTTTTTGGGGCCTTTTGATATTTTAGAGGTCATTGGTCCAGTTACCTATCGCCTAGCTTTGCCACCACACCTTGCACGGGCCCACGATGTGTTTCATGTTTCGGTACTACGTAGATATGTACCTAATGCTTCTCATGTTTTGGATTGGTCGGAATTACAGGTAGAGGACAGAGGACAGTGGAGACTGGATCCTGTACACATACTGGAGCACTGGAGGTTGGCCCTTCGGGGTCAATACTTGGACAAAGTTAGAGTACAGTGGGACTGGTACGACGAGACAGCAGCCACTTGGGAGGATGCGACACCCTTGAGGGCTAGATATCCCTATCTCTTTTAGTGACTTCCAGGATAAGTCTATTGTTAGTAGAGGGGGATGTAGTGCCCACACTTTTTATAGCATAGTAGCTTGTTGTTTCTTTGCTCATAGACATATTTTGATAGTGATTGGTTATATCTTGGACATTATATTTAGAGATTTGATCTTATTAGACATGTGTGGACATTTAATCGTATAACGCCAATTTAGCTTAATTTCTATATTGTCGCATTTTCTTATAATGTCATGGATACTAATGGATATGATGTTGTTTTTGGAACCTAATTATATTGATGGATAGTTGTTGCATGTGGAATTTCATGGTTATATGTTGCTCTATTATCTTGTCTAACTTTTGGAATATTGAGTATAATTGTGTACGTTGTCGCATTTTGATTTCAATAGGATGTTAGGCTAGTGTAGAACTTATTGAAATCTTACTGTGTCGTTGTTTTATATTTTATCAAACAGGTACGGTTAATGTGTGTAATGAGTGTGTAGGTGACAAGTTTACGGGAGAACATGGGACTCAGGCCAGCTACACAATCTTGCACAAGCAGCCCACGGGCTGAGTCCTAGCCATGTTCATTGTGTGAAGCCTTAGTATAGGATATTATTATTTTGGGAACTATGAGTGACCCCAATTTATGTAATGTATTGTGCTTTGAATTATTAATTTTGTTTAGGGTAGTTGATTATGATGTAAGCTTGTTTTGGGAGTCAATAATCCTACTTTAATTTAAATTTTAGATTTTGTTTAATGAGTCACTTAATCACAAGCGTTTAGGGTTCACATGTGAGACCCTTGGGTGGTCCCCACACCCTCTACCCTTGTGCCAAAAAATGCAAAACCTGAAATTAGGGTATTTTGGGCATTTTTAGGGACCCCTTTCTAGCTTGGGAGTTCCCCTAACATAAAAATGAGCCCTTGGACCCTACCTAATTGGTAAGGGGGGTTTATTTTCAAGACTAGAGGGAGTTTTCCCTCCCTTTTTACCTTTTGTTTAGTCACATCCATGTAAGGGATGTGGATTTGAGGGTTTATCAAAAGTTTCACTTATTTTGTCTTGCTAACATTTAAGGGAATTTGGGAGAAGAGGGCAAAAAGGAAATTTTACCCTTTCTCTCTTTTGTTTTGGTATCTTTGACCTTGATGAGGGAGAGGGGTGACACATGTTACCCCCCTCATTTGTGAGGATGCTTGCTTTCTCCTCTTAAAATTCCCACTCATGGGAAAAGAGAGGGACTTTTTTCTTTGGAACTTCTTGCTTAGATGCTTGGGTGATATGGAGCTTGGGATTTGCTTGAGTCAAGAGTGGAGAAACTTGAAGTTGGAAAGCTTTTTGGAGAGCCTTCCTTAAGGTAGGCTCTTATATCTTTTGCTTGTGTTGCATTTATCTTAGTTGCTAGATGGGTTGCATGGTTTTGTTATTTAGTTTTTTGTTCGTTTTTACTCCCTCCATCATATGGCATGATGGAGTTTTGGAGTGTGGGGGAAGAGAGAGGGAATTTTTCCCCTCTCAATCCTCAAGGCTTGATGGACAAGCCTTGTCGAGTCTTATTGTTTTCCCCTCAAATGGTTGAGGTGGGGAAGTTGAATCATTTGGCTTGAATCTCCTTCCCCATTCTTGGTAAGGAAACCCCTTTGGGGTTTGAAAATCCTTCGAAAGAGAACTTGGAGAAAGGGGGAGGAATAAGGAGGGCTTTGATTGAATTAGGAGCAATAAGGAGGATATGGAGATGTTTATTTTGTGTAAATAATTTTGATGTATAACTTTGGAGAACTTTCTCCTCTCTTCCCCACTTTTGAGGAAGAACATGGGTTCTCCTCCTTGTAAATTTTGGAGTCTTGTTTTGTATTTATCCCATTTTTATGTGTTTGTATCATTGTTAGTTCACCCTCCATCTTGTGCAAGTTTTGGTTGGTTGACATCTTTCCCATGGGCTTGGGGGAGGCTAGCATGCATCCCAATCTTGGGAGAGGTATGTGATGATGCCTATGGTTGGGTGGAAAAATAATCTCTTTCTCCTTGTTGGTTTCCTTATAAGTCACTCTAGTTGAAGCTCAAGCATGGAGATGGTTGGATTTGTGGCATCTTGGTCTCTCCTTATTTCCTCAAGTTATTGTGAAGCATTACTTTCATTGTAACACCTTGGGTGTGGCTATTTTCGGAAAGCTCTTTGGCATGTAAAAGTTTCCATCTTGAGAATTAGAGTCACTTGGAAGATTAGTTTTCCATTGGCATGTGAAAGATTTCTTTCGATCTTAGAAGGGAGATTTGTTATGTCATTTCTCCTATGTATTTTAACATTTTGAATTATGATGTAATTATGAACTTGAGATCCTTGTAAAATGAGTCTTGTAAAAATGGTTATATTTATTTAATGTGCATTATTTAAAGGTCGTTTTGAAAAAGAAGTTTGCTTGATGGAAGTAAGATTCTCCCTAAGAAATGATGTTATTATTGTTGGTATGTTTGTTGGAAAATCTGAAATATTCATTTAGCAATATCTTTTAAAACAACATCAAAAAATATATATATCTCTTCTTGTTGCTTCCATTTTGTTACCACGTGGAATGGAGAATGAATTAGAAGTAACTTCCTAAATACTTTGTGTTGCATTAAAGGATAAAATTTAAATCTGTATCTTTTTTTTTCAAGTGAAATCCTTACGTTTTATCATTGTGTTTAAAATGATCTCTTTCAGTTCAAAATAAGATATAAGCTTAGCTCAAATTTGTATCAAAATAAGTTTTGAAATACAGATGTCTTCATATAAAAGAATATCTTATTCTGAAGATATTGTGTTTTTGTATCTACCTCTATATTATACATATATTGTGTATAAATAATAATATTGTAAAAAAAAAAAAAAACATTTATTACCTGCATATATATGCAAATAAAAATGACAGTATTTATATGTTTAAAAATAAGATTTGCAAGTTTATATATATATATATATATATATATATATATACACACTTACTTACTTATATATATACAACTATATTTTTTTTAAAAGAAAATTATTATTAATATTAAATAAACCCAAACAAATTATTAAACACAAATTTAAAGTAAAAACAAAAAAAAAGAGATTTGTGGGTGGTTCGGTCCCCCACCCCTGCGCATGTATAAACAAAAAAAAAATAGTGGCAGGGGGGGGCCGAACCCCCCCACCCTGCACTGCACTGTCCCCGTGGGGGGGCGCTGCCCCCGCCCCCCCAACCAAAACCCTGCACTATCCCACCCGCAATGCTACCCCTACCACACGCCCCTGCAGCGCCCTGTCGCCCCCTTTCCCCCCACTCCACCTCCCTGCGCCTCCATAGCGACCCACACCCCACTACGGCCACGTCCCTCTGTCCACTTTTTACACAGTCCTCCCTTCAATCCGCCCACTCCCCTAATTCAAAAACAAAAGAAAAATCTATAATAATAAACGTGTGTGTGTATATATATATATTTCATAGACAAAAAAGGGGGGCTCCTCTCCTCTCTTCAAAAACCCTAGCCGCCCCTGATCATACCAATTAAATAGATATACAGATACAGATGCATTGGTTTTAAAGTTGATATAATTGAACAAAACTAACAAAACATAAGATGGTAATTCCATTCATAGAAATCTCCATGAATAAAAAAAAAACATGTACATTGAAGAGCCACAATTAAAGCAAAATGAGAAAAAAAAAAGAATAAAGAGGAAGAGAAGAAAAGGGCTATTAGTGGATTAGGGAAAACTTTGGGATTATTCCAAATCTAAGGCCCAGAATTGTTTGATCCTAGGGCTCAAGAGAATCCCTACATACTTTTGAAAATGAGTAATATTGTGGGATTAACTTTTTGTATGGGGGAGAAAATATTAATTCTATTTAAATATGAGTAGATTATTGTTCCCATGGACAAATTATAATAAAAAGGAAAGAAGGTATTTAAGGTGTACAAATTTAAAAGATAAGTAAATAATTAAAGTTGGGTTTAGACTAGAAAATTAATTTAATTAGGCAAATTTTAATAATATAAAAATGTTAGTAAGTATCGAGAATGGGTTATGAAATAGATTAGTATTAATTCAACACTTCAAAAAAAAAATTTACCCTTAATTTTTGCTATACTTTGGTCTAGTTTTTCGGTGTCCGGATGGAGCATTATATGAAACTGACCCCTATGGTCACCTAACAAAGTGAGCTCACAAACCGATCATTTTAACTACATCTCAGAATATGTGTAGTTCTTGTTTGTGTGTGTGTGCAATAATGATACCCTAGGAAGCTCTTGTGAAAGATGCACTTGATAGCGATTAATATCCAGATGTAGCAATGTAGATAGATGTGTAGATGTCAAAATGAACTTCCCCCTCTTATGCGTGTATGCATAAAATGTAGTCCCTTATCCCTTGAGTGGGTGTTAGATGGATTCTTTGATGCTCTTAGAATTCCTTTTGATGCAACCTTAGGGGATGATAGTAGATGCTTAGATTTTGGTTTTTTATTATGGTCATATAGCTTTATATTTATATGATTCTCTTGTTTGAATTTTGTAATTGAAAACTAAAAAGGCCGACCCATAAGAAAATAAGATTCCCAAAAGATAAAAGAGGCCCAAAAGGGGTGACTAAGATACAAAGAGGTTGGGGCGCCCAGAGGGGACAAGGGCATTTTGGCGTTAGCATCCTGGTTGGGTGCTAGTGTCCAAAGTCAAGAAAGATAAGCAAGTGAAATATCGACCGAGATATGGGGTGTGAAAAACCAAAAAGACAGCAAGAAAAACAAGAAAGAGGCCAAAGACTATTGTCAATTGCTAATTTTCTCTCTTATCAATCATATGAATAGTGGTATGTGATTAGGACCTAGAAATGTACCCAAGTGTGATTTAGTGTCTACATTTTTCCCCACTTTATGTTATTACGTGAATACTCGATAACATAAAGTAGATAAGAGATGTGTACCTAGTAAACCATGAAGATCGATGATGAAAGCATTTTGAAAAGACAAGAAAAAGTGTGGAGTGCTAAAAAATGAAGTGTTGAAGATAAAGAAGAGGAAGTGACCCTAGGGGTGAAGCATATGCATCGTACCGTGTTGTACTTATTATTGTTGTCACTTGTGCTTGTTGATGTGGGGTTGCTTCTTGTTGCGTATTTAGGATGGACCTGAAAAATAAGAGCAGAAGAGTAATCAAATTATTTATTATGAAAACTCTGTAAAAATCTTGTAAAAGTATGTAAAAATGTAATTAAAAAGTAGTAAAAAGGAACATGTGCACCTGATCTATGACGAGTGAAAAGTATAGAAATTATCTTGAATTGTTGTAGAAGAGAAATTTTTTGGGTGATGTCACGCTAAGAATGGTTTTTTGGGTGATTTAACGCCAAGAATGAGTTTTTTGGGTGATCTCACGTCAAGTGTGAGTTTTTTGGGCGATATCATGCC
This sequence comes from Taxus chinensis, assembly GCA_019776745.2. Classification (NCBI taxonomy): domain Eukaryota; kingdom Viridiplantae; phylum Streptophyta; class Pinopsida; order Cupressales; family Taxaceae; genus Taxus; species Taxus chinensis. The sequence goes on from CM034149.1 coordinate 787,640,768, forward strand.
ACGGCAAAAGAGTGTAGGGGAGAAAGGTCTAGTGTTAATCTTTATCCTTGTCTGCTTCTTGACTTTATACACCACTGGAGATGGTGTGATCTTGTTTTGTTCCATGTTCAATCCAGTTTGATCCAAGTAGAAAAAGGAGATAGAATGCATTTTGATTGCTAGAGGATTGTTCCTGTACTGTGAAAACTACTATATAAACTGCTAAAAATTGTGTCAATATGAGAAAGTAACTATAACTGCCCATGGTCATAGGTTTGAAGGAAATGTCAGCAACATCAAGGTGCTAGTGTATGGATATGGATGCTAGCATATGTGTTGTACTGAGGACCCAAGACATATTTTGGTTCATTTTTGTAACTGAAGATTGTTCTGTTCATGTACTCTACAAGCATGTACTGAAGCTCTAAGTTGTTGTATGGGGTGAATGATTCACCCAATGTATACCCCCCCTCATTTGGGGTATGCATGCGACGTCACTAGGAGGATGTGGCCCAAAGAAGAGGACCAGATGTTGATCTGAAACTATACCCTTGCAAGGGGAGGGAAATTTCTTGGTAAAAACCAAGGCACATGCAAAAAAAAGTGGCTAGAAACATGTGTTAGTGCAAACAAGACAATACATGCATATAGAAGACAAAGTGTAATCTAGAAAGAAATAAGAAAATGTAGACCGTGAAAAAGTGAGGTTTCAAACATGGGACATTACTCACAATGTCGCAAGACAATCAAGGCTGAAGCATCCAAAACATACAAGCAATGAAAAAGTAAGTCATAGGGCATAGCTGGAAAACAATGGCATACAATGATAAACAATGGCAAACCAATCATGTAACAGTATCACACAACCATGGTGGACAAATAGTTCCTACAACGAAAATGTTACACATGAAGCACCAATTAGCATGTTAAAGACTAAAAGTATGTCAAGACGTGTATATATTGATAGAGTAATGTCCTAGTAAGAATAGGAAGTAGTATAAAATGAAATAATAACACCTATAGTGTGTAGGGTAAAAGTAGATGCCCCTAGGAGCCTCAGTGGGACTGGTAAGAGGTATAGTGCCAATCATCCATATTACGTGTAAAGATCTGTATAAATTCTGCATCCAAAACTAGAGAACAAGTGAACGTGCATATGTATATAGAAATGATAATGACATATGAAGTATTTGTCTATCATGTGAAATAAAGTGTGCATGTAAATAGTATAAGTAAGAAAGAATAGATGAAACCAAGGTATGCAGTATGTCGTGAATGAGTGAGATGGAATGATATGCAATGTGAATGAGATAGGAGCAACGTGCCCCCAAGTGGATGTGCATGAATGTATATGAGATGAGGTTCATTTATAAATGCCCCCTCAGTAGTCAAGAATGAACCATAGAACAAGAGTGTGTCATCTGGAAGTGGTTATGTAAATCGTGTGTTAGATAGATAGATCAATGAAGCATAGAGCATGAAGAGTGTGTGAGTGTGTGAGGTTCTTGTTGCAAATTTAGATCCCTCAACAGTCATGTATGAACTTTAGGAAGCTATGAGTGTGTCATCAAATAATGAGGTGATCATATAGAAATCACCTACCAAATATGAAGAGGCATGTGAGGGATGGTGGAAGCATGTGAAGCAGTGGTAGCATGAGTGTACAATATTTAAAATGAATGTCAGATGAAATGGTGCCAATGATGGGAGATGCAGTGGTAGGAAGCACAAATGTCAGTGGCTTAGAAAGCCAATGAGTTGTAGTAGCACTGTGAGGAGGATGATATGATGTAGTGGTGGATGAGCTAGATGGAGGCCATGGATGGATAATGATCTTAAGTGGTGGACGAATGAAAACCTTAATAGCAGGTGGAAGCAACAAGTGGATAGAAGTGGAAGCACACTTATGTGGAATTGGAGAAAGAATACTGCTCACAAGAGCAAGATCCAAAGGAAATGACACCTTTGTCTTCTAACTTTTATAATTTATCATGAAGGGCACAACAATCATCATCACAGTGGCCATTGATGCGGTGGAAATTGAAATAAGGGCAATCGCGCTAGTGATGCAAGTGATGAGGAGGAGGATGTTGATTAGAGGGTAAGCGAATTAAGCACTTATGAAGTAAAGCACAAAAAACATCATGAGGCTTAGCAGCATGCGATAAATACAATGGCTCTCAAGTAGGAGATGGAGAAGACTTAGGTGGAGAGCGACATGGTGGAGGAGATGGAGGACACTTATGGGGTGGAGGAGATGGAATATGCTTGCGAGGTGGAGGAGATGGAGACCTTGGAGGACGCTTAATACATGGAAGAGGAGAAGAAGTAGAAGATGATGTAAGTAGTAGGAGTAATGGAAGGGGGTTCTATAACATGTGCAACAATTAAATCTTGTTCTAGATCAATGACTTTATACCATAAAATCATAAACGATTCACATGTATCATATTACAATATTTCATTTCATTGCAGGAATCAGCCATGACAAAAGATAAATTGCTTTTCTAGATCAACTGGCTGAAATAATAACTAATGCATGCAAGAATTGAAGCGTAAAATGTAATCTAGAATGGGTTATTTCTTTCCTTAATGCAAGCTAGTTAAGTGATCATGTGTAACTCTAGGACCATTGTTAAGCATTAAGCATCTAAGAAAAACATCTTCCATTTCACAATATGTACTAATAGATCCATAAGGAAAATGAGTGTACCATTGAAGAGCATCGTCAAAAAGACTATGATGAAAAGATTTTAGTAACAGTCAATCATTCAAATAAGAATCCATAGCTAAACAATAATGCTTAAGATGCAAATATGGATTGCTAGTGCCATTAAAACATGAAAAGGTAGGCATGATAAAATCCTTAGGAAAATTTGAATTTTGCATTTTCCTTCGAATATGATTGTTATGAAGAGAGTTATTATCAATGGAAGAATAGTAGGATTTTCTTTCGAGAGTAAGAGATTGAACTCGAGATTGCAAATGGCCAACAACATGCATGAGTGATAAAATATCATGTGAATGAATCGTAGAGGAAGTGAGAGGCACATGAAGAGGTTGAATTTTTCCATTGTCAGTAATCATGGGAATGTGAGAAGAAGAAATGAAAGATGAAGGATTTATGGGAGCGGAAAAATTATATGTAGAAGAAATAAGAGGATATGTACTAGTAGGAATGAGAGAATCATGAATAACATCTTGAGAGGAAGAAAAAAGAGGTGGAAGAGGAGGAGAGGAACATGGAATATAAACATAAGTGTTAGGAGTAGAATCAAAAGAAATGATAAGAGGTGAACTAGTAGAAGTGGGAGAATCATAATGAATGCCATTGGAAACAACCTCAGAAGTGGCAGAAAGTGGAGTGGACAATTCACATTTAGAAATCTTAAGAGAAGTAACATCCTCACTAACATGATCATGATCAGAAATATAACCATCATCACTATCAGTCATATTTTCGCATGCAAGTAATTCATTAAGAGAGTCATCAACATATAGAGAAGTATTAGGAGAACTATACTAAGAATTAGCATTGCATTCATTGGAGTCATTTTTAGAAATAAAAGAGACATGAGATATAGCTTTACATTCATCTTGACTATCATTAGAAACATCATCATGCACATGTACATCTAAAACATTGGTAGTAACATCATTTTTATCTACAGTGGCACAATGAAGACCAAGCATATAATCGATAAGAGCATCATCATGTGTTGTAACAAGAATAGAAGAAGGTGGAGAAGCCTCGGTGATCATAGAAGAACAAGGAAATCATGAAGTAAAGTTTTGGTCAGGTGAAACTATGCTCACGCTAGAGTTGCAAAAACTAGTGGGAATGTTGTGTTCATTAACAAGAAGCAATCTATGAACTTCGTCATCAAATCGAGCATTGCAATAAAGATCGTTAAGTTTAGCCTCAATAGCATCATCAAGGATAGGGTTCACACTAACATGATACATAGCTTGCTTAGGAGAGGAGGATCTATTTTTATCCATGAGGGTTTCCTAGGGCAAGGAGTTTGACTAAGGATGAGGTTCACCAAATCCATTTATTAAAAATAGAATTATGCTAAACCGTAGATATTGCAGAGTCACGTATAATTAATAATCAATGAAGCACAAATTTGACACAAGTAATAAGTTAAATATATTTGAAACCCTAGGTGCAAGAGAGGGAATATAAGACTTAGTTGATTTTGCAATAGATCCGAAGTGTTCTAAAACAGGAACACTGGTAAACATGAGGAGTAGACTATCGCAACTGTAGCTGATAAATTCTCTAACTTTCGGATGAGCCGAGACTAGGGCACTTGGACTGGGTCAAGGGTGCCTAGGCACCAGATTCTACTTTTGGGTGCATGTGTCTGCGTAGAACCTCGGAAACTAGTTTTCCTTGTGTCACACCAATGTCACTAACCTTTGTTTTTGTCACATGTATGTCGTTGGATAATCACAGAGTTCACATGTAACTTACAAAACAAATGATATCCTACAAAACCCCAAAACACATCAAATCCTAAAAATAAAAAAGATGTAAATGGGGAGTCAAACTGACCCTGACAGTCACCCAACAAAATGAGCTTATGACTGAGCATTGCACTACATCTCAGACTCCATGTAGTTCTTGTGTGTGTGTGTGCGCGCCGCGCGCGTGCAAGAATGATGCCCTATGAAGCTCTTGTGCAAGATGCACTTGATAGAGAGCAATAACTAGATGCGCAAATGTAGATAGATGTTTGGATGTTCAAAATGAACTTCCCCTCCTTTAGATGTCAAGATGAGCTAAGAACTCTGCTTTCCACTCTAGGACGAAGCATATACAGTTGAGATATTACTTCATCAGGACAGCTTTGGAGGAAGATAAGTTTGAAGTTGGAAAAGATTCATACCAGTCAAAATCCTGCAGACATGATGACCAAGGTGGTCACAAGAGATAAACTAAAGCTATGTTCAGCTTTGGTTGGCCTTCGCAGATGACGGTGAAGGGTTGAGAAGCTTGCTCAGTGGAAATAAGTCTCCAAGTGGGAGATTGTTATGTTTGTGGAGCCTATTTTTTATGTTAGAGTGTGGTACACCTTCTATGTGTTACACTCGGGTATTTTTGGGGGCCATGGTTTTTCGGTACCTATTGTTTTGTAAAACTGCCTCTTCGGCTACCCATAGGTTTATGGGATGGTTTTGTTTTTTGCCCATTGTTTGATACCCACGGTTTTGTAAAACTGCTTAAGCAATTGTCTATTTATATGGTTCTTATGCATATGATAGATGTACAAGCAAATGTATTGTAGATGTGCTTTGAATTCGGGTGTGAATTCTGTAGAGTTTGTTGAGCATAGCTTCAAATGGATCTGGGTATTGTATTGAGAGAGTGGAGGCTTGTAATAAAATCTGAGCAAGTGATTCTTGGTGGACATAGCCCATATTAGGTGAACCATGTTAAATATTGTCTCTCTGTGTTGTGTTATTTATTTTGCACTTTTATTTGAGATCTATAATATTTTCTACATATTAGTTTCTACTGTTGCGATTCTGTAAGGGATTATTCCGCATATTTTATTTTCTTATTTCCTAACAACATGCACTTGATAGAGAGCAATAACTAGATGCGGCAAATGTAGATAGATGTTTGGATGTCAAAATGAACTTCCCCTCCTTTGCATGTATGCATAACATCCATTCCCCTTGTCCCCTTGAATGAGTGTTAGATGCATGTTTTGATGCTCTTATAATGGCTTTGGATGAAAGCTTAGGTGATGATAGTAGATGCATAGAGTTTGGTCCTTTATTATGATCACATAGCTTTGTATTTATATGATTCCCTTGTTTGAATTTTGTAATTGACAACTAAAAGGCCATCCCATAAGAAAAACAAGATGCCCCAAAATATAAAAGATGGCCAAAAGGGGGCGAGTAAGATACAAAGAGGTTGGGAGCACCAGAGGGGACGATGGCACTTGGGTGTTGACGTCCTGGCTGGGCACTGGTGTCCAGAATCAAGAAAGATAAGCAAGTGAAACACTGACTGGGCTATGAGGTGTGGAAGACCAAAAAGATAGCAAGAAAGACAAGAAAGAGGCCAAAGACAGTTGTCAATTGCTAATTTTCTCGCTTATAAAACCATATGAATAGTGGTATATGCTTAAGGACTTAGAAATGTACCCAAAGTGTGTGTTTTAGTGTCTACATACAATCCAAGTTGTGGTTTCTTATGCATTTGGTGATGACCCTAAGGTCATGAACTTTCCATTGATATATCACACTTGTATATCTAAGGTGATATGATGAGGTTTTGAGCTTAATTCTTTTAAGACTAGTTTTGTAGGTCTTAACCAAGTGAAGAAGATTGCTCCAAATGGTGGTGTCTTTGTGTGTTGTGATGGTTAAGAGTTATAGAAGCATGTTGGTGGTTTCTTGAAGGCTTAGACAACATGTTTAAGTGGTTCTTGTTTTATTGGGTAATGGCCATGTTAGCTCAAAATGACTTGCTTTTGGCAAAAGGGCAGTTTGGGTGCTTTAGGGCTTCTATAGTCCCTAATGGAGAGATGATGATTCTAGATGCTATTGTCAACCTATATGGTCCCTATGTATGGTGTTTTTATTATGTTTTTATGTTATTTTCCCTATGATGGCCGACCTAGATGATTTGTAATCATTTGTCATGTATAAAAGCATGTTGTTGGTGTCTTATTTTGTTGTTGAGAGGGTTAGAGAAAGTGCGAGATAGAGGGGTGTTTTCTAGAGGTGATGGAGGTATTTGTGACCATCTAGAGAGGGCAGAGAAGATGATGTGATGCTTTAGAGAGTGATCATATGCTGGAGAGATAGGTCATTAGGCCTAATCAGCTTAATGAAGAAGTGTTTAAGCAAGTTAGCCTAAAGAGTAGATTTGGAGAAGAAAGAAGGAAAGAGAACTTCATAGTGTCATCATCAGTTGGTGCAACATTTTTGAGGTGACAAACAAATCATGTGGTTTTAGTTGGTGTTGAGTCATCTAGGGGGTCGGTGCCTCCTTGTAGGGTTGGTGCTTTACTAAATCTAGGGTTTGGTGCTCTTTGTGGGGTTGGTGTCTCACTAAGCCTAGGGGTTGGTGATCCTTGTTAGGTTGGCGCTCAACTAAATTTGAATCATAACTCTAATAAAGTTTTGTTTTAGTGGGTTTTCTTCCCTTTGAGGGTTTCCCACTCACATTTTTTGTTCATGTGTTCTTGTGCTCTCATGGTGTATGCTCATAAGTTTGGTTAATCATTGCACAATCTATATGTTGAATGTTTGATGAATGCATTAAATGGTTGATATATGTTAAAGCTCAAATGAATGAATGTTTTTAAGACCCACTGATTCACCCCTCTAGTGGTTGTGCTTCCAACACTTTATATAAACTCATATGATATATCTAAGAAATAGAAATATAGTTATATATCTTATTTATTAACTATAGTCTATCGTTTATACTTATATCTAATATAACATAAGGAACTATATAATAGATTAATAACCCACTTAATATTTTGTTCCAGCAATGAGTGGATAATGCTTCTCTCTAACAAGTTTGGGCCAACAATGTGCCATGCAACTTTATAAAATTTGCAACCATCAATCCCCAAGACCTTTCACATCTATCATGAATTATGAGGCTGAATATAATTTATCCATCACAAGAGGGGAATCACATTGCATTTCAATCGCCTATGAAAAAATGTAGAAACAACATCTGGGAATTTTTTAAGAGCATCCTACCATTTTTGTGTGAAAAATTGAGCCTAGAAAACCATTTTATAGTCTTCCACAAAGGAATTAGAGATGTCAGGAAAATTGGTGAGTCAAGCTGGAGCCATTTGAATGGATTTTATTTGTTTTTTGGATTCTTTGGGTCAAAGGGATTTGAAAAATCTTTGGAGGTACAATCTCAACCTTTGAGCCAATGTAGCATAGCCTAAATTTGAGCTAACTATGTAGAATATGTCTCACTAAGCTTGAGCTTATACTGCAATTGGGGCACCTTGAATCACAATGGAACATTGTATGGGTCATTTTCAAGGAAATCTTAAACTCTTTAAAATTCCATTCAAAGAGCATCATTAGTTCACTTACGCACTCCCACCACCTACTTGCCAAAGTGGTGGAAGAAGTTAGTGGTGTTGGATGGCCTCATTCCACTACTATATCCAATGGGTACCATAAGGCCATTGATGTTTGGTTGTGTGGCACTTCTAACAAGGCTCACCACTAAATGAATCTAAAAAGTGATGGGACGGTGGTTAGAGAGAATGAAATCCTAATATAAAGTTTTAAAAGAGCCACCCACACTATTAAAGGAGAGCATGTGTTGCTCAGATAACATAACACGATCCAACCTTTTTAAAATTGTCTCCTTCAACTCGAAAACTGGACCAAGTGAACCACAACAACATAGTAAATACCCATCATTCCAACAAAGGGTCCATCAAAACTCCATATGTTAATTTTTTTGTTCTCCAACACACCACCTTTGTCTTCGAGATGCTAAATCATATCAAAATCTCAACAACTAAGTGAAAAGGCAAGTGACAAGATGTCAGTTGCCATCTCCACAAAGTAGCTCTTTCTGGGTCATCATTAGATGCATAAATGTTAACAATACCTCGGGCATAGTCATTGACATTTAATAGGACCCATAAGTCCTAATGAGATGGATCTTCCCCTAACACAACAATTAAGGAAGCAAATCACAGGGATATCGAAATATTGGCACCACCTCGATCAATAATATGTGAAGTGTGGAAGTGGGTAAATTATGAGACTATGCAAATTTAATGTAGATTACAAAGAAAACATGAAATCTTTACTACCTATAAACAAAGTCTAACTTCCCAACATTCTAACATGCAAATCACACAAAATTTATGTGAGGATTGTCCAACATTCTAACATGTAAATCGCACAAAGAATTTACGTGAGGACTTTACAAGGCCGCTAACATTCCAAGATATGAAATTCATGTAGGAATTTTGTCCATGCTTAGGTACCCTATCCATCCTAGACATAAACATAATATAAAGCAAAAAAAATTAAGACAAAAGTGATCATTGGATTGGCTTAAGATAATCTAAAAAATGAAACAAAATTTAGTTCCATTAACTCCCTTCAATGACTCATCACCATCACATGGTGGGCTATAAGAGGGATGAGAAGGTTGAGTAGAGGATCCCACATTTAACACTATTATCTCCTTCCAAGTGTCTTGGTACTACAAGGGTTTGAACTAAAGGTGAATTGTTGACATGGAAGTTAATAACACATGAGTGTTAATTAGGGGTATGGTTTGGGTTAAGGCATGAAATTAGTTTTATTCTCTATGGCTATTTTTTATCGGCCACAGTGGTCCAATTGTCATTTTTAACAAGTGCCTTGACTTTGCCCCATGTGACTATCCTCAACAAGGTCAACCCAAGCCATGAGAGGGCAGACCCAAATCTTGTAGTCTAGCTCTTGACCACTAAAATAAGTGTTAGGCAAGTTTAAGTAAATAACTTTTTACAAAAGCTACTCAGAGCCCACTTGAATGTCAATGGTCTTTTATGAGTCATTGGTTAAATACACAACTCAAACCTATTTGTTAGGACGAGCTAGGTAAAAACTATCTAATCCAAAATAGATAACATGTCCAATGGGCTTGAAAATATCAAGAATAAAAGACCAAAGAGGGATCAGAAGGCCAAGAGAGCCGACACAAATGTGTACCTTTAAGGAAACTTGGTCCAAAAGTTTAAAATCTCAAATAAAGGCAAAAAAATAAAAACATGTTTCATAAAAACCAACATGATTTAGTCAAAAGAGCTTAAAAGTGAGAAAGTTGTTTAAATGAAAAGCTATGTTCCACCAAGTTTCCAAGATGGGGACGACAAGGGATGAGGGGACATGTTTCTATGACAGATTTTTTTGGAGACCTTTTTTTAGGGGATGATAAGGGACAACTACTAAAAAATAAGGGAAAATTTAAACATAGGAAATTTCAAATATTTATATGATAACATTGATAAAACATTCATCAAACACATTATAGAACTTTAATACATAAAATTGAAGCTAAATTGAGATTTCACATAAGATTCAAGCTATTAAATAATAAAAAATAAGGGAAATTTTTAAAAATATAAGAAATTTCAAATATTCATCACACGTCATAAACCTTAATACATAAAATTTGGCATTTCATAATTGGATCCATTTTTGCTTCCATTGCCTAATAGCATAGAAGACTCCTTCGCAACGAAGCTACAACAAAATTTCTTCTTACCCAAAACAATCAACTCAAACTATAATGCAAGAAACACAAACAAAATTGCTTGAATCAAAAATATAAAAAAACATAATCGTAGTTCACATGGGGTTTACCGGACCCAACAAGAAGAGAACCTTAATCAAAGGCTTTCACATTTGTATCACCTCCTCAATTTTCCATTACAATATAATAATTTATCAAATACAACATAAATGCCATTTACTTTACTGAATTGAAGAGTAAGTTGTCCATGAGATTTGCATTTTACCCATGAGTAACTTGCAATTGTGGTTGATAACATGAATTTAGATCAAACATCTTCTTAATAGCTAGAAGATAGCTTCAACATATGCACCTTTACAACATAAATGAAATAGCAGAGATAAGAAAATAACAACTATGAATTAGCAAGACAAGATGATTTCAATTAATTCGTGTTCTTCACATAAATACAAATGACAAGTTATCATTGGTGATAAACTTTTCAAAATGAACTTATATATACTAAGTACACATTAAATTAATGAATAGTCCAACAACGTATTATTATAAAACAAGTTCATATTAATACATAATATATATCCACT